>JAMXBB010000002.1:96780097-96864339 GCA_024138015.1 Lumnitzera littorea | reverse complement strand
GGGGGGGGGGGGGGGGGTGTAGTGAGAATATTGGAGAAGGAAGAAAAAGACATAGAGAGAATTATATTTTCTTAAAATCCTTAAATTGTTATATATCTATAATTAAATATATTAAAAAAATTATTTATCAATAATAAAAAATTTATTTAAAAGGTTAAATAAGTAAAAAATAATCAAAATGTTATTTCAACGGTTATTTAAGACTCCAAACGTTTTAATAATATAAATATATATAAGTATCTCTCAAATTTAACTAAGTTGACCATAATCTCAAGTCAATAAAAGAAAAATATCAATAAGTCTCTTGATAAGCAATAGTAATAGTAAGAAAATTTAAAAGTATACTCCTAAAAGTTAAAATAAATTAAAGCTATTAAACATAATCATTATGGTAGAAAAATAAATAAGCAAATATCACACATAAAGAAACTTTCACAGAAATATGTAATAAATGATTTTATTATCAACTTATATGAAAATGTTATTTGAGTTGAATATATAAACGATCATATATGCAAATATAATATGTATATATATATATATATACATACATATTGTAGAACATATAATATGTCTTTGAATAAAAAGCTAATTGAAGGCCCGTTAGATTGTCATTCTTACATAAATGAATCTTGACATGAGAGAAAAACAAAGTTGTTAATATAAGTAAATTAAGAATAACAAAATAATAATCAATAATAACTAAAAGAAAATCTAAAAGTATAATCTTGAAAATGTTAAAATAAATCAAAAGCTTTTGAAAGTAATAAAAAAATAAATAAACAAATGTCATTCCTTAAAGGAAATTCTCAAAAATATATAGTGAAATTACTAATTTGTATGAAAATGCTATTTTGAACTAAAAATATAATTAACCGTATATTACAAAGATAATATGTATAAAGGAGGATGATGGTTTTTATACATAATCTAAAAGATTGGAAAAGAATAGTAATAACTTTTATTGAATTTAATGAAATCTAATGATGGCACTATGAGAAAAATGTAATGTATAAAAATGTAAAATATAAAAAGATAAAAAAATTTCATAATCAATTATTATAATATATTACTATGGTCATGGAAGTATTTTATAATGATGGCCCTTAGTTTGATTAAAATGGCAGTTCAAAAAATTATTTAGTGTGATCAGAAAGGATAGTTTTATAAATTTAATATTTAAGAAACATAAAGTATACTAAAAACACCAAAAGTGGATTTAACCACTTTAATATTATAAATAAATATCAAAATTGATATATACTATATGCCAGCAACATTATCGTATAGAATTTAAATAATGATTACATATATGAAAATTCTTATTAAATTTCAAATTTTATTTTTTATAGAAGTGAGTGGTTTATAAAATTAGTAATTTTATATTGGTAATTGTTAAATTAACAAATTCCTTGAATTTATAAGGGGAGAGAGAAAAGAAAGAAAGATTCCTTGAAATTATGTGCTTTTAATCGGTTTGTTGAATATTTTTAGCATTGTACATTAATACGTATTTACTATAATTTGATTGTGCATTGATGTAGTAAATATAAAATGCTATATATAAATGTAGCCATATTCTTTATTGAAAGTGTATTGAGGTAACTAACATTTACAGCCCATTGAATCAATATGAAAGACTTGTAATATATAATTAAAGATGCAGGGTTCTAATCTGCCATTCCTCATAGTTGGTTAAAAAAAAAAAAAGAAAGAAACAAAAAGATGGTAAATAATATGAAATATTAATATTACCAATAAGGAAATTTAAGCAAAAGAAAATACCAAATCCCTTTACTTTCTCTTTAATAATATAGATATTGAAACAGAATTAATGGTTTCAAGAATCTTTCCAAATATTAGGTTAAATTTACCATTTTGTTTACAATTTCATTTTATTACAGTTAAAATCATTCTTATATACCAAATGTGACATTATAATATATAAAGTTTGTACTTTCCGTTTTTACTCCTAAAGTTTCAAATTACTATCATATTCAATTAAAAATTTTGCTTGTCATAACCAATCTAAGGATCTGTTGACCAAACCCTAAACATAGATCGTATTTCTCGATTGGCGTCTTTCCCCAATAATTCCTTACTAAATTCGACTGTTCCCCGAGGTCCTATCATTTTCACTCCTTTTCCTTATATGCTCTATTTCAAGCAACTAATTTCGAGATCAATTAGGGTGTAATTTTTCATAAGCTGCTACTAGGTTGTTAACCTATTTTCATTGCTAAATATGTAATGTATCACGTAACATTTTGGTAAAATGATAATCGCATTACTACTTCATAAGGCTTGATTACTCTAATTTCAGTAACTTGCCAACAATCGTTTACTTAAAAATATGGACCGTGCAATTAATAGTCAAAACTCCTATTAATGCCACAGGTTTCATTATTCTTTATCTCAATCGAACTATTCTGAAATCTAATTCAACCATTACGTGTGTAAATCCCAGCCACACAATTCGAGTTTCGCATCCCTAAATCTTCAATAATAACCACAAGTTCAAGACTCATCCAGAAAAGGCTTCAAACAACTAGGCCGTTCTTGTTCTAGGGCTGATCCAGTCCCATCCCGACAGTTTACCAGATAGGGTGCCCACTTTCCTTGTGAAAGCGCCGTAGCGGAACTCTGTATGAGCCAAACGAATTGTTAAATTCCTCTATTTTTTTTATTTTTATTCTTTTTCTTTTCATTTTACAGGTACAATCACCTAACCATTAATCGGCTTGTCCGACAGTGCTAATGAATCACATCCACGCTTTCATCACCCAGAGTGCCCAGTACTATCAGGGGCGGTGATCATTAGGTGCATCAGTAACGGTCACCGGCGGCCTTAGGAAGACGAGATAGAGAGAGACACGCATGCACGTGCAGAGGGAGAGCGAAGGAGGGAGGGAGGGATGGAGATTAGAGAAGAGGGGCTTGGCATGCTGCTAACCCACGGTATGCTTTTCTGTTGCTTAAGATGTGCATTTCAGATTCTATAAGTAACAAAGCAGTTAACATTTCGCCCCCATTAAAATCGTCCAAGGATCTACCTATATCGGAATTCCAAAATATAAGACAAGCAAAAAGCCCGCATTTACTTAACACCTAGAAAAGAAAATAAGACCCGCATTTAAGAATCGTTCCTAGTAAAGCCCGAAGAGGAGGGCATGCTAAGAAGGTTTTCATATTTCATAAGGATCTACACAACTGACACTAACCAGATACCGATTTAACCTTATATAAAAAGGAACAGAATCCACAGATGTTGGTTCATCAAATTACAAATTCAGCAAGAGCATAAGTTGCAATACTGAATAGTAGCAGCATCCAACAACACCAATTCTGCAAGATGGCAAAATGCACGTTTGCTAGTTCAAAACCCAACCTACAATTTCAAGCGACAAGTGTATTTCACTCGTTACCACTAGACAGATACTTCAGGCGATGTAATCGAGGCTTGGAGATCGTCCTCATCCACAAACTTACCTGTCATCAGCAAAACAAAGGCATCAGAAAAAAAGTTGCTTTAGCAATTTAGATGAGATTCAGAGCAGGAATGACAGCATCTAGAAGAGAAAATTGACCGCGATAAGCTCCTGCTCCTGCTGGGACTGCGGCTCCGGCTCTTGCTCCTGCTGGGACTTCTTTTCTTTGGACTTTTACTCAGTTGTTTCTCACGCTGCATTGAAACCATAAGCACAAAGATACATAACAGTTTGAATGAGAACAGAATAAAGTAAATTTTCCCTTCCATCTACATTTGCATTTTTACAATTCCTAGCCTATTAGTCAATATCTTCTGCATTCCTATATAAGTAAGGATATTCGTTTCATTATCCACACAGGCATCCACTTACAGAAGGCAATGGAGATCTGGATCTTGATCGTGATCTGCAAAAGTTCCAGAAACAACCCAATTTAAAATCCACCCTATCCTTTTAACAACTCTCATCCAAGAGCCTTGATGCCTCCCATGTCATATATACCATATTCAGAGGAATAAAAAATCCATAGATCTTTAGCAACTCAACAAAAGAGCAATCAGTCCCAGCACGTAATTTGCACGGCTTAAAAACCTAAGAAATGAAGAAATGAAATAACTTAACTAATGCATCTTATGCAGTTAATAAAGCAGTGGACAGAAGAGGAGCATGTCCTATGGTACCACAACAATCCAAAGGAGCCAGACAGTACATCCTATTAGCTTGACAATTCTTGGAGTAGAAATGATAATGAAAATGTTTCCACGCTCATTGATGATGACTTCGAAATCCCCATGCAATTAGTTCACAGTAATCCAGCTTTGTTATTGCAATCCATGATCTCCTTTTGTTCCCAATCTAGCACCCAGAGATGGTGATGCTAATTAAATTTAGAACAGAGACACCATGAAGCAAGCTTTCCAAAGCTGGCCATCTAAAGAACGCCATACCTCCACAACCAAAAAAGTTGCAGGCAATTGAATCATATCCCACCAAGATCCTAAAATCCAATTCCCAGTATGCTGCATTTATCCATATCTATAAAAACAGAAAAAGCAATTTTCATACAGCATACAAAACTATATTTTGACAACTTAAACAAGTTCTCTCTTACCCCACCAAACCAAAACCATGAAGCAACAGTCCAACAAAGAAAAATTAAAATGTGCAAAGTTACTACCATAAAAACCACAAACATAATTAACAAGGTAATTCAACACATATATCAAGAAGGATGCAACACAATCCAGGAAGAATGTAAGCAAATACTTCCATGATATCAGTTATAATATTATTGCTTCTAATTAACATAGTAAAGCAGGAGAAATGTGATTGGAGTTAAATATATAACCATTGAAATAAGGAGCACAGCTCTTGGAATGGGAAAAAAATCAAGGTTTGCATGCAGTAATACCATCATAAGCAAATTGCAATAGTAAATGCCACACACCATAAATGCATTAGTCTTCTAAAGGAAGAGCACTTTGAGGGCTATGAGCAGTGCAAACAAAGATAAAGGCACTTGGCCACTATCATTTTTGAGTAGCAAGGGATGGAATAAGAAAGGACCACCATCAATGTCCAACAACAAAGCACTAAAGCATGCTTTATTTCGAAACCCTTAGTTGACATCACAAAATGAAAATAAATGTGATGTTTCCTTAGCATTTGAAAGAATAGAGGAAAAAAATAACATATTTTCATTTCAGCAGCACTAATTTTATAAATATTGTCAACATGCAGGATCCATAGCTACTGTAGTTTTCACCTCTCAGGACCAAGACCAAATTATAATGTATAAATTGCAAAAGATGTATGCAAGACAGATAAATGTAAGCAATATATCATTGCAAAATCCAAATAAAGAGAATTAAGAATGCATGTGAACTACCATCAATTTTCCCATAATAGATGCAAACTATTCTCCAATTTGTTCTTTTTCCCCCTACTTTGCTAATAACAGCAGCTAAAATTTTGTCAGATGTATTTCCATGCCAAAATTACCAGTGTCCTACAAGTAAAGAAGAATGTGCTGAGGCTGACACATTTATTAAACTCAAGAACAAACCTTCCTGGACTCAAATAAACTATACAAAAAAGAGCAAAAAATAACTTCATTTTGAGCTCCCTTTATATAATATCTTCTTGATTTACTCAACAGAACATGATAGACATCTCCTATACTAAGTATGTACTTGATGAATGAGAAAAAACACATACCCTGATGGAGAGCGTGACCTTGACTTTGAAGGAGAGCGAGAGCGTGGAGAAGCTGACCGGGATCTGGATTTTGACCTTCGTGAAGACTTTGGCTTTGGAGACTTGCTGCACCAGAGATTGGAAAACTTGAACAAAAATATCTTAAAAAGATCAGCAAGAAAATATTAATACGGTAACTAGATGATGAACCTCAGGCTCCTGCTTCGACTGTAGCTTCGTCCACGGCTGCGGCTGGGACTGCGACTGTAGCTCCGCCCTCTAGAACGAGATCGACCACGTGTGGGGCTCTTAGATGAATCCCTTTTAGAGTCATATTCCTTGACCTGTATAATGACCATAAAATTACCAAAGAAAGAAAAAGCAGCCCATTTAGGTTAGGAGACAATAGTGCCAATGAAGGTAAGAATCACAGAGATATGTTTGAACCATACACGAATATATGATCGGGAAAAGGTATTCCTGAACTCCGAGTCATCAAGCTTTTTTATCTGCCAGGATAGCAGAAAGAATATCATTCCGGACAATCATTGGCTTATAAAATTTAGCACCAGTAAAAGTAGAAAACCCTTTTGGTAAGCAATGTGCATTAAAAAATAAGCAATCCATGCACTCCAGTTAAAAGAGTTATTGCACTTACAGCATACTTCATATCTTCATAGGATGTGTAGTCAACTATCCCTGTTGTACCTAACATGAAAGATGAGAAAAAAAAGAACTAGTAAGAAACACCAAGAGATAATAATAATATCAAAAATGACCTTCTATTTGCATAATCACATCCCCAGCTAAGCATATCCAATTTTTCAACAAAATACAAAAAGTAACAACAATATATCAAGGAAAGAACAACAAAAGTAGAAGCACTCAAGACGAGGAATAGCAATGACGCTAACAGCTCCCGTCTTAGCATCACGCAGCTTCTTTGTGCAAGATTTCAAAAAGTAATGTACCCAAATAAATAAATAATTGTAGAAAAAGATTGTGATAGAACCATATTTTAACAGTATAGCTACTGACAAGTGAACACATGTTCGCAAATGCACCTAAAGCAATCAAATCAGTTTCTCAAAACAGCAAATCATAAGTTCATCTAATCAACAAAAAGTAATCTGTTGTCAAAAATGCAAGTAAAACTCATAAAATTGGATAAACTACACCCACAGGGAATTTCACCGAGCATAGAGCTGACAGGAACTACCAAAATCTATTTTTTTATTGTACTTAGTCCCATGATGTCTGGAGCGAAGTTAGCATATACACAGAAATCATTGAGGTCGTGCCATTCTTCTAAATGGCTCGATTACAACTACTGGCTGTTCTACCACTCACCACAGAGTTCAGTTTGACCACATGCTCCATAAGGAGGGATCACAATTCTATATGCAGCAACGGGCCAATGCCAAATGAGATGTTAGCAATTAAAATGTTACCTTTTTTGTCTATCTGATTCACGAAAACCAATCAGTGTCATTTTTATTTTGGGGATTTCACATGACTGCACCTAAGCATACTGTGCAATTACCTTACCTCATTGGAGGATCACGTGACAGCTTATATTGTTTTATTTGTGTTGATAGACAATGTCTCACTTACCAATAAAACAACAATTAGTAATTTTGGGGGTTAATGGAAGGGCACAACCATTTTTTAACAAGCTACCTTTGGGAACATGTATCACCCAACAAGACCCAAGCACTGTATAGTTACAGGTTCCACCATATAGGCAGCCTAAAAGGTGTTCCTTGGTGGGATTCAGACCAAGATCTCATGCAATTCAACGTGAGAATTTTTAGGCCTTATCCACTAAGCCAACCCTAAGGGTTAAATAACAAAGTTTGCTTTATCCTAGCAAAAAAGAACATTGATTAGGAAGAGTAACTATACTAACATCTATTGTCCATATTTTCTATCTTACCATTTCCATCACGGAAAACTTGAGAAAAGCAAACATCTCCCCCTCTACGCATGTGATCCTGATTAAGTAAAGCATGGATATAAGCATTCTATTCAGCCTGATAATGTGACCTTATAATGTATTAATGAACATCCAACAACAGGTAAGATAAAATCAATGGGTGCTGTTACCTTAAGGTCTTGCCATGAAGCCGAAGAGGGTAGCCCAGTAACCAGAACTGAACAAATTTTCACAAAGGAAAAAAACAATAAAGGACAAAATACATAAAATAAAAATCACAGGAAGGGAAGAATGGAGTAATATGACCACATACCCCGATATTCAGAGCGCCTTGATACACCACGTGCACCGCGCCCACCACCATAACTGCTGTAGCGATCTGAAGATGATGAGTGGCCACGACCCCCATGAGCTAGCTCCACCTTTCGAAATAGCAGGCAGCATAAGTTTCATCACAACAAACAGCACATCACAAGTCAAACTAATTACACACATGATATGCAAATTGAACCGACCCGCAGGCGATGCCCATCAAAGTCATAGCCATCTCGACCGTGAATGGCATCTTCAGCATCACGAGCATCTTCAAACTGTAACAGAAAAATTAATTGCATGAACAGACTTAAGAGGAGAGGGAGAAAGAGTCAGTTGCCTGTTTTGTCAACTAACCTCAACAAATGCATAACCAGGGGGCCTAGGTGGAATCTTCAGATCAATGTGGACAATGGGTCCATACTGCAGTCACAAAAATAACAAGTAAACATATAAGAAAATCAACATCCAGGGAATAAAAAGATACTAGAGCACCATACTCTTAGGCAGGATTTTTTATCATGATACCATGTGTAAAAGCATTTCATCACCAAAACCTAGAAGATCCTACAAGGGAAAGAGAGAAGCCAAATTCAAAGCAATGGTTATATTTCACCCATTAAGAAGCAAAGAGCTTCACTTCACGGAAACATCCCTCTCCACGAAAAGGTGACCAACACACAACAAACGCTGATAACACCATAACAGTGAAACCATAAAATTTAGATTATGAAAAGCAGAGAATAAAACCAATGTGTGTGTGTATTTTGAAAAGATGACTCCTTGATGGTGTCCTTCAAAATCAGAACCGGAAGTATAGTTCTTAACAGTAAATAAGCCAATTACAAACCACAATTTCATTATCCAACAACTTAAGACGTAAACTTCAAAGTAAAACCAGAGGGATCTTCTTACGAGAATTCACCTAAAAAACGTAATCTTCCATCAACAATTAACAACGCAATCTTTAGCTCAAACAAATTCCATTCTACGAAACTACTCTATTGGTATATATGGAAATATAACTAACACATGACAGGTTCATCAAAAACATCAATGCTCCAAAAAAGCTGTAATATTCTCATAAAACGCCTATAACTCAAAAAAATTCATAAATGCAATGAATATTTCTAAAGCTTTATTACTAAATAAGTAATAGCATGCACAAATTATCCGCAAACACAAACTTAATTCTATAAGAACTTCCACAAAAGGTTATACCTTGCGAAACAAATCTTCGACTTCTCTCTCGCGAATGTCGCCAGGGAGATTCCCAACATAAACGGTTCTGCTAGC
This sequence comes from Lumnitzera littorea, assembly GCA_024138015.1. Classification (NCBI taxonomy): domain Eukaryota; kingdom Viridiplantae; phylum Streptophyta; class Magnoliopsida; order Myrtales; family Combretaceae; genus Lumnitzera; species Lumnitzera littorea. Next base: position 96,855,111 of record JAMXBB010000002.1, on the reverse strand, counting down.
ACGGCTACTCATCTTCCCAATCAAACAAATGACAACGAACAAGTCAGACTTGGTTTGCTTTAAAACCTTCAAAACAAAGAAATCGAACGAAAAAAGTGAATGATACAATCGAAAATTAATCCAACGCAAAGAGTAGATTTTCATCTATCTTTTAAATTGAATCATTCAAGAAGAACCCGATCTACAGGGGTATGCTAGGGTTTTTGAAAGAAGGCTAGGGCTTACCTTCGAGATATCTAATCGGGAGGAGGAGAGGAGTGAAAGAGAGAGAAAGAGGCGCTTGGAGGATTAGGGTTTTGGAGGAAAGAGTGTAGTGTTAGATTGGTAAAAGAGAAAAGAGTGCGGATTGTGTAGGGGGTAGTGTACGATAATATTGTGCCGTTCTGTTAATAAGCCAATCCGGATCTTTCAACTCTCCAAGGTAAAATTTTTTTGACTGAATTTCCAGTCCAAAATTTCGGATGAACTTTCCAAAATTTCGGGGTTGTTTGGCAAGCAGGCTGTATATCTAGATGCAAATATAAATAAAATATTATTTGAAAACAAAAATAAATAATAAATTTTGAGTCCATATCTACGCAGCGTTGGCAATAAAAGCGGGTGGAAATTTGTAAAAAGGAACGAAAAGGAAAAGTTAATTTCTAATTTTTATTTAAATATATAGGAAAATTTGAAGGAATTAAAAAGATATGTTTCTTTTTATTTGTTAGATTGAATTAATAAAAAGAAAATTAAAGGTGTTGAAATATTTATTCAACCAAAATAATCCTTTCTTTTTCTTTCTAATTTTTCTTTCGGGGACAATATTATAATTTTATACTAATTCCCTCCGCCTACTTCTTTACTATTTTGTAGAAAAACCATTTTACTTAAGGATAAATTACAAAAACATGGCATGTGGTTTTATTTTTTTTCAAGCAAGTGACTAGTACTTTCTCTTTTTTTTTTTTTTTGACAAACAAGTAACTTGTATTCTATTATTAAGTGTTACTTCTAATATGGGATATGTGTCTGGTCATTGTTTGTCTACATAAATTAATTTAAATTGATAAACTTAAAAAAAACATATTAAAAATATTTAAAATGCAAAGAGTAGAAGAAAAAAAAAAAGAAGAAAAGCTGAAATAAACTACGATAATGGGCATTAATTAAGATCAAACTCCTAAAAAGATTAAATACTTTGGATTGGCCCGCTACATTATTATGAAAAATCAACTTGGTAGTTTTTATCTTCTCCTCTTTCCATTTCCTCATTTTATTCTAGTCACAAGATATTAAAGGAACCCCACACACTAACATAAAGCAGCTCAAATACATGAGAAGAAAAAGAGGTGCTATGGGAAAGCCAATTTACAAGTAACATGATCAATCACCTTACCATCAATAATAATACAGTTAGGAACATGTTTCAACTTAGAAATTGAGATAGAACTAAGCTTATTGTGTAATAATTCATATGACATATTATTGAGTACGTTATAAGATGAAACAACATAACGTGAATCACAAGCAAGCTTAGATTTTATTACATAGAGTCCTTTCTTAACATTAGTTTAGGCAAGAGTCTTCTTAGTTGTCCAAGCCTAAATAATGCAATGTTTTAGGTAGAAATAAATAACTAAGTTAGTGGAATTAAGTAACCTATTTGTTAATAGGCCATTTTAGATGCAAGCTCCTAAAGCCTAGTCTAAGTACTTCGACCTACTCCAATACCCTCGAGCACAATTCCAACATGAAGAGCTTAACCTCCTCTAGTAAGCTATTCAATCCCCTTTATAAACTCATATCTAGTTGAACAACATACTCGGAATTCCGTAAGCACCTCGTTATGTCCAATTGACCCATAAGCCAACACAACTTGCTCAAGCTACCTTAACCACTTTAGGGTCCTTAAAAACCATGCCTAGCATACTCCACCTTAGCTTGACTCCTTAAGTCAAGGTAACCTCAACCACTAAGCATACATTAGGTGCTCAATATGCAACTTAGTATTTGTAATGCTTCTATCTCACACTCTTTCTCCTCATTAATTATCCTCTGATAAGAATGAGCGCAATTCAATTCAATTTAATTTGGTATGGTTCTCCCTCATTTATTGAATTGAATCTAATTTAACAATTCTTTTTTTTTTTTAAATCGAACATAATCATATAATTCAGTCCATAAATTTTTTAAACTTAAAAAAATAATTCGATCCAATTTGGTTTGCAATTTGAACCATTTTTTATAATATTAAAATTCAAGAAAAGGATAAAGGTAACGAGAAAAGAAAAAACACCCGCATGTAAAAACTATCGTAAAACAAATTTTATAGCAGCAGTTAAAATGAAGCTAAAAGGAGTCGAGGTCCCAGTTCATGAAGCTACTATGCTTCATCATTAACTGATTAATGAAAATCTAAGTCTATCTTATTATTCGACAATAAATGGTTATCTAACCAACTACATCACCTCTCTCTTAACATCTCTATTTACCTAGGGCATTTTCCTTAACCCATTAATGATGTATGTATGCCATTGAAAAGAAAAAGAAAAAAGAAAACTAAAATTAACAATAAGACAAACTTCAACCGTAAAAGTTAAAGTCTCCTTCCTTTCAAAATTACAATATAATATAATAAGGATGGAGATAGCCTCATTGGAATCACTAATTAATAGTATAATAGAACTTATCCTATCAAAAGATAAGCACCTTCAACTAAGTTTCATGGCAATGCTTCCAACAAACTTTTATAATTTGTTTTGAATTTTGTAAAACCTACACAAACTAAGTCCATTGCTTTCAATAAACCATCCTTAAATTCCTTGCTAACTTGGATGCAATTATTAACTCGGTTTTCTAGTTTAGCATCCTCTACATGTTTTAAGGGCACGGAGCTTATGGAAGTGCATGCTTTCTATGCTTTATATGTTGCCAAAATAGTTTTTATCCTATCATAAATGAGCTAAGATAGATGTCGTCACTTGTATAACTAATGCTATTGTAGTTAACAAGTTTTGTAATGTGCGATGGCTTGTATAACAATTAAGTTTTTTTTTAAACGATCCCATTCAATTTGGTTCGAACTATTAGATGAACCACTTACAAAAATAAAAAATAAAAAACCAAATTTTCAGTTCAGTCCACAATTCAATTTACGATTTATGGTTTTTTTGCCCAATCCTATTCTTTGAAATTTATGGTATGACCAACATGCCCTACATCTCTACACATGTCAACCTTCTAGGTTTTAGACATGGCCACCAATCTACTCAAGGACAACTAAACAACAAAACCTTTCTATCTCCCCTCCTACAACATATGTCCCCTGCAACAGCCACATACGACCAAACCATGGGGCGCCACATGTCCTTAACAAGTGAGCTTATAGGATAAGCAGCCAAAGGTATAAAAATCTTCTCTCCGATTCCTAATCTTCCCTACTTCCATAAAACACTAAGCACCTAAGCATACTCTCCAAACACTCGGAATGCTTCCTTTTTATTCTCTCCTTACTAACTTAAATATTAGAGGCCCCTATTAGCACTACTATAAGGGGCTTTTTTATAAGTCCTCCACCAAGCATGACAAATAGACTACCCAAAGCAACCACCAATCTACTACTTATGATATCGACCATCGCCACTATTAATAGATAACAGGTTACATTTCAATTCTAGCATGAATAGTACATTGCTTAAGACAATGTACTCATTTAATTTTACATCACCAATAGTATTGACTATCTTAGTATTTCCATCAAGTAGCTTTATGTTTATGGGTTTCTAGAATGTTTGTTTGTCAAATAAAATGGTGGAATAGGGAGTCATATGATCAAAAGCCCTTTAGTTAACTATCTACTCATCCACTACATTATAATCTAATGTAAGATTCAACAAAAGGATTAGAAATAGTTTGAATCTAACCTGTAGAATTAATAGAAGTAAGCTCCTGTGCTACTTCTTTTCCTTTCATCAAACGTATACCTCTTAGCAAATCTCAGAGATCAATTTAAGATTATTATAATTATGTTCTTGTTTCCCTACATCAAAAGAAACACAACCATCCAAAGAATTGTCAACTATTTTACTAACATTAGTAGCAACTCTCGATCAAAGTGTCTTTTTATCCTTAATACCCTTATACCAATTAGGGTATCCTATAATTTTGAAATAGCAATTGACTAAATGTCCCAGCTTTTTACAATAAGAACAAGTGACTTTTGTTCTTGATCTTATCTTCCTATCCTTTTTCTCTTCAATCTAAAATTTTTTCTAAGATTTTACCAAACAAGCCAAAACCTCATCAATAACAACAAGACTACAAGAAACTTATTTTTACTTCTCTACCTAATAATTAAGTAGTATGCTTTGTTCATAATTGATAATGGATCAAGTATAAAAATGTAACTCCTTACACTATCACAAGTTTTATCAAGTCTCATTAAGAATTGTAACAATCTGCTTTTACTATCTATCTCATTTAGTTATAAAACCAAATCATAGTTGCAGTTTCCAAAAACTGTACAGACACAAAAAGGAAAACTATAAAAACTATTTAATTCATCCCATAATTTCTTTAGTTTATTATAATATATTGTAATCGAATTATTCTCCTGCCTTAGATCCATAACTTCATATTGTAGCTCAATAATAAAGGACAACTCTTTTGCCAAATCTTTTACACAAGTCATCCCAAAGCTCCTTTGTCAATTATGCATATAGGAAAACTTCAAACAATTCTTTTGTCATGAAATTTAATATCTAGCAATGAATCATATGATTGCATAAGATCCATTTTTATAATTTAATTTAATTATCCTTAGGTTTCATGCAAGTTCCATTAATAAAACATAATTTCGATTTTACCACTAGGGTAAGCTCAATTGATCGACTTAAGCCTAAGAAATTTGATCCATTGAAAACTAGATTTAATACAATTGATCTGAGATTAGAATTCGTCTTCTCCTAAAACAATAAGAAGTAAAAAATAATGATAGAGATTGAAGACAAATATTTCATGTTGAGAAATTTATCACTCTAATATCATGTTAAATGTGCTAAAATTGATTGCCATTGATGAAAGCTTTGAAATAACAAAAGAAAAATAGATAAAAGTACACCAAATGATGTAAATGAAAGTATGTTTGTTAATTCTATTATCTGCAATAGGTCCTTATATGCGAGTCCTCTATATACGTGCTAACAACAAAAAATGAATGTTTGTAAGATACTACTTGAACTATAACTTACTACTGAAATAAATACAAATACAAAGTTAACAAAGGAAGCAACGAGTCCAGCATTGGTAAAGCGCAAGCCAAAATTATATTTGGTGAAGTTTCCATTGATAGTCGATAAATGTGTAAAATTCTTCTCTAAAATAGTACATTTCATGCATTTTATAGAGTTTTACTATTATTTCTAAGATAAAGTGGCTAAAGTGCCTATATTTGGATCGATTTTGTTAAGATTTAGAAAAGGGATCAAAATTTAGCCTCACATAATTTGTATAAGATTATAAGAATCTATATAAACTATTAGCTATTCTTAGGTGCAAATTATACACGATAGTTTCTTGAAATTTAATCAAATACTAATCATGTCACATATATAGATCTAGATTCCACAAGATTTACATAACAAGGTTCTACTCTCTATACATCACAAAATAAAAATCTAAGAATAAAGTATAGAAAAGAGTAGAAAGAAGCATCATGAAACCCAAACAAAATTAAACCTTGAAATCTTCTCTTCTCCTCATCTTCTTAATTGTTCTTGACTTGAAAAACTCTCCAAAATTCGTACAAAAAAGTTCTCCCCTCTCAATAAACCCTAACAAGGCTTTATATATGAAGAGCTAAAAAAAATAGGTCGACTAAAAAAGATACAACCAAACCATGTCTTTTGGTCATATACTTACTATACTTCATGTTCATCTTTGAAAAAAAAAAATGGAAACAATACGACTGATGACATGATCATGTTTTTTGGTCGTGTCTTAGGTTATAATAGTAGAAAATTAGCTCCAATTTTGCCTAAAAACGACATAGTCGTGTCATTCAACTATGTCGATTTTCAAACCTTCATAACTTGCTCATTTTAGCTTCGATTTAAGTAAAATTTGTTTCTATCTTATTGTTTTCTCGCATAGATCATTTCAAAACCTAGAAAACAAAATTTTACTCAATTAAGTAATATTATCTAAAAATAAACTCAAATATCAAGAAAAATCATCGAAAATCACTAATTAAAATATAACCAATTTAGAACTCATCAAATTTCCCCATACCTAAGAATTTGCCTGTCCTCAAGCAAATAAAGCAAAGAAAAATCAGGACATGAATTCTTAAGTTAAAAACCATCACTGCCTTGGAAACTAGCTAAAATGTACACTTAAGCTAGAAATATTCAACATGCAAATCCAATCAATTTTCTTAAATAACTTTCTTAACTCATATGCTCAATCTTTTTTTCCCAATGTCCAAAGGACACAAAGTACCAAAAGTCACAAGCTAATCTATGTAAAGTAAAATTTAACCAAATCATTTAATCAAGGATTATATACTTAAGATCAAATTTAATATCTTGCCAATCAAGAAAAAGTCATAAAAATTTTAAACCTACTGAACTAAAATATATACAACCCTCTCTTCAATCTCGCTAAGTATTATAATTCAAAGTAAACACATATTACATCCACTTCTCCTTTGATCATCCCCTTAATACATCTTTAGTAGGAAGGCTTTAAATTTATTGAGTTAAACACATTAATTAAGGATAATTGTGTTAGCAATAAGAAAAGATCTTGCTCTTTTGATGAACTAAAGCCTATCCATACCAACTTAGCCCTTATATTGGTAGTAGGAAAGAACCTTACTCTTCTAACGGACCAAAGTCAATCCATACTAACTTATTTTTTAAGCTTATTTTAGCATTGGTAATGGAATTTAATCTCGCTTTTCTAAGGGACTAAGGCAAATTCTTACCAATTTTGCCCTCTTTTTTTTATTTTTATTACTTTCTACCTCCAATTATTTCATTTTAGGAGTTTCTCAAAAGATAAATTTCATTTGTTTGCTTACTAAAGATTATAGGGCTCTAAAGTTATCTAAGAGGAAAGTTTACATCAAAGTAAGCTTCGAAAATAATCATAACTAACTCCTAAGCAACGATGTTACTCTAATCTTAAATCTTAAAATCTTAAGCTAAATAATCTTTAGCTTTACTCCACAAAGATTTTACCTATCAACTCTAACATCGTGTAATTCAATCATCAAAGATCAAGCATTCAAATTATATTCAACTCAGTGAAAATTACCAATTTCCAAATAATTACAAGTCAATAAAATAATAAAATTAGGTTAAATGTGAAAAAATTGGTTTCCTAAATAGCAAAAGTTTTTATAAATTTCTATATCCCCTTCCCTACACTTAAAACCGTACGTTGTCTTTAATGTACAAATCAAGTCATATAATAAAAAATATATCAATCAAAACAATTATGGGTAAAATTATATAAAAGTAGAAAAGAAAAACTGATATTCCCCTATAAATTTGAGTAAATCAATTCATAAAAGCAAGAAGTCTAAAGGTTGAAGTTTAAAGTAGTCCAAATCAAATTCAATCTCCAAGATGAGCTTTAAAGTTCCAAGGCATTGACTTTACAATCCTCCTAATCGAAGGCATCATCTATGAAATCATCCATGTACTTACCCTTTTCATATTCTTCATCCTCTTCCTCATTATTGATATCTTTAGCTGAACTCTTCACCTGAGCTCCTTTCTCTTAACTTATAATTTAGCTCTTGGCACCATTTTTTTTACAAAAGGAAACAAGATTCAAGTCAAATTTTCAATACATCAAAGCTTCCTCGCACTTAGAATAAAGAAATAGATCAAAAATCATGACTAAATGTGGAAAATAAACATTTTAACTCATTAAGGAATTTTGTTAAATGCTTGGTATGCATGCAAAATGTAACAATGTTTTGAAAAATCCTTCATGCAATCCTAACAACAATTGTTACAAAAGAAATTCCAAGCATGCTTAAACTCCAAATTCCTTAATGACATGAATCAATAGCACTTATATGTTAATTAAACACTAAAATTCTAAGTGCTAAAATGAAGAACAAATCAAATAAAGCAATAAAATTTAACACTTCAACTCAAACATTCAAGAATCATATGCCTATAGTAATGTGATGTAAGCAATACATCATGTAACAACTCTACGTCTTTCAAAATCTAATTGTTGCGCTTAATTCAAAAACACGATCCGATTCTTCATGTACATCACTACTCATCTCTCAAAATTAATGAACACACACTAAAAATTACCACATGCAAAAGCTTCAAAGTCTAACTACTTTATCATGCACAAGAGTCCAATCCAAGTAAATTTTTCAAAAAAATTAAGGAAAAAAAGGAATCAAGAACTTACCGGAGTAGCTGAAGTGAGTGCACTTGAGAAAAACATGAATTGGTATAAGTGATGGGTTGTGAATCAAAGATGAAAAGTGCAAATGTATTTGTTATTGTGTTAGGCGTAAGTAAGAGAGTAGAGAAAAAGAGAAGATCATATGTGTTTATATGATGAAAAGTGAGAGAAAGCTAAAGGAGACGGACACATATACATTACGGACGATATAACTTGAGACACGACTGTATCTTATAGTCTTGTATCTTTCTATGGCATGGCCTAAAAATTAAGCTGGTGCTAATATAGTTAGAGATGTGACCATATCTCTAGACCATGTAACCTATTGTGACCTCCCATTGGGGGTTGTTTACAATTGACACAGTTTAAGACACGATCGTGTCTTTAGACCATGTAGTATAGTAATTTTTCTTTTTCTTTTTTGCTTTTAACTTTTATTATTTTTATTTTTAATTTATGTATGCTTAACGTAAATGCATGCATTTAAAAAGCAAAAAAAATTAAAGAAATAAAAGTACTAAACTAAAAAAAAAAAATGAATAAAAAAAATCTAATGCAAAAATTAAATTAAAAGGAAAACTTATTATATTGTTTGAAATTTTGTTTAGCTTCCGGGGTGCTTTCCCAGAAAACCCGTAGGGGATGCTATCCCGTTAATCCCTGCTTACTAACTAGTTAACAAGACCACCATATGCGTACTACTATATAAAAGCGAACTTAACCCTAAAATAAAAAATAAAAGTGTTAAAATACTAAGATAAACAATAAAAATTACTAAAATAACCTACAAGCTAGAAAATAACGAAAATAAATAAATAACTTAGGTTACCTCCCAAGAACACTATGTTTAACGTTGATAGCTTGATGAGATACATTGGTTACTTACCTTCGTCCGAGTAGAGATGAATCTTCATCCTTATCTCACTTTTGAACCCTCCAAATAAGATTAGACTTACCCTTTTTCAATTGATATAGCAAATTCTCTTGTCTAGTTGCATAACTTCTACTAAGTTTCTTCTTATCATGCCACTCATCAAACTCATGTAGCTCGAGTCTCTTCTTTTTATCTGCTTTTCGCTTAGATGGAGTGGTTTTGGGTAACTTTGAGCTCCTTACTACAAAAGCATATTCTAAACGATCTTCTAAGTGTTTCTACTCCAAGATTGCTGGTTTTACTTTGGGAGGTTTTAACTTTCCTTCGTTTAGTCTACAAAATGGTTTAATCCTTATCTTCACCATATTAGTTTCATTAGCTCCCAACCGACCTCCAACCGAGCTACAACTTCTCATTGATTAAGGGTTTTCAACATTTCTCCATCTCTTATTTCTAAGCAATTGTTCATAGGTTCTTTGACAACAGCATTAAAAGTATCACCATCGTAGCTTATGCCCTCTAAGTCAAGGGACTTGTGTACTGAATTTAGACTATGGAAAATAATTTCCTTATCTTCGACCCTTAAGATGAGCTTACACTCACTAATGTCAAACACAGCCCTAGTAATAACTAAAAAGGGTCTACTTAGAATCAATGGTACCTCAATATCCCCATCTATATCGAGTATAACAAAATCTATAAGGAAAGTGAATTAATCAACTTGCACTAGAACATTTTCTATAATGCCTCTAGGGTATGTAATGAACCTATTAGCTAATTAAATGCACATAAATGTTGGTTTAGGTTCTCCTAACCCTAACTTTTTAAACAACTTAAATGGCATTAGGTTTATACTTGCTTTTAGATCTGCTAAAGCATTATCTATAGATAAGTTTCCAAGCACATAAGGAACAATAAAACTCCTTAGATCTTGTAATTTCTTTAGCAACTTTTTCTAGAGTAATACAAAGCATTCCTCGTTCAATGTGACAGTTGAAAGATCCTCAAACTTTTCCCTTGTTCGAGAAAAGATCCTTCAAGAACTTTGCATATTTCAGCATCTACAATAAAACATCAACAAGAGGTAAGTTCACTTGTAGTCGTTTAAAAAGATCGAGGAATTTATCGAACTACTTGGTTAGATCAAGGTAGTCTTGCTTAAGACACTGTGGATACAGGATGGGCAGCTTATACTCATTCAATTTTGGTAGCTCTACACTCTCTTTTGATCTTAGCGGTTCTAAATTTTCCTTACCCTTAACCTCCACTTCTTTCTTAGCTACTTCTTCACCATTCTCCTTCTTAACTTGCAACTTTCACATACTTCTCAAGGTTACTACATTGACATGTTCCTTAAGGTTTGTTTCAGTGTTCCCAAGAAATGATCCTTATTGTCTTTCATTTAACATCTTAGCAAGTTGTCCAATTTAATTTTCTAGGTTGTGGATAAAAGCTTCCTAGTTCTTTAAAGAGGCCTCTGTTTGTTGCATACGTGCCTCATTAAACTGAATGTATTTTTCCAAGAGCCTTTCCAACTTCTTCTTTGGAGCAGGTGGGGATATTACTGATTGTTGAAATCCCGGTAGAGGCAAAATCACTCTTTGATGTGGTTGGTTCCTTACTTGCTACTTTTGGCCTTTACCTTGATTTTGACATCCTTATGACAAGTTGGGGTGGTATCTCTACCTTAGGTTGTCAGTGTTACTATAAGGGTTATATTAGGGTCTTGTAGGTTTCCCTAGAAAATCAACATGTTATGTCTGTTCGCAACCTACAATCCCCTCTTGGCTGAAGTTGTTAGAGCTACACTGTAGTTGTTGTAAACTAGTCAAGAGGGATTCGATTTTCCTACTCAACATCTTCACTTGAATGGCTAAAGACTGTACAACGCTGAGCTTAAATACACCTACGACTTTTTGCTTCCCCCACCCACTAGTAATTATTCATTACCATACCTTTTATCAAAGCTTGGAGTTCTTCGAGCATCTTGGTATTAAGTGTACCTTCGGTTACTACATATATCATTTGCCTTGTAGAAAGTTTAAGACCATTGTAGAAAGTTTACATTTCCATCCAAAGAAAGAAGTTGTGATGTGGACATTGCCTTAACATGTCCTTAAAGCGCTCCCATGTGTCATATGAGGTCCCACCCTCTATCTAAGCAAAAGATGAAATGTCGGCTCTAAGCTTTGCAGTTTTCACGAGTGGAAAATACTTCTCCAAGAATTTTTCCGCCAATTCGTTCCATACTATAATTGAATTCCTTGCTAAGGAATTCAACCTCTACTTAGCTCGATCGTATAAAGAAAATGGAAAGAGGTGTAATTAGATAGCATCATTAGTTGCCCCGTTAATCTTGAAAATATCACATATTTCCAAAAATCTAGAAATATGTGCATTAAGATTTTTGTCTTAAAGGCCGTTGAATTGTATAAACTGTTGTACCATTTGAATAATGTTTAGCTTGATTTCAAAGTTATTGGTCGTAATAGTTAGTCGGTTGATGTAAGACTGGGTACTAGTTAATGATGACCGGGAGTAACCCGACATGGCTCGATTCTGTTTCCCGTTGTTGGCCATGATGTCATTGGGTAAGCTTTCATGATCAAATTCTTGTTTTACTACTTAATCCTTGACTTCACCCTCTAATAACTCCACTTTGTCTTTCAATCTAATTAGAAATACTTGGTTTATCGCCTTTACTATTTCTTTAATAGATAATTGCCTCAAATTGCGTAAAGCCGTCCTCTTAATCTTAAGATCAATTTTAATCAAATCCTTTGGCCAAGTTCTTATCATATACTACATCAAGAAAACAAAGAATGTACCAATAAAATAAAAGAATTCAAGAAAAGAAAAAAATCAAGAAAGATAAGAAAGAAAAAAAATGGTTAGATTAATAAATCTACTAGCTTTCTTAATATCCAAAGTTCTTGACAATAGCACCAAAAACTTGATATAAGCAAGTGCACCCATCGGTTTATAATATAGCAGATTGTTCAAGTGTCAATCCCTTAGAGACTTTAACTACTAGTACTCACTATGTCTTTATTATCTAATCGGAAAATTAAATTTCAAGAAAATTAAAGAAATAAATCTAAACTATTGCTAAAATTAATTTAAAGATTAACTAAAATGCAATTAAAGAATTAACAAGAAAGTATTTAAATAAATTCAAAATTCAATATTATATCTAGATCTTACTTCTCCTAGATCTAACTTGTGACTTCCCTAAAGATAATCTAATTTATTCTTTAATCTTTCTTGATCGAAAGAATTCTCTGCTAAAATTAATCACTTTTTAAGCCAATTAACCCTAACCCTAACCCTAAAATTACATATTAGAATCCCTTCTCAATAGCGCAATCTAATATTATATTATTAAACAATGAATTCTCTATGCTTTAATTCAAAAAATTCAAAAAGAAATTTGCAAATTATCTCTAGTTTTGTAATAATCATTATTATCTATGCCTAAATCTAATCTTATAAAAAATTTCTTGATTCTCTTATAAGATATCAAACTTTAGACTATTATTCATAAAAATAATAACCTAAATTGTGAAGCATACATAATTGAATTAAGAAAATAATAAATAACTAAATTAATCAAATACTAATCATGTCATATAAATAAATTTAAGTTCCATAAGACCTAGACACAGCTTCTACTCTCTACATATCGCAAAATAAGAATCTAAAAATAAAATATAGAAAAAAGTAGAAAGAAGCATCATGAAATTTAAACAAAATCAAATCTTAAAATCCTCTCTTTTTCTTGCTTTCTTAATTGTTCTTGACTTGAAAAACTCTTTAGAATTCGTACCAAAAAGTTCTCTTCTCTCAATAAACCTTAATAAGGCTTTATATATGAAGAGCTAAAAAAAAATAGTTCAATTAGAAAAGACATGATCGGAGACATAACTATGTCTTTTGATCGTGTACTCGAATGTACTTCATGTTTGTCTTTAAAAAAGAAACTAGAAATAAAATGATTGATAACATGATCATGTTTTTTGGTCGTATCCTAAGCTATAACAGTAAAAAACCAACTCCATTTTTTCTTGGAACGTATCATTTGATTATGTCGATCTTTAAACCTTCATAATTTACTCATTTTAATTTTAATTTGAGTAAAATTTGTTTATATCTTCTCGTTTTCTCATATAAATCATTTCAAAACCTAAAAAATAAAATTTTACTCAATTAAGTATTATTATCTAAAAATAAACTCTAATATTAAGGAAAATCATAAAAAATCACTAATTAAAATATAATCAATTTGGAAATCATCAAACTTCTCTAAGATAGCAGTCCATTCAAGTCCATAGCAGGCTGTGCACTTTGGTTTTCAATAGTTGAAGTGAAAAATGGTAGCAAATAGCTAAACCTAGTACCAAACCGAGAGATCCAAATATTTGAACATGTCGAGCAAATCTAAGCCAACCCTTTGATGGGTCCACGCACACTAAGCTAGACACAAACAACAATCAATTCATCCAAGTTACAAATGACCAACAAATTATTCATTCACTCATTTATTTGTTTAACATCAACTTATTAATCCTCTGGTTTGTTTGACTGTAGATGTATGGACTTTAAGTTCAAAGCAACTAACAGCAGCTGTATGCTCATGTAATTGAACCAAGTGCAGTAGCCCAATTCAGCTGAGGGCTCCAAATTATTCCTAACTGGTGCTCCAACTCTCAAAGTATCATAACAACAGCAGCTACAGCATATTAAGGTAGACAGTAAGTCTTGATGCAACTCCCACAGCAAGAGCCCCAACACTTCATTATTTCAGCAGCAAGTCATGAAAACTAAGTGACAGTTGAGAGTGCAGCAGCCGTTTACCAAAGAAGATTTCAATGCCAAGCTCTTCAACCGATTTGCAACAGCAGCTCTAAGGCCGAGAGTTAAATGACCAGTAGATATTTTTACTATATAGAGCAGTTGCATCATCCACGTAGCATCCAAGAGTCCCTTGTCAAAGCAGCTAATTAGCACACAAGAACTCCACGGCCATATAATTACAGAACAACAGCTGCAAATAGCACGGTAGATTTCGAGCAACCCCATTTAAATACAGCTGGCCGTATATTTAAATTTTTATGCAGTTGAACTCAGCTGCATCAGAGCAGAGCACTTAACCGAGAATTTCAGCAGCAACACTCCAACTTACATGACAGCTGCTCACAGTACATAATAACAGCAGCTGCAACACTCCTTGGATATGTGCTGCAGAAAATTGCAGCAGCTCCTATCTGAGCAGCAGTTTAGCAAGTCCACTGAATCAGCAAGCCGAGAAGCTCTCCAAACAACCGCAGCAACTCCACTCCCTTTGTTAAACTTGCAGCAAGTCCGAGAGCAGCAACATGTCAAGAATTTTGATTTTCAGCAGCTACGAAGCACAGTGCAACAGCAACTTATAGTATACTTCTTGCTGCAGCATACTAGGCCGAGACCTCCAAATAGCATCAGCTAGTATGCTCCAAAGTTCGATGCAATTGCAAACTCAAATCGAGCCACGACACAAGACGGCTCAAACCAAGTAGAGAACACTCCAAAACAACCATAGAGCTCCAATTTTCGGAACAGAGAGACCCGAATAACAGCTGTGAAGTAACACGATCAGTTGAGCAGCTCACAATGAACAGCAGCCCTTTGAAATGAAGACGAGAAGTGCAATGTGAATATGTTTCACTGGTCCAAGAGTTATTTTTCTTTTTCGTGGAAGTAATATGTCACTCTGCATATCCAATCTAAGTGACATAATGTATGGGGCCCAACTCTTCCTTATTCCACTTCCTGAAGGCCACGATGAACTTTACACTCCTTAATCTAGCCCATACGTGAGGCTTACATTGTGAGAAATACAGCTACTATTTTGGGAAAAGAATCAACAATAGCCTCCTATTGAAGAAGATTTTGACCTATCACACGTGGGCTGCAATTTTTTTTGTTTTATCTAAGATAGTCCACGTCAAGCCCATGGGAGGAAGGTTTAAGCTAGAAAAGAGCAGTATAGGATAGAGAGAAAAAGAGAGCAGGAGGAACGGAATACAGAGAGTTTAGGACAGTAGCTGACGAGGAGAAACATCCAGTAGCTTAAGGATTTTGAATTTTCCATTTTACTAGCATAGTGAAGAACAGAAAACTCTATTTTTGTTTTATTTTAATAATTAGTTATGTTTTCTTTCATTTCAGGGCACTAATTCCTCATGTTCTAGCTCCTTAAAGGATTTCTGGGGTGCCTACATGTTTTAAGATATGCCAATTTTTGTATCAGGTACGAGATTATATATACTAATCGAGGTATTTTCTTTTTCTCGTTATTTCAATTTTATATATATCTTGATTTATTTGAGTTGTGTAATGAGATATTGTACTTAATTTATTTAGGTTCTATATTGATGGATTTGATGAGTTGATGTATTTTATGAATTATTTCAATATCAACATTAAGTATTTGGGCATTTTTCTATTATGTTCATTATCTAGTTATTTAGTATTTGACTATTACTTTTTAGCTAGATAGAGTTATAGGATATTTGGAAAGATTTTAATAACTTATGATGAATATATCTTGAATTTTTGAAAAAACTCATTATAGAAATATATGGGTTTTAATTAAATTTATGAACTCGCAAATTTAACGTAATTAAAAATATGGTTCGAGTTAGAGAGACGTGCTTAAATCATATTTCCAACTAAAATAATAATTTCGATATGAGCAGATTATTATTTACCTAATAATTATAAATAAATTACCTCAACAGGTGAATTTGTGCTATAATTAAAATTTCGCTACTCCAAAAGGTAAGCGAGTTTTAGTAAATTTAATTAAATTCTTTTTAGTCAATTTCGAATATCGATTTAAGGCATCAAATCGATTTAGATAAGAATAGATTTACGAATCCCAGTTTGATCATTTTTATTTCTTAGACACGAGATTCACATAGTGTAATTAGGACATTTGGTTTAATGTTTACCTTATTTTTTGGTATTTACTCACTTTTAGTTTAATTGTTGATAGCTTAGTTTAGGAAAACACTCAAGTAATTTAGTACTTAACATCTAACTTCCTATAAAATACGACCTTAACTCAACGTTTATACTTTTACGATCCGACACACTTGTTGAGTTCACGCGCCTGTTTTAAACAAGTCAAAAGTGTCAAATGAAAGCTCAATTTCAAGAGCAACATAACTAGAGAGTTTTATGGCAAGCGAAAAACAAGTTTATGTGCACATGAGTCATGAAGTGGAGGCATTTTTGGCAAGTTCATGTGTCAAGCAATGTAGTGGTAATTGCAAAGAAGGGATGTAGAAGAAGAAGCTAACACACAGCTTAGAAATCACAGATACAACATACAAAATGCACCTATACCAAAATACTAGTCGATAGAGATGCAGAATTTCGTAGTTAGACTCTGTGTCGAAATCTACTTTGCCCTTGCCCCTGAATCATTTCCTATCAATCCTTGCAAATTCACCTTTGTTACCTTATAAGGAACCGCTGTGTCTGAATTTCATAAGAAAACCAGCTTACTTCTCCCCAACCTGAAGGCTGAACTACTGAAGATTGACTCGAAAAACTTTCCATTTGGATTTTCCTTTTTTTTTTTTTTTTGGTAAGTAAATAATTTCGTTGATAAGAATAAAAAGTTATAAGCGCACAAGACGGGTGAACCCAGAAAAGAGCAATACAAAAGAGAAACTAGAATGAACCATTCAAAGGTAAAAAATGATCCTAACTAGATACAACCAAACGATTCAAAATTTGTCTAGCTATGGAGTCAAACACTTGGAAGGTGCTTCCCCAATCGGACTATATTGCGCGATCTCCTGATACAATACACCGAAGCCACTAGCGCTATTGCCCGGGAAGAAGGAACATTAGAGAGAGAGAGCTGTTCATAAGGCTGCATGCCATGTTCTGCCAAGAATATAAAGAGGGTGGGCAGCTTAACTCAAGAGAGCACTTCTTGCCAAACATTATGTGAAAATCCACAATTGAAATAAGGAGGCAAAGGTCTATGCGCACCATTTTTTTTTATTATTATTTTTTTATAACAACCTGTTTACCGCATTCTCAGGGATCACCAGTTGGGTACTGATGTTCCAATCTAGGATCATCTAAGAAACAAAAGTTTCCTCCTTTCCAATGCAGCTAAGATATAGATACCTTGAAGATGGTGACGATGATTTTGAAAATATGGGTATTACATTCAAAGAGCTCGATTTCTTAATGCTGGACATGGGTCTTTCTATTACACAAATGTGCGACACGCGCACTGGTGGGCATGAGCTCGCGAAGAGCTTACTGGAGCCGGGCACGGCTAAAGGTCGCTAAATTGTCGAGCTTGATTTTTCGAGTTTTTATTTAAAATTAATTTCCCATTTCTTGATTAATACTAAACCCTAATCCATTTAATATTAATTATCGACTAAAGAAATTAGGAAATTTCGGTTTTTTTATTGAAAATTATTTTTAGAGTCGCCATCCGACCGAAGTTGGGAGAAAAAAAAGAAACCATAATCAATTGGGTGGATTGATCATGATTTGACTATTGGTCTTTGATTTCAATTTTCAATAAATAACCAAAGGGTTCCAAGTTTGGAGGCTAACCTATTAAACCCTTAACGAGTACTACTATTTATTTACTAAAATTAGGATTATTCTTCTAATTATAATATTAAAAAAATAAATAAATAAATAAATAAAATTAAAAGAAAAAAAGAATCTAAGTTTCTACATATTTTATCGTTACCCCGAAAGTGTCTGCATACCCACTAGCCGGAATCAGACGATTGTAGTTCTTTCAAAAAATCTTTAGTGTATTGATTGATTTTAATTTTTGAAAACTGACCGATTTTACGTTATTATCAATTTAGTTTTTGAAAGAAAACTCTAAAAGGATTCTAATTCATTAAGTCTTTTATTTTTATTTTATAAAAACTTTCTAAAAGTCCTATATTTTAAAACGGGATTTCTATTTTTTTATTTTTATTTATTTACAAAACAAATTTTTCTAAGTAAGAAAATCCTAAAGTCATAATGCTAAAAATATACCTAAGTATATAAATATATACACATATATCTATTTACCTATCATGTCATAAACTTAACTAAATAACTAATGGAATTATAATGATAAATAAATAAAATAAAATAATCAAAACTGAACCTGACTTGGGCTGTTTGGAGAAGTGTTGGTGTTGGTTCATCGAGCGTGGAGACATGACGGTCAGTGCTGAATCGTGCGCTGTGGTGCTGTTGTACAGAATGTACTGTTGTTCACCTAGTTGCTGTTCGCCTGATGTTGCTGCTAATTCTGTTACGTGCGTTCATGGACTGCTGTCGTACGAGTGAACTTAATCAACGACGTGCAGTTGGACAAGTGAGGATCAATGTTGACTTGGCTGATATGAGCTAGGTGTGCACTGATGGCTGAGCCATAGTCATGGCGTGTTAATGTAGCATGGAGTGCAGCATAGCATGGACAACAGTAAAGTGTGCTGCTACTGTAAGATGTTGTGTGAATGTTACTGGCCGTACTCGAAGTGTGTTGTTAGTTGTGACCATGGCGTTGGCGTGCTTCAACCATGGAATTGTGAAAAGGGTTGTAGCTTGTAGGTCTTGCGAAGAGAGAGATGTCGAGGTCGCTTGCAGGTGTAGATGGAGTATCACGTTGTGTTGTGCACGGATATGGGTTGCTATAAAGCTTTAGTGTAACGTTGGACAATACAGTGGAGATGTGGTGAACGTGGCCAGACAGTGGAGTGTAGTCGTTTGTGACAGAGGATGGTGTGTGCTGTACGGTCAAGTGCGTGGCCATGTGAAGTGTGGGCATAGGCTAGTCGTAGATGTCTGGAGTTGCTGTCCTGCTCCAGTGCTCATGTTAGGATTTGTGCTACAATGCAGGACGTTGGGGTCGTGTTTGCTGTGTATCTATTTATTGTTGTTGGGTTTGGGGTTGAGAGAAAAGGAGTAGGCTATGCGAGTGAGTTTGTGTGAACACTATTGTGTGCTACAGCATGTGCTCTTTTTTAACTAAACTAAACTAAAACTAAAACTATTTTCCTAATATAAGTTACTTCCTAAAAATCTACAAAATTCTTTATAATAATTTTTCCTTTTTTTGGTATTTTTATCATTTGTTAATTTTTATTAATTTTTTTGTTATTATTATTATTATTATCTTTTATTTATTTTTTTTTTTTAATTAAGATCCTTTTTGTAAAAATAAAAATAAAAAATTAGGTATCTACATGCCTCTTCATCCATTATCACTCTACTGTTGAAAACCAGGTTATGCTTAAGCAAGCACAAGCTGGGGGGAGAAGATGGGAACTAAGGCTAAATTAAAAGGGTCCCTCGGATTCATGTTGATGTTAAAGAAGCAAAATCACAAGGCACCACTTCCAGTCTCTAGCAACAGTGGCATTGTGATTATGATAGCTTCACTATTTTGACATTTCCAATGTTCCTTTCATCTTCCTTGGGAGAAGATCAGAACTTGGCATCAATATGTTCATTTCAGGAAATGCACTTATCCTGGAGGGTATACGTCCTTGCAAATCCTTGATCTCAGGGAGAATAATCATTTTATGGTGAAGACATCCCCAGGAAACTCTAAATAATGGAAAGCTGGGTCCGACCCTTCATTGCTTGCGCAGACCAATGAATAATGAGAATGTGAGCAGAGGAACATTGTTGTTTTCTTACATCTAGGACGGACTAAAACCTTTTCTTTATGATGCCTTTTGGATTTTTCTTTCTTTCTTTTTTTTTTTTTTCCCCTTTTTGGCCTATTTTTGAAGAAAAGCTGAGAGGTTAGTTAAGCAATAGCAGACCGTATGCTGAAGAAAGAAAAATTCTTAGACAACACATGCATGTTTGTGTTGTCTTTTCAAATTTTCATTTGCCTAGAGAAACCACTCCCACTACGGGGAAACGTACAACTATGAGAATTGCATAAAAAGATATGGGTGTCTTATTCCGTTTGCTTACAATAACACAGAGAGCACTGAGAAGTGAAAAGTCATTGTGGTGCAATTTTGCTTATCTGAGAAATCACAACACACAGAAAATTTGTCGCACAACAGATGGAGGTGCCAAGGCAATGCAACTGAAATATATATTACCAATGACAAACCAATAATCAAGGTAAAATTAAGCTTAAGTGATAGTCAGTCCTGGAATTAACAATGAAACTCAAGCCTTGTTCCCATGATGTGGGATCGGCTATATGTATCCTCTTTTGTCATTGCATATGAACCCCCTTATAACTGCCCGGAAAAATAGCACAAACATAAACGAGCAATGGATTCAACAGAAAAGATTATAAATAGGAACAATTTAAAAATCAAAAAGTGGGGTTAGCATAACGATATTCGAAGCTCAAGTACACCGTACACACGAAACAAATTGTATTTAAAAAAAAAAAAAAAACTCAAAATTCATCCTGACTCAGGAGGATACACAATTCCTTTTAAGAAATCAAAAGAACATAAAATGGGAGGCAAAACCAGAAGGAAAAAGCTACTCAACATGAGTTTGAAAGAGAATGCAAATCCTCATTCTGAAACAAAGAAGAAAGTGAACTGGAGCACTTAAATAACCAATATATTTCTAAGCAAATGCCTTAAAACATGTACGGTATAATATTCAGACCAAGATTGCAGTCTAATTACACAGCACATTAAAAATTTTGAGTCAACATTATCTTACCCCCAAAAAACACAATCAAGTCGACATTTAATGTCATGACAACAACCTAGGATATATGAAATAATGTAGGACAACATCATCTGATTTAAAAAAAAAAAAAAGAAAGGAGCTTCTAATGTTTATATTTCCCTGAGATCCTTAATAGAGGAGAAATGATACCCTGAAGCTCTTGCAGCCCCTGCTGTATCCGGATTTCTTCCTCAACTGAGCGCTTAAGGTTCCTAACATGGCCCTTCAGATCATCAGAACCTCTGATATCTTCAGCTCGCAAATCAACAACCTTCTTTGCCAACCCCAACAATAAACTTGAGTATCTTGGCACTGTTGAGTGCTTCTGCAAGAACATCAAAAGCAGACCTAGTTCATCTCTATCAAAGTTCGACACACATTTCAATAGTTTTCTTCTGGCCACTAATTCCTCCATCACAGCGACCACATTCTCAGGATTATTCCCACCCAAGGCAGAGACTAGAGCCTCCTTATGTCGAAACTTCTTTAGCAATTTATCATGCTCAGCCAACTTCACCTTCTTTGGCTTCATTACCAGATAATCACCCTCAGATGGTTTCCCACTTTGACCTCTATGAAAATACCTATAAAAAGAAGGCCTCAAGACCTGTCTCTGTGGCTCCTGTGCAATTCTAAAACTTGGAAACGCATCTAATTGCATCTCCATACAGTCTTTCCCCTTTTTCTTTCCTGCATAAATGCTTCCATTGGATGTTCCAATCACTCGCACTTTACAATCTGGTGAAAAACCAATTGACAAAAGAGGTGCTGGAAACCGCATAGAATGTGTAACCTTCATATTGGCATAATCAAAGACTTTCATGTACCCATCCAAAGCGACACTCAAGATTCTATGTTGCATCGCCTCCACCCCATCTAGCTTCCTGATTTTACCCACGGTAATGGACGTAACTGTCTTAGTATGACTCTCCATTGAATACAACATCTTTCCTCCTCCTATTAAATCCCAAATCTTCACACAATTTCCCCCTGCAGTAGCAATCAAACCCCCAGATGATAAAAATATCACATCCTCAACAGGTTTTCCATGATTTACCTCCATTACTGCCTTGCTACTGGTTACCCTCACATCCCAAAGTTTCACAACATGGTCATAAGATCCAGTAACAAACGAATCAGCAGAAATAGGAGAACAATCACCACATCTCACATAATCTTTATGCCCAGTTAACTCCAGAAGCACGTTCTTTGAAGTGACATCCCAATACTTGACAAGCCCATCATCTCCACCAGACATCAAATGAAGTTTATCAAGTATGGGGTACTTAACAAATCGAACTGGACGAGTATGAGATTCAAGTTGTCGAAGTGATTTTCGTGTCTTGACATCAAAAACTTGTACTAAACCCGATAGGTCAGAAGCTGCAATAAGGGACCCATCTGATCGATATGAAACAGAAGAAACTACATCCCTGAAGTCAGTAATGGTGTGGCTAGCAGAGAGGGTTTGAGAAGAAACAAGGGATACAGAAGCTGAGTGGGCAGCAGCAAAATGATGAGGGGCAACAGGAGAGAAAGAAAGAGATGGAACTGAAATTAGATTTGAAATTTGTTGGGTCTTGAAGGATGACCAGTACTTAGATTCAGGGGACTTCGAGGTGGTTTTTGATTTGGGTTTGAGCTTTGGTTTTACCAAGAAAGTTTTAGAGATGTGGGTTTCCTCCATTGAAGCTCCCGTAATTGAGCAGCCTGGAATTGTCTTGTCAAGGGATCTCCTCACAAGTTTTTGAGAAACCAATTAATACAATCAAATTCTTTCATTAGCCCTGCATCAAAGGAAAAATGAGTTGAATCAAAATGTTGAAAACCTATAACCTCATTGTCCAAACAATTCCAGCATCTTATCGTCCCATTCTAGCTTAAAGAATAAGAGTTTAACAAACTGTTGAGACTGGGCAAAGGGCTTGATCAAGCCCTAACATGGAAGGATTCTTATGCCATATTTAATTTAACTAACTCTTCAAATTTTACTTCATTACAGCCTAAAATTTATATTTCAAGTCAACAGATTCTTTGGGCAATCTCTAAGTCAATAATGTCCACTAACAATCTTTCTGCATTCGACACCAGCAGCTTGTCATATGTTGGGAAGAGCTCAAGAAAATGAGCTAAAAAAGACATGCTACCATCAAAATTAATATATCAAAGGGAAACAAAAAAACCCACTTCCTCCGAAAATTAAGTACCACGACTCAACATTACTACAGCACAGTCACAAAGTTCAGCCTCACGATTGAAGCAGCAATTAAGAACATTATCTATGGTGCCAATATATCTATATCTATGTCTATATATATATATAATTAGGAAAAAAAATTTTAAAAAATGTGGAAAGATTAACTTTGGGGTTAATGTAGTGAAGATTAAATGGCTTCAGCGGTTTTGATTAATTCAACTAGCATCAAAACAAAATGAAAAATATTGGCTGATTAAATCGATTCCACAGTAAATCAACTAGATGCAGCTAGTAAATGCATACCCATAAACTCCATTACTACTTCGAAGTGGAAGAAAACCCCTTACAAGTAGCAGTTTACCAAGCACGTATATGAACATTGAACGAGGAAAAAAGAAAACCTAAATTTGAACCAGATAGACAACTATTCACACTCATAAAAATCGATTGAAACCCGCGCGATATAAGAGAGAGGGAGAGAGCGCGCAAACCTGGATCGCGAAGCAGAATCGTGGGTAATGTTATGGTTAGGGTTTTAGCTGTTTAAGAGAGAGAAACCGGACGGGTTGTTGTTAGGGTTTTAGCTTACACGTTCGCTGACTATCTATCCTCGATCGAGACTCCACTTTTCTTAAATACTACAAATTCTCCACTATTTTAATATAGGGTCTATATTAAGTAGCTGGATAATTTTTGACGTGGATTTCTTTTTTATTACGTGGCACTTTAGATTTAATCGTTAATTTTCACTTCAAATTTATTAAATAAAAAAAAAAAAACAACCCGATTCAATATTTGTTAATTGAATAAATACAGGGAAAGTACAATTAATTCCATAGTATAACGATGGAAACCTTCAATTTATCCCTTTTTTTTTTTTAATTTTTACCATTACGTTTGAAACAGATTAGGTCTTTGAAAATATTTTACCATTATTCTAACCCAAAAAAGCATTAGATATGGAAACTGTAGACAAATAATTCATATTATATTTGAAAGTGATATATTATATCCAGGACCATTGCATTTATAAAAAATGAAGGTAATTTTATTCCATCTAATATGGACATTAATTATTAAAATCAATCTGTATCCTTTACTATTATATGCCATTAATTAGTTATCAGTGTAAACTTCTTATTATAGAATAAATGAATCAAATATATTTTGTCACGGACATATGGTGTTCAGAAGCACAACATCCAACACTTTTTAATACATTGAAATTCCATATGACAAACATTTAAGAATAAGATATCGGATTATGTGGTCGATGGGAATATTATCATTCTCTCCTTGGAAAGCTTACTTTGAAAATGCGGCAAGAGTGAGACGGCAAAAGAAGGATTTAAAACAAGAAGAAATAAGAAATTAGATTGAGATGTCAAAAGCCCATCAATCGTCATACTTTTTACTTGGCTTGCAATGCCGACTTCATAATATATCGTGGAAGTCGGGGATTATGAACAGCAACTTGTAGTACCTTTATTTTCTTTTCCTTTTTTTAATTTAATGAATTTGAAGTAAATATTAATGACTAAAGCTAAAGTGCCGTGTCATTAAAAAAATCCACTTGAAAACTTATACAACCACTTGATGTACACCACCTTAGGAGAAATTTGTAACATTTTAAAAAAGTGGGATATCCATGTTTTTTTGAAAAATTCACAAAGATAATAGACATATTTTACCTTATAAATTTTTTCCTTCAATCTAAATGATATATCTATATATAATAGTCTATAAAACTTATAATATGTACATATTTATGTTGATAGCTTCTAAAATCTTTAATTATATCATAAAAGAATTGTTTTGATTGGTTTTATGTCAAAGAGGATATGGTTTTCATATTTTTTTTCCCCCATAAAATGGGGAGGAAGATTTGCATCTAATTCGTTTTGAGATATTAACATTCATGTCATTAAATTATAACAACCTTAGTATTTTATACATTAATATATGTAATAATTATATATATTTACTAGGCTCAATTATAAATATAGCTCTTAAATATGTTCTATATGTTTTAGATGATTATCTTTTTTACCTTTTCTTTTTTTTACCAAATTAGACCTTTATCTTTGAAATTATGCAGGTAAACCTTAAATCTTTAAAAAATTTACACATAGACTTATTTTACTATTTAATCTTTAGATAAAACAATTAAAAAGCATCAATATTAAATAAAAATGCATAAAATCAAGAGCGAATAATCATATAGAAGTTCAAATGCACTTTTTTTTCTAAAGATTTAGCGGTTTAAATGCTCAATTTTAAATATAAAAAAAGTTAAGCACATATGATACAATGGATCCTAGTTGCAATTTAACCTATTTTTTTATATAACCTTTACTAAGGATAGGGCCTTGAGTTGAGTCCTATTGAATGGTACCACTCAAATTTTTTTTTTAAATAAAAATCAAACCTTAATTGCATATTTAAATTTTATGTATAATTTCCTCCATAATTTTATTGAAATCTTATGTCTAGTTAATATGATTTCTCTTCCTGGGTTTTGACGGCCCCTCTTAAAATAATGGACTAAGGAAATATTCATGTATAATAAAGGATCAGTAGAATCTAAATGAACCTAGCATTAAATATGAACCACACAAATTATTTCAGCTCATTGATGGAAAATTACTATTTCACTTCCCCCATTCTTTATGAAAGAATTGTTATTTCATGTAATTGTATTTAGGCACGTTAAAACAATTATATATATAAGAGATCTCTATTACCCTTTTTTCCCTTCTTTTTAGCCAAAGAGATCTCTATTACTTAGACGAATAAGTAATTCATTCATGAAACCCATGAATAGGTAAAACTATTTTTATTTTCTTAAAGTACCCCATTGACATTAAGATATTACGATTATACCCTCTTATAATAAAACATACTCTTATCGTATGTGTAAATATGAATATAAATATATGTATATTTTGTTATATTATAATATCACATTTCGTATATAAGAATAATTGTAGCGTGTTTTGAATTGAATGGAGAGTGTATATCTAGACTGTAGAGTAGCTTAAAAAAAAAAAGAGACTATAGAGTATAATATATTTTTTTTTGTAGTATAACAGTATGCTAATAATATAAATATTATATTAACAATGTGTGTGTGTGTATATATATATATATGTAATGCTATATACTATATAGGGTACTTAAATGTAATATGTCGATATAATATTTACAATCTTTCATAATTAGTGTAATATACTAATATCTATTACATATTTATACTACATTTGCATGTATATACATACACAAATATAAATACTCTATAGTTTTTGTATTACTCTATATATATACACATATATATTATATAAATTTTTTTCTAAAATAAACAGAACTAGGATATTGGGTGTTTAAATGAGCACCAAATTTCTTGGTGAATTCAATGAAATATTAAAACAAGATTTAATATATTACCATAGTCATATATAGGAAATATAAGAAAGATATGTGGTGAGTTATTGATATTTGGTGCTACTCAAAGGAGATTGGTATGGATAATACATATCAATATATTTAGTGAATTTTTTTAGTTGTTAATTACACTCTTAACCAAATAGTTGATGGGGCAAATTATAAATAAAGGGAGAGAGAAGATAATATCTATGATGGAGTCTTCCTTCAAGTGCTCTTGTTTCTTCTCTTAGTAGTAAGGAAGAGACCATGTTGTAGGTAAAAGGACTATTCAAATAAATTTTTATCAATGAGGGCAAATAGAAACATGACACCACTCTCTCATAGGTGGAACAAATTTTCCTTTAAAATCAGAATTACTAATCTCAAGGAATTGCAATACTAATTTTTTAAAAATAAATTCCCCAATATGAGGAAATGAAATTCAGAATTGTGATTTCACTCTAAGTTTAATTATGCATGCTAGACTTGCTATAATATAATATAACTTATCTACGTATAATTTTATACATTTTGTTATATGTACTATATATACATTAGGCTTACGACTAAGGTCTAACATGGTCGAAGTCTAATAGCCTAATATGGATGAGCCCAGCAATACAAGGTATGAACGCCCCATCCACCTTACCTTAAGGCCGACCTTCTAGTGCTTAGCCGCGAAGTCGAGCCCTATAACAAGAAGTGATATCCTTAAGTGTTATGGTGCCCTTAATTCATTAAATGCAAAAAAATGGGCACAAGGCTCAAGGTAATCATTCATTTTGTCAGAAGATCTTACTAACCTTAAGCTCCTAAAAACTTAGCATAAGATGTCTTAAGTTGTAAGTAATCGACTAATCAAGGTCGTGTACTTCGTTAATAAACATTATAATCCCCCCTTTATATGGTAAGTTTGAATGACCTGATACGCACATACTTCGTTAGACTTACTCTCACTCTCTACCATTTATGACCAAATTAAGTATTAGAGTAACCTAGCCATACAACCTCCTGACTATTTTTCTCACTCTATCTATTTTACAAGCCATCTAAGGCATATCAAGGCTTTTTCAAGCCTCAATCTCTACTAACATAATTGAATATCAATTTTAGCATTGTCTGTACAACGAATCCAACTTAACCAATGGTATGAACCTTAAAGACTAAGAATAATAGTAATGACAATGCTAACAATACTTACATCGTCAACTAACCAATAGCTAGCCAGACCACCAACCAAAATAACCAAGAGATTGATCCATAGAGATCTATGAAATTACAAGCTACGTGAAATGATTGTCTAGCATTGAACCAAGAGATGAAGGCAAATGATGTTGTCCTTAAGAAGGAAATTCACGTGCTTAAGGAGCTACTCTTACTTGAGGATACCTAATATGGACCATACTAAGGATAGACAAGGCCAACCGTCAGGGTGGGTTTGATCCTACCGAAGGAACGAAAATAGAGTGGGTTTAATAAAGATTTCAGCGAATCCGTGAGTCACCTAACCAGATATGACTCTACATGACTTAAGACTCGTCGGATGTAACACACCAATCCAAGTGATAGGATTGCCCACCATAATCCTTGCTAAAAGAATTGATAAAAGTTGGTAAAAGAGAGCTTTTTAAGAGAAAAGACCTCGGAGGGTGTGGGTGGGTTCATTGATTTTCTATCTTATCTCCGTATTGTTACAAATGTTACTATTTATAATACGTCTTAAACCTTAGTAGCAAAATCGTAAATAATGTATAAAGCCTTAAACCCTAAAGAATTGACCGCATAAATAAAATAAAGACAAACATATACAAAAATATAAAACCGTGCATTTTTTTACAGGGGGAAGTTCTCATGCGATCGGTCGGCATGCCTTGGAAGTAGTCCCACATCGCTTAGCCGAGACACTAAAGAGGTCAACTCATAATTACCGAGTTTTGAAGTTAGTCGGCACTAGTCTCTCCGGGGCCTTACCAAGTGAATCCAAGTCTCAGTAACGTGATAGCTTGACATATTGGTAAGGGTGAAACCGAGTAACTGGTTAAGCTTAGGTGAGGATCGATTGTTGTCTCGGCCTTTTGCTTCTCGGCACTCTATCTACGAGAAATTGGGTCATTTGACTTGGAAGATAAAGTGAGTCGGCAAGTAGATGAGCTCGACCTTGGCAATCGGATTGAGTCGGTACCCTAAAGCCTATCATTCCCTTTCCCTTAGAGAAGTTTCGGCCCAAAACTTAGTGGCTAGTGACTTCAAACCCTACCGGGATCAAACATCAACTTGCAAAAATGAAATATAAATGCAGAAAAGTACTTAAGCCCCTTCTATTCGTCATGAGCTCGATCAATCAAACTCTTCATCATGTATCCCTCCTTCCACTCATCTTGTATCCCTCTTTCCACTCATCATGAATCCAATCAACCACATCTTCATAGTCCTAGCAACTATCAAGTACAGGAAGTAACACGATCTCTAGGTCATACAAAAGATTATGGGCCTGTGGGTCTAGTGCCGATAGGAAGTAAGATGGCTTATCAGTTATAAGTACTTCCAACTCTTCAAGCTTAGCTAGCTTGGATCTCACACTCTTCTCATTCGTTGAAATTAGTATTTCCTCTGCTTCCTCGCATATTGATTCTTCTTCCTCCTTCCATCTAAGATCATGTTTATCAGTTTGAATGGTCGATAATGGGGGCACATTGGGAATATAGGGGTTTAACTTCAACTCAACTTGGTCCTCTTCCTCTCTACTACTTGCTTCTTTAGCAACCTCCACATCCTTAACTCCTCCTTCAATACTCTCTAATTCGGCATTCCTCTGTTGTCTTATTTCATCCTTGAATACTTCAAGCCATCTTTCAATCTCCTTCAACTAATCCTACGCTTTAGAGAGGTTAGCTTCATAGGTGGGTCTTCTCTCATACAATTTATCTTGATGACCTTGGGGCACGAATCTTTTTGGATCAAACACCTTATCCCATCGTATGTAATGATCTCAATGTTTCCCCAATTAATTCTTTGATTTATCATTCTCTTCCACCAAGTAGCTGCAAAGCCAATCATTGAGTTCTTTATAGCATAGGCTCTCTTATGCTCAGGATAAGAATAATCTTCAAAATTCCCAATTTAAATATTCTTTTGGACTTCCATATTCATCAAATTCTGGAATTCGTAACATCACGTTTTCATAATAATATTCATAATCGTATCTAACTTCATATGCCATGTTGAGGATATTCAATTCAATAGCATGGTACTTAAGCTTATATGAGAGAGAGTTTCTCAATAGCTAATGGACAACAGTACAACTTGAGTACAGCAATTAAGCTCACCCTAAGAATTCGTTCATAATATTAACAACTCAGCAATAATGAGCTCGATTTGTACTACAATTTGGCAGCTCAGACTCCTTCACTCAATTAAGCTCAGCATATCACAAGAGTTTAACAACTTGAGTACAGCTCGGCAAGTGTTTGAATAAGATAATCCAATTTGGAAATCAATCTGGCTATTAGAATTACTTAGTTTGACATAATAAGTAGTGCAGCACAACTTCAATTCAGTAGTTCAGATCTGTAGTTCAGCTCGGAAGCTTGGCAAAGTTCAAATTCAGCACAGTAACTAATCTTGTCAAATCAGCTTAGACACTTGGTCTTTTCAATTTGGCAAACATGATAGTACTTTCTTGGCCACTATCGCAATACTAAAACAGGATAACACATTGAACAACTTGAAAAAAATCATATCTTGACAAATAACCCAAATTGGAATTCCCAACCTTTTCTTTAATATATATATTCAATATGGGATTTACGATGTAAAGAAATTGCAATCAAATTTTCACTAACTCCACCCAAAGAAAATCAATTGAAACTAAAGTAATACCCAATAAACAAATCATCGATATCTCAAACAAACCCAATAAGCAAACACTTCCTCAAACACAAAATAGAATAGATACAATGCCTAAAACTCTTGGCCCTTTCTCGAACCTTGAGCTTTGATACCAAGATAATATGAACCGCGCCAAGGATAGATAAGGCTGGCCGTCGAGGTAGGTCCGATCCTAATAAAGGAACGAAAATAGAGTAGATTTAATGAGGGTTTCAGTAAATCCATGAGCCACCTAACCAAATATGACGCACTAGCTAAACTTTACACGGCCTAAGACTTGCCGGATATGATACATTAGTCCAAGTGATAGAGTTGTTGGGATTGATAAGAGCTGTTGGGATTGATAAGAGCTGGTAAGAGAGAGCTTTCTAAGAAAAAAGACTCAAGGGGGCGGGGGTAAGGGGGGTGGGTGGGAATATCGCCGTGTTGTTACAAATGTTGCTATTTATAGTATGTTTTAAACCATAGTGGCAAAACTGTAAATAATGTATAAGGCCTTAAATCCTAAAGAATTAGGCCTATAAATAAAATAAAGACAAACATATATAAAAATATAAAACTACATTTTTTTACAAGGGGAAGTTAGCATGCAGTAAGTCAGCATGCCTTAGAAGTAGTCCCACATCGCTTGACCTAGACACCAAAGGGGTCGACCCATAATTGTCGAGTTTTGAAGTTAGTCGGCACTAGTCTCTCTAGGCCTTACCAAGTGGATCCAACTCTCAGTAACGTGATATCTCGACATATCGGCAAAGATGAAACCTAGTAACTAGTCAAGCATAGGTAAGGATCGGTTGTTGTCTCAACCTTCTGCTTCTTGACGCTCTATCTACGAGAAATAGGGTCATTTGACTCAACAGACAGTGAGTCGACAAGTAGATGAGCTCAGCCTTATAGCAGTCAGGTTGGGTCGGTACACCAAAGCCTATCAATTCCTCTATGCACTCTCATGACTATGGAAGCAACCAAACACCACTACCTCCTCTAGCTACAAGTTAACAAGCATAAGAAGCTATCCTACTTGCTATTTTGCATAGTAATGTAACTACTCAACCATAATTACCAACAACATCATGTAGCCATGCTCCTGCTTATGGAGCCACCCCTACTTAAGGATACCTCTATGCACTCTCATGACTATAGGAGCAACCAAACACCACCTCCTCCTCTAATTAAAAGTTAGCAAGCACGAGAAGAGATCCTACTTGCTATTTTGCATAATTACTAACTACTTCATGCTGCCATGCTCCTACTACCATTTGTAATGATTAATTTAAGCCATATGAAGTTTGGTCAAAGCACCCCATCAAAGATATGTACCTTAATGAGTTAAAGGACTACATCAAGAAGCTTTCCAAGAAGTAGGAAAGCAAAAGGACAAATTTTGCCACCAACTTCTTTATCAACAATTCAACTTTTGCACATGCCATCCAGGGAGAAGTATTGCCTAGCACCACTTCATGGCAAGCAAGCTACCAGCAAAGGATCACTCTAGCCTATATCTCAACAAGTAAAGGTAAGATGAATCACTCCTCAATTACTTGTCCCCGTTTAATGCTATTGTAATAGAGATTCCCAAACTTGATAAAAGCATTGCTTTGAACATAATTATATAAGGTGTCAAGTACATGGGCTTCTTTAAGTATTTCACAAAGAATAAGTTGGGAAACTTCAAAATTGTTAGAAGAAGGCCAAGAAGTACATTATCCAGTAGGACAATATATGTGCTCATAAAGAGACCAACCAAGATAAGTCAAACAAAAAGAAAGATAAGGGCTTAGTGAAAGACCACCTTAGCCCCAAGAGTGATCGAGGCTTTTCTTCTTAATATGAGGGCAATGGCTCTTATAGATACCCCATCCCATCCTACACTAAGTCCATCCCACTCAATAGGCTAATCGAGGACAATTTCATGGAAGTTCATAACTAAGGGGATCTTACCAAGCCAAAGAGAATAAGGGGCAATCCCAATAGAAGGAATTCCAATAAATACTGCTATTTCCATCAAGATTGCAACCATAATATGGACAAGTGCTACTAATTGAAGGATGCCTTGAGGAAGTTGTGTAGTGTGATTATTTCAGACAATTCATTGTTAACCACAACAACTGTGTTGATCGACTAACCGAGAAGTGAAGGACTGAGGAAGGTTAAGATGAAGACAACAATAATTCTCACAACAACTGAGCCCCTAATGGCATTGTTAACACCATAGTTAGGGGGGCCCAAGGAGGGAGCCAGCTAAGTTGTTTTAGGTCAGCTAATGCCCCAAACAACCAGTAGGTCTTAAGCTTGCATGGAAAGAAACCAAGGACAGATACATTAATATCATTCTCAAATGAAGAACTCAAGGGGATCCAATCCCCTCACTAAGATGGCCTTGTCATCAAAGTGAGAATAGCCAAGTTTGGTGTCTAGAAGGTTATGATTAACACAGGTCGATCAACTACCTAAACATGTGTCTAAGCTAAATTATTGAAGGTTAACTTGTTAAATAACTCGACTAGGGACTCTTATTCACTTATACGCTCACCTAAGACTAGTTTAGCAACATATTAAGCCTAACAATTTCTCTCTTTCACCTTAGCTCATTCCATTACAACTTCAGCTTCGACCAGAAATATAAAGTTTAATTTGTACAACTTTGTATCTTATTGCTTTGCCCTTATGGGCCTCACTTTTAGGGTTTAACAATATTTTTACATATTTACATATTTGCCATTAGGGTTTAAGAACTACTATAAATACCTTCACTTGTAAGTAGCAGCCAATTAATTATATTTGGATATTCTAGAATTTTAAGCTTTAGCTTATATTGTGGAGTTTAAGATTTTCCTTAATTACTAAAAGCATTTCTTTCTCTTTAATCCCCTCATTTTTATCAATCTTTTGATTATGGTGAATATCTTTTAATACCCATGTATTGATTTATTGCTTGTGAGTAATATTAGACCCTATTTCAATCCAATCCTAGTTTATGCTTGTTGCTGGTGGCTTGCATCCAATAACATTCACATTTACTCACTTGTTTTACTGTTTTAAGCATTAAAACCCCTTAAACCCAAAACACATTCCTTCTGTTCTTCTTTGTAACTTACTATGTGTTACTTTAAGTTGAGTCCTTTGATCTTGTGGTATATCACCTACATTGTCAAACAACCCCATTCGAGATTTTCACTTATGAGCCATGATGTTTGGTGAAAAAATCTTTTACTCAATTCACTATGTAAGAACCATTTAGCTCTTGATTTGGCAGCCCGCAATTTGTGTTCCTTTATTAGAGTAGTATCTAATTCCCTTTGGAGTAAGATATCTCTATTTACAAGAGTTACAGTTGGCCTTCAACTAATTCATGTTTGTACCCAACTTAATTGCTCGTGGATTCGTTTTTTTATCTTTTTATATGATCCCAAAAACATATTTATTCCATTCTTTTAATTTAGATTGAAGATAAAAGATATGCTTATGATAAATGCAATTTTAAGAAAGGCTTGAAACCAGGATGATCCAATAACATCTCTTAGAATTGAAAAGTTCTTTTAAAAGGTAGAGTGACATGCTCAAAAGGTATCGCATTTAAAAGGAAGTTGAATATGGTTAGAAATGGCTGGATAATAGATGAAAAACGTTAGCTTCTTAAAAACATTCTATCCATTTTGTATTTCCATTTGGCTCTATCTATTCTCATGTAGATTAAGCTAGATAAGGCCTTACTTTTGTTATTCCAAGTATATCTATTGCCTTTGAAACCTAGATCACACATTTCGTACACTCTTGATAAATCCTTGGTTGATATTGATTTACGTCCAACTCCCTACTTAGTTACCTCGACCTAAATTTTCATGTGCAGCTAAAATTCCATTAAAATCTCCTATCAAAATCTAAGGACCCAAAATGCCTTTTTTAAAAAAAAATTCAACAAGGAGTTCCATAATAGACATCTTTCAGAGAATTTAATGTCGGCATAAACTAAAGTTATAATCTAAGCAAGATTAGTATTTTGGTATCTAGACTCAAATTATTACCACTTGCTCATTAGCATGCACCTATGAGACTATTGTCCTGTCAACATTTAGAGCACCATGATGCTGCCACTTTGCCCTATGGGTTCTATGCATATCATGTGTTAGTACCCAAGTGCTTCTTGCAATTGAATTGGATTCTAATGTTGCCATATTGTCTCTAACAAACAAAACATATCTAAAGAATATGAATTCACAAGCTATTGTATTCCATTCCTTCATGCCATTGAACCAACTCTTCTGACATTCCAAGATAAAACTTGAAAGGATATCTTATGATAGCAATATATTATTGGGCCATTTAATTTAGGTTGAATATTGTTAAGTTCATTTCGGATATTGAGTGAAGAACTGAAGTTTGTATCACTAATTGCAAATGACTCCATATTTTTACTTGAATTCAGTAATGTCAGTTTGGACTCATTACCAATGTTGCTGTATTGCCCTATGGTGGAAAGATTCGATGATTGAGTATGCTCTCCATCAACATTGAGGTTGGTGGAATTGCTAGCATTTAGGCAAGCAACAAAGGATGAAAATGGATTGCAGTTGCTATTGATTAAAGAGTGTAGAGCAAAGGTTCTAGATAAGGTTATCACGTGAAAGTTGTGTAACTGCGCATTACCTTAAAGGAGCGATGCATTAATGGCACTTGCAAAGAGGATTTAAAAAGAAATAGTTAAGAGGAGAAGTAGATAGTCTCGATAGCTCAAGCACAGTTGTGATAAGTGAGGGAGCTATCGAGTATCAAGCTCCTCATTCTTGATTGAGTGTTGAACGATTCTTTACTTAAGTGTTGTTTTGATCCTTAAGAGTAGGTGTTCATAGGAATCGACATTTCTCTGATCTCTAAAGCTCTTGAAGTGCCTATCGAAGAGATATGACTAGATATTTATAAACTCTTGGGTTTAATGACAACCATCAAATCATATGAATAACCAACGGTCAAGATTAAATTTACTCATTTAAAATTATTCTAATGAACTTACTATAGGCTTGAGGTCAATAGCCTACCTGATTGAGCGTACGAGCCTGCCTAAAAGAGTTTTAGAGCAAATAGATCGGTTCAATAATCCTTATTCCCAGCTTACAAAGCTAAATTTCCTTAAATTATCTCAATTACAAACTAGACTCTTTAGGTCTTGTCCCATAACCCAATGAGTTAAGTCCAAATAAAGAATGAATTAATAGTAGGTTTAGTCCAATAAAAAATTAGCCCTCTACACAGGCTTATTTTCTATTTTGCCATGAGGCTCAATGGGGTCACTCTTGTTGCCCATTTTGATGTTTGCACAGTCAAAACCCCCTCTTTTATAGTCAAGACTAACCTGTCTTGGAGCAATCGTGTATAGCTGGCCTTATGGTTTTGTTTCTTATAATGTCATTATAGGGACAGTGCTGGAATGCAACCACGTGTTTGGTAGAGATATCATCTCTACCGCTACCTTGATCATGGTGTTGTGGACCATGAAATGTCATACTAGAGCATTCAGGTTGAGTAATGGCATGCTCGAGGCTAGACGTAGAACTTGAAGATAGAACCTTAGTCGAAAACTTGGTTCCATGTTCTCGCGCCTTTTACATTAGTTGTACTTTTGGATTTTGTAAACAAATAGATGGAAACTTTTGAGTTTTCTAGGATATTTAGATTGATAGGAGGGCATTGTCGAGCCATCTGAGATGGATAGCTGACACTTCCTCTTCCTCTTCTCCTCCATTGTTTCATCCATCTTTTCATTTTTTTTTATTTTTGTATTTACTTTAATAACCGCAAGCTTCTTGGCTCCTTGATTTTCAGTCTCCTCACAATGATTAGTGTTTATGACTCCACGTAAATTCCATCTATTATTTTCCTTTCTTTTCAGTTCTTGTGATCGATCATTTTGCCTCTCTCCTTATTGTCACTCTGTCAATTTGGTTATCACGTTGGAATTGTTCCTTTCCCATTCGTTTCAATCCTCCCTTTTTTCCTTTTCTCGACTTTAATCCAATCACCATAGAAATCTTCATTTGTTGTAGCATCTCTGGCCATATCATTCCGATTTGAGCCAGATACTCCATCATGCTTGCCATTTTTATTTTGCATGCCACTGTGCTCTGAATGTTTAGAAATAAGGGATTCATCACTTTCTTTCTTTTCACTCTGATTTTTTGAGCATTGTTCTTTTAGGCAGCTAATCTCACTGTCCCCAGTGCAACCGCATGTCGTACATAAATTTGGAAGTCCTTCATACTAAACGGGAATTTTTTTTTTTCAATCTTATGAACCCAAGGACTATTTACATTATTTATATTAACTTGTACATAAATTCGAGCAAACTTATCTCTTTCCAGTCCTACTCCCTAATTTTCCAAGTTGCTAAGAGGGAATAATAATATTCCATGGGCAACTCTTATATTGGAACCTAAACTACAGTTTGATCAAGCTGGGACAATAAAGCATGAAAATTAGGTACCCACTTTTTGATGAACTATAAGGTCTATTTTGGATCATCCATGTTAGCCAGATAGGATGCAGACCCTGCAGTGCATGGATTATTTTCAAAGAATTCAATCTTTTCCACAACGATTTCAATGGAGATAATCCATAATTATGAAATCAACGTTGGGTCCCATAGACTTTAGAATAAGGGTATATCTCCATGGTGCTCTTTACCACCGATTTTTCAACTTTGGAAAAACTGATTTGGTTTATTCCAATGCCTTCAGTTTCATTGATGTTTTCAACATAATCTGCTGCATCACTTTCTATCATCATCCATATGCATATACATGGATTTGTCAAATTCACCAAAGTAACATTTGGCATATGCACCTGGTACATTTCCGATTACTGTATCTGTAAAAGAAGTTTTCTTTGAGGTACCATCAACCAATCTCTTTTCTCGTCTCCGATTTCGATCATCCGCGTCTTCTGCATTAGCGCTTGCCTTTGCCTGGCCGCTACTCCCCATCCTCAATTTGACTAATCCGTGCAGATTCTAGTATGTGTATGATCATTCTTCAATTTGACTCCTTAATTCGTGTATAGCGTTTGCACCATTTTTTTTGTTTTTAAAAAAATAACTGACTGAATTGTAACAAAGGTAATGAATACAAACCATTGAAGGAACTAGCTATAGCTACAACTGATTTTATTCCTTGACGTTCCTTTTCTTCATTTTTTATCTTTGCTTCTCAGTTATTCAAATTCATAGCCAATATGATCTCATTTATCTTATGTATTATAACCTTAATGAATGATGTTACTAAAAATAAATAGACCAATAACTTACATACTTCTTCCCCCTCTCTAGTTCACGATGTTCTTCATCAGCTCAAACCCATATGGTGGATTAACGATTCTCTTTTCCTTTAGAAAGTAAGTTAGATCGTCCAAAAGCCAGCTATACGAAAATAAGGACATATGGATCCCTATATTTTATGAAGCGAATTATTTAGTAAAAGGACACTCCATCCGTTCATGGAATGGGCGATCTTTGACCCATCTTATACATTTCTACCTCAAAAAGCTTAATTCCATTAGGACTGCACTTCAAATAACTTCTCCAGGGCACAGAAATGTGAAAAAGACCACAAAGTTTAGCCATTATGTTTACACTCGTCTCGTTTAAAATATAAAAACCTTAATTGAATCTCGATATAAATAGTTCTTTATCCAATAAATAACTCGATATTTGCTACTGTCCACGCTTTCGGTAAATGTATATTAACCGAAATTTGTTAGGCTTTATATCTCGGATGGGATAAAATTATCTGATCCTTTTAACAATGTAAATGCACCACCGTCCATGTTTCTGTGATTATTACATCAGAATATGGCACAAAGGTACTGGCCTAGGAAAAGCCAAAAATAAATTCATCTTCCCGAGAGTTGCGATTCATAGGCCGATATATTTTCACCGAGCTTACATATGTTGCTTTGCTTTACCATAAGTCGAGCAAGAGAAACGACACCACTTTGTCAGAGTACAATAAGAATACAGATTGTTCGGCTGGAAAATTCGCAACAGATTTCGTATCATCTATCATTCTTGTTTCCCAAAATTGCATTACTACTGGAGTTTGAATTTATTCAGACAAGACTCACCAACATGACAACCATGTGGTAGAAGCCATCGATTCCAAATGCAGGGTTTTACATCCATCAATAAAATCAGAGCAACATAAGCAAAATTTACACAAACCGTTCTCCGATCAAAATCTCTCTTCTTTCAATGAAGATCCTGTTAAAACCTTTGCTGCATGAAGATGCCCTTTGCAACCCCAAAATAATATAAAGAGGAGGATAGATGTAGTTGAAAATCCAGCACTGCATAGATTCTGCTCTGGGGAATGCAGCAATATCAATTGAATCAAGATGCCTTAGAAGGAGCAGACTAATGCATCAGCTGAGATGAACCTTGTTGTAGTGATCAGCAGCTTTAGATAGCGACTGTATTGAAACAGGAAATCCTGGACCCATCTGTACATAAAAGATTAAAAGGTTGAAAGCATCAAAGACCAGCTCTTCAAAGCGTTTGGCAGCAAAAGAATAAGAACAGACAGGCTTAAGACAAAGAGAAAACCATAAATTCAATTTAGTAAAGACCTCCCTATTAGAAAATCAAATCTTGGCTCGCCCAAAATTAAAGTAAGCAGCTGTCAAATTTGTTTGGCATATTATTAGGTCAATTAAGATTGAATTGTACAAACATAGGTTCAGTTTATATGCAAAGTTCCTTTATTTATTCTTATGCACCACAACCAGAGACAAGACATTGAACTAAGGGAAGTAGACCTCCACTTGGTCAAATCATTGGACCTAAATTTAGTTCTCCATTTAAGTAGGTGCAAGGCTAAACTATAATTGCATGAGCCTAATTTTGGTTCAATAATGATGTTTGCTTACAACTACCCTGACAAGAAAGACTATGAACCCAAAAAAGTATTTCCTAGTAGTAAACTTTGCCTTCTTTTCCACCCTGCCAGCCCACTGTCTAATTTATATAAATCCCCAACTATTATAATAGATAACCCTCTAATACTCAAGAGAGTAAAAGCTGTGAGGCTTATGAACTTACTGTGCTGCACACATGGAAAGAGTTCACATAACCAGCATATTTGGAAGCTGCATAAAAAACCAGAAAAGATGTTAGATGCCCAAAGAGTTGAGATCATTGAGATGCCCAAAGAGTTGAGATCATTGACATAATGCATCAAATGATTTCCATTTTACAGCTCTGAACAAAAAGACAAAAATGCAAATGATTGACTCTTGACTTCCACCTTTGAAATACTCCAACCACTGAGTTAAGTAGGTCAATTCCAAAATTACTTCCACCAGGAGGTAGAGATACTTTGGTTTGCATAAAATATCTACTACACCATAAGTTGGGAGGTATTGGCTATCGTTGAAAATGGATATATACTGAAATCATTTTACCAGTCATTAGCCAATGAAGAAATTCTATTTTTAACACTCATTATTCAAAGTCTGAACAATCTAAAGG
Source organism: Lumnitzera littorea (assembly GCA_024138015.1). Classification (NCBI taxonomy): domain Eukaryota; kingdom Viridiplantae; phylum Streptophyta; class Magnoliopsida; order Myrtales; family Combretaceae; genus Lumnitzera; species Lumnitzera littorea. Next base: position 96,815,049 of record JAMXBB010000002.1, on the reverse strand, counting down.
TCATAGGTTAGCCCAAAATTGTCTGCTATGCTTCATCACTCTTCTAATAAATTTTCAGCTCATTGAACTCATTTTCCTTATTAGGCTCCAAGTTAAGTTCAAATATCTGTCCAAATTCAACTTCATTTTCTATCAGTAAATTTCAATTTAACTTTAAGAACAAAGTTACTATGAATATTGATTTCTTTAAGATGAGCTTCCAAGGCTCTTTAGAGAACTATCATCTTTAATACTTGCTTTTTCATACATCCCAAGTACACCATTCTCCTGTCAAACCTGAAACTAAATGACTATCTTGAATTCTGATACATTTTAATTGCGTTATCAGTTTCTGCCCTCAATCCAGCAATTTGTGAACAATGTTGATTGTTTAAAAATCATAGATTCAGTTCATTGTTCAAAATATATGATTTTAGAATATTGATCCAACTTGATCATGCCAACTTAACCTGATTCAGACTCAGCATCAGCAGAATTGGATTGATTATAAGGACCATAATTTATCAATATGTATCAGGCAGCAACTCAGGTTTTGAACTGTGCCTTTATGTCCTATACTCTCTTATGCTTGGGTTTGACAACAAATGATGGTTGATTCCAATAAAATAGTAAATATGATGAATGTGGGCAATTGGAGCTGAAGCTTGATGGTTGAAACTTAAGATCAATGCAGATGATGCTCACAAGGATATGCAACATCAAGTGAAGCTTTATAAGGTTAACATCCATGGATAGATCTGTTCCGTGTACTCAAACACACAACTCACCAGACTTAGCCAAAAAGATTCTGTCCATGAAGCAGTGAGAATTCAATGGGTTCATCACAGGAAGTTGGTTTGTGATGATCATCAATAGTGTCATAGTGTAAATCATATAAACTCACACTAATCAACATATTTAAGTTTTCTGAAATCAATTAGATGTGGATCTAAATTCAACTTAGGATCACAGCAAGACAACTCAAGTTTAAATCCCAATGTCATTATTTCATCTAATTTAAATATTTCCATGTGATGGGCTTCAATTAATATTTCGAATCAAAAGTGAGCAAGTAAATAACATGGGCAGCTACATCACTAAAACTTTAAGCTTTTGAATTAAACAGTTATTGATATGAATTTTACATATAAGTCTATGTGTGGTATAGGTTCCCAAATAGTCCAAACACCTCATTTCTTGTCTATTACACACCATAATTTTGCCTGCATGGAGTACCTAATTTCTCAGTAGTTAATTCATAAAAAATTTTTCTTTTGTAACTTCAACTTTCTTTTGTTGTAACTTGAGTCTTGGGTCTTAAGCACTGTAAATATTATCATGAAAACCTTTCTTTATTATGTGTGGCAACAACTATGATCTAAAACATGAACTATAAGATCTGAATTACCACATACAAGGCAACCTTTACATTTACAGGACACAAGAATTTTATCCTGTTTCTTAACATAATTATCAAAGCTCCAGTAAGACACAGAAGAATAGAGCTACAACTCTAATAGCAAGCAACTCACTTTTTTTAAGGCCAGCAGGTTTTGCACGCAAAAGAGCATTCACAAATGCACCAATATTTTCACGTAGATCTTCCTCTGACAAATCCAACTGCTCACCAGCATTGCCATCATATGAGGACACATCAGGCAAGGAAAAACTCCTGCTACATTGCAGCAAGAAGAAACAAAAGAAGGTACCTTTCCAAGTCCCACATGTACAATAGATGTTTTGTCCATCTTAAACTCAACATTGCTTTGTTTTGCTTCTCTCACTGCTCGAGCAACATCACCGATCAAGGTACCTTGCTATGCATGTTTGTTAACAAGCACTTAAGTCACAGAGAACTACTTACAAAATTTTTGCTAACAGAACCAAATACAACAGAATACTCACTTTAGCATTTGGTAGCAAACCAAGAGGTTTAAGAATCTTAGCGATCTGGGGAATAAGAATCTCAAAATTAATTGGCTATTTACTTAACACATCCACATAGTTTGCAGATTCAAGTTGACGAACCTTCAAGACACTGGGCATGAAAGCTGGTGTCGTGAAACATTTCTGCACATCAAACTTTCCACCGCCTATATAAAACCAAGCAAATGCAAGGCCAATTTGATTAATGTCAGAACCAGGATAGCAGTATAAAGGGATACAAAAGCAAATAGGAAATTCCATCTTTGCAGCAGGAAGCTTTTAGCATATATCAGAATCACAAAGCGAAAACTTTCATGTGAAAAATAGTTTCTGGCGATGTCTTAGAATAGCCTCATCTAACATGGAAGGAGGAAAGAGTTTGTTTTTTGGATAAGTAAATAGTTAATTAATAGAGAAAAGAGTTAAGGTAATCAAATTAAAAAGCAACAGAGGGAAAGAGACATTGGCTGACCAAACCAATGACTCTCATAAGAATTGGATGAAGGTAGTATCCAGAGGTTTAATAACCTGCCATGCTTAAACAAACTAAGATTTCATTCAATATTCTAATCATATTGAACATGCACTCAGCATCAAGACAAATGAATAAAAATAATAGGTCAGTGGTTACTGTTGGCAATTTGTTCAACAAGTTCAGCACCACCAACAATATTGGCTCCAGCAGCTCTAGCTTCATCAGCATCTGCTCCTTCACCAAGGAAAGCTATCTTGGCAACCTGAAGATGATCGTAGTCACAACAATAAGCAATCTACAAACCAAGCACCTTATACGGAATCTTCTTAGACAAAAATGTTGCTAAACAGTACCTTCATACCTCCGCCATGTGGTAAAACCAAGCTACCACGTACTATCTGCATTTGAAGTTCCATTATCATCATCATTAGTTTCTAAAGCTTTCTTCGCATAAAATTTAAAATTTATGCAACTGACAAGTAAACAATACTATTAATAACAGAAGCATCAATGAATTTAGCTAAATGGATTTTTCATTGCTGTGTTCAAAAATTGAAACAAGTAAGGAAAAAAACAAATAAAATCATTGCTCTGTCAAAAGTACTTAAGTTGGTAGCCAAGATAATGTTAGGATTTCAAGGCATTATAAAACAAAATTCAAAATTTTTTCCTTTATCCCACCACATTGCTCTAGCTTTCTCAGAACAATAGAGGAAACGTATAGGATGGTTTACAATGCCACCCTTTCTTTTTGGACTTTATAATCTGCAACAACATATGGTAATCACAGGAGCTCAATGGCATAATTTGGAAACATGCTAGAATTCTCTTCTTATTCTTCATTTTTCTTCTCTAACAACTTATTTACTTGGAGGTAATAAAGAGAGAAAAGAATAATTATTCCGTCACAACTGTTTATTACTTTATTTACTTGAAAAATAATAAGGAATTTTGATTCCCGTGGGCTATCCTATTCTCACTCCATTAGGAATAGTTGTTACCTAAGAAGGGTGGAATTTTTTATTTTTCGTATAGAAAGAATAAAAATTTCTAAAAGAATGACCATTGTACCCTCATTAATACCGTAATTAATGACCAACTAGGAGTAAATTGGTATTTTTAATAGTATTTCCAACTCAATACTGTAATTAATGAGGTGAAGTAAATATTGAAATAACTATGCCTTACAATAAAAAATTATACAAAGTAAACATTGAAATAGAAATATCTAGCATTTTCCTAATAATAATTATTCTCAAGGCACAACTTTTCTATTCCCTGTCTATTTCATTCTAGAAAGTAAACTGATTGTAATGCTTAAAGATTCTACGTTTGGAGATATGCTAGAATTCTCTTGTTCTCCTTCGTATTTCTTCTCTAATGCTCAAATATTCTACATTTTTTGTTATAAAGCGTCAAAACACCATCAAGTCTTCCTTTATCTTGACAAGAGTGATAGGCTTAAGAAAACTCCTAAGACTAAAGACTGTGAGTATGGAAAAGAAAATTTAAGAAAAATAGAAACAATAAAACTACTATGTGGACATAAGCTCTAATGATTAAACTGCTTGAGAAATATCCAATCATCAGCTACAGTAGTCTTGACAGACTCCATTTATTTGAAGCACTTTTTTCTTAGTTTGAAGCTCATAGATCATGTCAGATGTGGTCTTCAACCTCTTGGCTCTTGTTGCACGCAAGCTTTCACATCCAACTAAAAAGAGCCACTGTCCAATCATTCTCCAGTTTATTATATTAAGGACTGCACTCCAAAAAAGAAGATTAACTCCATATCTTTCAGCACAACAAAGAATTTTATTCTGAGTTCTTCTCCAATCTGAACCTTTATATCTTTTCCAGTTTTTTCTCAACAAGATCGTTGTCCTAGCTGCATCTTGTTCTAGGTTTAGCTTTAAACAAAATGGTTGGCCATAACATAAATATCAACTTTCTCCATCTGCAAGTTTAACAAGTCAGAAGCAGTTTTGTGTTGCACCTTATTCCACTCCACCAAGTTTCTAAGACAAGAAAGGCATCAAGCTAGCGAATGTAAGCCCTACATGCCCTATTCATATATTTTAAGGCGAATGGCTAATGTACCCAAAGCTAGGGGCCTTTTCAAAGAGAGACTTGTGAACAAGGACCCACTTCCTCCTCTATAATTTCATCACCTCATTCCTAATCAACTTTTTTTAGGGCAGTAAAACTTGTGGTTAACTTCTAGTTAACTCACCAAAAGGAAATTCTACATTCTATTTTTTTTTTTTTTTGGGGGTGGGGGGGGGCGGGATTTTATGTAATTCTACATTCAAAATTCTAGTTTGTATATTAAGACTCTGGATATTCTGTCAAGAGAAGGAAATCTATCTGTTACATGCAGAAGATATTTTAGAAATTAACACAGGTACTGGTTTTTCTTTCTTCTTCTTCCTGTTATTAGGTGCTCTAGGGCACCTGTTGTGAGGACAAAAGAAAATTTTCATATTTCCATGCATTTATGAGAAGCCAAATACATGGAAAGGCGAAGGGTTTCCTCACCAGGCACCCATTATCATTTTCCTGTTATTTTCTTGTCAATGGAGAAGGGAATCCATTTTAAAAGAGTGGGAGCATGAAATTGAGCAAACATGGCCCAATTGTCAAGTGTCATACTTATGTGAATCTTTTGACAAAAAATTTTAGATTATGTGTATATTTACATGCGGATAATTAGAGTGAAGAAGCTTTCAGAAACGACTAATAACAAAAACAACCCCTCCCTTGGCCTTGGACAGACTGAAAAAGAAAAAGAAACATGTACCATCTACCCTCAAGGACATACTAACATATGAAAATGACTAATAAGAGCATCTTACAAGTTGAAGAAAATGTTAACAAACACTAATCAATATCTCTCCATTCTGAGAAATAGTAACAAAGATCAATGATTCCAACAGGAAGTCAATGTAAAGCTCCATTGAAGATACCATCTTAGCATGATGGCTCTCAGAAAATTCTAGCAAAAACTTGAAAGGTCAGGAACCAATTGGTTTGGTTCCTGTGCCATGCAGCATCGATCATGACACCTGGCCAACTATCTTTTAATTGATTTGAACATAGGTAAAGCCATGGCTAGTTGCTTTTGAAAACACTTTCCAGATAAAGATGGTGCAGCTTTTTAGGAAATTGGTGAGCAATGAGCATTCTTCATTTTCTCTGTTTCTGCAAAAGGTTTTTTTTTTTTTAATTTATTTAATGATATGGACTCACACAAGGGAAGCAAATTGGACAAATAAAAACAAGGTATATTACAATAACACCAAACTGAAATCTTTTTAATGGTAAAGGTAAAATTTAACAAGAAATAAAAGGTATATAAAAGATGAAAATGGAGAAGAAGAAGGGAAAAAAGAGGGGCAGAAAGAGGTAAATAAAACCAAAAGTACAAAACTCAAACAAAAATCAAAACATAAGCTCCAAACATCTTCAAACTACTTTTAGGCCTCACATGACAATTTTGAAAAGATCAAACTGAATTACAAATTCACATAAAGCCATATACACTTCCAAAGCCCTTATACCAAGAATTTATCACAATTGTTGAACAGATGTCATGAACTAATTGATATAGTATAAGAATTTAAGTAATAAGGAATAGCCTTAAAAGCATGAATCTTTTTATTGATATAGATATATTGTCAGCCCTCTCCAGGCTAAATCTATATTATGACCTCAAGTAAGCAATCTGCCAATTTAATGCTCACTATCAAGCCAATATAGAGATAATTAAATCCATAGTCTGAATACAGAACAAAGAAAGCAGAAATCAAACATTTCAGACGTACCAAGTCACTCCGCTTCCTTTCAATGCCCAACCTTACATGGGCTTCCACAGTTTCATTGAAGTTTGCTTTTGCATTGGCCTGGACAAGGGACAGAAACACACCTTTAACAACTTTTTCCAGATAAAAAACATACTTTAATGATAATCTATATATATATGCTCGATTTATACATAAATAATGATTCTCAATCCTAATCTTCAGTCCATAAAAATATTAGATTTAAATCTTAAAAAACACGAAATTTTCACTCTCCTTGTTTTGTCCCAAGTTTAACAAAACCACCTTCTAAATTTTTTCCCCCCATAGCATCACATCATCACAGTTCCAATTTTATCGGATGTCTTGAACTCATCAATTAAACATAAAACAATAACAATTGAACTGATCACACTGACCTTAACAAGCCGAATCGCCTCAATCAAATCATAGACAGATTTCTTCTCATTCTTCTCAACCTTAATCAGAGTAGGAAAAGGAACTTTCACTTCCTCTTCCTCAAGCATTTTCGGAACCCTAGTTCTCCTCAAAATTCTCCTACCAATACCCTCCGCTTCAATTCGCCTCGTTTCCCTTACCATCTCCTCTTTGTCCCCCGCCTCTTCCCTAACCCTATCCTCGGGGAGCGGCGCCACTCGCGCAGGATACGAAACGGGCGATATCGAAGGCCCAGCATCCTTAACATATCGAATGTCCTCCCGAGTCCACGTCGAGTCAACAGAATCTCCTCTAGGCGGAGGAGGAATAGTACCAGGAGGTGATTCTTGTTGTTGTGGTGGATGGGAAGCTAGGTTCAGGGATTCGTTCTCGGGGGGACGTGGTTTGGGTTTGATGGAGTAAGCTACTGGTTGGATGGGAATGGGTTGAGGCTTGGGAGGAGAGGAATCGTCGTTGTTATTGTTGGAAGAAGAAGAAGACGACGAGAGAGATTTGGAGAAATGAAGAAATGGAGAAGAGGAAGAAGGTTTGAGGAGATACTGACGGCGAGCATGAGAGAGAAGGAGCTTCAATGAAGCCATTCGAAGACTTGTAGAACGAAGGGAGTGTGACGACTGGAGATTTACTGATCTGTCTGTGTCTCTGCGGTGGCCGGTGAAGGTGATGGCCAAGTTTTAGCAAGGGTTTTAGAACATTTATAAACATTTTTTTGTTGTCTTACACATTACGCACTGTTCGCTCGGTAAAATTTGAGCTAATACAGGAAAATGAGAAAAAGTGGGGGTAGATATAAATGAATATTTTTGAACTCTAACTAAGCATTTTATTACCCTTCCCTAAAATGATTAAAAAAAATAGTAAAATCATTTTTAATTATTTTCAGTGGATAAAATGGTTTTTAAGAGTTAAATCGAAAGCATTTTTTGAAGATATGAAATATAAATACTCAATTTTAAAGATAAATAAGTTAAATATATTTGAAAAAAATAAAAGGATGTATTTATAATTTTTCATTAAAAAATATATTCTTAAAATAAAATCCTTAAAATACCATAAAAATATATATATAAAATACCTATTTAAGAGGATATCTATAACACTTGATTTCAAAATTGAAATCATATATTAAACATGATTTGATGTTATTTATTATAAAATGATCTATCATATCTCAACGATTTTACTCTTTTGAAATCCATGTGGTGGTTGATAAGGCCATTATGTGTATGGTTGAAATTTAAAAAAAAAATTCAAATTTTAATTATATTATTTAGTTAAATAAATTTAATAATATTAATTTACTAAATCAATTATTGTAAATCAATAAGAAATCTATACATCTTTAAAGTGAAGAGAATATTTAACGAATCTATTCACAAAAAAGATAATTAATAAACTTGACAAAAATACTTATTTATAATGTAAGCCCTGAAGTTAAGTCAATTGACTGTAGAATTGAATTTAGGATATAAGGTTTTGGGCGATCGGTTAAAAAATCCGATTAAACCTCAAATTATAAACTATTGAGAGAAACATTAGTAAAAATAACCCCATAAACTTAAATTTAAGAAAATAAGTAATAAAATAGGAAATTATAAAATTTTCAAATTTTAAGCATAATAATTGCTAATTACCGAAAAGGCAAAAAGTGTAATCTAATAACTAATAAATTACTAGAGATAAATTATATGTCTATAAAAATTTTAGAATGACCAAAATAATAATTAAGAATATTCATATGTACCCCACATGTATTTACGTATAGATAAAAATACGCGAAATTACCTAAATTAGCCAAAAACTTAGTAAATAATTAAAGAAAATTATAAATTAATTGTGAAAAAATTAGAAAAAAATCAAAAGAGTGTGGAATGATGTAAAGTTGGTTGTGGCAAGTCAAAATCTAAAAAAGAAAAATCAACCAATTAAATTAGAACAATACAAAAGCCAAAAATTTAGGAATAAGGCAATTGTCTTGTCCAAATTAATGCACAATAAATTCCCTAAAGCCCTATAAATAGCAGGAAAAATCCAGGAACTCATTTGGACAGTTAGAAATCAGAGAAAATTAGGGAGAGACAAAAATTAAGAGAAAAATTCGGTTTAAAAAAAAATTAGAAAAAACTGTGCAATTAGGACTTTCAAAGGGAACCCACACCAGATGAGTAGCTGGGAGTGAACGGCCACCACCACCACACGGTGGTGGTAGCGCCCAGGCCAGTCGACAAGGCCACGGCGATCGGCGGTGGCCGGAGCCACCCAAATCGGTGAGTCCGATTTCTAGCCCGATTCTTGTGTGATTTTGTAAAAATAGTAAATATTCTTAGAAAATTATCAATTTTGTTATTCTGAAATATTTTTGTATGTATTTTTTAGGAAAAATATTATTTTGATGAAAATATGTCTCGTAATGTATGATCGTTAAGAAATCGTGCAAAACCAAGCATGTTTCGGTTTAGAAATAAATGACCTTAGGAGTGTAGTTTCGAGCCCAAAATTTTTGTGTAGATTACTTAGATGATATAGAACAGTGCTATGAAGCCCGTTTTCAAAAATTAATTTTTGAAATTTTCAGATAATTTTTAGGCCTTAAAATGAGGCATAAAATAGGTAAATTATGGTTAATTAAGTAATTAAATTATTAATTACTGATTTAGTGAATAAGTACATATTTTAGGATGTTGAAATCTGATGGAGTATGATGCTTGTAGCATTTAGGGTGTTAGATGTAATTATTAGGTTAATTATGTAGTAAATGATTAATAGGGAAAAATAGTTAACTTTAAGTTAATTTTGTAAATTAGGGAAATTAGGAGTAAAATCTGATTTAGGATGAATTTAGACATTTTGAAATGATAATTGATGTTTAGGGATGGTAATTAAAGTGATAGAAATATTAGAAATGCATTATGTACATAATAGGCAATAATGCATAATATGTAATTTTTGAAAATATAATAAATAGAAAATATTAGGATAAAAATTGATATTATATAAATAATAGGGATATATAATAAATTTGATAAGAAACTTAAATTTATGTAATTATATGAAAAATATAAAAATTTCTCACATTATGAGTGAATTCGGTACACTGATGTGGATTTAAGTGTACTGGGTAAAATAAATACTGACTAGGGGTAATGATGGTATTTAGGAGATCGGGAAGTAATATGATTAATTTCACATTATGGGTTGAAACGGATTTCTAGGGTTGGAATCTAAAATATTACTTAGAAATCGAACTAAAACCCAATTTAGAAATCGATGCGAAAACCGAACCCGAACCTAACCCCAAACTTAGAATAATTGTAAAAGACTTAATACCTAGATAATTAGACATATTAAACCTTAAACAAAACCTAACAATAAGCATTATAGGATAAAACGAACATATAATAGTTATATGAAAAGCTGAAACCACATTTGTATTATAGGGATGATCGGCGATGGCCTGAACAAATCGGACCTCGAGTGAGTGAGCGAGGAGTCGAGGTAAGTTGGGATTAATACGATGCTGTATTTTAGAGGCTTAAGATTATGCTTGGTTGTGCTTATTAGATAGTTGAATGTGTGCATATGCTTGATTATGGGTGATGCTATGATTCTGTTTATTGTTCCGGCATATATTGTATGATTTGTATGTAAAGATTGATCACCCTAAACTGGACTTAATCAAATATCCGACCAATAATCATAATCGGACATGCATGGCAACCCGTTAGGGGAACTTAGGACTCTCCGGCCAAATACCGATCTCTTCGGAAGGGATAGCGCAGGATTGCAAAATGGTCCCTTCTTCATCCTCAGTCGAACTAAGTGACAGGAGAGGAGATCGCAGCGAGGGTGAAGATAGTGGTTCAAAGGTAGTCGTGGGAGGAACAAGGTCTCCATTACACAAGTCTGGGTTTAGTCGTGAGCTATTACATTAACGGCAACTCCTCAACCCGGATTAGAGCGGGTGCAATTTCTCTAATCTCACGACGGGCCAGACAACGTCATGCGATGGCATTTGCTTGCACATGCATTGCACTTAATAAGTGATTGAAAACCTTGTTATGTTTTTGGTATAGTTTTAAGTCTTCCATCCTAATTTACTGAGCCGTGGTTGCTCACATCCCTATAGACGTCGCGTAGGTGCTGGCTAAGAAGCAACAACAACTACTCTGAAGCTAGCAACTGCTGGATCCTGAGAAGTGAGGAAAAACATGTGAAGGATAAACATATATTTTTAAGGTTTAAGCTTTTACTTCAGAATTTTTCATTTCCGAATACTATAATAACTAGAAAATATATTACAGAGAAATATTGTAAACTTTAATTATAATAGCTGAACTATAGCATATATATATTTCCTCACTTTCTTATATTACTGATTTATTTAAAATTACAAACTGTTTACTTCAAAGTGGGTTAGTCGTTGACGCCTTGTGTAGATCAGGTCTAAGATAGCGGTTGTAAGGCCAACTTCTATCTTAGGATGGTTTACACGGCGAGACTGTTACGACTTTGTCGCTTCGAGGCGTGACATATAAGACTTGGAAAACATTTAGGATTAAATAGGGGTAGTATATGATAGAACGGAATAAAATGAATTGGAATAGAATATAAACAATTTTAATTGTATGTTTCTCGTTTCATTATTATTCATTTATGATGTGTCAATACTATATCTATTTTATGTCATGCTCCAAATGAGTGATCATAATAGTCTTATCTTATAAATTATCTTAAAATAAAAGCTAATCTCATAACTATTGTCATAAACCCGATCCTCACAAAGCAAACTTGACTCAACTTCTTTAAAGCATTTAGTTTAATACTTGTTCAATATCAACCTATGATGCAATCCTTTCAAAATAGTCACAAAACTTAAGTTTATAGTCAAAATTATAAGATTACATTTGCATGAAATAGTTACATTTTCAAAAGAAGTCCTGATTACTTAAATACAAACTAAAAGTCGAAAACTATTAGGTTGTGGAATGAGACCTAATTAGTTTTCTTAAAACAAGAAGGCAAAAGACAACAAAAGATAGTAAAACCTAGCCGTTCCTTCATTATTTTTTACTCCTCGACCCAATTCACTTGTTAGACTGAAAATTTTAGTGACTTGCTATCATCTAACTAAACTTGCAAAAGAACTTAAAGGAGAGTAAGTAACAACTTATTCAGTAAGTAGGATGGATATAAAAATATATATTTAGCCAAAGCAAATAAGGTTTACAATTAAGTTAGTTAAATGTACTGCATAAATAAGTAATTTCCATCACATGAGACTAACCAATCAGCTGTAAGATTAGCGAAATTGCACTTGTTTAATCTAAGTTAAGAAGTTTCACATCATATACTTATTAATCAAAGCCAAACTAGGGCTTATATAAAAAATAACACCTTCTACCCAAAACAACCTTTGAACTATTGTTTCCAACATTGTCGTAACCTCCTCTCATGTTACTTAGTTCAATTAAAGATATGAAAATAATCATTTCAGTTATTTTTATTAAAGGGTTTGTATTTAGCCTAATAATCCTAATTGTTTCCTCCTAATAGATTGTAATACGTGTCAAGTTAAAAGTTATGCTAAGTTCAAGTTAGTTCATTTTTTAAGGAATCAATCAATTTCAAACAATCCAAGTAAAGTAATAATCATAAGCAAAACAATACATGGAGCTCAACTCTCATAACAACAAATCAATATTTAAACACATGCGCAACACAATATAAACAACTAAATTACAACCACAAACGAAAACATACTAAATCCTCAAAGTATTATGAAATGATACTCTAAAATATTGTAAGGTATTGATCCCACTTATTTGAAGTGTCTACTACTCTAGTTACTCATAATTGAAAAGTTTTTCCGCATCAACAATACCTATATTATAACCAAAGTCTCAATGATGATACAAGTTATGAAAGTGTGGTAATTTCACTCTTTCTTATGTCTATTATTGTCGAATTAATGAGTTATTTTAGCATTGGGGTCATTTCATGCTGAATCACTTATTTCTTATATCCCTTGACTCAAGTTCTGAATGGGTCTCTTCTTATAGTTTCTAGTTGAAATACTCTTTAAGTCAAGTTCTACGTCATGGTAAGTTTAGGATACTTTAGTAGAACATGTTTTGACCTATATTTTGACTTCATGCCAATATAGGATTTTAATAAGGAAACCCCTTACTGAAGTTCTGAATTAAAGTAGTTTCTAGAGCTTAAAACAAAATAATCTTCTAACTCACCCTCTAATTCTTATTGTAGTCAAGTTTTCTACACCAAACTATTGTTTGACTTAACTTCTAACTATATCCCTATATCTTACTATTCTCAACTTCACTTAATTTTCCGTTGCATAATCCTTGAATTTTGGCAACAAAGACATTTAGTAAACACTTCGATTTCATCACAAAATATTCGTTTCGTGCTCTATTCATTCCTACCTACATTGATACAATTTCACTTTAACACTTATGTGTATTCTTTCTAATAAAAAAATGTAACTTGGTCTTAAATCTCAACAATTGGCTAGTAAACAAGTTTTTATCAAAGATCATAAGTTTTATTCTATTGAATATCATCAAAAACTACTAAATTTCTTAATTTACAGCAAGATTACATATAATTCCTTGAAGAATTCCTTAAGAAAATACCAATTATTCACTATTTTAACAAAAAGTAGATTTTATTAAAAAAAATCCAACTTTAACTTCTTAAAAAACTAACTACATATCTTGAGAGTACATCATTTGAGGAATTCATATACAAAAATTTAAGTTGAAACTACATAGTTTAAGCTTTTAAAAATGCAAATAAAAATCAATAAACATGATGTTTTCTTAAGGAAACCATACTTTCACTTAAAACTGGCAACATGTAGGTTGATTTTTTAAATCTTCATATGAAAATACTTAGAAAGACCAACTTCCATAATTTTTGAAAATCATTTATGATTTTTAGTAAAATTTTAATAAAAACAAACAAAATCAATCGTTTACCGAAACTTTAAGCTCCAATCACTATTAAGTGGTGGGGGAATGTGGGCTAAAACCACACCGTTTGCTCCTTCAAGTGCTTACTCGTGCTCTAATTTTCTCAGAATGTACACTTTAAAATTATCTCTCTATAATTTCACGTACCGAGCTTAATTTGCTAAAAAAATCAATCTCCCTTAAAGGTAAAAGGAGGGGTTTTGGAATTGGACCATGGTTTTATATCTTACTAAGATTATTTGAAATGTCCATCAAGTAGATTTTCCTCCTAAATCCCTCTATTGTTTATGTTAGGTGTCTAGTTTCTTATTTTTCCCATATTTTTTCTACCATGCCTTCTACATGCAATTTGTTGTCATTCACTTTTTTTTTTTTCTTTTTAATGAATTTTTTATAACTTTTTTCATTAGTCTATATGATTTTGCTATATATGTATATATATATATTCCATATTTTTATTTATATTTATGTATATTTATGCATTTATGTATATANCATTCAGTTGTCCAATTGTTGAAAACCCACCTGATAGTTCATTTTAATATTCTATGCGTCTTCTATGAAAGAATCTTCATACAGAAAGAGATTGTTTAACAGAAGGAAGGAAAAAAGATAAAATCTGTACTTATTTCCCTAAAATAGATAAGAGTTGCCAACTTGCAAGGAAATTAGCATTCATAACAGGCTTGGCTGAGAAATACTATGCTATGGTAAAGGACCAATCAAATCATTTGCATTCCATTCATCCAAGCATTCACGGTTCAGAACAGCTGAATATAAGCACCCAAGTAAGGAGTAGAAAAGGTCCACCTCCTCATCATTTGCATTCTAGATGAAATTTCAATGAGTAAAAGCCATTAGCTAATCTTGATTATGATCTTTACAAGGATAATAACTCTTCCTAGGAAACAGGATATAAACCTAGAACAAAATATCTTATGCAAGCTCCTTGGCAACAAGCAGCTCACCAAATATATATAGTTTTCTCTTTCCAACACTTTAAGAGGTGAATCTGGATCAACCATGCGAGCCACTGTGGATGATCATCCAGATACTTAATCCACATAACTGTTTTACAATCTTCAAACACCATTAGTACTTTGAAGACCATATGCATCAACTCATTTACTATTTACAACAGTTTTATGTTATTCTCTCATTTCCTTCACAATCAAATAAAGCTCATGAGTCTTAGCCTTTCCAGACCATCCTCCAGAGGAATTGAAGAACTTCATTTTATTAGCCACCACAAGATGAATGGCAAGAATAGATAAGAGCAGTGTGACTATCACAAGCTTCAGGAAAACATGCTTACTTCCCGGCCAACATTCAATCTCATCTGCCTCTGGACTCCCTTTTAAAAGCAGCTCTCAAAATTTTAATTCACTTTGTTTTAATTCAATTCATATGGATTCATTCATAGCCAAATTATTGACTACTCAATGAATCATACTTAAATTGACATATCATTCTGGATGAACTTTACATGAAATGCAAAGTGGTTGATATATTTCCATCTCCTCATCAATGTTTTTCAATGAGTCAATGGATAATAATATTTCATTGGTTCAAACCTATAAAGCTAATAAGAATGAGATAAGAAATTATAAAAAATCCTAAATTATTACAATTCAACCCCGATGTAACATTTTATACTTGGGTAAACTTACATAGCAAATGAAAGATAAAAGAAATCCCAGTGCAAATTACTTCAGAATACAATTTAAACAATGCTATTTTAAATGAATTGATTTTCATCGAAGATGTTTCAAACAGGACTGTAAAACCTGTACTTAACTGGGTAAAGTTATAATGGGCACATAAGGTGATTAATTTTAGCTTTCTATTTTATAGACAAGAAAAACCCTCCCAAACTAAGAATCATTTTTAGTTCTATTTCGGCCAACATAAGGTTTTGAGGTAGACAAAACTAAGCAAACATTTCCTTCTTCTTCTTCTTTTTTCTTTTTAAAGGAAAGAGTAATCACCAGCTGCTTATAAAAGATGAGAAGTGAAAGTTCCACTATGGAAGCAAGATTCAATCCTAAAGCTAGATTCCATTGTCTGACAGTCATGTTAACTTGACGATCAAAATTATACAGGGAATGGAGGAAAGCAAAAGAGTGGAGCCTCATCACCATCAATTAGGTGTTGTTAGTTTCACCACCAATTTTGACTTGGCATCCCCAAGCTTAAATTCCAAAATCTATTTTTACCATGGCTCTACCAACCAGCTGACATTGAAGCCTAAGAGGAATAGAAAATGAAATTTTAAGAAGCAGCCCTAGCCCCTCGGTATCTCCATAGGGCCTATGGATCTGCATAATTGCTTATACAGAAAAATAGAAAGCAACACATAAACTCTCACTAAAAACCAGGACACGCTTCATAGAAGTTAGAAGCACTTAATAAAATCTTTCAGCTATTAAAGTTGCAATGATGGATGCTAACTGTATTACCTTGTAGAAGCAGCAATTAAAAAGGAACATAGATTAATCCCCAAAAAATGAAAAAACCAATGCAAATGTGTACTAGTACTACATATGCCTGAAACATCAAAGAAAGTAAAAAAGAAGGAATGTTGCATACAAAGTGTGCTTTATGCTTTCTATTTTCTGAAAGAAAGTTCTGTCTACGGTTGGGTTCATATCAGTCATCCAGCAATCTTGACAGACACTTCTGTCTGTGTCTATGAATAATGCAAAGTCAAAACCAAATATGAAATTGCTAAACTCAGATGCTTTTGACATGCCCAAATCTCAACCTGCCTAGACGAAATCCTTTGCTTTGTATTCTCTGCGCAAACCCCTTTCTTCTCCATCTCCATGTGTGTGGGATCATTTATTTGCTTCAATTCTTTCCTCATGGGAGTCGAAGTTTTCATGTACTTTTTACTTTGTCTCGTCATCATAATAATATCCTCAGTAACAAGCAACAGCTTTGGATTAAAATGTACATGGAGAGGTTTTGTGCCAGTTACATTATCCTAAGCTAGTAATCACAGCAGAAGTACATAATGGCACATTACACTCATTTGAGACTCCACTCAGATGACTGGTGAATATCTTCTATAGGATATACGACTCATTTATTTACACATATGAAGTTGCTCTTTCTCCACTTGTTTGATATTTCCAAGATACTTGCATATTTATAGAACAGTTGAGCATGCTTATTACTCACAACTCTGGGAAGCTCATCTTTAAATTATAAATAAGCAATTATTAGACATTTCCTCACCATCATCAACAGGTGAAAAGCTCCTCTGGTTTAATGTTGTCAAAGATTAGTAACCTAAACCAGCTCCAAAAGCTCTTCTTTCAACAATTGTTGAACAATGAGTAGACACTTCCTATTATCTGCAGGGGGAAGGCTTCTTTTGATTCATTCACTCCAACTTTATCATGGTTTACTGGTTTTGGCTTCCTCCTGAACCTACTCAGAATCCTTAGAAACAGATGGGTAGCATATTTTTAGGTAAACAAATGGGCAAGGCCATAAATGGATTGGCTATGCATAGCACATTGAACCTTCCTAGAAGTTCACAAATCGTACAAACACCACATTCATCATCTAATAGTAACTTCACATCTTTTCTTTCCAACCTCTCTAGAATATACCATCTCCAACCCAATTCTCAAAACTTCAAGCTCACAAATCCTTTGCACATCTTTTTTCTTCCTCCAGTAATTTTGTGCTATATGTCTATCCCCATACAACATTCCACCTATTGGAAACAAAATCATGGTTCTAGCCATTGCAGAGTAGTAGCAAATCATGTAACTGATAAACTTTCTTTCGCCTACTCCTTAAATACAATGAGTTATAGCATCATTCACTAATCTTGAAATCCCAATCTACCAAGGAAAATCCTTGCTCGTTTACTTTAACACATATGTTAGTTCTGGTATCTCCCACAGAGATACCATTCCCAATTCAGCTTATGTCCACAAACAATCAGCTAAGGTGGCAAAACAGAGCCCAATCGAGCCAGGGCAAGAAAATGAATTAGATATCTCTGCTCTAAAAATACCTAACTACTATATCTTAGCTTATAAAAAGTAGACCTAATACGCTGATCATAAGCATCCCAGCAGCGTAAAAAAAAACCAATAACACAACAGGAGCCTTTTGATTTATTCAGCTTATCAGGATAACAGCATTCACGACGGGCCCAGATAACTTCACGCTCAGACATTTCCAAGGAAACCATATCGAAACAATGGCCTAAAACAGAGCTATTAAACGTGAATTCAAAAATCTCGATTTGATAAAGTTTAAACAAACGACGAATCTAATGACATACAAAATCGGCATTTCAACTAACCTGATCGAAGATTCCACGGTAGGGTTTGTTTTCAACTAACAATTGAGAAAACAAAACAAAAGAAAAATGAAAAGAAGCAATCTATTTAGAGAGAGACCTCTTTGGAATGGTGGAGACACTCGAGGTAGTCTTCTCTCAGAAGAGCGCAATCCTTGGGTTCTCTGCAACGAGACATACACTCGCTGAAATCGATCCAGAAATCATAACATCTTCCTTTGCTTCCGTTGATTCCCCAACCAGATGCCATTCTCTCTCCTCTCTCTCCCTCGCGCGCGCGATCGAATTGACGATACCTAATGTGACCATGACGAGGAGGAACTGCAACTGCTAATAGTAGAGGTCAGTAATGACTAACGAGGGCTTAAGTGAAAATATAAAAAACTTACGGGGTTTCTAACAGTATTTTTTCATACAAGGAGGGCAATTTTGAAAATGTGTTCCTGTTTTCTAATTTTTCCACGTGGATATTTTAACCACAAGTTATTGCACGGATATTGATGTAGAATAGAGCAGCCCAAAATAATCAATACACCTAAAAAATTACTACCAAATCATACACCGTAGGGATGTATGAGTAATTATATTTAAAATTATTAATAAAAATAATTAAAATATATTATAATTATAAAATATGTTTGTAAAAAATGTAAAATAGTTATGAAACTAAAAGTTAGTTATTTGAAAAAATATATTAAAAATCTTTTATTTTTTTTTATGAAAATTTATAACAAAGTTTTAATAATATGTAAAATTTAGATTAAATAAAAAAGAAGTGTGAAAACCTAAATATGTGTAAAACTATTTATAGTTTATGAAATAATAAAGTCAAAAAACTAAAGTTGTGATACTATTGGGAAGTATAAAGTTGAGAGAGGGAGAGGGAGAAGAAAGTTGAAGTTGTACATAACACATGAAGCATAATTTTAGGAGTTAGAGAGACTAACGAGGAAGAGAGAAGGGAGTATTGAGAGGAAAGAAAAAAAAAAAAGAAATTGATATATTTATTTATTATTTATAATTTTAATATTAATATTTTTGTTAAAAAATATTAAATAGATGGTAATTAGATAACTTTAAAGGTGACGGTTACTTAAGCTTCAAAGAGTTTTAATAATATAGATAAATATTATTATGTAATTATATATTAAATATAAAATAATGTGAATTTATGTGATAATTTGATAGTTTCTCAAATGACGTCGTGATCTATTAAAATATAGGTGTAAAAAAATGTAGATGTAAAAAGTTATATCATTTTACGGTTAAACCATACAAAATTTATTTCCATAAAGGTGTGTAGAGTCTTTTTAAATCATCTCCGGATCTATCTATCTATAATATTAAAGCATAAAATTTTTATTTCAATATCATGTTTTTTAAAAGTTGACCTTTTGTTAATAAATTCCTTCTATCAAATTGAAATATACTAGTTATCTCAGGTTAATTTAGTAAACGAGTAAATTTTCTTCTTTTTGACAGTTTTTAATTTCATATATACTATGTTCTTTACATTAAGTAATGAGACTAAACTCTAATAAACAAGTGTATAGAAATTGCAAAAGTTTCTAATTCGCATGGTAGGTTTATATTTTTACCATACATTATGTTTTGATTCTTTTATATTAGACTCTTTTTGTTTGGACATCCTTTAGGTTGATGGCTTGGTTTAATCAATCCTTCCTTTAGTTTTAATTGATTGAGTAATGTCTAAAATAACAAATTGATATCCTTAGTTTTCAAATCAATTCCTTTCAATGTACATTATTGATTTTTTTTAGCCCATTAATAATCTCGATTAAAGCATGATCAAAATATAAGCAGCAAATACTTTATCAATTTTCCATTATCTAACTATTTCAATGATTTTTTTGGTTGCTTCAAACTTAACTTTATGATTCCTATCATATCATTACATTTCATATCTACATATGGTTAGATCTAAAATCACCAGAAGATTAATAAATCAGAAATATTTAATCCTACAACATTCATAACATTCTCATTTTAGACCCCATCAACTAAAAAAAACTATAGCTCAAAACAAAAAATTTTCTTACATAGGAGTGAAATTTAGTTGGTGCCTTTTAATAAAGCAATTGGATTGTAATTACTTTTTTTGCATAATACTTTTTTTCCCTATAGAATTGAGTAAGAGAAAAAAAGTTAATGGATCATCATGACTCTTGTAAATGAAATTAATTTGAAATCTCTTACTAATTATCTTCATACAATACTTCAAGTAGTATTAATATTTAAAAATTACTAGTAAACTTAAACTTGTTGCATCCTTAGCCCATGGTTATACAAAGATTAAGCACCAAAGCATGTGAATAGTAGTGTTTTTTTTATTCTGACTTACGATGTTCTCGATTTATAACCATTGTTTTTGGATTTCCTGATTTTTTATGTACTTATGTAATTTTATCTTAATCTTACTACAGTCAAAATCATTTGATTTATAAAGATAGCGTAGTGATTTCTAACCGTTAAGCTTTTATTATCCCTTGTTCCCAACAACTAAAATTATGTATTATTGCAACTCCATTAAACTAGATATCTCAAATGTGGACCCATTAATAAATCAAGCTATTAATTACTTTGAAGATTCATTAAGTTAACATTTAGTTAATGAAGTTTCGAATTCCTAAAAATACTCATCTACACTTACTTCATTTTATTTCTAAGTTTGTAATTATGGTAACATTTCCTATCTATAATAATATTGCATAAGCAGCTAATTCATTAACATATTTCTTAGGTGCTAAGTCATCACCTTCTCTTCCTTCTCTCTATGCATGTGAGTTATTGATTTATCTTACCAAAAACTTATAAATGCTAGAGATGTCATTATGACTTTAGTATGCTCATCATAGTCTTAGCACTCAAAGATCTTTTCAAATCATAAGCACCCCATCTAAAAATTTCTCATGCTACATAGGGAATCTTTAATCACATATTCTCTATGCCTCTATTAACTCAACATCCACTACGCTTTGCTCTCTTATTATCACTAAAATTATTGTTACTAAATACTTCATGCGCATTACTTCTTTTACTTGTACCGGTATAAATCCTCTCATCTTCTTCCTTGTGTGTACCTACTCACACCTCTCTCATAATTTAAGTGTGCAAAGACCTCTCTTAAGAAAGTAAACAACTCTTATAATTAATTTTCACATCACCTAATTAATTAGATTTTTGAAATATCTAAAACTCTCTTACATGATTAAGCTAATGCTATCTTTAATTTAGTAAAAAGTCAATTACCTCACTTAAGCTATCTTTTAGGATTGGTTTTATTAATTACTCAAACTACCCTTCCTTGCTTGATTACTTGAAGGCACATGATAATTATTGAAATTCTTTTAATAATTTAACTCTATGATTTAGAATATTTTGACATGAATTTTGATTCTTTTTATATGGAACTTTCTTCCTTTTTGTCATTTTTCTTTTTTAGAATTTTTTTTTTAAATTGTGATTCTTATAGAATCATGATAAAAATAGCACATGAGACCAATGTGATGATAAGAGAAAATAATGGCAATAACAAAAAAAGAAGTACTTTTTACGTTACTTATTTATAAACATTACCTAATAAATAAGAGAATGGAAAAGAAATGAAACAAAAAGGAGGACTAACCTTGGTGCCATAGTTATTGGCTTTTTTCTTTTTTTTTGCTAACTATATTATAGGGGGGGGGGGGGGGGGAGGGTGGTGGTGGTGGTGTGAAGAATCAAACTCAATTCATCTCGCTGGTTAGTTGAAGGCATGTCAATGGTTGTCATCTAAGGTGTATAAGTTGGCTAATCCCCCTTAAAAGTGGGCAACCAAAGACTTCAAACGATTATGCAATCAAAGTTATATAGCCCACTTAAATATCTTTGAAATTGAAACTCTAAGAACTTGAAACCTAAACTTGGAAATTGATTTAATTTGAAGTGAATCATAATGAATTACCTTCAACTAATGATTAGTTTTACTATTTAAGGTAAGAAGAAGAAGTTTATGGCACTTGCCATATTTACGTGATAGAGAGGTGGGTTGTTTGTTATGATGTGAGCATGGGTTGTGTGTTGGTGGTCAAGTGTAAGGGAGAAGGCGTCGATGAGCGGCTGTAATGTACGTGGATGGTGATCATATGTTGTAAGTGTTGGTTGATGGATATGAGTAAAGCACGGACTTTGGTTTTTGGGTTTGATTAGGAATGTAGTTCATGTATGTGTTTAGAGATTAGGTTATGGATGAGTGCTAGCGAGAGAGAAAGGGGTTAAGGATAAAGCTAATTGGTGTATTGTCGAAAGGGGGTTTTGGTGTTGGACATAGTCACTTATATCATGAAACTAGAGTCCTTTTTTTTTTAGTCTTTTGAATTAGAAAATTGAAGATCAAATTCCATGCATATTCCTAATTTTTACTTTTTTTTCGATTTTTCGTTGATGAGTTGAATGCCTAAACGTGTAAATTTATACGTATTCTTGGGCTCCATTTAAAGTATTCCATGTTGACTTTGTAATGACCTCATTAATTCAATTAAATTGCAAAGGAAAAGGCCTCAAATCATGTTTGAAAGTGGACCGTCCAGTAAGGTAAATTACGGAAATTCTGGAGAAAAGAAAGAAAAGAGGAAGAAAATAAGGGGAAAATGTGTTGACGTTACGTTATGTCAGCCGAGTGATCAAATGACATCATGCCATGTATCTTGGCAAGACATGTGGCCAAACATGTAGCACGAGCTAACGTGTCATTGTGCCATGTGTCTTGATACGTGGTACGATACTTGTGATAAAGGTGTTGACGTAGAGCCACATGGCGCTACATCAGCTACGGTTGGACGAAGTAGTGTGACGTATCTACAGTAGACACATGGCCCAATGCTATCCTAACATGTGGTAGTGTGTTTTATGGAGAAAAATAAAAGACACTTTATATCTTTGGTGAGATTCAAACCTAAAATCTCTAAGTTATATATAAGTGCAAGTTAGAGTATAGTACCGATAGGCCGTTGGCCTGTGTCTTGTCCATGTATGTATTCGAATTGCATATATGAACTAAATAGCCTAAGCTAAATTAATTTCCAACATACGCCCAACACCCTTTATGCAACCTAACCCAAATGATACTTAAAAAACTAAAACTATTTAAATTTTCTATTTAAATTATCTACTTCTCTTTCTTCTTTAAAAAATAAATTTTAACTTTTTTATTTTTTCTGATTTTTTTCTAAATTTTCTATTTTTTGTGATTTTCCTAAAATTTTTTATTTTTGTGCTTTTTTAAAAATTATGACCCTTTTTTCTATTCTAAAAAAAAAGATTAAAAATTATATGAGAGCAAAAAATAAGGTGTCTAAAGCAACTGCAATAAATGGAAAAGACTAAAAAGGATAATGTCTAAAATTAGTATGATACAAGGAATATTCTAAGGATATAAATGAGAAATCAACAAAAGTAAACATTATGTATGGAAAATTCTATCATTTGGGGTGTTGGACATGTGGTGGAAGATCAGTGATCAGGCGCTTGGCAAAATGGACAAGTTGTATTGTTAGCTTGGTTATTGCCAAGTAATGATGCTAAGCCAAGCTGATAGTTTGGTAGTATCAAGCTAAGCGGGGAACTCTTTTGAGATGAATTCAGTTTAGACGTATTTGGTAAAGCTTGGATTCAAGTCAGTTGGGCAGATGGTCGGATGGGCTAAGCTGCTGTCTAAGTAACCTCTAGTCAGCAGTAGGAGACTATCAATAAACATAAGAGGGTTCGGTTAAGGCAAGGCATTAGGTCGGTAGATTATAGTAGCTTGAACTCTTCCGTTGTGTAGTGTAAAGAAAGAACTCGTTTGGCTAAGCTCTTTAGTCCTTGGGCTCAAGTTAGGGGTCCGATGGCCTGATTGCCATCGTGCATGCTTTGGGAATGGGAGAGACCATTCACCTTCTCTCCTTAGTTTTCTATATAAAGGAGTGGGTAGTTCCTCATTTTTCATTTTGAGTTATCAAATTAGGGGACTTTGCTGGATTTTTACTCGCAAGCTAATTCTTCTTTACTGTAATTTCTTTTTTAGTTGATCATTGACAATGGTTGACTAGAGCACAGTTGATCAATAAAGTGAGTTTTTTCATCTATCCATTTTAAGGGAAGTGGATGAGGGTTGCAAGGATTTAGCTCGAGAAGGGGGTCATAACCTTACTCCCCTTAAAACGACAGCTGTGATAGGTAATGAAGATAGGGTCATACTGTCTTGGGTAGAGAAGAGAGAGTATGCACAATGTAGGCCTCGTAATATGTATCACCTTGATGGCGAAAAGGATAAAGAGGAAGAGTTATTGCGTATGACCAACGCCAATGATAAGGCATATGCTCGTGTTGCTTATGTAGCAAATGAACGTAAGCTTAGACTTATGGGTCGAGCAGTTGGGGAGTGTTCGGGTGGCGAGTGGAGATGCCTGTGGTTGGACAATGGGCGTACAACATAGGAGATGACCGGTCATTCGGTATTTATGCAAAGATGTTCGAGTTTGGTCTTCAACTTCCCTTTTTAGAGATCCTTATGGATTTTTTTAATTATTTCAAGGTTGCCTTAGGGATTCTGAATGCTAATACTTGGGCATAGCTGCTTGCATTTGAGGTGTTATGCTTATAGGAGTTGCAGATGCCAACAACATAGCTATTCAAGCATTTCTTCCACATCAAAAGGGTGGCTAATGGTTGGGTATGTGTTGCCAACAGAGGGGGTTCACTGAAGATCTTCATTGATTTACCGAATAAGGTCAATAACTAGAAAGAGTTATTTTACTGTATTTGTATTCCTAAGCAGCCGACCTTCCTGTCTCAATAAAGATGCCCTATTCAAGGCAGGACATTGAGTAGTCTAGGGGATGAGGATGCCCTGACAGTATCAAGCTATTGAACTTAGCAAGGTAGAAGAAACTTTGCCCCCTGTCTATTTGTCACAAGTATAGAGATGGCTCGACGTTGTTTAGGTTTAAGACAGGTATTTGCTACCTTTCGTTGAGGAGGGGTGGTTAGCTGTTTGCCATGTCGCTTCGTTGTTGGAGTAAGGAAAATTAGGCCTACTCATCTTCGGCGTAATAAGTATGTTGTCTTTGTATTATTTGTTTACTTAATGAGTTTGTTGGTTTCTTGTAGCTATAGAGTTTACCATCGAAAGGGTAAGAGTAAAGCTACTTGCTTTCTAGAATAAGTGACTAAAGGGTCTGGCTGGATCAAGCCAGAAAAGAAGACAACCAATTATGAAGGGGTGGGGGGAGACTTCACGTCGTCCTTCGAAGAGAACCAAGAAGAAGAAGGATGGGAGGTAGTAGACGTTTCTTGAGATGGTTTAGCATATTGTGGGAGATGTACCGATGGGTATGCCTGCTATTGGCTTAAGGCCTAGGGGGGTGGCTTTTGGTGGTGAGCTGGTTCAAGGTGGCCAAGTCAGGGGCGTAAGTGCTTCATAGGGGACCTAAGGAGGGGATGCTCAAGGGGATGTTTAGTAGGATGATTTGAAGTAGACCCTTTAAAATGTTGGGGTCCTCGCCATCAAGATCTCTGATGACGGAGATGTCGTGCCTTTGGTTCCTTACGACAAGCAACTGGTAGCAACAAACGTACAAGTACCTCATCCTTTGTCTACAAGCAGACCTTCACAAAGGTTCAACTAACTACAAGTGCACTTTGAATAGCTCTTTGTTAATAAGAGCGATGTCGAGTGATATGCTGTGCCAAGAGCAGATAAGGGAAAACATATTAGGGTAGGTTTAAGCTTGCAAAAAGCCTGAGAAAGCAGGAACAAGAAAATGGGATAAACAAGCTGTCACGCCCCGAAGCGGCAGAGTCGTAACAGCCCCGCCGTATAAACCATCCTAAGATAGAAGTTGGCCTTACAACCACTATCTTAGACCTGATCTACACAAGGCGTCAACGACTAACCCGCTTTGAAGTAAACGGTTTGTAATTTAAATAAATCATTTACCTATAAAAGTGAGGAATTATATATATATATATATGTTATAATTCAATTATTGCAGTTAAAGTTTACAATATTTCTCTATAGTATATTTCCTAGTTATTACATCATTCGGAAATGAAAAATAATTCTAAAATAAAAACTTAGACCTTAAAAATATGTGTTTATTCTTCAATATTTTTCTTCACTCTTCAGGATCCAGCAGTTATTAGCTTCAGAGTAGTTGTTACCGCTTTTTAGCCAGCACCTGCACGACGTCTATAGGAATGTGAGCAACCATAGCTCAGTAAGTTAGGACGGAGAACTTAAAACTATACCAAAAACACTACAAGGTTTTCAATCACTTATTAAGTGTAATGTATGTGCAAGCAAATGTCATCGCACGATGTTGTCCGGCCCATCGTGAGATTAGAGAAATTGCGCTCGCTCTAATCCGGGTTGAGGAGTTGCCGTTAATGCAACAGCTCACGACCAAACCCAGGCTTGTGTAATGGAAACCGTGCTCCTCTCACGACTATCTTCGAACCACTGTCTTTACCCTCGCTGCGACCTCCTCTCCTGTCACTTAGTTCGACTGAGGATGAAGAAAGGACCATTTTGCAATCCTGCGCTATCCCTTCCAAAGGGGTCGGTATTTGGCCAGAGAGTCCTAAGTTTCCCTAACGGGTTGCCATGCATGTCCGATTATGATTACTAGTCGGATATTTAATTAAGTCCAGTTTAGGGTGATCAATCCTTTCATACAATTCATACAATATGTGCCAGAGCAACAAACAGAATCATAGCATCACCCATAATCAAGCACATGCACACATTCAACTATCTAACAAGTACAACTAAGCATAATTTTAAGCCTCCAAAATACAGCATCGTATTAATCCCAACTTACCTCGACTCCTCGCTCACTCACTCGAGGTCCAATTTGCTCAGGCCATCGCCGATCATCCCTATAACACAAACGTGGTTTCAGCTTTTCATATAACTATTATAGGTTCATTTTATCCTATAACGCTTATTGTTATGTTTTGTTTAGGATTTAATATACCTAATTGTTTAGAGTTAGGTTCGGGTTCGGTTTCCGCATCAATTTCTAAATTAGGTTTTAGTTCGATTTCTAAGTCCTAAACATGCTTGAATCCTAATGTGAAATTAATCACATTAAGCTCGAGTATTCAAATATCCTATTGGGTCTTAATTTAGTATTCTAAGCTATTCGGTACACGCTAGTCCTAATTAGGGTATCGGATTTATCCTCAATGTGAGAAAATCTTACTTTTTTATATAATTACCTAAAATTCAATCTTAATTCAGATTTAATGTTATTTTGATTTTTACTCAAATATTATCTAAATAACCCTAATTTTTTAGATTTATTAATTTACAATTTCATATATTACTAATTTCTTATATTAATTACCTAAATTAACCATACTTAATACTCCAAAGGTTAGGATTGGGGTTCCACATCAGAGATTAACATCCCTAAACATCTAATTACTATCTAAATCAGTAATTAATATCTTAATCACCTAATTAACCCCAAATTACCCAATTTTTCCATTATTTTAGGGCTAAAAATTAACATAAAAATTTTGAAAATTAATTTTAAAAAAATAGCTTCATAGTACTGTTCTACATCATATGAGCATCCTACAGAAAAAATTTTGAGCTCCAAACTACAATCCTAAGCCTATTTATTTTCCAATTTAATCATGCTTGATTTTGAATAATTTGTTAAGGACCTTATATTTTTAGACATAATTAAACTAAATAAATATTTTTCCCTAAATCTACATACAATAAAACCTCAGAATAACAAGTTTCATAATTTTCTAGGCAAAATAACTAATTTTACAAAATTATTCAAAAATCGGGGTAAATAAGAGATTAACCGGTTTGAAGTTTTCTGGCCGTCCAAACCCGGTCTAAGGTTGTCGGCCGGCCCAGGCGGTGGTTCTAGTGTAGGGTGGTGGTGGTGGTTCGGTCCCAGGTGGTGGTGAGTGGTGGGTTTGGTTCACTTGCCTAATCTGTATAGTTTTTTTTTTATTTTCTGGATTTTCTCTCGATTTTTTCAGTGTTCCTATTTTTCCTAAATAATAAACTGTCCAAATGACTTCTGTAAATTTTTTCCCTATTTATAGACATTTGCTGTAATTAATATGCATTAATTTGACAAGACTTTGCCCATTTTCCTTGATTTTTGACTTTTATGTTGTCCAAATTTTATTGGTTGGGATTTTTCTTTTGCTTATCCTAACATGCCACGACTTTATCTTGATTCATTTTATCCTCTTCTAATTTTTTCTGATTTTTCCATAATTAATTTATAATTTTCTTTAATTATTTACTTAGTTTTTAGCCAATTTAGGTAATTTCGCTTATTTTTATCTACACGTAAATATATGTAGGATACATGTGAACATTCCTAATTATTATTTTGGTCATTCTAAAATTTTTAGTATACATATAATCTATCTCTAATAATTTATTAGTTATTAGATTACACTTTTTGCCTTTTAGGTAATTAGCAATTATTATGCTTAAATTTTGAAAATTTTATAGTCTCTTATTTTATTACTTATTTTCTTAAATTT
Source organism: Lumnitzera littorea (assembly GCA_024138015.1). Lineage (NCBI taxonomy): Eukaryota > Viridiplantae > Streptophyta > Magnoliopsida > Myrtales > Combretaceae > Lumnitzera > Lumnitzera littorea. The sequence continues at coordinate 96,786,528 of JAMXBB010000002.1, read as the reverse complement.
AAGTTTACGGGGTCATTTTTACTAATATTCTTCTCGATAGTTTATAATTTGGGTTTGATCAGATCTTTTAACCAATCGCCATAAACCTTGGGTTCTAAATTCAATCCTACAGTTAATTGGCTTAGCTTTGGGGCTTACATAAGCGAACCATGAGCGATTCCAAGGATGTGATGCACTAAGGAAACTTCACGAATTCATAAAACTAGCTTGATATGATGCATATGCAGCTCGATGAGATCACTTGCCACCTATACTTACTTAAGGGTTAGGATAAGAGCAAGGAAAAAGGGTAAGCACACTAGCTTATACAAGAGAAGTATATTCAAGATCAGATATATTTTGCGGTTACATTTACAATGGGTATTTATACCAAAATATTAGGGCAACTACTAGAAATGGAAAAGACTAAAAAGGATAATGTCCAAAATTAGTTTAATACAAGGAATGTTTGAAGGGTATAAATGAGAAGTTAACAAAAGCAAGCGTTCTGTATAGAAGATTCTATTATTTAGGGTATTCGGACATGTAACGGAAGATTAGTAGTGATGCGCTTGGCAAAATAGAAAAATTGTACAGCTAGCTTGGCTATTATTGAGTAATGATGTCGGGTTGAGCTGATAGCTTAGTAATGTCGAGCTAAGCAGGCAGCTCTTCCGAGGTGAATTTGACTTGGATGTATTTGGTAAAGCTTAGATTCAGGTTGGTTAGGCAGATGGTCAGATGGGCTAAGCTATTGTCTAAATGTACCTTTGGTAGGCAATTAGAGACTATTGATAAGTACAAGAGAGTTCGGTTCAGGTAAGCCATTAAGTCAGCAAATTGTAGGAGCTTGGAATCGTTAGTTGTGGGGCATAAAAAAAGAACTCGTCTTACCATGCTCTCTAGTCCTTGGGCTTGAGTTAGGGGTTCAGTGGCCTAATTCCTATGAGGAGGCATAATGAGGTGAGTTGTTCATAGTTTTTGTTAAAATATTTAAGGCAGCTCTGCTAACTAATTGTGTATTGTGCCTGTAGCTATATGATCTTCTTGAGTTTGTTCTTGTATATAACTAAACATACCAACCGTTAGTAGGGAGTTAGGTGAAGGCTAAGGTAGAGAGGCTCCGAGAGGGGTTGGTACAAGAGAAGAAAGTGCATAGTGACCTAACCACTGTGTTCAGTGCAACGTGTGTGGTTGGAGGTTCTCTAAGTCCCCTATATAAAGGGTACGTAAGTCCTTGCCCTACCATACGAAACATCGGAACACTTTTGTGGTTTATAACTAATAGTTGACTTACTTCTTCCTTTGCCATGAGCATCGCAAGGGTGATTAGACTAAAAGGGAGAGTATTTAAGTTGGGGAGGAGGTCTCCTTAGCCCCTTCCTTCATTACTATGCCCATAGTGTTAATGTAAAGACTAACTTAAGGCGTGTCTTTAAGGATGAAAATAAACCCGAGGTTACGACTTAATGAGGGTAAAGGTTGCCTGCATACACAAAGGGGAGAGAAGAAAAGAGATAATCATAGGAAACCCATCAATTCATTAAGTACAATTGTATTTACATTTGCTTTTGATTTCGTAACTGTACTTAATGGAAATAAGGCCTTAAATTGTAGGCATTCTTTGCCCATGGGGTAGGCCATCCATCTAGGGTTTCCAACTTGTAAGTACCTTTCCTTACATCTTTTACTACTAGTACCAGGTCCTCCTAATTGGGAGAGAGCTTGCCCTATTCTTCTTATGAGCCAATAGCTTCTAATTTCATGTACACTAGGTCCCTTGAGCAAAAGACCATGTGTTTGACATTGTGATTGTAATACTAGACTATTCGTTATTGATAAGCCGCTATATGGGCTCATAAGGTGTAGTACACTTCTTTGATGGTGTCAAGGCTTGCCCGGAAGGCCATTTAGTTGTTTTCACATTGAAGTGTTGGGTTCTACTGGTAGGTAACTTTAACTTAATAGGGAAGACGACTTCTACTTTGAATGCAAAACTAAATGGGGTTTCTTCGGTGGAAGTTCTATGTGTCGTATGATATCCTCAAAGGATATTCAGGAGTTAGTCTACGTACTCACCTTCTGCTCACTCTACCCTTTTCTTCAAGCTATTGAAGATTATTTTGTTAATAGCTTTAACCTAGCCATCGGTTTGAAGGTGAGCAATTGAAGTGTTGTGTATCTTGATGCTATGCTTATCATAAAATTCTCTGAATTGATCGCTATCAAATTGGCTACCGTTGTTGGTGATTAGTCAGTATGGCACCCTAAAGTGGGATAATATGTAGGTGAGCACAAATTCTTGGGCTGCTTAAGCTATGATGGTAGCTAGGTTGATGCTTCTGCCCATTTAGTGAAGTAATCCATCGCTACTGGGATGAATTGTCAGCCTTATGATGCCTTTGGGAATGGGCCAAAAACATCTAATCCCCACTACGTGAAGGGCTAGGGGCTTGTTAAATGGTGCAATTCTAAGTTGGAGGTACAGGCGATCGGTGCATGTTTTTAGCATGAGTGGTGCTTCTGAACTTGGGACTTGGTGTCTTCCTTTATTATTAGCCAATAATAGCCTAACCCAAGTGCTCGAATGTATAATGCCTGAGACTAAATGTGGTTGTTGCAAATTCCTGCGAGGAACTCCTTGAGGATACAGGTTCCCTCTTCCTTCTTAAGGCACCTAAGGAACGAAGTACTGTCCCCATTGATGATGCATGTTATCAATAAATATTTAGTTAGCCATGACATAAGCTAACCTCTTTGCTTCTACTCAATCCTTGGGTAATGCCCTTGTCTTGAGATATTTTACGAGGGGATCCATCTAGGAGGGCTTAAGGCTTACAACTTATATTTCAAGAACTTCCTACTTCTATACCTCTATGCTTTGCTTGATGAGGTACTGTATGAAGAGCAACTTATTGCTATTGTGTAATGTAGGGATAATAGAAGTGGTTATCCTAGATAGTTCATCTGCCTTTGCATTTTCTACTCGAGCGATTTTATTGACTACCTACAATGTAAATTTCGTGAACAAACCCTGTACTAAGTACAGGTACTTAACCATTGTTTCCCCTTTTATCTCATATTCTGATTTGATGTACCACCAACATGGAGTCTGAGTGTATGATGAGCTTTTCTGCTCCAATGTCTTTAGCAATCTTTAAGCTGACGATGAATGGCTTATACCTAGCTTCGTTGTTGCTTACTAGAAAACCAAACTTCAAAGTGTAGAGAATCTTTGTTTTATGCAAACCTTGCAGTGTAATATCGGCCCCACTCTTGAGCCTTATCTACTTTAGTGTATTTATCTATGAAGTCGGTGAGGACTTATGCCTTAATCGCTTGTTTCGAGTAGAATCAGACTCCATAGGCATTGAGCTCAAGGAAGTATTTCATCATTTTGCCCAAGGTGTTAGGCTTTTGTAAGATAACTTTGAGTGGTTGGTCCATCAATATGATGATTATGTGTGACTGGAAATAAGGCCTGAGCTTTTAAGTTGCGATGTCTACTATAAGGGAAAACTTCTCCACTTTTGTGTACCTAAGCTTTGGCCCTTGTAAGATGCAGTTAATGTTGTAAATTAGCCGATGTTCCCGGCTGCTTACTTAGACGAGGACCGAAGATGGTACTTTATCGCTAATTGTAAGGTATAGGTATAACTCTTCTCTAGAGATTAGCTTGTAGAATATAGGTAGAGTCACCAAGAAATCCTTCTGTTTGTCGAATGCTAGCTCACATTCTGTTGTCCATTTAAATTTAATTGGGCTTTTTTAGTAACTTAAAGAATTCTATACATTTGTTTGTACTTTTGGATACAAATCGATTTAGCGTAGTGGTCCTTCCTATTAGGTGCTGTACCTCCTTAATTTTTTTCAAGGCTTTCATGTCCCATACTACTTTAATCTCATCTGGATTAGCTTTTATCCTTTGCTTTGTCACCATGAAACTAAGGAACTTCCCTATTGCAACCCCAAAGATTCATTTTTGAGGATTAAGTTTCATTTGGAATTGGTGCAGAGTTTAGAATGTTTTACAGAGTTCATTGATGTAGCATCTTCTATTTTTGCTTTTAATAATCATGTCGTCGATGTACACTTTGATGTTTCTGTTGATATGTGGCTTAAATATATGGGTGACCAACCTTTAACATTTTTTAAATTGAAGGGCATTACCTTATAACAATAGGTCTCGAAGTTTGTGACCAAGGATGTGTAGACTTTATCTTCAGAGTCATTCGAATCTGGTTGTATCCTAATTAAGCATCCACAAAACTAAGAAGCATACTGCTAGACGTTGAGTTGATGAGCTGGTGTCACGCCCCGAACAAGAAAAGTCATAACAGTCCCGCCGTGTAAACTAATCTAAGATAGAAGCTGACCTCACAGCTGCTATTGTAGACACAGTTTACACAAGGCGCACAACTCAACCAGCTTGAAATGTCTGTTCTAACATCTGTTAATATCCAAACCTATGGTAGAGCTTTTACAAAATACTTATTCTATACAATCTGTTGTTTAGTACTACGACAGTAATTATACAAACATTTCACATCCAAGGGTAAAGATACAATCAGAGTCTTTTAAAAACCACAGGTTATACGATTTATATACAATAAGTTAGAAAACTAGTGGGCTCCTAAGGAATTCCCATTTAGTTTTCTTCAAAACTTAAAGACAAAACAAAAGCTCAGGTTTAGTTAAATTCCTCGATCCTCACTTTCCTACACAGCAGCACACTAACCTGAGAACGGTGATACCTGAACATCTTTGCCTTTACTCAGCACCTGCAAAAGAGTTTGTAGGGGTGTGAGCACAACTAGCTCAGTAAGTGGGGTGGAGTCAGAAGAGTACTATACAATCACAAATAAGGTTAATAATTATGATGAAATGCAATGCAATCACTCAAATGAAAACATCGCACAGTGTTAACCGGTCCATTGTGAGGTTAAAGAAATTTCATCCGCTCCAACCCAGATTGAGGAGTTTCATCACGACTCAAGTTAGACCAAACCTGGGCTTGTGCAATGGAGAACACCCCCCTCCCAAGACCGCTTTCGAACCACGGCCCCCAACCTTGCCGCGACCTCCTCGCCTATCACTTAGTTTGACTAAGGATGGGGAAAGGACCATTTCAGCTATCCTCATCGAAGGAAGTCGGTGTTTGGCTTAACACTCTTAATCGTTTCCCTTAACGGGTGATTATGCATGACCAATTACACTTTAGTCGAATAATCATTAGTGATAATCAGGGGTGACCAATAAGTTTACACAATACAGAATCCATGTAGATATGCAGAACAGCACACCAAGGAGTCGAACTCCTGTCACAACAGAGTATCATTTACACACATAACATGCGCATAATCATCTAACTACAAACACAACCAGAAGTACTCTTGGGTCTTCGGATACTTTTAAATAGTACCCAAACAGCGGCAAAACTACCATCCCAACTTACTTGTTCAGATGTTCGCTATTTCTGACTTGAATTGTCAGCCGTCTTTGGAAGGTCTTAATTACACAAAAGGTCTAAATTTAGTTTTCGTAATAATTACGAAAACATTAGGGTTTAATCTAAAATGGTTATATATATATTATTTCCATAATATCATAATATGCAGTCATGTTATTATTATATATCGAATTAAATTATTAATTATTGACATTGTACATCATATATACTATTACGTATTATATATCGTTTTGATCGTATCGAAACGTACTTTTTATTTATTAATTCACGTTTTGATTCCGGTAAAGTTACCGAAATGTGTATATTCTTGAATATGTTATAGATATAAGCTGGATTGCTTAAGGTTATCCGATTTCAACAAAACTAGTGCCATTGAGTTCGTTTAGACTTAACGACACATCTTATGAGTCCTGTTCCTAGAGATGGATTTTAACGGGTAGTTTGAATTTTTAACACAATTATACATAATTATATAAAAACGATCGTATTATGCGAAATTTACAGTTTTAAATTATATTTTTATCCAATTTGTCTTTATATTGTAATAATATAAGTATTATTCAATTTTTAATACACCTAAAGTACATCCCGATCAGAAAATATTAATAATTATAATAAAAATCTCTATTTAACCCAATTCGATCAGCAATCCTATACATAGGTTTTATTTAACTATTTAACTCATTTTAGTCTATTAATATTACAAATACACCCCGACTTGTAATTTAAGCTATTTTACTTAATAAATTCGTAATAAATAGTTCGGATTACCTAATAATTTCCTGAAAATTTCTATGGACTTCTAAAAATATAGGGAATTCAATTATCACTTGGTTTCAAGTTTTCAACCTATTGCCAATATTTTCGTATTGACGATTTTACCCCTAAATTTGATAAATTAACCAATTATAATTCTTTTAGCATTCAATTAATTTCAATTTGACTCAATACCATTATTATTTATTATAGATCAGTACATGTC
>JAMXBB010000002.1:96569848-96775097 GCA_024138015.1 Lumnitzera littorea | reverse complement strand
AAGAAAAACTGTGCAGTTAAGGGTTTTAAAAGGAACCCACACCAGAAGAGGAGCTGGAAGTGGACGGCCACCACCACCACACGGTGGACGGCCACCACCACCACACGGTGGTGGCAGCGCCTAGGCCGGCCGACAAGGCCACGGCGGCCCGCGGTGGCTGGAGCCACCCAAAACGGTGAGTCCGATTTCCAGCCCGAATCTTGTATAATTTTGTAAAAATAGTAAATATAATTAGAAAATTATGAATTTTGTTATTCTGAGATATTTTTGTATGTAGTTTGTAGGAAAAATATTATTTTGATGAAATTATATCCCGTAATATATGGCCCCTAAGAAATCGTGCAAAACCGAGCACATTTCGGTTTAGAAATAAATGACCTTAGGAGTGTAGTTTCAAGCCCAAAATTTTTCTATAGATTACTCAGATGATATAGAATAGTGCTATGAAGCCCTTTTTCAAAAATTAATTTTCGAAATTTTTAGATAATTTTTAGGCTCTAAAAAGAGGCATAAAATGGGTAATTTAGGGTTAATTATGTAATTAAATGATTAATTTCTGATTTAGTGAGTAATTACATGTTTTAGGATGTTAAGATCTGATGGAGTATGATACTTATAGCATTTAGGGTGTTAGATGTAATTATTAGGTTAATTATGTAGTAAATTAGTAATAGAAAAACATAGTAAATTATGAGTTAATTTTGTAAATTAGAATAATTAGGTGTAAAACCTGATCTAGGATGAATTTAGACATTTTGAAGTAGTAATTTATGTTAGAGATGGTAATTAGGGTAATAGAAATATTAGAAATGCATTATGTGCATAATGTGTAATAATACATAATGTGTAATTTTTGAAAATATAATAAATAGAAAATATTAGGATAAAAATTGATATTATATAAATAATAGGGATATATAATAAATCTGATAAGAAACTTGAATTTATGTAATTATATGAAAAATGTAAAAATTTCTCACATTAGGAGTAAATTCGGTACATAAATAGGGATTTAAGTGTACCGGATGGAATAAAATACTGACTAGGGGTAATAATGGTATATAGGAGATCGGGAAGTGATGTGATTAATTTCACATTATAGGTTGAAACGGATTTTTAAGGTTAGAATCTAAAACATTACTTAAAAATCGAACTAAAAACCTGGTTCAGAAATCGATGCGAAAACCGAACCTGAACCTAACCCCAAACCTAGAATAATTATAAAAGACTTAATACCTAGATAATTAGGCATATTAAACCTTAAACAAAACCTAACAATAAGCGTTGTAGGATAAAACGAACCTATAATATTTATATGAAAAGCTGAGACCACGTTCGTGTTATAGGGATAACCGGCGATGGCCTGAGCAAATCGGACCTCGAGTGAGCGAGCGAGGAATCGAGGTAAGTTGGGATTAATACGATGCTGTATTTTTGGAGGCTTAAGATTATGCTTGGTTGTGCTTGTTAGATAGTTGAATGTGTGCATGTGCTTGATTATGAGTGATGCTATGATTCTGTTTGTTGCTTTGGCACATGTTGTATGAATTGTATGTAATGATTGATCACCCTGAATTGGACTTAATCAAATATACGACGAGTAATCATAATCGAACATGCATGGCAACCCGTTAGGGGATTTAGGACTCTCCGGCCAAATACCGACCCCTTCGGAAGGGATAGCGCAGGATTGCAAAATGGTCCCTTCTTCATCCTCAATCGAACTAAGTGACAGGAGAGGAGGTCGCGGCGAGGGTGAAGGCAGTGGTTCGAAGGTAGTCGCGGGAGGAGCAAGGTCTCCATTACACAAGCCTGGGTTTGGTCGTGAGCTGTTGCATTAACGGCAACTCCTCAACCCGGATTAGAGCGGGCGCAATTTCTCTAATCTCACGACGGGCCGGACAACGTCGTGCGATGGCATTTGCTTACACATGCATTGCACCTAATGATTGAAAACCTTGTTGTGTGTATGGTATAGTTTTAAGTCCTCCGTCCTAACTTACTGAGCTGTGGTTGCTCACATCCCTATAGACGTCGTGCAGGTGCTGGCTAAGAAGCGGATACCAATTACTCTGAAGCTAGCAACTGCTGGATCCTGGGGAGTGAGGAAAAACATGTGAAGAATAAATATATATTTTTAAGGTTTAAGCTTTTACTTTAGAACTTTTCATTTTTGAATAATGTAATAACTAGGAAATATATTACGGAGAAATCTTGTAAACCTTAATTGTAATAACTGTATTATAATATATATATCTTTCCTCACTTTCATAGAGAAATGATTTATTTAAATTACAAACTGTTTCCTTCATAGCGGGTTAGTCGTGGATGTCTTGTGTAGATCAGGTCTAAGATAGCGGTTGTAAGGCTAACTTCTATCTTATGATGGTTTACACGGCGGGGCTGTTACGACTCTGCCGCTTCGGGGCGTGACAGGGGTGTATACTAGGTGTAGTCTTAGAATTTCTATTTTTGCTTATCTTGTTTGTCACGTGTTAAGGGTTGAGGTCCGGGGTCGTAAGGCCCTAAGCAGTCCTTTGTTGACATGTGAGTATTGTTATCTACTTTCAAACTGAGCTCTGATGGTACTTTTTGAGCTACGTATTTTTCGGCCACTTACATGAACTTATCTAAGGAGTCAGGTTTGTCCAATGAGACTACGTTAAATATTCTTCCATTAGGGTTTATGCCTATAAGAACCGCTTATAGGACCGTTCTAGTATTAAGCTTAGATACTTGTAGCTTTGTTCAATTGAAACTCTCGAAGTATGCCTGTAGTTTCATTGGGCCTATGTTTGACATTATAGAGTATGGAAGAATCTCTTCTTAAGACTCGGGAGCTTAGGAAATGTTGCTAGAAGCTCCCTAGGTCGTTGAATGAAGTCATGGAGGTGTCGAGGAAGGTATTAAACCAAAGTAAGGCTACTTTTGTTAGCATGATGGGGAAGGCTTTACACATAATGGTGTTTAAAAAGTTATGAAGGCTCATTATTGTCTAGAAGTGGACAAGATGATCATCTAAGTCAATGGTGCCATCATAGGTGTTCAGATGTGGTAACCTTGCGCTTATGGGCAATGTCTCCTTAAGGATGGAAGGAGTGAAAGGACTTTTCATTGGTGTGGAGCGTGATGCCCATGCTGAGGATTCAACCTTCTTTTAGTCATGCATGCTGGAATAGTGGCGGATATGTTCATTCAGTTCCTTAACTTTCATGTCTTGGTAATCCCTTGACGACTATTTTGGTGATAGGTTGTTGATTGGTCTACTTGTTGTTATGCGTTCGCCTAACACCTACGTTTTGTTGCGATTGCAATTCAGATGTTCACGAATGAACGCACTAGGTGTATAGCTTGTAGATCATCATTTTTACTTGGTTTTGAGGAAGAGCTAATGGTCACTTCCTTGTTTGGGCAATTTTGGGATGCATTTTTTAGCAACACGACATCCTTATGTGGGCCTACAGTTAACTCTTGGCATTTCATGTTCTCTTTAAGCATTTGTTAGACAAGTAGCCTAAGCTGTTGAACCTTGACGTTCTTATTTTCATGGTGGGGCCGTTTGGTTACCTTTGCCTTATTAGGATGTATTAATATCCCATATTTATGAAGCATGTGGATTAGTATTTTTTCTTTTAGCCATCGAATATGTGATGGCCTAAAATGGTGGGCGTTAAAATATTGATTGTAGTTGAATCAATTAGGAATGAGTAAGCTTGAATAAATTGGGCCTAAATCTCTCCTCTTGCTCCTTGATTCTAGCAAAAAGCCCCCTGTGGGTATAGTTATAAGGACCCTTCGATGCTTAAGTTAGCAAAGAGGACTAAGGGAAAGAGGAAGCAAACACTAAGGATCTAAGGGTGTAGTGCTCGTCCAATATGTGTATAAAGTGCTAGGAATTGAGATTATGTACGAATAATGAGTCGAAAGACTAAAAAAGGATCTGCCCTTACCTCATGGTGTTTAGTACCTTATATGTGGATTACCTAGACATATGGCGGTTTGAGCTTTGCTCATACTGGTCATCGGTAGACAGCATGTGCCACAGTAGAGATTAGGCGGCTCGAAAGGCAGTCAACCATGATTAGCTTGGCAACCAAATCTATTGGCCAGGGGTTTGACATTAATAGGGGTTATAAGGTATGATGATCGTACTATGGATGTCAGACGGTTATTAATGGACTATATTAGAAAGTTGGTGCTAAAAACAAAGGAGGAGTTAGGACGTCCTTGAAAGAGGGGAAGGGGGGAGGGTCAGCAGGTGCTCGGTTGAGGATGAGCTGAGACTCAAGTTAATGCTAGGTAGCTGATGCATGCGGGCTCAATGATTGAGCCGGTGTGCTTGGGTGAAGCTTTGTATGGCTTGTCCAACAGGTCGCTTTATAGAGGATAAGCTTATTGTTCTCCCTGTATGTTTCTTGCTAGGCTTCTTTGTATGCTAAGCCTTAGGCCGAGCGAGAATTGAGTATCTACACTTGTCAATATTTATCATAGAATTTTCAAGAGATTGCAGGAGTAAGAGCTTTTAATGACTGATAATGTAAAAGGTGAAGTTTGTAATCAATGATTAGCGGTTTGCCTTTAATTGATAATTTTCGTGATTACAAATTACAATTATAGTCTTTATCTTCTATCATTAGTTATGACACTTTAATGATTTTATAAGGGTAAAAAAGAATATTTATTCAACAAAATTTCAAATGATCTACAAGAAATGACTATTACATTTTTAAAAATAATCTTACATTTATTATCATCATTTTCATTATTCTTTAAGTTTATGGCAAGATATGTTACGAAGAATAAACTATAATTATCCTTACCATTTTTTGAATGACAAGGTTGCCATCATTTTTATGTTCCAATATTTAATGTATAACTCTTTTTTTTCTCCATTTGTGTTTCTAATTCTTATGCTTTATCTAATTAAACTTTGTAATTGCTTTATAGTTCATATTTTATGTATTTATAACCTATTTTGTCACAGGTGTATGTTTAGTTGCTCACATTATTAGGGTTGGGAGAAAAAAAACCATAAATCATATAGCGAATCGTAGGCTAAATTGAATGAATCGAAAATTTAGTTTTTTTACATTGAGTTCGGTTTGGTGTAGTCATATTGAACCGAACCATTTACCTATTAAAAACAAAAAAATCTAATGCTTCATCTCACATGACAACTACAATTGACCTTACTATACATTATTGATTATACATTGTGCTGCCAATGCCTCTCTTCTTCCTCTTGACTCTCTTATGCCTCTCTTCTTCTTGACTCACAATCATACTCACTCACCTAGTCACCTAGTCTCCAAATTTATCGCCATTTTTGTTAAAAATATTTGATCTTTTGCAAGGGTATTGTTAGATTTTACTAAGATCAAATTATTTGTTGAAATGTAGCCTCTATCTTGTATTTGTGCTTTTTTTTTTTTGTAATATGGCGTTATATGTTGCCACCTACTAATTAGTTGTTGAGTTGTTTATGAGTGTTATAATTTTGTTCAAGTTCGAGATGAATAGATTGATTACATAAATTTGGTGCTGATATGACTTAGAATAAAAATATTGTCCAAATCCTTTAATTCAATGTATTCTCCTTGTTGGTATAGAAATTAAGTTAGAATGTGCTTATATATACTTTTTGTTTTAAAATCATACTTAGCATATTGATTGAGATTTATGGTGTCTTATAAATTACTTACAATAAATGTAGATTTCAAAGCTACTTTTATGAGATAAACTCATTGAATTTATGGAAAATTTCAAATGGTTTTTTTGATAAGGGATCTTGCACTTTGAGGGAAATAAAATATTCAAGACATGATACTTATGGAAGCAATGAAGTATAATATTAGTGGAATCTTGTGAAATTCCAAATACTTAGTGTAACCTCAATTGTGTATCAAATGTTTAAAATTGTCTATTGTTAAATTTTAATATTTTAGGAGGAAAAAAGTTGTTCGGACCATTAATCTAAATGTATCAAATCATTTCTTTTTAAGTCTGAAAAATTTATAAACCAAATAATATAATTAGATTTAATTTAAAAAAACAATTTTAGATTGGATTAGGCAAAGAATGTTTGGCAAGGAAGGCGACGTTTCCACACTAATGCGCTATAAAAGCTTAAAAATATTTCCGTACATTAAAATGGAAAAGGCAGTAAAAAAGTCGGCTGAAAATTTTCCACAATCCTAACCGTCGAATTATTCTATTAACGGCTGTGATCTGAGTCCTTGAGGACCTTCTTTATACGCAATCAGACAGAATGAAATGCGGGATCCACTTTCCTGGAAATTAAACTAAACCTTCCCAACGAAGTTTAGAAGATAAAAGCTTCCGAAGGAAGGCATAAACCAAAGCAGCCAACGAGCCTTTCATTCTCCTGACGCTGTTCACATGTAATTAGCTAACGCAAAAGGTCAACATGAAGTAATCCTTGACTTTTTGCTGCACTATCCATTCTTTTGATGACACGTAAGTGAAAAAAAACAAAACCGGTTGCAGCCAATTAAAAAGCCTAAGGCGGGACACTGGAATTCCTTGCATTTGCACTTGCGTTTGCTCTCTACTGCAGAAAAGCAAAGAGAGTGCCATTGGTCACACACACTCCCACGCGCACACAGACGGAGGTTTTGATCTCGAGTTCGACAATGGCGTCTTCTTCGACTCCCACATCACCGCGCAGTTCTGCTGCGTCGTCTTCATCTTCGACTTTTGAATTCCCTAGGCTTCCTATCATGAATATGAGAGAGAAAATCGTCGAGAAAATTCTCGAGAATCGCGTCACTCTCATCATCGGCGAAACTGGATGCGGTATACTCTCTCTCACACACCCTCTCTTTTTCATTTCGTATGAATGCATGGCTATTTGATCGAGTAATGCGCTTTGAACTGTGTAAATATATACGTACTTACATACATACGTTCATACGTACACATATTGTGAATATGTGTATATCGTGTTATAAATGTTTTTTGGCTTTCTTTTACTTGATTCTTTAATGTGATTTTCTTTTCCTATACCGAATGCATCATTATCATTGGTGATGTTTTATGCAGAGCAAGTTCCGATGGTGTTTGCATTGAAGTTACATAGGTTTTGCATTATTAGAACAGTGCGGTTTCGGTAGAGGATTCTGTTAACTAAGACGTATTCGCTTTGAAGTTCCGATTATTGATGGTTTAGATGCTCATGTTATCCAATCTGGTGAGAAAATTGTATTTTTCTTATCGTGATTGATGGAAACAGTACAGAGAAACTCCTCTGTGTCTTGGCCAAAGTTTGATGAATTCTTGTCATTTAAGCACTTTATTTCTGTATTTTCTTGCATGTCTCTTTGGAGGCATCCAATAAAATTGGAACAGGCCTTTACATTTAAAGTGAGTCATTTTAAGTTGTCTATGCATGTGGCATCATTTCAAGCGAACCATGTTTATGGCCATACATTGTGGAAAACATTGATGGAGGGACTTATTTGATGCACTGAAACTAGCATAGAAGTCTTGATGACGTGGACTTCTAATGTACTTATTCCCTTAATGGATTGATTGCATATGTTATGATGGTATGCATTGAGTGATTTCTGCATGCAAGGTTTGGGAAAATTTTTTACCTACTTGATATTTATTTCAACGCAGCAGAAGTTGTAATCATAGAACGGTTGTTTTAGTTGATAGCTGTTGTTTGAGATGGGTGGCTATTTCATGGTCTCGGCTCTTAAACATAGATTACATTCCATCCCTTTTTTATCCAGTGGCCAAAACAAACTGGAAATAATTTCTTATTTTTGCGTGTTTCATGGTTCAAACTGAAACAAATCCACATGCGAATTTCTTCCTTTTAAATCGAACATCACGGCATGCCAGTATGCCACCGTAAGGAAGGAGAAAACTTGGCTAACCTGACCTTGTGGTTTGGGAGAAAGTTTCCCACTAAAGCACAAATGGGTCTATTCCAGTAGCCACAAGGAATTTGGTCTAACTTTGTTTGGAACTTGTCTATTGAAGGTTAGTTATGGACTGCTAAGACAACTGGCATGTGCACATGGGATTGCGGAAAACTACTGTAGCTATGCATGCTGTTGGCTAGGTTTTTAATTGGCAAGTGGGAAGTGCACTAGCATCTTCTTATTGTTTGACATTGCATTCCCAAATCATCCTCAATAGAATCCATTCACGATCCATTTACAGCTCATCATCCCTAAAGATGCTAGACTAGGCTCACTTGTTAGCAGTATCCAGTGCTAATAGCAACAAATCAGTGCAAATGCATGGGACATGATCAGAATGGAAGTTGATGGTTGTATATGGTTTGATCATTGGGAAGACAGATAGACTTCTATGGACAGTTTTGCCCGCTGGGAATGCCTCCGTCAAGTTGGCTGGTAGAAACTTAAAAGGGTTCCTAGAACAAGTGTCCTTAGAAAAAAACCCCCAAGACCTTCCTTTATCTTGTGGTTGGCGACACAAGGAAGAATATACAATATGGATTAATTAATGTCTTGGGAAACTTCTGCTACTGACACTTGCTACCTATGTGGACTTATTGGGAGACACATTCATTCCTTAATTTTCTGCATGCCCATTTTCACATGAGGTTTGACAGAAGTCATCACTATGATGAAGTTTCTTTCCACCTGCATTGACCGATCATCTGGCAGTGATTCATTGTGTAAGAACTATGGTGGCTTTTGTGTATCACCTATGGAAGGAGAGAAAACCATGAAGAATTTGGGGCATTCTGTTTTGCTAATGAACCTTGTTTGTATGGTTCTATCACAGGTCTAGCTGGCATTTTTCTGGTAATATAGAATAACTTCTACATAGGTTGTCTCTTTCGATTAAATAAGCTGACCTTTTACTGTTCTAATTTCTGTTAAGGATTTATTGTTATGAGGAAGGCATTTTTCCTTTCTTATAACTTTATTTTTATCAATATCGTTCTACTTATAAATAAATTACCATTAGTCTGTGTTAAGTAATAAGTGTTATGGTTGCGATACCCATCTTGATATGGTATTGGAGTTGTAGGTCATGAGTTCGAATCCTTGCATTGTCAATTAAAACCCTCCCTAAATTTAATTAAGTTGTCCACTTGGTAGGCCTTATCAAAAGTCCAATCCACACTTGAGGGGGAGTGTTAAAGTATTAAATATTATGGTCCACTTGTCATAACAATATGATTTTGCTTAGTCACCAAAATTTTATTTTTAACCTAAGAAATTGACACATCTCATTGATCAAGTTTTGTTTAAAGATGAATATTACAAAAAAAAAAAAAATAAAAATCAAATGTAGAAAGAAGGATAGCAGATGAAAGTCATAAAAAATAGATGGAAATATTGCAATCATTGTACATTAAAAAACTCTCCAAAGGGACAATAAGTAAAAGAAACAAAGAGAAAATACGTACTATGCAATTACTTAGAAAAGACAAGATGTACTATAAATGAAGTTTGTCAAGAAAATTTACCTACAATATTAACATCGGTGATATTGCAAGCTTGCTAATCTGGTGAGGAACCTAAGGTGGAGCTTGGCTTTTGCAGTTTTTATTTTTTGCGGCAAGAGTGGAATGAAAGAAGAATCTTAGAATTGTATCCAAGTCTAAGTCTAGTTTCTTAGCTAGAAGAATAATTGTTGTTGTATATTCTTTGTGCAGGTTTAGTTTTTATCTTTTGTTTCATTTTAGGCATTGTAGAGTGCCATTATGGTAGTTAAAGTTCCTACACCAAATGATATCTATTTTTGCGAATTTTATAATTAGTTTTATTAATCCAATTCTTACTTAGCTAAAAAAAAAAAGAAAAAAGACAATTGCCAATTTGTACATGCCACAGAGTGCTAAATTCAATTTGTGCGTTTTAAGCCCAATAAATAACTTTGGATTAACTCTTTGAGTTGAAGTTGTAGGGCTTAAAGAGTAAAGTCTATTTATTTGAGATGATCGAGGGAGATTTTATATGATAAACTTAGAGTAAGAAGCATTGGACTCAACTTTTTGCTTTCAACCTTTTTCAATGAGCTCATGCTCTTAAGAAAAGGGATATGATTAAGAGGAGCCTATTTAAGGGTTCATTTAGAGGGGTGTTAATCTTAGGTCTTGATGGTCAGTGCAATCCAATGCATGACATTGATGGTGTGTTCACATGATTCCTCTGTTATGCCTTAAAGTAACTCTATTGCTGTGTTTCCTTCCTTGAATTGCAATTCCTTAAAAACTATGAATTGAGATTTCTTACCTTAGGCTAAGATTTGGAATTCCAAAAAAAGAAGACCCTCACTACCCCTTGTTTCCTCTTCTAACTATGGCATAGACCACCCTCAATCTTCTAGGTGACCACCTACCACCGCCTTCTCTTCGTTTTCTTCTTGGTTAACCCTAAGACACTATCACCCACCACCTTCTTCTTTGTCTTCATCTTTCTATCTTTTCTCTCTCTTGATGGGCCAGTTTTGGAGTCATGATGATCTCCTTCAAAGCACATTGGATCTCCTTTGATCGATCATTGCAATGTAGAACTGCTGTGGTAGATTGTCAGACTTTGAGAGGAGGAACTGGAGTAAAGAGAGGTGGTTGGAGATGGTGATGATGATTGAAGGAGAGGGTAGAAGTAGGACTATAAATCTAGGATTTCGATGAAGAGAGAGTAAAAGATAAGGAGGAAGAAGCCAAATGTAAAGCAGATTACAATGGCCTTCCCCTACATTTTTCTGGAATCTGATATTAGAGATTTCTAGGGTTTTGTTTTCTTCTTTCTTTTGTGTTTAATTAGTCATTATGATTTTGGATCTTGGTTTTTCCCTCTTATTATGCACGTATTTCTAGTTCCAGTTCAGTGAGGAATGAGAGAGATAGAGAGATAAGGGTGTGATAGAGAAAGAGAATGGCTAAGGAAGAAGATGAAGGTTAATATGATAATTAAGTTTTATTATGGGTTTATTCCTTATTGCTTTTTTTATTCAACTAAACAATGTAATAACTATTCCTCCTATATTTCATTTCATAGTAATTGCAATTCCATTCCCCTCTATTTTATTTAGCGAAGTGATTGTGACATGATGGTTAAAATCTCTAAATACTTAGAACCCTCCTCATTTGACACATCAAGAAATCTAGAAAAATGTTGTGCTATTAGTTTGACTGAAAGATCAAATTGCATTTAGAGTGAGGAACATAATGCTTCTCATCAAGAACAATAGGGTTGATATTAGTGAGTTGTTTTACTTGTCACGCATGTGTTTGAGCTCCTTGAGATAGTTTGCTTTTCCTCCTTGCCTCCTTTTCTCTTAATCATCCCTTATGTGTTATTCCATCTCATTCCTCTATGATTGTGTAGTGCAAGATGCTTGCTACACACATGTGACTGTTGTGATAAGAATCCCACATTTCACTATAATAAATGTCATTATAAGATAAGATTTTAGGGAATAATATGTAAATAAAGGTTTTCTTTTCTTTTCTTTCTTTCTTTTTTTCTTTCAATTGGTAATTCAACACAAGAATTCTTTATTTAAAATATTTTGCTTTTCAAATAGGTTTTGTTTAGTTTGGTTTGGCAATGTTTGGATTGGTTCTGTCCAATGTCCATGGTTCTTTGAACACCCTGATGCCAGATAGTGATGGATGATCAAAGGCAGCAGTGTGTATACATTGAAAATAACTAAGAATAGAAGAAAGTAATTTCCATTTTTTTCATAAGTTAAATGATTTCTATTTTTGTTGTAGGAAAATTATTTCCCTCATTCATCACTGAGCATTTATATCAAATTGTTGTTGCAATTGACTAATATATTTTCTATTTTTAACTCCCAAAAGGCATTTTTGGTGAAATTACTGCACCCTATATTTTTTATTTTGGTAATTATAGCTTTATCAAGAAACTAAGTATAAGCAAAGATTGTTTCTACAATTACAAAATGTGCAACTGCACCATGGAAACTCTAATTATCATCTAAGTTTGTGTATAATTTCTGGTCCGGTATCTTCCAATACTGGGGTAACATGTAGTTTTATTCTATTTTTAGTACTAATAAGGATTTACATAAGAAAGCTAAATAGGTTACAATGTAAAGGAAGCATGCAAGCTTGCTGAGCACGAGGGCTTGAGCTCAACATAATGAATGGCAGATTTGTTTTGCGATATGTGTAGTTTGTTAGCTATATAACAGTGAATTCTGTCTGTGGTTGTTTGCTTGTTGTTCCCTCTTTCATTAGTCACCTTAGTTTGATAAAAGGCTGCATTCCTGTAGCGGTCAGTTTTAATACATTCTCAGCCAGCAAGTTCCCTATGAACTTCCTTGTTGTTTCATTGCATTGCTAATCTCTTTTTTCTCTGTTGATGCCACTTTTATTGTCCAGTGACATATTGAATTAAAACCAGTTATGTTGGATACATGAATTCTTAGTGTTGACAAGTTTATTCATTACTAGAAATTATAGATGCAGTTCCATGCTCAAAGTTTGGTATTTATTATCATCATAATGCTAGATTTCGTCTTTGTGATGTTCCTTTTCTCTAAGTTGATTGTATTCCCATATAAGTGATTGATCATCTTTCTGTTGTTCCTGAAATTTTCAAGGGAAAAGTTCTCAGGTGCCTCAATTTCTGCTGCAAGAAAACATCAAACCCATACTATGCACCCAGCCTCGAAGATTTGCAGTTGTAGCTGTTGCTAAAATGGTTGCAAAAGCCCGTAAATGTGAATTGGGTGGGGATGTTGGATATCACATAGGCCATTCAAAGCATTTATGTTCTAGGTATATGTGATGTGTCATGATGCAATTATACTCGTTCTATCCGCATCTGTCTTTTCTCTGCTTCCAAGGCTTTGACATTTTGATGTCCATCAACAGAATCCCGTTATATCCCATTTATGGATTTTTTAAGAAGGCAATACTGACATGGGGTTAATTACCTTCAAAAATATTGACATAGGGTTTTCCAAGTGTAGCCCTCTTTAAATGCAATATTGTAAAACTTGATGCAAATGGAGCATATATGCATCCACCTGCAAGTACTTGCTTATCTTGTTCATAAAATATAAACTTTGACACTTTCCTTGAATCCTGCAATTCCTATTTGTTTTGTATAGTCATGAGAATGTTTTGCTTATGTTCAAGATCAAACTTAACTGGATATGTTTATCCACTCTTTGCATATCATGTCAGCTACCAGCTTTGTGAATGGGACCCTTGGTTGCATCCATTTGCATGTTCCATGAGAATGCTGTGTCATCAACCCCTTTAACCTAATCTGAGGGGATGATTAGGGCTGGAAGCAATCTTTTACCTGAGTACAATTCCCTTTTTCTCTGCTCATATTGATTCACTTATTTGAAACTGTATTCATGGTAGTACTAGCAATGCTGGAGTTTGCCATATGATGTTACAACTATAACTGTTGTAGTATTGTCTTGTGTTTAGAGGTATTGTGAGTGTTTTTTTTTAATATGCTTCTTTTCTTTCTCATGCAGTTCAAAGATTGTTTTCAAAACAGCTGGAGTCTTGCTGGATGAAATGCGAGATAAGGGCATGCGTGCACTTGATTATAAGGTTATTATACTTGATGAAGTCCATGAAAGATCAGTGGAGTCAGATCTTGTTCTTGTTTGTGTGAAGCAGTTTCTTCTGAAGAACAAGAACTTGAGGTCATAATTTTATCTCTAAATACATGTTTGGTGCCACTAGAATTGCTTTTTCAATGTTCAAGGCATTTTGGAAGCAGAATGCATAGTTCTTCTCTGACTTTGCTTGTGGATTTAGTGATTGAAATAGTACTATTGCAAACTTTTCCTACCATAATTTCATTAACTGATGCAGTTATCCTTAGCTGAAATTTTGGTGGCATTATTTTCAGCTTCTTCTTTTTCTTCCTTCAACATCACCCCCCCCGCCACCCAAGAACTCCCCTTTTTTTTTTTTTAATATTTTGCTAAGTAATGACGGTATTGATAAAATATTTACAAGGTTAAGAAAGGAATATCATTGTATGCGAGGATACAACTGCTGTACTTGCACCCTAGGATGCTCAAAGAGAGGCAAGAAAAAATATACATGTTAAGAAGATCATAAAATAACAAGTATTCTTTTTGCCAAAAACTAGATTGGAGCATAATTTTGGGGTTTTTTCTTTCACCACACAGCTTTCAAACAAAGAGTGATTGCAGCTTTCATACTAGGTTTCTGGTTGTTTTACCATCACTAACGCTTGCTAGACCCCTCATAGCTCTATCCCATTAGGCAAAACTCAAAAGAGCCCAGGCATTTCACCTCTTGTACAGTATAGTTGAAGAGTAGAGTAGGCAAGATGAATAGATTAAATTTCCTTCAGCTTTGACTTCCAGAACAGCCTGTTCCTGAAAGCCACTTGTATCCATTCTTACCAATTAAGTAGCAAAACTTGGCTATAGGTGGAAACCCACCGTCATACATTGATCTAACATCAGCTATTATTAGGAGGAGGCTTAAAGGGTGCCAATTATCATACGAAAGTGAAAAATGAGATTACTCTCTCCAACTTCCTAGCCAAAGTATGAGTGCCCCCTAGCTTTTAGAGAGGCTTTCATCCATTGCCAAGAGCAGTCTGTGGGTATTTCTTCAATTAAAAGTTCTGGCTCTTTAGCAAAGTTGAGCGAACTTGACTTGCACATAAGCTTTCCTTGTGGTCCTTTTAAATGTTCCAAATATGCTTAACTGTGCTGTGATATTCTAGGTAATATTAGTTAGCCTCCCTTCCTCTCTAGGAGACAAAATTGATCCTAAGCTATTTTTGCTTTAACTTGTCCTTTATTCTTCCCATTCCACACAAATTTCATCTTTTGTGTTAACTCCATGAGGGCACACTTAGGAAGGACAAAGGAAGAAGTTTGATACAGCTGATAGAAAATAAAACAGATTTGAGAAGTGGAAAATGTCCTGGATATGACAAGGATTTACTTTTCCAATGAGAAATTCTCTTTGCAATCTCGCCACTGACTTCTAACAAATAGTTTTGGGTAGTTTTTTGGAAATCAATGGAACTATAAGGTACTTTACAGGTAATGCGCCAACAGTATAATTCATCAGTTAAGCTAATCCATTGCGCAGCTGCCTTGGAACTACACTAAGGAAACCATACTTATAGAGGGGTTTGCCTTCAGCCCATAAAGTTGATGAAACTGATCCAAAGCCTCTAAGTCTGGCCTTACAAAGGCTATTGAATTATTTGCAAAACACAAATATGAGTGTCTTCTTTATTGTGCCCTGGAAATCAAGAGCGGCATTTATGCTCTTTTCTCTCATCTTGTTCATTGTCCTTTCTCTCATCAAGTATGAGAAAATTTTTGTGACGAATGAAAATGAAAGGGGAAACAATATCTTTTGCCCATACGCCTCTAGTGGGTGAGAAGAAGCGAACTAACTCCCCATTGACATTGATAAGAATTTAGGGATAGAAATGTGTTGCATGATCCACTTCACAAAGTTAGGGGAAACTCATTCAAAGCTTTTAAATCCATGCTATAAAAGATTGTTAGATTATATGCAAAGCACAAATGCTAGAGCTTCTCCTTTTTACAGTGCCATGGAATTTAAAAGCATCATTTGTGCTCTTTTCTCTCATCAAGTTGGAGAAGATCTCCATGATAAGAAAAAAATGAAAGTGGAAATGGGATTCCCTTCCCTTAAGCCTCTAGAAGATGAAAAAAAGTTAACTAACTCTTCATTGATGTTGATGAGAATTTAGGGATAGTGATGCATTGCATGATCCATTTCACAAATTTAAGGGGAAAATACATTTTTAGAAGCATGCTCTCAGTAAAATTTCAATCAACCATGTCATAATCTTTCATCATGTCAACTTTCAACGCACACCTATTCTCCTTATCTTCACAATGATAACTTGTCAAAAGCTCTCAAGTGATGAGATATTGTCCTTTATTCTTCTAACTTCGATGAAGGTTGTGTTTTTCTTGTTGTTGTCGTCGTTGTTTTTTATTTTTTTTAAATAAATAATTTTATTTTATTTATTTTTTGAAACCAACTAAAGAGGGTAACAACTCTTTAAGTCTATTTTCAAGAATGTGTGAAATGCACTTGTATGTTCAGTTGCAACACGAAATAGTTTAAAAATAATTGAAAGAGGAGGGATTAGAAATTTGGCAACCAAAGAGATAGCTGTGCAACTTAGTTGCTTAAGGAATGGGAATGAAACAAAGAGTCTTATGGCTACCACAACGTCTCCTTAGACCGGATGGTCTACATCTTGCATTCTTTTGAAGAACTCAATGTTAAATTGTTTCCGAACCCAGGGCTTTATTTGTTGCCAATTGAAAGAAAGCTTCTTTTATTTCTTCAAAGGTGAATACTTGTCTATTAGAAAGGGCTTGGGACACATTGACCTTGCTGCTAATAAGCAAAGGCAAATGTTTGTTGAGTAGTCTTTTGTAAAAATCCACCAACTCTTTTATTTCTTGAAGGTCTAAAATGTATGTCCTATCTTACTTCAGCAATTTAGAAAGGTTATTGCTTCTTGTTTTTTGTTTGAAGCTATTAAAAGAATAGTTAGGGTTTATATCACATAAATTTAGCCTTTTGATATAAGATTTTTTGGGTAAGATGAGAAATATATTCATTTCAAGATTGTACATGGGGGAAATGTACATAAGAGCACACTTCAAACCTATGAAATCAAACTAAGTACAAAAAACAAAGATACTTAGGTTGATTAGATGCCTATAAATCGCTCCAAAGTGCTCTAGAAAAGAAAGAAAATAACCGATCTAGTACTTGATAAAGCTCTCTTTTGCTGCACTCAACAAGTAGAAGTTCTCCAAGTGTTTCCGCTCCTCTTCTACATCTTCCATATCATCACAATCCCTCTTTTGCAACTGAATAGCATGTGAAGTCTTGTTAGCACACTTCACTTTATCTTGTAATTTGTGGTATTCCTCCTTATTGAACTTCTTTTTCAAAAGTTTAATTTGGTGCACAACCTAAATCATTAGGGAGCCTTTGAAATGTGACGCCTAAACTCTTTTAAATGAAATGTTGTTTTAACCATCCAAAAATCAAAGAATCTAAAGCATATCTTACATGTTGGAGTTTGGAAGTTCAATGACACTGAACATGGAGAGTGGCCATGTAAATTAGGGGGGAGAAGGGATACTTTGTGTGTGAACGTTGTTTATCCGCTCAATTTGTCAAGAGTTTATCCAAATTTCTTTTTATTAAGTTGCTTTCTGGTTTATTCTACTGAGTAAAGAGTGGCTTTTAGTTGGGGAGTTGTCAAATTCAACCTCAAACAGCCACTCTTCCATTTCATGCATGCCCTTAGATTAGCCTTGCCACTCTCCCAAAAAATAGTTATACACCTGACTAATTGAAATCTACTGACAGCAAATGCCGACCAACTGCTAAGCTTTTAAGCTTACGACATTCATATTATGATCTCCTTTTTTCTACATCATTATTTTCTCCATAGATGAAAGATACATAGAGACCTACTTGAGCTTCAAGAAATTCGCAATAGCATAAAGACCAATTGGTCCATAGTTTTACAATTTTCACAGATCACACTCCAGGTCCCATCAAGACAAATATGACCCCTTGGTTTATCATATAAATCCCAAGACTGGCTTATGCAATTCCAAACTTTATCTACATTGGATTGCCCAAATATTTGTGAAAAAAAATTCCCAAAAGGGAAGTTCCAAATGCATTACATAGTTACGTACTTCACAGGCTTTAATTTGGTCATTAAGACCCCTAACATTCTGGCAACAAATGATTATGTTACATATAAAGTGAGGTCAAAACAAAAAACCACCTCCCTAACCTCCTGAAACCCCCTCCATTGGCATGACTTCTTCCTTTTTGAAGAAACATCCTTATTTGCCTCTAAAACCTCCATAGGAGTGGAGGACTGGGCTGAATTCATAGGGGATTCGGGTACCAGGGTACTTTACAGTGTAGGATGACCCACTCAAACTCTACATCCTTTATAAACTTCTATTTTGCAGCCCCTTCACTACACAACTTAGTAATAGATAGCCTTATTTCATCTTCAACCCCCTTATCAAGCCTAAGTTTTCCTTTTCTTCTAGCTCTTCTCTTCAAGTCCTGCTGCACATCATCCTGGTCAGAGCTACGAGGCTCAACTTAAGGGGAGAGATCAGGATTAGTTACAAGCAAAACCTTATCATTTTCATAGGCAGGGTGATCCTGATCAGCAGTTGGCTTTTTGGTCTGACTTGGGGCAGCAATAATAGTAACTCCCAGACGCTGTTCTTTTTCAGTCTCTTGCACGACACATGAACCATTCTCATGACTAGTTAACTTGCCAAGTGCAAATCCAGCAAGCGTTCGTTGATATTCCATTTCTGGTGGCACTTTCCTTTTATCAACACACTTTACTAGAATGGTCTTAATGAATCCCCCATCGGCCTCCATATGAACATAGGCTCTGGCAAAACAAACCTGCTCCTTTTTTGTATTGACAAAATCAGAAACAATAAGAGTACCAGCCTACTCAATATAGCTCATTCCTCCTTGGTGATAATATTCCATAGGCACATTCCCCAACTAAACCCAGACTGGTACTTGAAAGGGTTGAGTTTGGGCAGAGGACTGAAAAAGTACCAGAGTCTTGGAGTACAAGAATAGCTATGCTTCACTTCCAAATCAGAGGACCCCCTCTCATTGCTGCACGATCCCATAGGGCATGCGCTATTTTGTCAACTATTGTGAAAGGGAAGCTTCTCCCTAGAAAATAACCCACCAATGTGTCTGTCCACAATCTGGCTCCAAATCCTTCACCTCCCTTGGTGGCACCACAAACACATCATCTCCTTCCCATGAAGGCGGAAATGTTTAGACTACAATCAATTGCACCCTACTTGGCAAAGGATTTTTGCTTTCCGGTGGAAAAATCGGTTTTACATTTTCAGGAGAGAGGATTCACCGTTTTTTGAGGTGTTTCATGTATCTCAAAGTTCCCTGCTAAGTCAACAAGTCAACTTCTGCATGGTTTTTGAGGTGGTTTCACGTGTCTTTGAGTCTTCTGACAAGTTTACCCATGCCTCCTTGGAAACCAAAGCACAGTTTGCTAATTCCCTTTGATCGATTCCACAAGTCTGCATAGATTCTGCTTTCTTGGATCTTTAACTAGTATGAGGAATTAAAAAGTTGACCTTAGGTTTAGAGCTAGGGTACAAAAACTCTGTATCAGCACTAGGAGTAGATATTTCCTTTGCAGCTCCTTTTTCCTTCCCTCTGGGTTGAAAGGACTTACCAACCTGATCTTGTCTGGCAGATAAAACATCCTACATGTGTTACAAACCAGACACTTCACACCAATTTTTTTTTCCCCTCTTTACCCTTAAAGCCATCTTCAGCATTTTGTCTTAGAGGCGAGGAAGGAGGTTTTGATTTGGTAGAAGTGGTGGACTTGGATGTCTGAAAGGCCTTAGATGAGTGGGGGTTTGGATTTGTGTCTGAGCTTTTGATCTGCATATTGCTGGCTGAAAGACATGATGGAAGGAAGGAAGAGAGGAACGGCTGCAAGCTGGAAGAGCAGAAGAAAACAGCTAAAGAAACTCATAGAGATTTGAAACAAGGGCCTCAGAAAAGGAGCTAAGAAACATAGCTTGAAAAGAAAACCACAAACAGACAATCCACTGATAACAAAAAGGAAGTGTTGAAAATGTTCAAGGTAAAGTGTCTTAAGTGTAAAAAAGAGTTTTTTAAAAATTTAAGACCCCAAGAAAAGTGGTCTCCTGGGGGAGATTGTACAGAAGTGAGAGCGTTTTCTCTCCCTAAAAATGATTTTGTCAGCTATGTTTATTTTGAGCTACTTCATAACTCATAGACACAATATGTATTTCAGGGTGGTGTTGATGTCTGCAACTGCTGATATTACAAGATACAGGGATTATTTTAGAGATATTGGCAGAGATGAGAGAGTAGAAGTGATTGCCATTCCTAGTGCTAACCAGCACACTGTCTATCAACGAAGGATTTTCTTTCTTGATCAGGTAGATGGTTCACTGTTGTACTTTTTTTTTCCTACTGTATCTACATACTGAATTGTAGAAATGTTAGTAATTGGCCTTTCTTCATTGGGATCTTCTTTTAAGGTTAGGCTCCCTGGGAATTGGCTTCATTTATGTTCATAATTTTACTCATCATTCTGACCATTTTGTCCTATCTATGTATGGTATCTTTACTTCTGTCTTGTTATTGTGCTAATGCTTGTGTAAAGGTTGCATCTGAGGTCTCCAAACTGCATATCAGTAATTATAGAGTTGGCATGAGCAGGACCAGGCAACTTCTGTGAAGAAATTTAATGCTCAATATTTCTGTATTTTAGGGCATTAGTCATTTTCTTGATTGAGCAAACAAGAATACATATCATTAAACCCTTTATGTAGTCTGTTTGAGGTAAACTTGTTTAAAGGGTTTGGCTATGTATATATAGATGTTTGTATGTGTGTTTATCTTTTGACATAGCTTGATAATATGAGTAGTAATTTATCTTAGGATTGTATGTATGTGATTACTTAGCCAAGGGGAAAAAAAAAAATAAAAAAAAGAAGGATTTATGTCATTATCCACATGTTGTGATAATAGAGAGAAAAAAGTTGAACTTTTATTGACGATGGTTTTATTTTTTTCCTTTCATATTGAGGACCATACCGTTCCTACATATATTAGCTATTTATTTATCCTGTTTCTTTAATAGCCATCCTCATTTTGTTTCTACATGGTGTTTATTTATGCATATATGTGTCTACTGAACACAGGTAGCAAAATTACTTGGAGTTAGTAAAGATTCAATTTCGGAAAAGTACTGCTCTGGTGAAAGCCCTTCGTCAGCAAATGCAAATGTCAAACCTGAAGTGCACAAGCTCATTTTTGACTTGGTTCTACGAATAGATGAAGAGGAGGAGGACAGAGAAAAGAGCATTTTGATTTTTCTGCCAACATACCGATCACTGGAGCAGCAGTGGCGTCTCCTGAAACCTTTAAGTTCCAAGTTTAAGGTTCATGTTTTACATAGCAGCATTGATACAGAGCAAGCTCTAATGGCCATGAAAATCTGGAAGTCTCATCGCAAGGTTGTACCTATGTGAAGGCAACGATTTCTTCTATGTAAATTTTTGTTTTGCTTTAACTTCCACGATGAATTTTGCCTCAAATATGATTTCTATCTATACACCATAGTAGTGCTATCCACTTTCTTCAAATTTGACAATGAAAGAGATGATAATGAGTTGTCTTCTTCATTGCCAACAGCAGAAATAACTAAATAACTCTTATCTTACTAAATCGGGTGATTTATATAAATCATATGTTTCATTGGTTCTATATGATAAGGGCTATTATGTTTGTTTGTTTTTTTTTTTCCTCTCTTTTTTTTTTTTTTCTAGTGAAAAGCACCAGTAGACAAGCTTTACATTTTAGAATTATTTGAAGGGTTTTGGCATCCTATCTTTGTTTTGTGCAGCACCTATGGATTTACTCAATAGTCAATTACATTCCAAAATTTTGTTGGATGTTCTTGAAATTTTCTTATTACTCTATTCTCATTTCTTTTTCCATGTCTTCCACATAGTTGTGGAATATTCCAATCCCTTAAAGGATTGTTTGTTTCTTATTATAATTATCTTACGTCACATAAACTTGACTTTAACATAATGGTCATTTAGAGAGATTTAGTGGCATATTGTACTTATCCTTTTAGCATTTTGTATAATCTGCCAAAGAGATTGGAGTATGGAATCATAAGCTTATGTGAGATTTAATTGCATATTTATTCCTCACAAGGGCAATAGCCAGTTAGCTCTGCCCTGAATGTACTGCAAATGCATGTGCCAATCCAGGGAAGAAAATTTCCTTGAGCTAAGTTTTAGTGTAGGTCGTGCATTTGAGTCTTTTTGACTTTGACGTTCTTCTTTGGCAGATTATAATAGCCACAAATATTGCTGAGTCATCAGTGACAATACCTAAAGTGGCCTTTGTAATTGATTCTTGCCGGTCTTTACAAGTTTATTGGGATAGTAACAGGAGAATTGAATCTTCAGAGCTTGTTTGGATATCGAAATCTCAGGTATTAAAGGAAGTATAGTGGATTTCGAGTATACTTTTCCTAATTCTCCTTACAATATTTAAATAAATTATATGCAGGCAGAGCAGCGAAGAGGAAGGACGGGTCGTACATGCGATGGCCAGGTATATCGGTTGGTAACAGGATCATTTTTCAATCAACTACAGGATTATGAACCTCCAACTATCCTAAGGTTGTCCCTCAGACAGCAAGTCCTTCTGATCTGTTGTGCTGAATCCAAAGCGATTAATGATCCAAAAGGTATGCTGCTGGTTATTCTGTGTTAAATCATGTATTAAGTTTCTGTTTATATTATCCTTTTATAAAGGCAAATGGATTATGCTCCGAAAACTATGAACCATGCATGGTTATCATTTTGTAAGCACCATGTGATTAATAACTAGAAATGCATGGCAATTGGGCATAAGAAGTTTTGCTTGTTATTGTGACTCTGGAATATGTGGAAACATATATATGGTTCAGCAGCTTTTATAGCTAGATGATCAGAAAAATGTGCATGACAATTGTCAACAAGTGTTTTCTTTTCTTTTTTCCCCTCTATTCTTTCTCTTTCTCTTCCCATTGATAAGGAAAGAGAAGGTATAACCCACTGTACATGGCAAGATAAAACATTTACAAGAGGCCTAAATTATCGATCCAGGCACTAACAATGCAAAAAGGTGTATAGATTGTTAACTTGGCAAAAAGCTCAAGAATGTTCTATCTTTTACAAAAACAAGAAAAATGCACCTAGCAAAGACATCCGTGAAAAGAGGAGAATACCCCACTGTTTGGCTATTCCTTTCTTTCCAAAGATAGTAAATAACAATTGAAGGAGCTCTTCTACATGACGTAAGAGGTAAGGAGGTAAAGAAACCGAGCAAATCAAGCATAGAGGCTACTGAACTGAGTCCTGTAGTCCTTCACCAAAAGAAATCCTGAACTTTGCTCCATATTGCTGATACAAAAATACCCTTCACGAGCTAGTGTGTGTGTCTCTTACCTGAATTGCACAAAAATCAGGAAACGTGTATTTTAGGTGCCCTTTTATTTCATCTGTTTTGTTTGTGTGCCATAGTTGTTTCTGATCTATATTTGTTGTGGGTATGTTCTGTTATCTGTTTAGTATATGTGATGTGTACAACTGTATTTATCCTTTTCTTTTCTCAGTAATCTTATTATCCATGCCCATTCTAGATGATGCCAAAATGACATCAAAATGTACTGAAATGAGGAGCAAAAAAGGTCCTAGAGGTTTATGGCTGCAATAGAGATCGTTTTAAAGTGTCAATTGAGAACACTAGCCAAGCTTAAAAGAGATGTGAACAATAAAATCATATAAAGTGCTCTGGATAAGTTTCCTCTAAACCCCTTTAAAGCACCAGTAATTTGCTGCAATACCACCTCTATCAACTATGACATCTTTCTCAATAGAAGTGGACTTCAGAAATGAAATTTCATATTCTTTTATCAAGAGGAAGTTTTTTTAATGGATATGAGATTATTAATATCTATATCTCTGCGGGAAATATGGTTAGAGCTAATGCTTTAGCTTAACTAAATGGAGTTTAATTTTCACTACTGCAAAATTCCCACCAAAAAACTCTTCAGGATTGGAAAGAGTGACATAATTCGGGGGCTAAGAGTATATATTTGATGAGATTAAAATGACCATCTTTTGAAAGATAGCTGCATGTGCACTTAGTCAAATTTCTTGAAGTCCCCATTCAAAGCTGTTTAGTTTATATAGATAATCCACTCTTGTATCTTCACTGGTCTTGCATTTTATGAACATTATTCATAACAAAGAAGACCATGGAAATTCTCCTTTTTTTTGCACATGATTAGAGCATGAAATCATGTCTTTGGATTATTGTGCCATTTTTTCCTGCTTAATTGTTTTCTCATGATGGCCTAATATCCGGAAAAACCTGATTGTATACGATGTATATATGTATATGTGTGTGTATATATACATATATATCATATATGTATTTATATATGTGATGGATGGATAACTGCAGTATATATATACATACAGAAACACTCCCCCCTCCCCCACTAAAAAAAAAAACACACACACACACACACAAAACCACCCCAAAAACACACACACGCATGGAGGATAACTAAAAGACCAAATTGACCTTAAATAGTAGCCAAATCTTAAATATATCCCCAAGCTGGATAATAGATATTAGTATATCTAGTTTATAAATTGTCCCTCTCCTCTTAATGAGTGAAAGTTAGGTAGGTCCTTGATACACCTATTTATAATAATACCCTTAATTGGTGGTGTGACACATAGGAAAGAGAAATTTACAAATAAAACAATGGGGTTTGCATATGGGACTGCTTTCTTATGTCTCGCAATATTATTAGTGAAGAGTTTTGCTAAAATTAGGTGCATTGGGATCGCCTATTCATTTTTTCCCTCTTGATTTGACTTGTAGAAACGAATCCTTGTAGAATTTTCCCAGGGGTGAAATGGCAATTGGCCTCAATATGTTTTGTTCTATACCCTAAAAACTGGATTTTAGCTTGGTTGATTACACAACAGTTTCAGTGGTTGAATGAGAATTCAATGTCATCAACTGGATTGCACATCCACAATAGCTCATATGTAGCTTGAACCATTACATGATATTCTAATTTTGTATTGGATTTAGCACTAAAATCTGCTGCTTGCTCTTAAAAAATTTTGACTACATCCAAAAAGTTCCTATATTTGCACCTTTTGTCCGATGGAAATCCTTCATTTTGCATCAGAAATGCCTCCATTCACTGTGACCATGAACTCTTTGGAGAATTACATGTCCTAGAGCTTCCTTTAGATTTTGTAGTATGCCAAAGGCAACTTAGCAAGGAGTAGTATTTGAGGTATTGATATGAGATGGCTATTGTGAGAAAAGTTATGTAAAGACAGGCTGCATTTTATATAATTGAACTTACCATCTTCCAGTATCTCTCAGTACTGGAAATACATTACCTGCATCTGCTCTAAGCTTCACATTTGTCATCACCAGTCCATCATAAGTCCAAGCATTTGTGCATCAGGGAGAAGATAAGTAAGATAAACCTTCTTATATCTATCCACTTCAATTGAAGGAGTAATTTAAATGACTTAATCCTTAATGTGCTGGTATTTGTAAGAGAATTAGGTTAGTGCCTAAGTTGTAAAGGGACACAGCTCAAAATGTGTGAGATGTAGAATTCCTAATCTGGTTTGCCACATATGGTTGAACTCATTCTTTTTTTCTAGTAGGTTAATTGGACTCTGATGAATAAACTTGATTATAGTCTTAATGCAGAAGGCTCTAGATCCTCCCGATCCTGATGTAATTGAAGATGCATTAGATTTGCTAGTTCATATGGGTGCATTGCAAAAAACATCTCAACGGACACGGTATGAACCTACATTCTATGGATGTCTTCTTGCTAGCTTCTCACTATCATTTGATGCGTCTGTCCTTATACTCAAATTTGGGGATGCTGGAATGTTGCATGAGGGTATTCTTCTTGGTCTACTGATGGATGCACAGCCTCTGCCCATTGTCAATCCTTTTGGGGAGGAAGTTTTGGTACTGTCTATCAGAGGAATGCAGATTATTCTTTCTTAGATATGCCAGTTTATTTTTATTTATGCCAACCTTTATTAATTTCTTATTTCAGTTCAGAAAGTATCTTGACTGCTACTTCAGTGGAGATGCCAATGTTAACAAATCAATTGGTCAAAAGGAAAAGGTTTTGATTGCAAACTTGTGTGCATTCAAGTTTTGGCAGCGTGTCTTTAAGGTATTAAATTTTCTATCTGAGATGTCAGTGGAAAGGTATCTTTTATACTTTCAATTGTGTAATGCTGTATATTTGGCTAATGTTGAGCCTTCATCTGAAGGACAAGATTCGCATTGAAGACTTGAAGCAAGTGCTGAAATTCGACGATACAAACCAATCAAAAGAAGTTTGGTTGAAGATCGAAGAAGAATGGTGCTTTTTCCATAACCTTGTGCAGTCATCACTTCATCACATTGCTGAAATATGTATGGACACAGATTTTATCTTTAAGATTCTCATTCGTTTCTTCTTTCTTATTTTGATTCCATATTGCTATCTCTGAATTTTTTATTTGCTTTGTTTCCAGATGAAGATGTCTTATGTTCATTGCATCGTTTTCGGCCCAAATTTCTTGGTGCATATGATGGTTTTCCTTCGTATTATCTTCCTTATGAATTTGAACATACGTGCCTCCTCCAGTCTCAGCCAAATAATGAAACAAGTGCTGTTAATAATGATGAGTTGCATGCTCCTACTGATATTAGGAAATGTGTAGCTGTGCCATTTGTTACCACGGATCAGTTTCAGACCAAACAAGTGATCGGCACTTTTGTTACTTGTATGAAGGAGGTAAAATTCATTCTGACTTTTTATGGGGTAGAGTATAGACACCCTATTACTCATATATATGTTGGACGTCTTCATGGGAAGGACTAGGGAGAGTGTAGTTGTGTAGGGTGATAGTGCTGATGTGCCACTAGAGTGAGTTAGTGCAGCTGACAAATCTGGTTGTTACTATAAATAGGGAGTTAATTGGTGAGAGAGAATCATCTAGGCACTTTTATTCACCACATTCATCATGTTGCTAGAGCATATGCTTTGTTATTTAGGAGCTGTAACATTTTGAAGTGTTTCTTAATTTCCAATTAATACATACCTGATTCCTATTCAGAGAAGTGTAACATTTGGTCCCACATACTGGATCACTAACAAGAAGATGAGAGTAGAATCAAGAGTTGCGTTGATAGAGGGATCAATGGCAGAGATCACAAAGTGAAGTCATTGTGGGGATTGATGTAGGAAGCATGAATGATGAATATTACTGGTGAAGAAACTTGTGCAAAGGTTAGAAATTCAGCACAATTGACAATTGATGAATCGAAGAAATAAATGGGGGAACTTTTAGACAAGGATGAGATCTAGAGTGGTTCAAGAGGAGGATTGAAGATTGGTAAAACCATTCAATCGCAGCGCAATTTCAAAATGATCCTTCAAATTTCGGTTGAATTACAAAAATGATTTGAAGGATTGGCAATCATAGACTATGGATTTAGAGACTTTAGTTGATGAGATTAGGGTTGCAGCAAAAGAGGTGATTTGCTAAGAATTGATGATAGGTATTTTATTGTATGGACCACTAGGGTAGGAGAATACTTTTTGGTGCATGGAGTATTGTTGGAGATGAAAGTCCAGTTAGCCTTTGTGTTTATGGAAGGGCGAGTTGTCCATGGGTTTACTGGATTAGAAGGAGAATTGCATCTTTCTTAGAGTATTGAAATAAGAGATGGTTTAGAGGTATTGTAGAAGAAAGGTTTTGAATCCGGATGCAAGGCTATTCTCAATTCAATAAGAGAAAAATGTGGATAGATAAATTATCAAAAAAGAAAATGTGGAGACACGAAGATCAATTTGAGTTCCTTGTGTCTTAAGTGACAGGTTTAGTGGAAGATCAACTCCATGGCTATTTCTTCATGGCTTGATGGATAATATTTGTCAGAGTGAGGACACGTGCTCCTGTTATAGTGGTTAGGTCTTTGGAGCTTGCTTTTGAGTTTGATATTGAGGAAATATGTGGTGAGTTTTTTGATAAAGAAGTATGGCTATTATCCTTAATACAAGCAAAAGGTTCTAGGTACAATAATAGCAGTTCATGTCTTTCATGTACACCATGAAAAACCTTTGTACATTCTTAGTATGATGGAAAGTCATTCCAATTAGGTTAGATGCAAGTTGTCTTAGGGTGAAGCTTTAACCTAATAGTGCAGTCAGTTGGGTTGGGCAATAGGGGCAATAGCAGGGGAGCAAGAGGAAGTTGCCTCTGTTTATATTTTGAAATTTTTTGATTCAGAAAAGAGAAAGGCTTGTGTGTCCATTGTTATCAAACTCGTCATCCCTTACATCAATGTCTAAGTAATCCTTAAAGGAACTTTATTGCAGGTGTTAAAAGGAGAGGATTCTGATGAGTAAGCTTCGATCAAATATAATGACCTAAAATAAAGAAAGAATTTTGTGGTATGGATTTATCCTTACTTGATATGAATGGAATTATGGCTCCAAAAACTCTATGACTTCTAGGTATGTTGCTCACAACTCCAATTTTTATTATGGATAATGGAGTTAGCTACAATTTTATTTCAGAATGCTTAGTGGATAAGTGAATCTACTTCCGCTTTGGAGTTCATTTTGTGGGCGGAAATTGCGAAGCTTGAGATAAGTGTGCAAGGGAGTCCAATTGAAGTTGGTTGAAGAGCTAGAAATATAGATTGTTATTTGTTTTTTTAAGGGGGACTCCCAGCCAGGTAAGTAACTTGGTGCCATTTGTGTTTGAAATTTCTATTTTTTGGCAAGATATATTTGAAGCTAAAAGAGGAGGAAAGGAAGTTCTTTCAAGTGGGAATTCCTCATTACTGGATCTGAGGGTTCTTTGCTAGCACATGTAAAAAGTAGTTGATGTGGAATGTTGCAGCCAATTACACATCTTTTGGATGAAAGGATTGTGAAGGGGTTGATATTGGTGGAATGGAAAGTTGGACATTCAATGAACTTTCCGTTTTTTGGATGTTCACGACAATTGTACGGGATTTATTTTGAAGAGAAAAAAATCAACAGGCCCCTCATAATTTTAGTGACTTCATATTGGAATCATTCTTGAAAGAAAATTTATGAAATTACATTCTTTCCCTTGTTATTAAACTTTAGACAACAAAACCGGAGATTCAATATGGTGATTGAAATTTTTTTATGACTACGTATTCACTTTTTCTACTTAGAAAGATTCCATTTATTTTCTATTTTCAACCTTCTATTACCCAAACAAGATGGGAGGATATATATTCTTTCCTTCATTCTCTCTCTCTCTCCCGTTCATTTTCATTTCCACCATTTGCTTTCCTCACAGCAAAGTTTTCTAAGCAAGGTGTTAATTGCAAGTTCAAAATTTGAGAGTGATGGGTGAAGGAGGTTGACTTCTTGTTATAGTACCTTATCTATGTGTCTAAAGCCGAAGGAACAAGCAAGTTAGAGATTAGAGTGTCTAATATGTTGTTTTGCTGCATGAGATATGTTTGTTAATATCTTTATTATAGTGGTGTCGTGTGTATTATGTTGTTTTGTGTTGCTGTTTTGTTGTGTTTGTTTCCATGTCAGCAGGTATATGTAATGGTCTTTGTCTTCTAGAGTTCAAATGTTGTATTTGAAGTTGTAGATGTGTTAGAAGGACGTGTCAATTGTTATATGGGTTAGTTGTTGTGGGTTATGACAGAGAGAGATGGTAGGGTTCTCTCTTAATGAACCCTAACTAAGAGATCGTTGGGTTCTCTGATTTATCGTGCCTGAAAATTTATTTTAAAAATTCTTTCCCATAACATTTTTGGTGTCAGAGCCAATTATTATGGATGAATTTACAATTCTACAACTACCAACCAAAGCCTTTATTATAATATACAAGGGAGATTGGGAGCAAAGGGAAGCAAGATAACAAGAAATGACATTCCGATTCTTCAGCCTAATCCTTGAAGTTTCTGAGCAGCGCATAGAGCAAGGATGCAGGACAAAACCAGCAACAACAGGGTACAGTCTGACATAGATATCCCACATTCGCACGTGAGGTCATGTGCATTTTCGAAGTAGGGGGTGATGTTATAGTACCTTATCTACAAGTCTAAAGATAAAGGAGGAACAAGCAAGTCAGAGATTAGAGTTTCTAATATGTTGTTTAGCTGCATGAGATATGTTTGTTATCATCTTTATTATAGTGGTGTTGTGTGTTGCTGTTTAGTTGTGTCTGTTACCATGTCAGCAGGTATATGTAATGGTTTTTGTTTTCTAGAGTCCAAATGTTGTATTTGAAGTTGTAGATGTGTTAGAAGGGTGTGTTAGTTGTTATATGAGTCAGTTGTGGGTTATGGTAGAGAGAGATGGTAGGAAGGCAGTTACTTCAGAAAATAACTACCCTTGCTTGTATTTATTGAATTTTGGAATGAAAAGTGAAGACAGGCCCCATTTTCAAAAAAATAATTTTAGATTTGTTATTTGAAGAGATTTAGAGTTTTCTTTATAATTGAGCCCTCTAAAGAGATTGTAGGGTTCTCTCTTTATGGTCTAACCAAAAGATCGTCTGTTCTCTTATTTAATAAGCTTGAAAATTTATTTCAAAAATTCGATCCTGTAACACTAGTGGGCTTGCTGCATTTGTTGGCGGATTTCTTTTTTATTTTTTTTGGATGAAATGTTAGATTTTTATATATTTTCCAAAAAAAGAAAGGGATATAAAGAAAAGGCTTAACCCACATAAGAAAAGGGTATTAGCCCCCCCAAAAAAAAGAGGCATGGGCTGCCAATTTACAAAAGACAAGCTCAAGCAGGAGACCTAAGAAACACCTTGTACAAAAAAAGGTTTAAGGATCTAGATCTTGGTAATACAATCAAAGAGCACTATGACTAGTAAAAGAACAAGAAGATATGGTATGGATAACATCTTAAACAACACAAAGGTTAAGACCCAGTCTTCTTTCATTCCTTGCTTTCCAAACTTAGTAAATCACGTAACCAATAAGAAGCTTCTATTTAGGTGCTAAAAGAGGACAAACTATGTTGAGGAGATCTGTAATGGAGTACGCACTTGTAGGAAGATTGCCATTGTCAAAGAAAGTATCTTCTAAAGCTTTTCAAATATTTGACACAAATGAACATTTCAAAAAAAGATGGCAATGCGATTGTTCTTCTCTATTGCAAAGATAAAAATATTTTGATTAGTAACTCTGCATAGCACCAGCTTGTCTAGAGTTTATAGCTTTTGTTGTGCTACAAGCCATGGAATAAAGGAAAATCTTGGTGCTAGCTTCCTATTCCAAACAAAGTGATTCCACAAAACCTGATTTACTTGCTGCCTAAGCAATGTTTGTGCTTCCTTTATGTATTGCTGTCTCAACGGTTTATCTTTCCACACAAACTTATCTTCACAATTCTCTTTAGGGATGAAGGAGCCCTGAAATTCTTCCTTTATTGCTTCCCAAAAATTCCCTATTGGCAAATTGCAACCTTATGAATGATACAATGAAGTTTAGCTTCCTTAGGGCAACCAGAAGAGTCAATTGATCTCACCTAACCGAGAAACTAATGCACCCCTTGGATGCTACAGATCATGCCATAAGGATATAGCGTTTCCGTTCCCAACTTCTCATTTGAACAAGGATTGTACCAACGGTCTTTAGAATTTTTTTTGAAGACCAAGATGCATTTGAAGGAATTTTAATGAGCAAGAAATTCCTGTCCTTTAGAAGCTTGGATCTAACCCAACTAGGCCATAAAGCTCTGTGCACATTGAAACACAAATATGAAATTTGTTGGCAGGTTTCGAGGTGGTCTTTTGTGATAAAATGGAGTTGCCACTCCATTGAATTATTGGTCATCACAATCCCATTAAGGATGTGGGCCAATTAATGTTAGGCCATATAGATATTCCTATATGCAAAAGGATGAAATGGAGAAGTCAGTGTTTGAAATGCTTTGCATGAATCATACATTTGATTTTGAACCCATTTTCAAGTTTGTTGATTTTGGTGCACAATAAAGATGGTATGTGTATGTTTTGTGTGGTCCATATTGTGTTGAACCATGCTACAGTACTTGATAAGGGCCTAATACCTGTAATAGGAGAGTTGTTGGATGAGTCATATGTGCAACTTACCTTAAAAAGATTGATTTGCAAGTGATTATTGCACTAGATTAGGGTGTGTTGTGGAATTATCTTTGAGAATTTTTTTCTAACAAGCTAGGGCACCATGAGTTTTTGTTTAATGCCCTTTGGGCTTGTGAATGCACCTACTGCTTTCCAAGCAACTGCGAACTATTAGTTACAACCTCACTTTGGAAAGTTTGTTTTGTTGTCTTTTTGATGATAATGTGGTGTATACCAAAGTTTAGAGGTCTCCTTTTCAGCACTTGCAAGTGGTATTGGCATGACTACAGTATCATCACTTCAATACAAACAAGAAGAAATATTTATGCTATGTTATTTCTCATTAAGGGGGAGCCATGGATCCTTTTAGGATTAATGGGTGTAGTTGATTAGCTGGTTGCAACTACCATCAACAGTGTACATGGTTTTTTGTTGACTTGTTACTGGAAATTTATTAATGTTTATGGCAAGAGAGCTAGACCCTTGACAGATTTACTTGGGAAGGATGGTTTCAACTTCTTGGGAAGTTAGAGGATCTTTTTGTGTCTTGCAACAGGTGGTAACAACTGCCCCTGCTCTTGCCATGCTCAAGTTTGACAAAGACTTTGTGGTTGAGTGTAATGTATGGTAAAAGGAGTAAGAGGTATGTCGGTGCAAGTCCTGTGATTTGGTTATATGTTGCAGCAAAGAATAATCATGTCAGACCAGCCAAATTGGTTGTCCAAGCTCTTGGGCTGTGATTTGGGATTTTAAATCTGGTCAATTGAAAATGTACTTTCCCATAAGTTT
The DNA here is from genome assembly GCA_024138015.1 of Lumnitzera littorea. Taxonomy (NCBI): domain Eukaryota; kingdom Viridiplantae; phylum Streptophyta; class Magnoliopsida; order Myrtales; family Combretaceae; genus Lumnitzera; species Lumnitzera littorea. The sequence goes on along the minus strand of JAMXBB010000002.1, from coordinate 96,742,487 downwards.
GATGTGCTTGCATGTGTGGGAATATCTTGTTCAATATGGTTGGACTTAGATCAAATAACTTGCATTGTGGAGTGGATGGGTATGCCTGATTGGCTGGTTTGCAATTGGATCCTTTATTCCTTGAGGAATGGGAGACCTTCTATGGATATGTTGGTCCTTTTGGCTACATCAGCTCATATACCACGATTTTTGTTTGAATTTTACCACTCTAGTTGGTGGACACTTAGGTTGCACTTACTGGTGAGTCATGGATAATCTCTTGGGAATGCTCAAGGATTTTTTATGTATGTATTTGGGTGTAGGGTTTTCTAACGCCAGAAGTACCTAAGTACAATCTTTGGTGGTCTTCTCTATTACTGATTCATACTTCAGTTTGGGAAGATGTTTTGAAGGATTTCATCATGGGTCTACTATAGTCTAAGGGATTTGATGTAATTATTTTGTTTGACAGGATGCCAAATATATGCACTTTGTATACTTGTAGGGTGGTGGTTGTGGCATTCTTAAAGGAAGTGGTTCAACTACATGGGGTTCCATGATTGATTGTCAGTGACCATATCCCTCTTTGGTAAGTAATTTTTGCTAGGAGCTTTTCCAGTTGGACTGTTTTAGCCATGAGCATGACATATCACCCTAAAAAAATTGATGGCCAAATTGAAGTCTTAAATTGTTGTTTAGAAACCTATTTAATGTTTTGCCTCAGACCAGCCTAAGGATCGGGCAACTTTGATCCCATGGGCTGAATTAGTGCAGCTCAAAAGACCTTTTTCGGAACTGTGGATGGATGACCTCCACCTGTGCTGACTCACCTCATTCCTTGTGAGAAAAAAGTGGAGACAGTGAGGATCTGAAGGTGCAAGATTGAGGCAGCTACACTCTAACTTGTAGAGGGCTTAATCATGCTAATAAACACAAAAGAGAGGTTTCTTTTTAGGTGGATGACAGGTTTCTTATCATACTTTGACCACATAGACAGCAAAGTGTAACCAAGAGGATTTGTTAGAAGCTTTCTGCAGTCTTTTGGGCCTTTTAAGGTGGGCTTGTCACTTTTCGGTTGGCTATGTCTTTGGAATCTTGTATGCATCCAGTTTTCCTCATGGTGCGGTTGAAGTAGGCTGTAGGAGTTTCTTTGGAGGTTTTTCCCACAACATCAGATTTAAGCATGTGATTTTGTTCCTTCTGTGACTGGTGCAGCATGTGTGTATGGTGTATGTGGTGGATGGCCCCAAGTTTTCATTCAGTGGACTGATGATTCGCCTAAGGAAGCGATGGATGGACTACGAGGACATGGCTCAAGCTTAAGGGGGAGGCATTGTAGATACCTTACTACTTGTATATACTATACTTGGTCGTAGGAAGGAGTAGTGAAGGTATAGTTGTGATCACCTTCAGCAAGGTATGGCATTTAAGGTCTGAACCTGGTGGAGAGAGTAGAGGCATGTTCATAGGAAGGAGTGGAGAGAGTGTACTTAAGGTCTAAACCCGGTATGCTGCTCTGCAACATGACCGCCTAGATACATTGGCTGCTTATTGTGATGTATCAATCCTCTTTTTGTATGTCCTAGCCACATTTTCTTTCCATGAGAATGCTGTTCCGATCATTACCTTATGGCATTGTAGGACATCCTCAGCAAGGTTCTTCCTTTAGGACTGACTAACTACAAGCAGCCTGCGTTTCACCCTTGGTGTTCCGTTCCCTTTCCCTTGAGTTGTTGTAAAGAGGACATGCTTCTTCTATCACTTGATTTGACTTCAATAAAGGGAGGTTGTACTTCCCATGCAACGGCTAATAATGAATGAAAGGTGCTGGTCTGCTTTGTGCGGAATTTGTGAAATACTGGCTGGGAAAACCTTTCTTTGAGAAGGCATATTCATTGCAGGGCTTTGAGGTTTGGAAACTTGGTTGCCCTTCTCTGATAAGATACTCCAGCCTGAATCTTCTTATATAAATCAGAGAACATTAGAGGGAGTGGTAGTGCTAATGTGGGATAGAGTTTGTTGGAACAGCTAGCAGGCCAGGTAATTACAATAAACATGGAGTTAGAGAGAGAGAATCATCTAGACTCTTATACATTAAATTCATTGTGTTCCTGGAGCATATGCTCTGTGGTAAGGAGCCCTAGCTCTGGAAGTGTTTCCTTACTGCCTTGCATCATTTCTAATCTGAGAAGTGTAGCACAATGACATTAATTTTCCTTGCATTTGTCTTTGTATAACAGATAAGAGCTTACTATGTAAGAGCTGTTCAGGGAGGCCTGCACCAAAGTATTACAGATGGCAATGTTGGTTATGTTAATCAGGCCACCTCATGTATATATTTTATGAAGGGCTCTTGCAACAGGGGCAATAGTTGTCCCTTTTCACATTCTTCTCAAGCAAAGCAACCTACATGCAGCTTCTTCTTCTCCTTACAGGTACTTCATCTTCTTTATTTGAAAAAAAAAAATAGTTCCATCTTTTCTCTGAAAAATTGTTTATATTTTCTTGATAAGCTGTGATGGCCAACTATATATAGAAAGATCTGAAGTTTCTTCATTAGAAAGAAGAAACAGTTGATATATGATGGACATAGCAATTGATAATGGTAAAATATCTGTTATTGTTGACATCTTGTGGTATGGCATTCTCCTTATAATATCCCCATATCAATTTCTTGATAATAAGCATTTGCTCCCCTAAGAGTGACCTGAGGTTACTGCTGTTAAGTCAATCTAGGGTACCTCACCTTTCTGGAAGTTTTCTTTCTTGAGCGATAAGACCCAAATGACATGATAATTAGATCAATTTGCTCAGGTTACTTCAGCTTAGCTTTTACTTCTGGTTGTGATATCATTGCAAATGTGCATTTGAGATGCACTTCTATTTCAGCAATTTCAAGTGTTCCGGTAGTGATGAAGGGAGTTTTAGAAACACGTAACATTGAAGTTTGATGCCAAATGCTGAAACATGTGGGAATTTTAGTATTTTAATTAATAGTGTGATGTCTATTGACAAATAAAGAGTAAAAGAAAGAAAGAAAGAAACAAAGCGTGGCATGCATTTGATTCTTTCATCAAATTTATTTAGTTGTAAATAGATATTCTTCTGATGGAAACCATACATGATGTTCTTTTGAGTTGCCTCTTATTAATTGCCTAAAAAAAATTTGCCTCTTATCATGATGAATGAGATGAGTTAATCAAAAGTATAATAGCAGGAGAGAACAATATGTGGCAGCTGATTATGGGTATTCTAGGGCCGTAAGTGAAATATTCTGATAGCATTGCAGTCTTTGTAATGAAGTGCAAGTTCATTTTCTGACCACTACACATGATCCATTATTCTCTCCTGCTGTATGCTGAGATTCTGTGGTTGTGTTGATGGATTGCAGGGCTGTAGAAATGGAGAATCGTGTTCTTTCTCTCATGACCCAAGCCCATTCCTTGTCTCATTAGATGGGCATAAAACATGCTTGCCAGAAGATTCTGATGCTGACACAGCATCACTTCTTCAATTGTTTCCATCATCTCCATATAGTCACATTCTTATCCTTGATGACATGGACTTCCATTTCACTTCTAAGATTGCTCATCATTTTGATGCATCAAAAATAGTTACCACAACATGCCTATCAGAGACATCTATATATGAAGAATCAATGGCAGGGGTCAAAATCTTTTGGGGACTACACCATCCTTACCAGACAATAATATGCAATAGTGGCGAGAATCCAATCCCATGGAAAGAAGTTCGATGCATTTTATGGTTTCCAAAATTTGAGGACTATGATAAAAATTTGGAAGGACAAAGAATTACATTTCAGAAATTCTTTCAATATCTAGCAATTCGAATCTTGGCTGATGGTTTGTTTGATGTGCGAGTAGTTGTTATCATGAACAACATCAGATATTCGCAGTTGAAGGTAATTGGTTCCTCTTTGTTACTTAGTAACTTAATTATCTTTCTATGACCCAGAAAAAAGAATGCCTTTTTCCTTCTGTTTTAGAATTCTTTTCAAAAGTTAAAAGCATGCCTTTTTCCTCCTGTTACTTAGCAACTTAATATCTTTGTGGCCCAGAAAAAAGTATGCCTTTTCCCTCCTGTTTTAGAATTCTTTTAAAAGGTTAAATGTTAAAAAGCTCTAGTTTGCCTATATGGAAATCTAAGTATTTACATATGTTGGGAGGAATCACCTACTGATTGGCCAGTCCATTAGCTATTTCAAAATTTTCTCATTGATCACTGTAGTATGAGTTGCATTATATTTTTTTCCTTGTAATTATCTTTCTACCTGGTGTTTGTGTTTTCATATCATCTCTGCCATAGGCTTTTGGCTCAGGATTTGAGGTGTGACCACCTCCTCTCTCCGCCTCCCCTTTTCCTGGAAAAGATAAGTAATCCTTTGCATTTATAAAAGCCTATCACCTGATAGTCAGTCAAAGTTTCAAAGCTCTCATTCGGTAACCCCATCCATGTTCTTTGCAATGAGATACTCTATCATGATGATGATTCTTTAACATGGAACTAACTCCTTTGCTTTTTTATTCCTACTTGGCAATCTTTGAATGACAGGGATCGGGGCAAGGACCCCTAATTGTTATAGCAGAAAATTTTTTCTTGAATTAAACATTCTTTTGAACATCTGGCAGCATTTTATGGGATATGTCTGTATTGTAATTTCTACAGTATGTCAGTCTATTAAATATGTTTTCTCACGTAGGATTTCCAAAATTAGAAATGATATTTGATTCTTTAGCTCAAAATTTTTTATAAAATTAATGGACTCTTAGGTTCTAGCTACTAATTTTGACACTTGGAAAGTGGTTTGTGGGATTTGTTTGAGATGAGTTCCTTATTTTGAGATTTTTATCATTATTGTTTCAGGTAGAGAATTTGGGGAGGACTGGTTTTTTCTTCCTCTCACAGTCATTTCCTTTCGATGAAGAAAGCTTTGGGAAATTGTTGAATCCAGTATCCACTAAGAAGCCAATGTTGGCATCGACGTCTGTCTGTTACGTTTTTGACCTGCACCCTCCTACTGACATTCAGTTTGGTGATTATGCTTCCGAACTGTGCAGGTGTCTGCAAGATGTTCATTGATTCTTCAAGACGTGGGTAACCTTCTGTTAATATCTAGCTAGCAAATCTATAGGGAGGTCGCACAAGGAATCACTTGTTTTCTGTTGGAATAGCGAATGTGATCAAATGCTCTGAGCTTGCCTTAGCATTGTTTTGGATTATCTTGGATAGTTTGCCTTTGCTAATTGTATAGGGATGAATTACTTTCAACCATATATGCTATTTGAGTGAATAGGCTCTAAGAACGAGCTCCTAAGTAATGAATGTTGTGTGGTAATGGTTTTCCTCCTATTGGTTCTATGAGTTTGTTAGGTTGGTGCAAGTTAAATAATATGGAAAGAAGCTTGACTCCTTCCTGCTTTACTTGTAGAACCAACTGCCACCAATAGAGATTTTGGATCCACTTGTGTTGTGTTTCGGAGGAAATATCTGGCTATGCATGTTAACATCTTCATTTTTGCTGATTATGTGTTGTATTTCGGAGTCTATGTTGTACCGCTTATCTTTGTAATGCCTTTAAAGACTCTTTGCTTTTGTTGTTTATTGTTTACACAACTAATTAGCTCTTTTGGCCAAAAATTGAAATCGGTGTTGTAGATGTGCTTAACTAACTTGCTAAAAACGTGAGTATGTATACCGACAAGTGTATTAAGTTGTGGAAGTAGTACAAATGGTGAGTTAAGATCGTAATCCATAGGAGGTAGGTGTTAAGTATTAAATTACTTGAGTTTTTTTCTAAACTAAGTTATTGATAATTAAAGTAAAGATAAGTGAAAATAAGTAATAAGGTAAATATTAAATCAAATGTTTTAGTTATACCATGAGGGTTTTAGGTTTAGTAGATAAAAAAAGGGTTAAGTTGGGATTTGTAAACTTATTTTCATTTTAATTAATATGATGTCTCAAATCGATATTCGAAATTGATTAAAAGGGATTTAGCTAAACTTATTAAAACTTGCCCGTTTTTTTAGAGAAATTTTAATTATAGTATAAATTCACTCGTTAGGGCAATTTATTTATAATTAGTAAGTGAATAAAAATTCGTTTGTACCGAAATTATTATTTAGTTAGAAAAATGGTTAAAGCATATCCTTATAACTTGTACCATACTTTCAAATCGTATTAAATGTGTAAGTTTATAAATTTAATTAAAATTCGTATATCCTTATTGTGAGCTATTTTAAAAATTTAAGTTATATTTAACACGAGTTATCGAAACCTTTTTTGGATATCCTGTAATTCTATCTAGTTAAAAAGAAATAATCAAGTATTAAATAACTACATGATAAACATGATAAAAGAATATTCAAATATTTAATATCAATATCGGAATAATATATAAAATATATTAACTCATCAAATCCATTAATATAAAATTTAAATGAATCAAGATATATATAAATTAAAATAATAAAAAAAAAACATTTCAATCGGTATATTCAATTTTGAAATGCGATACAAAATCGGTGAATTTCGATTTATTTGGAACTTAAGATAGTTTTCTAATAAGTTCGAATAAAATGATTTAATCTTAAAATTAAACAAAATATAATCAAATTAATAACAAAACATAATCAAATTAATAAGAGAATTCTGTTGTTTACTATACTTAAAAAAAGCAAAAATTCAAAACCCCTAAGCTACTGGAATTTTCTTCTCATCCCTAATGCCCTCGCCTCTATCTCGTCTTTCTATTTTTCCGGCTCTCCTCTCCTTTTTCATAAAGTTGCTGTCCCTTAACTGCTGAAAGTTTCTTCAGGCCGAATATCCTATAGCCCACAGCAAGTGTTTCCCCATTCCTTTCTGTCCTCCATCCCTCTTTTTTACCAAATGGAAGTGGTACCGATAGACAAAGGCCTCCAAGTAGAAAGATGAACCATACATGAATATTCAGTTTAATTTATTTTTGGTTTAACATAAAATGCTATTGCTCCTATAATATGCCGTGATATCGTGCCGGTTTCTGTCCACGTGGGCTGTTGAGTATGATAATGGGTTGACATCTTCTTTCCAATTTGGGCTTATACGGTTGACATGTATGAAAGGGGTATCTAAGAGCAGCATATCCCACATGAATCAACGTGAAGATTTTAGTTGCTTTGTTTTACACATTGGAGTGTTTTAGCTGCTAATAGCTATCCACATGACATGCTCAGTTTAATGAGTGTGTGGCTGCTAAAGTTGGGGATGCAGCTGTTGTTCAATTAGGCGCTCAAGCTGCAGAAGTTACTTGGAGTTTTTGGCCGTTGAATATTTAAACAAGAAGCTGCTCCTCAATTTAATTCTGCTTCGTTGCTGGTCGGGATTTAAATCAGTAGAGCTCTCGGCCTTGGAATGTTGCAGCTGCTATTGCTTGGATGCCGTGGAGTGCTTGTGTAGTGGACTTCAGGCCGTGCTCTGTTTGTTGATTAGCTGCTGGTAGCGCATTCAGACAAAGAACATACTCAGTTGCTGCACTTGGAACTCACGGCTACTGCTGTTGGTTAGTGACATTCACGACCTGTAAAAATTAAGAAAATAATAACAATAAAAATGAAGTTCTATAAACTCAGTAAATTGAGCTATTATTAACAAAATTTTCAGTTTTAGCTATCAATTCGTGTGCTTGAAGTGCTGTGGCTTTTTAAACTATTGAAATTTCCAAAAGTGAGCTGCTTTGGGACTAGGTAATTGGTGGTTGTTTAATGATAGAGCTTGCGAGTTGCTACTGTCTGGTGGAGTTCTCGACTTGGAATTGCTTAATTCAGCAACTACGGCCTTCTTTCCGAGTGCAGCAAAATCTGCTGCTGTTCTTTGTTGTAGCTGATGTCACGCCAAATGGGAGTTGCTCGATTTGTAAACAACAATTAAAAATCAGTAGCTTGGACAAGAAGACTGTTCGGTGCTTGACTCCGCTTCGTCATGTGGTCGTACGCGTTAGCTATTGTTCATGTTGAGTTCAGCATGCTTAGTTCTCGGTTTTGGAATTGTTCAGTTACTGTCATCCATATTAGCAGTCATGGCCTAGCGAGGAACTTTGCTTTAGTTGCTGTTGTTTGGTTGAGTGTGGAGTTGCTGCAATTGCGATATGGACAGCAACTTAGCAGTGTAATTGCCTGCAATAAATAAAAGAAAAATCAATGACAGTGAAGTTCTCTACTTAGCAAATTGAGCTGCTAGTATTAGCTTGGCTTGTGCTTGGATCTTTAAGAATCTGGAGCTCAATTGCAACTTAGTTGCTAAGCAAGCTCTCGGTTGATCTTGCTGCAGTGTTTGGACTGCAACTGCAGCTCAGTTTAGGATGCTGCTATAAGTTGGTTTAGCTTATGCTTAGATGTTAAAGTGGAGCTTGGAGAGTGTCATGCTAAAATTTAGTTGCAAGGGCTGTTGGTTCTTCATAGGGAACTCAGCGTGTGTAATTTGGAGCGCCATTTGGGGTTCTTTTCTTGGTGCTGTCATACGGGAAATAGAGTGAACTGCTGTTCAGTAGCTAGTTGGAGCTTGGCTTTGGATTTGTTTCAGTTAGGAGTCACCACATATTGTTGCTCATGGATCAATTGAGTGAAATTTGCAGCTGAGTGGACAGCAGCTGCTGTTTTGGTTCAGTTAGTTGCTGTGCTTGAGAATTGAAGTGCCGTGATTGCTATGGATGCTCTGTTAAATTCATAGAGCTGCTCACTTCTGAAATTGCAGCTCATGAGTCTCTCATTTCGTCAATGTTGGTGCTGAACAATTAAGGTCAGAAGCTGCTGTTCTTATTTAATTGCAGCTTGTCTTCGGTTGAAGGAGCTCTGCATTAGCTTGGCTCTTGTCTCATGTTGGATCTTATATGAATGGATCAGTTGGTTTGGTGCAACTCTGTTCTTCATGGAACTCGAATGTGCATGGCTTATCTATCATGAAATGGAGCTCTAATTGCTAACTGTTGCATATATGAATAGTAGCTTGCCTGTCATGAGGAGCTTGAACTCAGCTGTTTGGAGTTAAAATTGGAGTCTTCTTCTGCCATAATATTTGCTCTTCCATAATGTAGTTAAGAGTTGCTCTGATCTGACGTGTGTTATGCAAGCATATGAAATTTGCACTTCCACATGAGCTGTTGATTCTTCAACTGATATGTGAATAAGTTGTTGGTTTGCTCTATGTGATTAAGATCAGTTAGTCATCTTAGTTTAGCTCTTAAATAAATCTGGTTAACACCCCAATGTTGCTGTCTGCTGTCTTCCTTTTCTTTTAAATGAGCTCCTAAGCCTGCTGCAATTGTAACTGTGCTTGCTCAAAATGAAAAAAAATGCCCCCCCAACAAATGTGCTGTTGTTAATTTGGCTTGCTGTTAAGAAGGGAAATTAACTGAAATGAGTTCTAGCTACTCTTTAGACAGATACTTGTGACCAGGTACAAACAATATGAGGCTACATTTAGATCATTTTTCCAAATCTTAACAAAATTGATCTAAACAAATGCATTTTAGCAGCTTTAACTCAGAAATAATAGTAAAACTCTTTAAAATGCTTGAAACGTGTCATTTTGGAGAAGATAAATGTGTAATTTAACACATTTATCAAGATGAGCTGTTTGAAACTGTCAAATGAAATAGAGGATTAGTTAGCAACAAATACAGCTGATAGAGCAAGAGTGTTTTAGCGTATGAAACGGTGGAGGAGAGTGGAAAGAAAAGTAAGGCTTGTACCCGAGCAATGTGCTCCTGAATCATTGATGTGAGAAGATGGAAATATTTTGGGTTCCCTCTCTCTCCTCCCCCATCGTACTTTTATTTTTAATGGGATATAAATCCTTTCATTCTTTAGCCCCTATTAGATTTACATCACTACTCTCATTCAAGGTTATTAGACTCATGAATTTATTTATTTAGAACTGTTAGAGGGTTTATAAAATTGAAACATGGAATTGAAATATATGATGAAAATAAAAAAAGAACAAAGAAATTAAGTTCTTTTCCTTAAAAAGTTCTTAATATATAATATAACATATATATATATATATATATATATATAAGGATAAATAAGGTTGAAATTAATTTTTTAGTCCATTATCTTTTGGTTGGCTTTCATTATTTTGTTTGAAAAAAAAAAGGATGAATTGAAGAGAACATAACTTTTGAACTCATTTTGGATTATTGATTACATAAACTAAAATGGATAGAATTTCTTGTAAATTTTGGCTATTAGAGCTGGATGAATGAAAATTACCAACATTGAATAAGGGAGTAGGAGAGAGAGAGAGAGAGAGAGGAAAAATTGGAATGGAATTACGAAGATGTAGTGCTCTCATAATTAATGGGCTTGTAGAAATTTATTTGTATCTTTTATTTTTCAACCTGTTCAAGTTAGATTTGGTTGTGAATGTAAATTTGTATGGTGTAATGTGCAAGCTTGTGGTTTTGTTAGGATCTATGCGAAAACAATTTTATATTTGAGTTAACATGGTAAAGTTTTTAAAATTATAAACTAGTTAAGTCGTATAAATAAGTCATTTTTCAACTCATTCAAGTTAGATTTGACGGTAAATGTAAATTTGTATAGTATAATGTGTAGGCTTGTGGTTTTGCTAGGATCCATATAGAAATAATTTTTCAACCCATTCAAATTAGATTCGATGGTAAATGTAAATTTGTACGATGTAATTTGCAGGCTCGTAGTTTTGTTAGGATTCACACAAAAGTAATTTTATATTTGAGTAAACTTGATAAAGTTTTTAAAATTATAAACTTATTAAATCGTACAGATAAAATCGTGACTTAGTAGTCATGATCTTATCTATTTACAAATTTACCCTCAACTCCTTTGTTGTGTTTGATCCCCATTGTTTTACAGGCCTCGGCCCCTCTAGAATATACATGCTAGGGTCTATCACTCGGTGAAATCCCTTAATGTTAGGGGACTTATCTCATCGATAGCCAGAATTACTCCACTTCACTTATTAGAGTCACTGATCTGGTAAGTTGGATTGCAAGTCTAGATGGCTTGCGGGTATTAAATGCACAGAGTAGAATAACCCTTCGAGGGATTTCCAGTTAATGCACATACATATATATGTGTAATATATTATTTCATGTGAAAAGATTTATTTGTTTACTGTTGAATATTAATCCATAAATTTAAGAATACCAAAAGTTTTTCTTTTTTTTTTTTCTTTTTTCTCTTCGGTAAAAAGAAAATATGCATTAAAACAAACTAAGTACAAATACTCTCACTCAAAGTTTGAGTTTCCTAGGAGCTTGGTTGCTCCTCTACTTAAAGTAGAACATTTAGTCACTTTACATAATCCAAAACTAACAACATCGTCGTGCAAAATACATAAGTTGGAGATTGATAAAAAAACAATGTTGTGTCATCCATTTTGTGCATAAAATTTGCCATTAGATTTGCAACTCTGTTGCATTCCCTTGGGATAGCTACAATTTGTCACTCCTGTAGACTGCAGAGGCTTTCCCTATATGCAGTACAGACATTATGATATTTCAGTTTAATATTAGAAGTATGGTTTAGAAAAAACAAAAAAAAAAAATGCTGCAATTTATGGATTCATATTGATAACCACTTTAGAAATATTCGAGCGAAAACACAATTGTATGCCAAAATAAAAAGTCTACAGCTTTGCTGTTAAAAACATCCGTAAGTGTAATCTTCCTACCAAATCCATGTATCCATTGTCCCTGGCAATCTCTAATTACCCTTGTGGTTGTGCTTTGTTGATGTAAAGTATCAACAGAAGCATCTATGTTTAGTTTGAACCATCCTCTTTTGGTGCGCTTCCCCTTAAGTTTATTAAATCAATGTTAATTAGCCAAAAGTTTGATCTCTGATGCACCCAATGTTTTGAAGCAAGCCTATGAATGGTGTGATGCCATCTTTCTTTGCTAATGGTGTTGTTAAAAGCTTTCTTGTTTCTTTCCTTCCAAGCAATCCATAACTTATAAAGAAAGGAAAGAGCTTTAGATGGGTTGAGCTCATTTCGCTCCATCCTTGAGATGAAACTATTATCTTTGACTCATCTACACAATTCCTCATGATTTAAGATTGAGAACATTGGCTTATTCTCATGGTTCGTATAGATATTCTATCCAGCCGAGCAATTTCTAAAGACATGTATTAAATCCTCTTCCTCATCCCCATAATGAGGGTATTTTACATGCTCTTTTATTTTTCTTTTCCTTAAATTTACAGCAGTTGGTAGAGCACTATGCATTACTCTCCACATAAATAATCAAATTTTCAGAGAAAATTTCCCACACCAAATCCATTTCCACTTGTTTGAAGTATATTGTTTCTCTCCATTTGTCTGATGATAGATTTGATTGAGTGAAGGGTTTAATCTTGATTTAAGTGTGAGACTAACTTAGTCTTTTCCAAAATCAAATAATTAAACTGGACTAAACTCTATGGCAAAGATATTTGAAATCTAGAATCCCATTTTTCATTCATTCCATGTAGTTTCATTTATATAACAATCCTTATCGTAGAATTTGCAAAATTTTAGTTAAGTGGCCCTTTAACCAACTACCTTACAGTTATATGCCCTCTCCATTTGTCATGCTAAAAGTTTGCATAACGTCCATCCATCAATACGTAGTAATTTTGCTCCTTTGACAGTTTAAACTTCTCATAATATCCTTGGCTTAAAAAGATCCTCTACTCTAAATTCTAACTTCATTTCCCTATAGTCTCTTATATTTAGCTTGCATGAGCTTTACCCATTTGAGCTTTTTATTTTTCAACTCCTAAACTCTCTTAATAGGCCATGCTTTATTTTTAATAGACAAGTCAAATAACCTAAGTTCCCTCGGTCTTTAGGCTTGATGAGTTTATCCTAAGAAAGCCAATGAACATGACATTCAGGATTATTCCCATTCTAGAGAAATTTTCCTATTATTTGCATGATTTTATTTGTAATCTTTGAAGGTAGAGTTATAACTTGCATATAATAAATAGGCAAGGTCTGTAGGATTGGCTTTGCTAAAATCAGTCTTCCTACCATACTTAAGTGTCTAGCTTTTCAACCTTTTAATCTGTTTTGTAACTTCTAAATTATCAAATTTAATTGATCTATTGTTGGCCTATGCTCATTTAAAGTAGGGGTGAGTCGATACATGGTAGGTAGAGTATGAGATCCTATCTTGTGGATATAGGTTTTGAAATTTTGCTACCCATACTTGTACCTTACCTTGTGATATCCTGAAACTACTTTATACTTTGTATCTTATAAATTTATATCCCACACGTTATAAATTGTACAAAGTATTGGGTATTTTATAGAACTTATAGATTTTTTTTTTTATTTTTCTTATAAATTTCTATATGGCTATTTTTCAAAATATAAAATAAACTTAACCTTTTTTTTTTTCAAAAATAGTCGCTCAGTTTAGCCAATCTTTCAAATGATGCCAATGAATAAAATTTATTAAGGTTTAGTTTTGACTAATTTTTTCCTTAATTTTTAATCATCATTATTATTGATGAATTTTTGCAAAAATATTGTATAATGTGTAAATAAAATATTCATTTTATAATAATCATATTGTAGAGATATTTAAGGGAATAAGCACACTATTTAAAAAAAATGAAAGTGGTAAACATTGTATTTAACATGAGATTGACAAAGTCTATTAAAATGCGAATAACAGATTTACATGATTATGTAATTCAACAATTATGGATGTGACGTTAACATAGGATCAAACAATTAATCATCGGAAAACGAAGACATAACATGGAAAGTGGAACAAAACATAATTCAAACTAAAATATTTCATTTGTCAAGGTACATGCATCAATAAAATAATCTTCTTATACTCTAAAAATTAGATTTTGCTCTAGTAATAAAACCAAATCTTTTATCAAATATAAAGCAAAAAAACTATTTTACTATAGAAAACAAATAATAGACGCATCTTGTGATTTATAGGTGGTGCTGGAAGTAGAAACTAAGGACTTAGATACTCTTTTTTGAACTTTACTTGATGATGAATTTAGTGAAGGAGGAAGGAATAGAAAGAAAATAATAACGGAGTAAAGACTAAAGACAAAAGATGGAAGGGAAGGGAAGGGAAGGGAAGGGAAGGGATTGGCAAGCATTTAGTTTAGGGTGTACGATAGGCTAGGTGTTACTTTATTTTAATGAGATGGTATCATTTATTTATTAACTTTGTTTTATTACTATTATAGGGTAGGGACCTTGACCGTACCCAACATGCTTCAAAGTACATATTATAGGATAAGTACCTTGTACCTTAATTTCTTTCTTGTATCATACCCTATGAGAATAGGTTTCGAAAAATTATTATTTGGAATTTATCCTATAACCTTAATTACCCACCTAGAATCTACTCAATTCAGTAGGGTCTAGATGGGTACCCTATATGACAGGATTATCCGCTCACTCCTAATTTAGAGGAAAACTTAGATACCTGTCGAAGTTATTTACTTTCTTGAAACCACTATAAGATAGAATACCCTTCTTGATATTTGAGGCTGTTGACCTTGAGAATAAAATAGTTGACTTTTGAAGGTTAGTTTTTTGACTTGTTAGCTCAGTAAATATCTATAAAGTATTAGTCATTGCTTGAATATTTTCTTGGGTTGCCTTGGTAATGAGAAGAACATCATCTACAAAAAGAGCTTGTGATGATCTCAACTATGATCCTTAGATCTTGAAAGGTTCCTAATGATCCAATCTTATGGCTCTTCAATCATACAGCTTAACAACTCCATCACCAAAATGAATAGATAAGGTGAGAGGGGATCTCCTTGCTTAATGCTTTGACTTGGATAGAAAGGTTGGATAGGCTGACCATTTACCAAGATTTCCATATGAGTGGTTGATATATAGTTGGCAATTGGCTTTACCCATCAATAAGGAAAATTATAACTAATTAATATCCAGTAGATAATGTTCTACTCAACTTTGTCATAAGCTTTTTCTAAATCAATTTTTATCATCATTTACCCCCTTTTAAGATTCTTCTTTTTGAAACTGTGTAGTACTTCATTTACTAACAACACATTGTCACTTACTTTCCTCTCTGGTATAAAGCTAGATTGGGCTAGGTGAATTAGCTCATTCAAGTGAAGTCTTAGTTTATAAACTAGAATTTTTACCACCACTATATACAAAGTGGTACATAGCCTAATAGGTCTATACATTTTTGTAAACACACTATTTTTGTCCCATTATAACTTTAGTACTTATTTAGAATAAAGGAAAAAGGGTTCCAATTCATAAAAATATACATATATATATATATATAATTTTTTTTTAAGAAAATAAAAGCCTTAGGTCATTTTTAGGGTTTTAAATTATTTAGAGGTCACTTATAAGTACAAAAATCGTTAATTAAGCTTGATCGGAAATTATTTTGTATGGGACAAAATTTTAGGTTTGATCAATTAGGATTTAATTTTGAGTAGAAAATAGGTTTAGTGGAAGAACAAAAAAAAAAAAAAAAAAGAGAGAGAAGAAAAGAGACAAAGAATAATACAAAAAAGGGGGGTCAGACTAAGTGTAAGACTTAGTTCGCGTGAATAAGCAAATAGGGTCGAAGACCCTAAACATGTGATTAAGCCCATGCATGCTAGTGTGGGAAGTATGTGCTTCTGTTTTTGAGCCACACAAAAGCATCATATGCATGGGTTGGGTGCATGATCACGTGACATAACTGTGTGATTTTCTTGCCACTTTCTCTCATTTTCTAGCCTTTTCCTTAGATTTTCCTCTCTGGTTCCAACTTTGTCACTCATATTTGAGCCACTTTTTCATATGATTTCCACATGATTCCACTTGAATTCTTAGTGGAATCGTGTATTAGGCATAACCTAATTTTGAATCCATCCTTTTTTGATCTAAAATCATCCATTTAATTAGCCAAATTTGAGTCCAAAAGTTGAGAAAAATCAACTTCACAACTTAAGCTCTTTATTGACCGAACATAATTCGAAGCTTAGAATTGATTTTTGAAGCTTCTATTCAATCCAGTAGCAAATTCAAGCTTTAATAAACATAGTTTGAGCAGCAATCACAAGTTTTTGCATTTCGAATCTCACATTCAAGATGGTTAAAAATGTCACTTTCAAACTCGGGTTTGTGGATGTTTTGGATCTTCCATCTCCGATTTGAGCTCTAACACTATTAATTGGAGCACCAACAAGTAGTTTAGACGTTTACTTCACTCCCATTCTCTTCCATTCGAGCTCCCTCAAACTCTCTCTCTAGACTACTTGACCAACATTCTCTCTCTAGGAAACAGCTTGAATTCAAAGCCTTTCGAGCTAAGCCACCACTCTTAATGAGTTGCGAAGTTGTAAGCTTCACATAGATACCACTCCTATCTGCCGTTGTACCTTATAGTCATCTTCACCAACATTGCATAATTGAAACCTTAACTCCCATTGCCGACACCACTAATTACTACTTCCCCATCCAATTCCAACTACAACAAGCTACTCATAGACCTCGTTAAACTCCAGAACCATCCTTACTTGAACCTGACGACCACCACATGACTACAATCAAGTACCATCGTTATAGTACCTCTTAAATGCTAGGTTATGGAATTTTAAATCATTGAAGCACCTTTTCATATAATGGCTCGGAGCATGTTGAAACTCTGAAGTTAAACATGCTTGGGCTGAGTCAATCCTAGATTGGGTGACCTCTTGGAAAGCTACTGTACTAAGAGACAAAATCGTATAGCGCTCCATGCCAAAGCGAATAATACTTCGGTGGGAGTAGCAATTCCTACTTTCCTATTATCTTCTACCTCATGTACTTCAAAAACTTTTTCTAATGAATCGATCTATTCTTTTGCAACTAAAGGATTGATTTTTGTCCCACCAAATGGTTTCATTGTGTGTTGTACTTGAGCTAACTTATCCCTATTCGCTCCACTGACCCTAGCTAAAGCAGTTGCAAGTTGTTGTACTAGATCCATCACTTGTATAGGTGAAGCTTGATTTGGTTAAGGTTGCTATTTCACCCACATCTGTCTCCTAAAATCAGATGATGAACTAAGATTCCCACTTGCACGTATTTGTATCAATTTTGGATAGTAGCAAAAACAATAGTGTAAAAACAATAGTTGGTTTCCTTATATTAATTGCTACTAACAAAGTTAAGTTCATATGATATCTAACTACCTTGTACAACTAGCACGCGCCTAGTACTATGGTCCTAATTTATGCTCTAATACTAGGCCATATTTTGGTTTAAGCACCTTAAGTTTATCAGCTATGTAACACATATATTGCCACAACATAATATACTTATAGAAGATGAAACAAGAAATATCCAAAACCAATTATATTAAGCTTATATTGTAAAAGTTAGAAACACAAGATGAAGAGAATGATAAGCATGTAAGACAAAATAGAAAGTTCACAACTTGATAAACTTGAGGTTAAGATAAAGGAGTCGGTATTGAAGGATTTTACCCTTAACAATAGTTGATGATTGTGATATGATGCGAGAATCAGAGTTGTGTAGTACGAGCTAGTAATATTCTACAGTACGAGCTAGTAATACTTAGAATCTAATAAAATGTAGGATGAACTAAACACATAAAATTGGATATTATAGTTATGCTAGCTCACAAGAAACTTACAAAGCAAAAATATTGAAAAATTTGTATTAAGGATCTTTATCTCATAATTTAGGACCAATTGAAAAAAAAAAATTTATATTAAATAGTACCAAAATATGACACAAGACCTTAGTAGCTAAAAAGAATAGTAATGTGAAGTTGGATTTTGAAAACAAGTTGAAATATAACCAATATTACTTGTAAACTAAAGTTTATAAGGTTAAATTTTATTTATCTTTGAAGTAAAGAATCCATATTAGATATACAATATAAGATTCTACTATTTTTAAAATATATTATAAAAATTTTATAAATATTAAATTAAAATAAAATTATATTCGAAGAGTCACACAAAATTGAGACAAGTCGGAATAATTATCTAAAAGTGGCCGTAGTTCTTAAATGTCCAATGTGTTCTCTTAAGGATATTCTCAGACAGAAGCTTTAACGATTAGGGGCACATGAGTCTGACAATTGGAAACGCTCTTTGTTTATAAAATATAATATTATTATTGAGCCACACTGCAATTTCCAAACCGCCATTCATGCTTGCATTTGAAGTTCGTTTCTTTTCATTCACCGCTATTTCATGTTATAAAAAGCCCCCCCAACGGTAAGTGTAAGAGGGATTCTTAGGACAGTAGCAGTTAGGATATATATATATATATATATATATATATATAGAGAGAGAGAGAGAGAGAGAGAGAGAGAATACATTTCATTTCGCAAATAGTCCTAATCAAAGAATCATTAGAGCCATATTAGTCATAATAGAAATATTTATAGTTGGATTACAATTAGAGTAAGTAGCTATCTCACAAATAGTATAATTTAGAAATAAATGATTTGCTATTGTTTACCTTTGCTATGCAAATACCATGTGAAATGGTTAATTTTGTGAAAGTATGCTATAAAATGGGAAATTCATAATATTTATGTGAAATATTATTTCACATTGATTGTTTTGAAATATGACTGTAATTTTAAGAAAAGAATATATGTTTCGATACAATCGAAACTATATATTATAAATAATATTTAGCTAATTATATTTAAGATTCGCTTGTATTGTGTTCATATATTATATGTATAACTAATATACATATATAAGAATATCTATATAGGTGCTAACCACGTACCATAATAGTGCATAAATGTTGTAAACGATATTAAACTATAATTCATAACATGCTAGTGTATATAATACAGTTATATATCTGTTGGTCATTTTTAGATATTAAAAAATAGCCTTGTAAGATATATGTTATGTAATAAAAAAATATAGGTAAGTAGTACATGTATATATATATATATATATATATATTATACTATACCTTAGCATATGCATGTACGTGGTATAACTATAGTCTATATCCATTACATATACACCACTTTTAGCGCAATGAAAGAATATAAATAGCAGACTCCTAAACCACTAAAATATGTTCTAAAAAAAGGTTAAGTATGACATGTAATATAAATTCTTGTTGACCCTTAACGTGTAACAATATATAAAACCAATGAACACGACTAATATAAATCGGATAGCTTGAGAATATGAAACTTAATTCCCTAATGCAACGTTGTTGGTTCATAAAATAACAAATAGGCTTGTAGTTAGGAAATTGCTCGCTAAAGAAGTAGATGGAAATCAAATCTATTACTGCTTATTATTGTGGTGAGTAGAATGTCTATTAAAATAAGCAAAATCTAAGGGTAACACTTAGACATGAATACTTACGATAATAATATTTCACAAGGCAAACATTACATCAGCCAGTTTTCTTCATTATGTTGGACCAAATAGCTTTATTGTCATTTGAAGATATGCTATATATAGGTGAAGATTAATGTAATCAAGGATTTTTCTCCACATGGTTTTCTCTCTTTCAACTTATGTCAAACAGTAAGGAAATCTAGAAAGGGATGGAGATAGATATATCAACTAGTGGAGGTGTTGGGCCCAGGTGAGTACACCCCTTGCTTGGTTGCTCTGAATTATGCAGTGGCCAAAAACTTAGATCACTCACTTGCTTGTTGTGTGTAGCCATAAGATATACTTAAGTGTATCATATGGCTTGGAGTACTTATACTTCGAATTAATATGGTTTGTGATAAACTTTTGCTTAATATATTATAGTTCTTAAGTTTCGTGCTTTTGATAATGGATTAAGATTTATGAGAAATGTAACTTTATTGACCTTGGTGATGCAATTGTACTTTTTTGAGGAGAATGTTTTCCTTATGTGACGATTCATTGTATTATGCTTATGATTTAGTAAATTTTGGATGATATTGATTAAATACCAAGATGACTTGACTTTGTGTAAAAGTGGTGAGTTCTATACCATGCCATGTATGCAAGTGTAATACGTAACTATTGGGCTAAAAGCTAGGCTTGGTTGCCATTTTCTTGGTTTTCAATATTTGGTCAGAATTCATAGTTATTTTGGTTAATTTGGAAATTATATTTGACTAGATTGATTCAAAACCCATAATTGTCTAGGCTAACTATGTTATTTGAATACATTCATGGCATAATATGAAATGGACCTATGGGTTAAGCTTTCTCAACTTGAGATATTGTTAGGTTGAGTTTTTAGCATATAGATACATTACTCAATTAGTTCTGGCCACTTCAGGTGGTTTCAGCTAGGCCAGCTATATACTGAATTTCTAAACCATAATGAGTGGTTTTTGTTTTGGATGAGTTTTGGGGGTTCTACTCCTAGGTTGTAATATCCCTTATATACTTGGAGAATGAACTCTAATCATCGAGGTGCCTTTTAGTGTAGTGACTTGGAGTACATCAAAACTATGGAGTTAAGCATGTTTGTGATGGAGCAATCCTAAGATGGATGACCTCCTAGGAAGCTATTGCGCCAAAAGACAAAACTGTGCGGTGTTCCATGTTAAAGTGAACAATACTTTGGTGGGAGGAGTTTCGGTCGGGTCATTATAGGTGGTATTAGAGCAATTCACCAGTTAGAAGGGTAGAGCCCTGCTTGGTGGTGATTCTAGACCTATGTAACGAAAGTAACGAGGATGTTAGTTCTATGAGGGGGGTGGATTGTAGTACCTCTTACATACTTGGAGAATGAACTCTAATCATTGAGATACTTATTGGTATAGTGGCTCAAAGTATATCGAAACTATAAAATTAAGCATGCTTGGGCTGGAGTAATCCTAGGATGGGTGTCCTCCTAGGATGGGTGTCCTCTTAGGAAGTCGCTGTACCAACGGACAAAACCGTGTGGTGTTCTATGCCAAAGTGGATAATATCTCGGTAGGAGGAGTTTTGGTTGGGTTGTTACAAAGGTAGCTCCAGATGCTTGGGTATGTCAACTAGCCAGATGAGTAAAGGAGAAGAGCATAGGATATTAGTACAAATGCATGTCATGTGGATTAGCATGGCATTCATATGAGGCATGAATCGTAGCACATGTGCTTGATAATAGTTTGATGACTTAAATGTACTGTATTGTTGATGATTTTGGAATTATCCAATATAAGATATATACTACTTGTTATGATTTAGAATACTTGATTGCTATGCTTTCTATATTTAGTTTTATACGCACTTGGCTCAAAACTTGAGTTGGGGGGTTTGCTTATCTAACTTTAGGTACTGAAGACCAAAAAAGAAAAAAAGAAGCCAAGACTTGGAGGCTAGGCTGAGTAAGAGAGAGAGCGATTAACTGTAGAGTTTTAAATTAAGTTCTTAGAAGCAAGTTTGAAAGAAGCAAGTCTATTATCCTAATTGGATTGTGAGTTGAATGATGAAACAAAATGTGATACTTTGAATGAGACCCATATTTTACGAAGTTCTGCCGTGTTATTTTGTATTAATTGAAAAAAGTTTTATTGAAAATTTGCATAGTGGAGTTCAAGTTAATAGATTTGTTGTAGTTTTAGCCTTATCCCTAACTTGGGGATGGAATAACAAACTGTCTCTTAGGCACAAATTGTTAAGAAAAAGCATAAGTAGACGCCTAAAGATTGAACTTTATATTTTTACAAATCTATCATCATTGCTTTTGTAAAATTTGAGAATATATAATTTTTAGAAAAAGTAGAAGTTTCTAAAGTAAAAGTTTTTTAAAAAAGTAGAAACTTTTTAAATAATACTGTTACGCCTCAAAGTCACAGAGTCGCAATAGTCCCGCCGTGTAAATTATTTTATGGTAGTAACTGGCCTTACAATACTTACCATAGACATGATCTACACAAGGCGTCGACGACTCCTCGCTTTGAAGTAATAGTCCAATTGAGTGTTTAACTACAATCATAGTAATTATCACAAATTTTTAATAAATATAATTAATTATATGTAAAGTCCACATAACTTCCCAGGAAACTCTACATAAACATAACGGTTCACTAATTTACATAATAACTATCAGTCTTTCATTCTCAAACTACAAAGGACACTCTAGCTACATATTCACTACTAAGTAAATTGATCCTTACACCCCTGGCTTCAAAAGAACTAACCTCTGGATAATTGTAAGGCGGCATAATACTTGAAGTATTCAGAAATCAGGACTTACAAAAGGATCTATAAGGGTATGAGCAATTACAGCTTAACAAATTGAATTGGAGCCTCATGAATGTATACAAACACAAACAAGATTATCAAACAATTATTTTCATGCAATGCAACAATCAAGTGTCATTGCATAATGTAGTTCGGTCCGTTGTGAAATCAGAGAAATTTCATTTGCTCTAATCTGGGTTGAGGAGTTTTTATGTTATGCAGCAATTCACAACCAAACCTAGGCTTGTGTAATGGAGACATCGCTCCTCCCGAGACTACTTTCGAACCATTGACTTTACTTTCGCCGTGACCTCCTCTCCTGTTACTTAGTTCGACTAAGGATGAAGAGGGGACTATTATGCAATCCTGCGCTATCCCTTTCGAAGGGGTCGGTATTTAGTTGGAGAATCCTAATGATCTCTTAACGGGTTGCAATGTATGATATTTTAGGTCATTAGAGTCGAATAAGATTAAATTTCATTTAAGGTTTTCAAACAATTTCACACCAATTCAATTATAACACAAAATCAATCATATTACAAATTTCAGCACGAATTTAGATACATTAAACACATGCGTAAACTACTTACAATCACATCTATATACAATCCTAAGTCTCTGAGTACCATAAATATAGTACTTTAATACAGTAAGTAATAACCCAACTTACTTAGAATTTCTTAGTCACCGATCACTTAATTGCAAGCTGATTCATCTCTGGGTATCTTATAATACAAATAGGTTTTTTTAATACTTATACTTTAAGGATTCATATTCTAAGTTATAATTTAACTTATTTTTCCATGTATACCTATTATGTACTAATGATTCAATCTACCCTATTTCGGGGTTCGGTTCTTAAATTAGATTCTAGTTTTGATTCTAAAATCTTAAATATACTCAAATCCTAATGTGAAATTAATCACATTAAGCTCGAGTATTCTAATATCCTATTGGGTCTTAATTTAGTATTCTAAATTGTTTGGTGCATGCTAATTCTGATTGGGGTACCGGATTTATTCCTAATGTGAGAAAATCTTACATTTTTTATATAATTACCTAAAATTAAATTATGTTTCAGATTTAGTATATTCTGATTTTTTAATTATATTATCTAAATAACCCTAATTTTTCATATTTATTAAATTTCTAATTCCACATATTCCCAATTTCCTACAATTACTACCTAATTCCTAAATTAATTACACTTAATACACCAAAGGCTAGGATTAATTTCTACAACAGAGATTAACATCCCTAAACATCTAATTACTATCTAAATCAATAATTAATTACTTAATTAACCCAAAATTACCCAATTTTTCCATCATTTTAGGGCTAAAAATTTACTTAAAAATTTTAAAAATTAAATTTAAAAAAATGGCTTTATAGCACTATTCTATATCACTTAAGCATTCTACAGAAAAAATTTGAGCTCCAAACTATACCCTTGAGCCTATTTATTTTTAGTTTTAATCACACTTGGTTTTGCATAATTTGTTAAGAACTCTATATTTTCAGACGTGATTAAACTTAATCACTATTTTTCCCTAAATTTACATACAATAAAACCTTAGAATAATAAGTTTCATAATTTTCTGGGTAAAATAAATAATTTTAAAAAATTATATAAAATCAGAGCAGATAAGGGACTCACCCGGTTTGATGTCTTTCGGGCTTTCAACATCGATCCAGGTGTGTTGACTGGTCTAGACGGTGGGTTTAGAGTGGGGTGGTGGTGGTGGCTTGGTCCCGGGTAGTGGTGGTGGTGTGTGGGTTTGGCTCACTAGCTTTAACTACACAGTTTTCTTTTTTCTTTTTTTTTTTACTCTAATTTTTCTCTTGAATTTTCGATGCTCTCTATTTTTCTTTAATTTGTAACTATCTAAAGGAGTTTTGTAATTTTTTTCCCTATTTATAGAGTTTTGTGGTAATTAATGTTTATTAAATTAGACAAGATATTGCCCAAATCCCTTAGTTTTTGGCTTTTGTGTTGCTTGATTTTGATTGGGCAATTTTTATTCTTCACTTCTTGATTTGCTACGACTACATCCACCTCATTCTTGATTCCTCTGATTTTTTCCTGATTTTTTCTTAATTAATTAATAATTTTTCTTAATTATTTAATAAGTTTTTAGACAATTGAAGAAATATCGCTTATTTTTATCTACACATAAATACATGTGGGGTACATGTGAACATTCCTAATTATTATTTAGGTTATTCTATAATTTTTAGTATACATATAATCTATCTCTAGTACTTTATTAGTTATTAGATTATACTTTTCGCCTTTTCGATAATTAACAAATATTATACTTAAAATTTGAAAATTTTATAGTCTCCTATTTTATTACTTATTTTCTTAAATTTAAGTTTACAAGATCGTTTTTACTAATTTTTCTATCTATAGTTTATAATTTGAGTGTGATCGATGATCGGATCTTTTAACCGATTGCCCTAAACTTTGTGTTCTAAGTTAAATCCTATGGTTACTTGGCTTAACTTTAGGGCTTACAAATACTAGAAGCAGATGTTAAATAAATTTCAAACGTAAAGTTAAACTATAATGATATTACATAATAAGTATATATAACTATATTAAGCTAAACTAAAGGAGATAAGTCTAATATATTGGGTAGGTCTTATCTAAATATTATATTTTTATTTCCATGCTATTTTGTATCGAATAGGACAGATTTGTAATCTTATTGGAGGCTTTTAGAAATAATTGGCTAGGAGGCTAAGTAAGTGGCTATTTTTATTTTTGTGCAAGTAGACTTATGTCTACTTAACTTGGAGTCGCTTGTGTCATAAATTGTAATTGTGTGCTGGATTGGTTGAATACATGGTCTTGTTAAATGTGCATTGATTGAGTGAAGTGTTTCCTCGTGTAAGACTAATTTGTCAATGCATGTTATTGGTTGGAAAATGAATTATCCCTCAGGGTGTTCACCTAAGTGAATCCTATATGAAGAAATGTATTATAAAGTTGAGACACAAAGCTGGAGATAAGGTAGTTAAGATGTTTATGATGTGGAACTTGAGATTCATGCCTGATTCTAGGTTATTTTATTGCTTACTATATTTATGGCATAACACGAAAGAACCTTTAGGTTAAGTTTCTAAAAGATTCAATATTGCTAAGCTAGGTTTTGAGCATATACATGTGCATTGCTTACTCAGTTTTGGCTACTTCATGTGGTTTCAGCTAGGCTAGCTATGTGTTAGATTTCTAAACCATAATGGGTGGTTTTTGTTTTAGTAGGTTTAGGGGTCTTACTCTTAGGTAGCTTCTTGTTGCCTCTAGGTTCTTGGATATTGTATCCAGATGCCTCGACATGTCAACTAACCGGATGAGTAAATTAGAATAATATAGGATATCGGTATCGATGCATGTTACGTACATGAGCATGGCATGTATTCCTTTCATGGATAATTTGTCTTGATAACTCAAATTATGAAGTTGAATGTTTTATATTACTGATATTTGTGAAGATGTGTTATGCTTGTTCTGTGTTTTATTTTATCCACTCTTACTTAACTCATAGAGAGTTGAAGGGATACTTATGTATCCTCAAGTTATGAAGAGAACTGATTGAACATCAACATTAGCCGTGGGAAAATCTTTTGAGAGTACATAGGATTGAGTCAACTACTTTTGAGGAATCCTTATTGTATTCTGATCTTAGTCCCTTGAAGGATCTGTACATATGTAATGAAAAGAAAAAAAAAAGTACTATGTTTTAGGTTTATTTAAGTTTGATGGATGTACTCTTTTATATAAACAAGTGTAAAGTTAAATTCCATTTTAGTACTCTTTTGTTATAAATAGAATTTTTGTTGAATATAAATAGGTATTTCTATGAGATGGTTTAGGTGGTATCAGAGCAATCTACCAGCATGAAAGGTGGAGCCCTGCCTGGTGGTGGTCTTAGATCTATGTAATGAAACCGACAAAGATGCCAGTTTTGTAAGGGGAGTGGATTGTAGTACCCCTTAAATGCTAGGTGATGAAACTCTAATCATCGAGGTGTCTTTCGGTGTAATAGCTTGGAGTATGTCAAAACTCTAAAGTTAAGTATGCTTAGGTTGGGTTAATCCCAAAATGGGTGACCTTTTAGAAAGTTGCTGTGCCAGGAGACAAAACTACGTGACATTCCATGCTAAAGCAGACAATACCTTGGTAGGAGAAGTTCCGGTTGTGTCTTTACAATTGCCACTACCCATATCTCTAGACACCCTTAAACCACCATCGTTTAACAAGGCACCATCACCAAACGATTTTTCACTAATAATAACCTCATCAAACTGTCTTCACTCACTTGAAGTACTCATTGGATCAAGCTTTGAGACGTACCCAATTGCAATTAGCTTCTTCTTCTTCTTTAACCTGGTTTTGAACCGAGTCCCTTGATTGACTAAGAATCGATTTGAAGTCCAAGACTAAACCCCAATTCTGACCTACTTTGAACTAGATTTGTTACATATATATATTTTCTTTTTTTTTCTTCTTCTTCTTCTTCTTTCTTTTATTATAAAAATAATAAAATAAATGAAAAGTATATAAAAAAATTATTTAACCTTTCCCTAAAAGTTTTTGAACCTTTTTTTTAATTTATTTATGGGAAAAGTATAAAAAAGTTTTTAACATTTGTCTATTTTTCTATTTTAGCCCTTAATGCTTTAAAAATTTCATTTTAGTCCTCAATGCTTTCAATTTTTGTCAAATTGGTCCTTTTGTTAAGTTTTGTTAGTTTTTGTGTTGCATTTGACATGTGGTAACACATCATTAGGCCATATGTATTTTTATAAATAGAAAATAATAAAGTACTTTTAAAAATAATAAAATATATAAAAAATTAGAAAAATGAAATGAAAATCTACAAATTAAAATAATATTAGATACTTATATACATTTTATATATTAATAATATTTACATTAAAAATTTATATTATTAATAAAATAAAAAAAATGGAAAAAAATAAAAAAATTGAAATCTGACTATACATAGCTAAGGGGTAATAAGCGATTATAGCTAAAGGAGGGAAGGGGGGATTAGTGTGGAGGTGGTGTGTTGGGGTCATGCAACCCCTTAGGGATGGTTGGATTTTGGCCACCTAAGGTTATGGGTGATGCGACCCTTAGGATGATCATGGGTAGCCGCCAACCACCCATAGTGGCCTAAAGTAGAAAAAAAAAAAAGAGGCTAATAACCCATCAAGTAATAGTTAGGTTGTGTGACTTGACTTCAACTCGATGGGTTTTCCCTCATTTTTTTTTTAGTTTAGGTGGCCGTAGATGGCTACTATTAACAAGTAGATCGTAACCTATATCCTTGAGCAACCGAAATTCGGTTACCCAAGGGTAGGAAGTGGTCGGTGGCTATCTCTAAGGGATTACACAATCGCCCACTTAAGTGATTGCTAGCTACCCTTTGCCTTAAGTGGTTGAATTTCTATTTTTTTTTTAAATTTTTTTCTAGCTTTCTGTTTTATTTTTAAATATATATTTATTTATATAAATGCTTTTATATATTATGGTATTATATTTTAGTTTTTGAAATTTTTTATTTTTTTCGTTATTTATAATTTTCAATATATCTTTAATATTATTCTATATATTTTTATATTTTTTCATTATTTAATATTTTATTTAATTTGAAAATTACACGCATATCAATATTGTGCTACCACATATCAAATGTGATGGAAAAACTAATAGAACTTAACGGAAGGACCAACAAAAATTGAAAATGTTGAGGCTAAAAGTGAAAAATTTAAAACATTAAAGACTGAAATAGAAAAAAGAGGTAAACATTAGGGACCTTTTTTTTCTTTTCCCTTTATTTATTTATTTTTTCTTTCTAAAGCTTATTCTTAGGGGATTAAAAAAAATAAGAATAATAAAAATAAAAATTTTCATTATTTGAAAGAAAATTAATATTCAATAGAAAAACTTATTTTTATTTCCAAACTTTCAAAACTTTTTTAGAATTTTTTTCTTTCTTTTTTTAAAATGTTTTTAAAGTAGTAAAAGCTTTGCTCACTTAAAAAAAAAAACTTTTTCTCACTTAGAAAATGTATTTTCTAAAATAAAAAATAACAATTCCCTTTTCCAAAATTAGGATCTTTTAGAGTTTTCAAAAAATTACAACCCTAGACTTAAGAACTTTCTTTTTAAGAAATTTTCTTAAAATTAAAATAAACGAATTAAAAATGTCAACCCAGTTGATTTTCAAAGTTAAAATGAGCTAACAAATTTTAGTTTTTGAAAACAACTATGGAAGTTTGATCCCAAATAGTATGTAATAAGCACCTTTAGGAAACTATGAGGCGACTTAAATTACGTAAAAATTTATTTTTCCCATTTTGTAAATGATTTTCACATTTTTTCACTTTTAGAAGTAGATACAGTCTTATTTATTTTTCCATTATAAATATGAATTAGAAGGGTATTTTGAAAAATAAAATTATACTCGAAAGGTCATAGCGGTACCCATATAGGGTTTAATAAGGTAGTCCTTAAACTCGTAATATTTGGTTTCTTGAAAATTTCTAAAAAGTTTCCAAAATCACATAGTAGTGACTAAATTAGAACCAACCTGCTTAATTGGTTCTAATTTAATCACCATTCTAGGTCATATTGGGTGGCGATTCCAAAATATTTTTCAAAATAAGAGAAACTAGGTTCTCCTTAATTTTAGTTGAGGGTTTAAATTGAATAGGTATATGGTTTAGTTTAAATTAAATTAAGGAAAATGAAAAAAAAAAATGAAAAATTTAGGTTGGACAATTTTAATTCTATTGGTTCCTCTTTGCTTAGGTATTAAACAAATTTGGGTTGAGTTTAGGAATGAAGGGATTGAATTCGAGCTAAAAATTTTCCTTACATAATCAATTACAGAGTCCTTAAGAAAAACCAGCATCTCTTAAAGAATTGAGCATGAAAACCATCCTTCCTTAGAGATTTCCAAGATCCTATAGAGTTCAAAGCTACCTTTACCTCCTTATCTTACAAAGGAATTTACAACAGTTGCTTAAGTTCTTTTGAACAACCATATCTAAACTTCTCCTTTATGATATTTTCCTTAGGAATATAGTCTCTAGTTGAAGTAAACATGGATGTACAATACTACTGGATATGACTCACTATACCCTCTTGGTTATAAAGCCAATATCCTGAATCCTTCTCTAAGGCTAGAATTCGATTTTTAGCTCTATGAGCTTGCACTTTGGCATGTAATAAGATGTGTTCCTCTCTTCAACTTGTATACATTTTGTTCTAGCTTTAATTTTACAAAGCCATTCTTCTCGATCCAAAATTCTAGTTATTCCTCCTTAATTTTACCTTTTAAATTTATCAAGAAATCTAAGGGGTTTGATGTTCGTTTGTTATCTGTAGAGGGCCATTTCAACAATTGGGCCTTTAACTTAATTTTATGTCATAGATTGATATCTTAGATTAGTGACAAACTTTAGGAAATCAGCCCAATTAAGGATGTCTTAGGGAGATCTAGCTTGGTAGAGTTAGAATAGGGATTGCTAGACTGGATTTTTTGCTCTTAGCCTTACTCAATTGTCTCGCATTCGAAACGTAGACTTCGAAACGTAGACTTCGAAACGTCCTTTCTGAGCTTGTTTGGGATTCATTTCGTCTTATTGAGCTTTGAGAAGACTTAGTTGATCTTTAGGCTTAAATATAATAATAATGGGCTTTCTTTAATTGCCATAAGCTTCAGTGTACTTGAATACATTTCTAAGCCCATGAAGGCTAAAGGAGAGGATAAGCTTCAATAATGAAACTCAATCTCAACTATCCATCTTGAAGCTGTTCGACAGATAATATCAACTTTCGAATTCTATAAATAGGTGGCTCCTCCTCTTATGTGATTCATTGAGAACATTGGTAAGCTTGAGATAAAAACCAGAGCTCTATTGAAATCACTCAAGAGAAGATTAAACAAGCAATTTTATCAAGAAATGATTCAAGAATGATCAAGAACACTGAGTTTGATTCGTTGTCACACAAGTGTACTTGAGATATCGAGTTTGCTTGTTCTTCCTCCTACGCCTCTTCCTAATGACATCCTTCTACATGCCATCAATTCAAGACGTCTCCTAGGTCGACCTGCGTACATATTGCACGTGATTGGTTAGTTATAGCAACCCTACTATACATTATCAATATCCTCTAGTCTTTGCGATAATCTTTTTCTATAGTACTGCATTAGACCAAAAATATCTCTATTCTACTTCCTTTAGACCTAAGGCAATTGAGCTAAGGTATTGAGTATAATGCTTACTTGAGCTCAACCAAGTCTTTTTAATAAGTGGAAAACATGTAGAATGAGTAAACCACATAGGTTGAAATCTAAAAGGTTTGACTCCTCTTTGGAAATCCCAATCCTAGTGTGTTTTGAGTAATAAAGGGCAATGGTCCAAAGGTCATTTGGGCAAATGTAACACTTGAGCATCAAGATATATTATTCTCTAGAGAAGAAAGTTTCTATCCATTGGACCATGTATATTTTGGTCCAATGAAGCCTATGTCTTATAAGTTGTAGTTACTCGTGCAAGTTGAGTACATATAGGCCTAGTTCCTAGGTAAATTTAAACCCCTCCAAAAATTTTCCTTACCAATAACTTGACTAAAATCACCAACCACACACTAGGGCCGATTATTTAATAATATAGCAAAAATTTCCAAGTTATCCCTAAGCCTAGTACGGTTTGCAAATCTAGGGGAGGCATAAATTATGGATAAAAACCAAAGTAGATTGTTACTAAACTTTATAGACACATGTAGTTCTTGGTTGGTTCGCTGGATCACATTCACATTCACATTCACAATCTTTGGGTGCCAAAGCACCAAAATACCTCCACTAGCACCATAGGCATCAACGGCAGCATATCCATATAAGTTTGTCTCATAATAGAATGAGTAGGATGAGTCTGCATCCATCTTTATATCCAGAAATGCATCCACCTCAGGTTTATAATAATCCAGAGCTTGCATCACAGCAGTTTGTTTTGCGGTTTGCATTTAATCCTCTCACATTCCATATCATTATCCTCGAAGGCCTATCTATGGTTGGCAGATGATCAGTTCATTGTTGAGTAGTAACTATATCGTAGCAAATTACTTTATGGTTTAGCATGAAGATTGCTGATATCTCTAGATGCACATTTGCTGGAGTGCATCGTGCGTCCATCAAAGCCAAGCTTTCGTCTTTGTTTTGGAATAGCATAGGGCAAGAGTTCATTTTCTATAGCCATATGGCCATTGGGATCGGGGACTGTGGTGGCAATATTAGGCTATTCCTCTATATTTGCTCGATTACCAGCTTGACAGTCTTTTCCCATTTTTCCATCTGAGTAAAGAGATGTAACTCTTCCATTGTTACAGTTACTGGTTGTATTTCGTTAAATCGATGTAGATGGCGCATGGCAGCGATTACAAACCAGGTCGGGGATAGATGGCTATTTCATTGCCTCGCATGTCTTGGGGTTTAGCTGTACATTTTAATGTAGGTTTGGGGATTTATGTCCACAATTATATGGTTATGTTTATAAAAACCTAAACTCTTATTATGTCCATTTAATGTGTAATATGATTTGTTATCAGTAGATTGTACAACGGATGGTTCACTTTCACAAGGAAAAGGAAAAAAGTTAATATTTTAATTGAAAAAAATAATCTCTAAAATAGTGTTTTTATAAAAATAATCGTAAACTACCATACTTGAAATCACCTTTTAAAACCCAATTTCAAAATATAATAAAATTGAGAGTTGGAATGCACATTTTGTCTTCTTCACTTGAAATTGATTGTTGAAAGTTGATTTTATTAAATATAATGAAATCAGTTATTTCTTTTAAAAATGAAGAAATCATTTTTTCAAGAATCGGTTTTATTAGCAATGCTAAAATTGATTCCTAAAGACTTGATTTTATTAGGAACTCCATATTAGCCCATTTCCTATTTTCTTTCACGTCCAAAATTACAGTAACTGTAAAACAAAAGCCACAATTATAAAACAAAAACTAGAACATAAACAATCCATACATCCCATCCCATATGCCAGCATCCAAACATCTCAATCATATTATGTTCCATATGCCAATATTCCAACTTCTCAAACTTGTAAAACAAAAACCTCAACAATTTCCAAGCTTCTCATCCATAATCATCAATTATAAGTCATCTACATACTCCTCAATTGTACCCTTCAACCATAATAGATTTTTATGACTATAATTAAAAAAAAAAAAAGACAAGATAAGGAAGTTTCATAGTACAATGAAAATAAGAAATGGAAAAGTTTCATTAGTTCATATACTATGTACATTTACAAAATATGTACAAAATGTTCATTAATATAGATAATGAGCATCTACGGATGTAGTGTATTTTTCACTATGAATGAACTACAACGTAGTTATAGTGGTTTGATGTATGATGCATTTTCACTGCCTATATCAGGCTCTCTTTCTTCTCAAAGTCATGCTTACCTTAAATCCATTATTGAAGCTCCAATCACCATTACTAATAGGAATCAACCTCTTGGACCAATCACATGCAACTAAGCAAGAGGACTCTAAGGACTTGCTTGGAGGATTCTAACTTTAAGCTATAGCCGAGACGGGGATTCCTATCTTGAGCTAATCTCCAACTGACTTAACTATTAGATCCTCATATGTGTTAGATCCGCCCCTGTTCAACAGTAGCATTTTACTCCAAGAGATAGCCTAAGAATAGTTAAGGTGAGCTCTAGATCCGACTACAGGCATCTGACCCTAAAGTAAGCTAACTTCTTTTTAGAACTAATTGGTCCCCAACTTGAACCAAATCAGGTCAGCCACTGACTGCAACACCCTACTGTTTTTGCCTACTTTGTAACATATTCCTAATGACCAATCACTAAGCGACATGTGTCTTCTGACACAATATTTTAGAATGATTTTTTCTTTTTGTACTGAATATTTTTTGTCTCTTTTGCCCCTTTTAGTATGTTTCATGTAACCTAAGTGTAAAATACCCTTTTTGTCTTTTTATATATGTAAAGTAAACCCTAGTGAACAGGTATATAAGCCCCCACTTCCTTGTATACAAACATCTAACTTTCAATACAGATTTATTCATTTGAGTAACCATTGTGTTTTCGTTATCTCTTAACTCTTATCTATTTCCTTTAACAAAGAGTAGTAGTGAATGATCCTTTAGTTTTGACTGGTATGTCATATCTGGTGGATTGTAGGTCGAGTAGAATCGAGTGGTATGTCATATCCATTTGGTAGCTTCTCGGACTTTGCTAACCTTTTCCCCTGTATGTTTTGGTTTGTTTCATTGTGGTGTCTTTCCATGTATTTGACTTTGGAGACACATCAGCTTCGCTGGTATCAGAGTACAGTTCTATGAGGGGGTATGTGAAGTGGCAGTGAAGTTTTAGTTCGTTTTAATGTTAGTGGTTGTTGTGTTCCATCCGTAACTACTACAATATGTTTGTGTGACAGTAAGTGTGGTTTTATTGTTACTTTGTTTCCTATTGTGAAAATAAAGCAAGTTTGTTTCTATTCTATTTGAGTGGCCATTAGGTATTACAGTTGTTAACGAGTTGTTAATTCATTTGAGAAGTATTGTACCATGTTTGATTCAAGTATTTAGGGAGTTATTGGTGACCAGGGTAGTGGTGCTCAACTTGGTCATGGTCATAATGGTAGTAACACTCTAGTATCAGTTGACGACAAACTTAATAGACTCATAAACGTTGTTGAGAGACTAATCACCACAATGCAAGTTAATAGATAGCAACCCTAAGGTGTACAACAACAAAACCTACAGGAAGATGTCCTTAAGAGACACTATGGCCAAGACAATTGAACCAATTGCCCAATTTGACCACCATGAGCTAGAGGAGTAGCAGATCCAGCTGCTAGACAACGACTGGAGTTAGGGGAGATTGGGAAGATGATGAGGAGCTAGATGTTGAAGAGTTTGGTGAAGAAGAGGTAGACTATTACTAGGTATAGGGACGAGGACATCAAGTTCCTCAAGGGCTAGACAACATTAAGGTACAAATCCTGCCCTTCAGTCGAAGTGGAGATGCAGATGAATACTTGGAGTGGGAAGAGAAGGTCGAGAAAGTATTTGATTGTTATGGGTATGAGGATGTGGTTAAAGTCCAACTTGCTGCATTGGAGTTTACTGGGTATGCCACTATGTGGTGGAAGAATTTAAATGCAGTTAGAGCAAGAGATGGAAGACGAGGTGTTAGAACTTAGGATGAAATAAAAAGGTTGTTAAGAGGTAGATTTGTGCCCAAGACTTACCTATAAGATACATTTGCAAAATTGTAGGAGCTTCACTAGGGAAGCCAATCTATTGATGACTATGTCGAGGAGTTCCAGATGCTAATGATCCGAGCTGGCATGGAAGAACCAGAGGCTCGTACAGTATCATGGTTTGTTTTTGGGCTCAAGTATGAGATTCGCAATATCATAGAAATACAGAGGTTTTATACACTGAAAGAGGCCATTAAGATAGCGCAGAGGGTCGAAAGGTGGAAGAAAAGTATTCCGAGCCTTCTTGGGCTGACATTATCGGAGGTACTAGTACCGTGCCGATTTGTTCAAGTTGAGCTAAGGAGGCCATATAGGACCAAGGATAGGAATGACTAACCTGAAGACAGCTGAGGAAACTAGTAGGGTTAAGTAGGATAATAGGGTCGAGCTGATACTATGTCGACCCTGAAGACATATAAAAAAGGGCAGACTCCTGGATAGAAGACCAGTGAGGTAAAGTGCTTTAAATGCTTAGGCTTCGGACATATGGCCATTGAGTGTCCGAATTAATGCATCATGGTGCTCTGAGGAGATGTAGTGGATAACATTGATGAGAGCAAGCTTGAGAAGGAAGATGTTGGAAGACTCAAGGTTGAAGAGGAAGAGAAGACCTATGTCTATGCCTACCAGGGAGAAGTAATGACCCCGGTCCTAAGACGAGTCTTAAGTTCCTTGCTAAACTTTACGGAGGATCAGAGAGAGAATTCGTTCCATACCAAGTGTATCATCAAAGGCTAATTATGCGCGATCATAGTGGATGGAGCAAGTTGTACAAATGTGGTTGCGTAATCCTTTGTGCAAAGGTTAGGTCTACTGACTTCAAGGCATCCCTGACCTTATAAGCTACATTGGGTTCATGATAAGGGTTTTTTGTACGTGATTGAACAAGTGATCGTGTTGTTCAGTGTTGAAAATGTATACAAGAATGAAGTGGCATACAATGTTGTCCCTATGGGAGCTTCGCATTTGTTGCTTGGACAACCTTAGTTGTTCGACCGACGTGTTACTCACGAAGGGTATAAGAACACCTATGCCTTTATCAAGGATGGGAGGAAGATTGTATTGCAACCTCTAACCCCATCCCTAGTAACTGAAGCCTATAATCAGCTTACCCGAACTAGTAAGAAGAAAGCCCTAGTAATGAGCTGAAGAGAGCTTTGATTTGCTGAGAAGGTTGATGAACCTATGTTCCTGGTGGTTAGGAGATTGTTGGAGATGAGGGAATTACAAGATGTTCTAGAAGAGATTTGAAGCTTGCTAAATGAGTTTTTTGACCTGTTTCTAGAAGAATTGCTTGGAGGACTACCTCTAATCTGAGGCATAGAGCACTATATTGACCTGCAGCCAGGCGTTGCCCTCCCAAATCGACTTGCATATAGGATGAACCCTAAGCAGGTTGCCAAGTTGGAGAGGTAGGTGGACGAGCTTATAGAATGAGGGTATGTGAGGGAGAGCATGAGCTCTTGTATCGTACCAGCTCTGTTCGTTCCAAAGAAGGATGTTTCATTGCACATGTGCATCGATAGCTAAGCAATCAATAGAATTACTGTCAAGTACAGATGCTCAATACCGAGGCTCGATGATATGTTAGATGAGCTTCATGGCACCAAAATATTTTCGAAGATTGATCTGCTAAGAGGCTATCACCAAATTCGCATGAGGCTAGGTAATGAATGAAAGATTTCCTTCAAGACTAGGCATAGACTCAATGGTTGGTTATGTTGTTTGGGCTTACTAATGTGCTAAGCACATTCATGAGGTTGATGAACCATGTAATGCGACTTCTAATTGGGAGATGTGTGGTCATGTACTTTGATGATATATTGATATATAGTGTCGACTTGAACAACCATGTTTGACATCTTCATGAAGTATTTGACATTTTGCAAATTGAGAACTTGTATGAGAATGTAAAGAAATGTATGTTCTGCTAGAGAGAAGTGATATTCCTAGGGTTTGTAGTATCAGGGGAAGGAATCTGAGTAGATGAGGAGAAGATTCGAGCTGTTTTATAATGGCCGACACCATAAAATGTCATTGAGGACCGAAGTTTCCATGGCCTAGCTTCTTTCTATAGAAGATTTATTAAGGACTTCAGTACAATAGTTGCCCCATTGATTGAGTTGACTAAGAAGAGTGAAGGATTCAAGTAGAACGACCGAGTTGAACAAAGCTTTAGAGAGATTAAGGAAAAACTCACCTCAGCACCTGTCTTGTCACTGCCAGATTTTGATAAGCCCTTTGAACTAGAATGTGATGAATCGGAAGTTGAAATTGTTGCTGTCCTGATGCAAGAGCGACAACTCATTGCCTTCCATAATGAGAAAGTTAATAGTCCTGCCCTGAACTATTTTGTGTACGAGAAGGAGTTGTACTCTCTTTTTCGAGCCCTCACTGTGTGGTAATACTACCTGCTACCACGAGAGTTTGTTATTTACGTTGACTACGAATCATTAAAGCATCTTGGGAGTTAGAATAAACTCTCAAGGAGATAGGCCAAGTGGTTAGAGTTTATGGAGGGGTTCTTGTACATCATTTGGTATAAGAAGGGAAGTGCAAATGTGGTCATTGATGCTCTGTCGTGATGGCAAACTTTGTTGACAAAATTATTAGGATTCTCAATAATTACGGAGCATTATGTCATGATTCTCATTTCGACCCTATCATAGAACGGTATAAGGATGGAATTGCTGTTAAGGAATATTATCTCAATAACGGCTACTTGTTCAAGGATCGAAGGCTATGCATACCAAATTGTTCCATGTGTGAGTTGTTGATTAGGGAAGCTCATAGCAGAAGATTATCTGGTCATTTCGGGGAGACCAAGATAGCCAATATGTTGAAAGAAAACTTTTATTAGCTTAGTTTGGCCAAAGATGTCTATAAGGTAGTTAGTAGTTGTGAAGCGTGAAAGCGTGCTAAGGGGAAGAGAGAACCCCATGGAGAGTATATGCCATTACCGACACCCACTTTACCTTGGGCCAACCTCAACATGGACTTTGTCTTAGGGTTGCCCTAGACATCTAAAGGGAAGGACTCTATTTTTGTTATAGTAGACTACTTTAGCAAGATGGTATACTTCATTCCATGCCATCGGACTAACGACGTCCTATATATTGCTGATTTGTTTTTGCAGGAGATTGTTCGACTATATGGAGTACTAAGGACTATTGTTTCAGATCGGGACACAAAATTTTTGAACTATTTTTGGAAGACTTTTTGGAGAAGACTTGGAACTAAACTTATATTCAATTCCAGTAGCCACCTTCAAAGTGATGGTTAAATTGAAGTGGTAAACAAGATGCTAGGTAATCTGCTTAGAGTTGTCGTTGGAAAGAACTTACGGGATTGGGATCTGTCCTACCAATTGTGGAGTTCTCATACAACCGAACTATCCATAGCACTATTGGGAAGACCCTATTCGAGGTCGTCAATGGCTTTAATCCTATCGTTCCCCTAGATATGATCGGTGCCTTAGCAGTTATTGAAGAAAGTCAATCTGGAGTGGACTGAGCCTAAGAATTGCATAAGCTACACCAGTTTGTAACAAGGAAGATCGCTAAGTTTAATTAGAGGCAATGAGAGATTGGTAGCTGAGGTCGCTGAATTGTTTCTTTCTAGCCCAGAGACCTAGTATAGATTCACCTCAACTAAGAGTGATCCCTACACTTGAGACAGAACAAACTATCTCTTTGTGTTGATAGTCCATTCAAGGTCCTAAGGAAAATTAACCGCAATGCTTCTCAAATCAAGTTGCTTGATGACTATGGAGTTTCTTCTACCTTCAATGTATTCGATCTGATTCCTCACTAACCAACAGAAGAAAACTCAGTAAGTTCCCTAGAAGAAAGAGCAAAGATCGCTCCAGATGTGAGGACAAATCTTTCTGACCCCCAGGCAGATGATAGGAATCAACCCCTCGAACTGATCATGCACAGCCGAGCTAAAGGACTCTAGGGACTCGCTTGGAGGATTCTAGCTCTAAGCCATAGCCGAGACGGGGATTCCTACCTTGAGCTGATCTCCAACCAACCCGACTATCAAATCTTTGCATGTGTTAAATCTACCCCTATTCAGCAGTAGCATTTTACTCCAGGAGATAGCCTAAGAATAACTGAAGCGAGCTCCCAATCTGACTACAGGCATCCGACCTCGAAGCAAGTTAACTTCTTTTCAGAACTAATTGGTCCTTGACCTAAACCAGATCAGGTCAGCCTCTGACTGCAATGCCCTCTTGTTTCTGCCTACTTTGTAAAATATTCCTAACTTCCAGCCACCAAGCAACACGTGTCTTCTGACACAATATTCCAGAATGATTTTTTCTTTCCGTACTGAATATTCTTTATCTCTTTTACTCCTTTTAGTATGTTTCATGTAACTTAAGTGTAAAATACCCTTTTTGTCTTTTTATATAGGTAAAGTAACCCTAGTGGACAGGTATATAAGCTCCCACTACCTTGTACATAGGCATCCAACTTTCAATACAGATTTATTTAGTTGAGTAACCCTTGTATTCTTTCGTTATCTTTTAATTCTTATCTACTCTCTTTAACAAGGAGTAGTGGTGAGTGACTCTTTAGTTTGGACCGGTGTGTCATATCCGATAGATTATAGGTCAAGTAGGATCAAGTAGTGTGTCATATTCATTTGGTAGCTGTCTGGACTTTGCTAACCTTTTTCCCTATTTGTTTTGGTTTGTTTCATTGTGGTGTCTCTCCATGTATTCAACCCGAGAGATGCATCAATTACACATACTCTCTCAAATGATATATATCTACTGCTTACACTCACCATACAAAAATCTTATGAGTTTCAAACTCCTAACCGCCTTCTTATCTCTCGTGAACTTATGCTGCAAACCATACTTCTTGCTTGACCATGTAGCTCATTTAGTTTTTGAAGTCAATCTTCACTTTCTCTACTATCACTATCAAAACAATTGTCATCAGAATCCTTACCGATATCTTTACAAACTAGTTCGTTCTCAAAATTTGTCTCCCTTTTAGCTTTGCTTGTAACTAAATATTAGTTTTAGGGAGATTGCAACTACTACTTGCTTTTTGAGTGGTTGGTATAGGTTGAGATTCATATACCTTGGTCTCAACTTGATCATCAATGTTAGTCTTCTATTTAAAATTAAACTTAGGTTGAACAGGCATATTGATTTCATATATTTCAACTTACAACTCCATTGAAGCACTAACCTTTTACAACTTTAAGAGGATGCCAATATTTGCCTCAAATCATTATCATTGTTTATAGGCACAACGTAGAAATAAACCTTACTTCGTTACACAAGGAGGCACCTATGGATCAACTCAATCTAGTAGGTCTACATGTTAATCAAAAGATAGCTATGTATGATACTCACCAACTACTCATAGTTTGCATCATAAATAACTCCAGCCACTTTCATCATGCGTTTATCATCTCACATCTCATCCTCTCATTACACAATATATCAACAGATATAGCAAACCATCCTAACCTTGCCCATTTCCTTGCTTTTCTAAATTTAAGCATAATCCATATACCAGTAAGTCCAAGTTTGTAATGATTCAATTATTATAGCATTCAAACATGATGCACAATCATGATCAGTCTAAGGACAATCTAATATGAAAATGGCCAAAACTAGAATTGCATTAATTTGTAAAGTTCTTGTTCATCATAAGTTTAGAGCATCTTGGAATATGAAACCATAAAAATAACTAAATAGCAACATCATATATACTTATTACAATTGCCTTCGAGCATTATAATTATAAAAAATTCAAAAAAAAAAAAAACTATTTGGCTAGGTATGTAAGCCAACGATAACTAAACCACAACTTTGAAAATTTCACTAAAAAACAATGCAGCATTAGATATACTTATAGTAAGTGATTTCATATGTTAAAATTACATTAAAGTGGAAAAAAAATTAAAAAAATAGCTTCAACAACTTATAAAGAGAGAAAGAGAGTTAAATATAAGGAAATTTCACTTTATCGAATTTAGTGTAGCAATTGTGTAATATCTGTGTTTAGGTCACAATTTTGGTTTTAGTTTGGTAAAAATTAGTATGAAATGAGAAACCTAGAGAGAGAGAGTGTGGTTTGGGTTTCTTTTTTTTTTTTTTTTTAAGAGAGAAAATGATCATGTTAGACTGAGGAAGAATCGAGAAAGAGGTAAGAGTTTTAATTTTGCCAGACAAAATTGACTATTCATTAAAGTAATCAATTGTTCAACAATAGATTTCATGCCACATAAATATCATTAGGACTTCACTAGCAAATTCCTATACAATATGAAATGGGGTTTCCAAAACCTAAATTTAATTGTGATAATTTTGGGATTATTTTTCTAAGAGCTTGATCTTTGAGATTCTTTTTTAAAATATAATATATTTTTCCCTTTCCCCTCTTTTGCCCCATTTATAGACTTATTTATATATTCGTTTATCTTTAAGTCGTTAGTATCCCCTTTTTTAAGCTATTCACTAATTAACATAATTTTTTTGAATTAAATCAACAAAATGTATCAATAAGTAGTCTAAATAAAACTGTCAAAAATAAGTTTAAAACACAATATCAAAAATATATCATTAAATATTCTATCACACTATTAACATATTATGAAACACAAATATTATAATGTTCAAGTCTAAATACTTTCTATGAGATTCGGCCATAATAAGAAAAATAGCAAAATGTTTAGTAAAAGGTGTTATTTTTATTAATACTTATTTGAATTTCCAAGTAATACATGCTTTTGTTAAGGTGCCAATTATCTTATCATAATTTATTTTTATTATTATTTTAGGTTTAATGATAGTTGTAGGCATGAAATGACTAGTTTTAATACTTCTAACATAATTTAGAGTGATAAGGAGTGTTTGGTTTGCAAATTTTTAGGGTATTGAGACAAGAAAATTCATGTTGTACTGTATTTAGTTTACAAATTAAACTTGATTAGATGAAATCCCCCAATAGACTTGACAAAAATTGAGATTTTTATTTATTGTATTTACTGGTACAAAAATCTTGGGATGTGACAATCAAAACATAACCTAACACTTTTCTTCTTTTTTAATCATCACCTTACCACCTACCCTGGCTACCTCACTATTGCCATCACTATTACTAACACTACCACCACGATCATCACTAGCTCCATCACCTACTACCATTGTATTGCCACCATTACAACCACTATCTTATCATTACTACCACCACCACCATCAATACAACATTAATACGAAGTCACCATTACCATCTCCTCTTATTACCACCTACCACCATCATATACATTACTTTTGTTACCATCATTTAATCTCAAAAACTCATATACTATCACTATCATAACTATTATTATCGCATCTTCACAAACATAACCACCAAAGCCATCACCATCATTATTACCATAATTATTATAGTCATTATGTTATTAATACTAACCTATCATCACATTGCTACTACTAATTAACTAATGCAAGTGATTACCACTATGGTACATCACCATTAGTGATGAGTTTGGAACGATGATGATATTATGATGGTGATGATGATATTATGGGAAGTAACAATGGCAAGATGGTAATAAAATGGGAAGATACAATTTAACAAATATAGAATAATGTACATAGTATATTTATCAATAATTAATGTTTGATATAATACTTGTATATAACAACGTACAATTGTGCTATACTTAATGTACTAAACACATTGCAAGAAACTTATGCTATATTATTCTACTCGTATTGTGTTGTACAATTCTCATTTTCTGATGCTATATTAGAAACCAAACATTACCTTAATATGTAATAAATAAGCATGGATGTTACTATGCTAGTATGTACTTTTGATAAAGGGCTTATGGGCAGAGATAAAGAGTTCTTAAAACTTAATGTTCCTCCTTGTCTTATCGTCCGAAATAAGGATGGACCTAAGAAGGTAGCCGATGGAGGCCTTAGTCCCCCAGAATTTTGTGTAGAGCTAATTAGAAGAAATGTTTATATATTACTTAAAGCAACTTGCATAATTGAAAAGACATGGCTTTAGCAGTAAGGGGGAGAGATCATAAGATGCAAGTTTGAGGTTTGAATCCTAAGATACCGTTTTCGTGTTTCTATTGCCTCAATGTCCTTTTAATACTAATGCATGGGCTTTTCAGTGTTCTTTCATTTTCTTTCTAGTGTATGGGCTCTGTAAGATTCTTTTTGTTTTTCTATTTATAATAGATAATTTATTTATAACTAATAATTCGTTAGACACTTAGAGGAAATCTCTTGAAAATAAAGGATTTCTCAAAACAACTTATTAGAAGATACTTTTCATATTTATAACTTTTGCAGGGCATTTTATAATTTTATGTACCTTATTCTTTACATTTTCAATAAAAAGAAGTGTTTCTAAATGTAAAATATTTTAAAATGTCTTGTAGATACAATGAGTGGTTCCTTATGATATCTCTTAAAGCAGTTTTTACACATATGGTATATTAATGAGTGCTCATGCACACATCAAGAAATGTCCACTTATTATTAGGAATTTAATAATTATTTTTCATTGTTTTATGTGCTGTAAATTATTACATCTCTAATAAATAAATTTAATACAATATGTATTATAATTGTAAGAAAAACTAAATTTAGTTAACGAGTAAATCCAATATGGACTTAATAAAAGGGAAAACTTAGCCTCCTAATAAATGAATGTTGAGATTGTCCTTGCTCTGAAAGTAGCTCTAAGCGATGGTGGAGAGTTGACAGTCATAATGGCATTGTTTTAGCATACTTAACCCAAACACTTTGAAATGCTAGTGTAATTTGGTGGAGTTTTTGGGTACTTTTGTTATTGGACTTGGGCTTAGACAATGTTTGCAAGAGTAAATGGGGTGTATTTTGAACGAGTTATAGCCACCAAAGTGGTGAGGAGAGAGAGAGAGAGAGAGAGTTATATTTTCTCGATACTTGAGAGAGTTACAAGGTCTTATATGCAAGGAAAAAGAATCTAATTGACACACGATAAGAGCTTTCATGATTATGTTGGGTAGATAGGTTTATGCTTATGCTTAAGATTGTCTAGCCAACCTTACTTGAAAAAAGATTGTCATGTCAAGATTTAACTTATAATTGAAATGTATATAGTTGTAGAACTATATAAAAGTGGTAGAATTGTAAGTATACAGAGTCATATACCTAAACTCATAATTTAGTAAAAACTTACATCTAAATGATTTTGCATTCGTTTTAATCAAGCAAAGTCTCATAAAATCATCACGTAGAATTGTACTAGCTAAATTGCAATTTTAACAAGCATACTCATATTTTATGGTGTAGAAAGAATGTTATGCATGAAAATAAGGTTGACAATTTGGATCCTGGTACGATAGATTCAGACATGATACGACGCAATTTAGACAGGTTAGTATATGAAAAAATTGACTCAAGAAACTAATAAGTTAGACCATTTTAAATATGATTAAATTCGTGTCCTGGTCCGAGTGAAGCTTCTAGACTTTGACATGAAATATGCTATATATTCTTCCATAGTTGCATTTTGTTGCACAAACCGCTTTCTTTCCAAGTCAATATCTCAATTAAAGGCATCATATTTATTGTTTTTAACCATATATTCTTTTTACCGCATCATAGTTTAAATGGAAAAAAAATTATAAACTCATATGTAGATTATTTGATTGTTTCCCTTGAAAATATGACAAATGATGTAACAAATTTGGAAATTAACACTAGTATTAATACAAGTATCCCTTTAAGTAATGGTTCTATTCAATTTAGTAATGTTATATAACTTAAATTTAATGACGTTATGTATATTTTTTTTAATTGCATCGTAGTTTAAATAGGTAAAAAGTTATGAACTCATGTATAGATTCTTTAACTATTTTTCTTAAAAATTTGACAAATAATGTGATAAATTTATAAATTAACATTGGTAGTAATACTAATATACATTTAATCCATAATTTTACTTAATTTAGTGATGTTATTAAACTTAAATTTTTGACAAATAATGTGATAAATTTAGAAATTAACATTGGTAATAATACTAATATATAATCCATAATTTTACTTAATTTAGTGATGTTATATAACTTAAATTTTTATATTTTCTATATTTGGTAGGATTTTGTTTTACTAGAACTTTTAGTTAGGTTGTAGTTTTATATTAATTATCTAGATACTATGTCATTTCTCTTTGTAAAATTTAATTATTATTGTCGCAT
Organism: Lumnitzera littorea; assembly: GCA_024138015.1. Lineage (NCBI taxonomy): Eukaryota > Viridiplantae > Streptophyta > Magnoliopsida > Myrtales > Combretaceae > Lumnitzera > Lumnitzera littorea. Next base: position 96,697,740 of record JAMXBB010000002.1, on the reverse strand, counting down.
TTTTCCATTTCTGTCTATAAATATTTAATAAATCTAATTATGATATTTTAATCAATAAATGGGTTAAACTTGGAGATGATACACGTTAGGTTATAACTTTAGGTTTTCATACATGGGCCATGTCACATGTTGAGGTTTTAGATAAGAATCCGTTTAAATACAGAAACAAGACACAATGTGATAATGCGAATTGCTAACCTATATGCATGGATGCTCTCTAATTGGTTGTTGGCTTTTTCTCGAGGCACATTTAGGGTACGATTATTCCCCTTCTATACGTTGGATAGTGACTTGTTGGATTTTTATAGAACTAGTCCATAATAGAATCTTTCACAATTGATATGAATATAATTTGTTTTTAGCAAAACTCTAATTCTATTAACAATCTTCCTACCTTGATATATTTTTGGCTAAATTTCAATCTTATGATTAAAGGGATTAAAAAGACAAGTACAAGATCTCGATTATTCTATATCTAGTTTCTTTTCTTTCTTTGATTTTTGAAAAGTAAATTGTTCAATATAACTTAATAATGAAAGAGATAGTCAAGAAAAAAAAGTAAAGAAAAGAAAAATCATCTTGAAGTAGCTTAAGTAGTTAGGATGGAGTCTTTAACTACTAGTTAAAAAGAACATCTCATTCCTTACATTAATAGCTACAAAATCTACTGCTCTATTTAGAGTAAATTTATCTACACAAGAAGTTCATGAAAGAAGAAACACATAAGAAGTTGAATTTAGAAGAAATCACTTGATTCACCACTATAAGTAAGATAGGTTTTACTATGTGTACCTAAATTTTAGGTCAAATTACAAATATACCTTAACTTTTAAGCAAATGCAAATAAATCCTTTAAATTTTTAAAATTTAATTTTAGTTTTTATAATATTATGAAAATGTGCATACAAGCTTTAAACAATTGCTAAATGCCCATAATTTTTGTATTCTAACAATAATGTAAGGTTATTTGCATGTTTTTGAACGTTACAAAGAAGGATAAATCAAACATTGAATGTTTGAAATATTTATCAACACCTAATCATAAATTTAGAGATATATTTACAATAGACCTTAAAAATTTTATTAATTGTTTTATTTGAATGTAAGTAAATGTAATGTCATATAATCATAAAGTACTACTATTGGAATGTTTTATAAAAGAAAAATTTCACAAAAACTCAATTAGGAAGCACTGGTAATATAAAGATTGACCCATATAATAGGGGAACTAGCATCAGATCGAATCCCCCTTAATTTGGTGGTGAGAACCGATAAGCATAACAGTATCAAGGATGGGTCAAAATCAACTATGCTTCAAAGATGAGTGGTGTTAGGAGGTGTAAGCTCAACTCATGTGCAAATGTATAGATATGATGTACTACAGCCACTTTGCATAAACCAATTAGCTTAGTTTATAAGATGCACAATTGAGACTAAGGGGGTTACTCACTATTAATCCTTGCTCAAGGAAATGGATAAGAGCGAGTGTAAGATGAACTTGAACAAGTAAGAACAAGTTACAATAGGTTGATTATAACATGGGTATTTATATGCACTTCTTTAGGGTAAATTACAAGGAAGACAAATTACTAAAAAAAGGTGATTATCATAAAGGAGTAACTTATTAAATATAATGAACACAAAAGGGTTAAATCCATAAAGAACTGTAATGCCTCAAGCTAAAAGTAGTGAATAACTAAGCCAATAAATATTAATGGGCCTATTTTAATTACTTAGTCTTAAAAGTTGTAACTATGTATTAATAAGGTATTCACCTTCATGACCTTATAAATTAGTATCACAACTTTCTATAACCTACGTAGGACACTTAACCAAGGGGTATTAGAATCTCTCTCTCTCTCTCACCCCCCCTCCCCTTTTTTTCCCTAAGTTCTTCCCTCTCTGTGTTGTATGATTCAAGCCACCTATTACCTATAAGTCATCTTAGAAGCACCTCCCTGTGTTGTATGATTCGAGCCACCTACTACCTATAAGTCATCTTAGAAGCATGCTAGGAGTCACCACCTTGATGACATTCCCCTCCCTCTTTAGACCTCTTTCTAAATTGGAGTCAGACTCAAATTGTTAACCTACTAGTAAGGGGTTGGCTCTGATACTAATTTGTAACGTCTTAGGATAAAAGTAATAAATAACTAAGCTAATACATATTAATAGGCCTATTTCAACTACTTGGCCCCAAAAATTTCAACCATGTGTTGACAAAGTATTCACCACTATGGCCTTATAAATTGGTACCATTACCTTCTACAACCCATGTAGGATACTTAACTACGGGGTATCACAAGAACAAGAATACCCTTGTAACTATCATACATAGTATAGATGTTAAATATAGGTGGTACTAGTTGTTTGGACAAGGATCTAGTGTTCATAACAAATTAGGTAAGGTTTAGAGGCAGCTTAGCGAGGTACTTAGATAGGTCGACACTTGTCAAGGATTGCTTGAAAATAGCTTGGATGAGCTAACAGTCGGGTTGGTCGAACTATTTGGGAGTTCGAACAGGTCTTGGAACGGAGATAGGGCTATGAGTGTTAGGTTGCAAGTCAGAAGGTTAGACGGATCAGGTTGGCACAATAGAGTTGACTCTTTAGGACTTGAGCAAAGGGAAAGGATCTAGCATGCCATGCTCTTTAGTCCCCTTGCTTAGGTATGTGACAAGGGTTTTTGAGGTTGATTCTTATCATCCCTTCTAGGTTGGTTAGGATTCTGGATCAAATCCAAAGAGCTCTCTTGGTGGTTTTCTCCTTTCTCAAGTACGTATGGCTTTAGGTGATAATGTTGAATGTGTTAGAAACTTTGTATTCTTTAGGTAATTTTATCTGATGAGTGTTGTCGTTAACCTTCTGGAGTATTCTGATGGTCCTTTAGCTCGGATAAGTAGCTTATGATAGGGAATTAGACCCTAGGACACCTTACTCGTGCCTAAGATAAGGAACTAGAGAGCATAGTACATCAAATCATCTCCCTCTAATGAAGTCTTGAGGACTCTTCCCTTCTAACTAAACTCAAGCTACCTTACTTCTAGAGCTCCTCTATGCCCTCCATGAAAGACATTAGGCTAATACTCANAATTATAAATATGTTGTATCCTCCTTAAACTAATACTTACAAATTAATACATTCAACTTTGATTTAGAAGTTTGAAAATTGCAAATCTCTTTACATATGAATGCTTGATTGATGGGGGGTATTAGATTATGGAGTACAAAAAGTGTAAGTTTTGTCATCGAAAAGGGGGAGATTGTTGAACACATTAATATGAGACAAAACTTAACTGAGATTAGAACCATTATTATAGTGATAATCCTGTAAGGTAATGACTTGGCTAAATATCAATATTAATGTTTACAATATTGAAGTGCCTTGAGGACAATTTTTTTGTCAAGATAAATGAATGTTAGTTAGTTGTGTGTTGTTTTTGGTTTGGCTTTTTGTTGATTTGTGTTTTAGAGAAGAACAGGAAAGAATAAGCAAAAACAGGGCATACCAATTAATTGGTATGCCCTGTTTTTGCTTATTCTTTCCTGTTCTTCTCTAAAACACAAATCAACAAAAAGCCAAACCAAAAACAACACACAACTAACTAACATTCATTTATCTTGACAAAAAAATTGTCCTCAAGGCACTTCAATATTGTAAACATTAATATTGATATTTAGCCAAGTCATTACCTTACAGGATTATCACTATAATAATGGTTCTAATCTCAGTTAAGTTTTGTCTCATATTAATGTGTTCAACAATCTCCCCCTTTTCGATGACAAAACTTACACTTTTTGTACTCCATAATCTAATACCCCCCATCAATCAAGCATTCATATGTAAAGAGATTTGCAATTTTCAAACTTCTAAATCAAAGTTGAATGTATTAATTTGTAAGTATTAGTTTAAGGAGGATACAACATATTTATAATTTCAATACTTATATTAAACATGATTAATTGTCAAGATAAAGTGACCCTCTAGATGGGTTGAAGTCTTCTTCCCCTTTGGCCTCATCAAAAAGATGAGATTTCAGGTGATGAAGAGGAAGAGATATGCAAGTCAAGAATTTGGCATAATCTCGGCTTAAGCCTTAGGATATACCCTCTATGAAGAACAAAACCCCTCACTTAACAATTTCAAGCCACAACACATGTCAATTACCAAGCCTATCTTTCATATACCAATCCTGACTACACAAATAACAAATTCAACTTCACAAACCATAGAGGAAAGTTCATATAATTAAAGGCCATATATCCAAATATCTAAGACATTACATTGCATATGACAAGACCAAGTTCGAAAAAGCAAAACTAAAGGACAAGGAAAGGCCAAAAGCTAAGTCTACAAGGAGAACAAAGGGAGGCCATCAAGGCTAATTCCGATAACAGAAAAGATGAAACAAGAAAATATGAAAGCGCTCTTAGGATTCATCGTCATAAGATGAAGAAGTAGTACAATGGTATTGGAGTTTGAAGTGGGCATATAAGTCACTAAAACCCAATTGGATGTACTAGTTGATATTTATGAGACCTTCTTGAACTTCATCTCGAAAATGATGAACCTCATTCTGGAGTTACTAGAAGCAACCCTCAACATATTGATAGAAGAGGTGTTAGGTTTATAGGGGTATAGTAGGATCAAAAGGATGAAAATAGTAGTCTTATGCTAATGTAGTCTTACGTAACCTAACTCGTGCACGACTAGGCTCACTTTCCCATTCAGTTTGATCCATATTTAGAATAGCAGCTTCTTCCTTAATCTCACCACCACCATGTGGTGGTAAGAGATCTCCATCCCGCCTTTCCCATCGATGACTGGTCTTTTTCCACTCAGTTTGTGAGATGTTAGACGTTTTGTATTTTAAGGTTTTGTAAACCTTAGGGGTTAAGGGAAATTCAACACCTTTTCTTTCCAATAAGAGAGTGATGAGATGAAACAATAAGAGAATGCTCTTATTTGGTCCATTGGTAACTTTCTTGAAGTATTGGAACACTAGATGAAAATAATTAATTTTGATATCTTTCATCAAACAGTATAGAATCCATAGGTTACCCTAAGTGATGATATGGTGTTAGTTAGCTCTAGGCAATAATTATCCACAATAGAAAGATGAAGGATTTGTTATTGGAGTGGCAAGTGAGCTGCCCTAAGATTTCTCTCATTATGCTAATCTTCACCCACTCCATGAGTTCCAAAAACTACGTCATAATACTCGTCCTCATTACCACCAAAGCTATTCATAAAACCAAATCTCCCTGTCTTAGCTCTTAACAAGTCACAAATATCATCTTTATCAATTTCAATCATACTCTCATAGACGTGTATAATTTTCTTCTAATTTCACCATGGCGTTTAATGCCAACCTCTAAGTTCCCATCCTCATCTAATTTATCCGTTAAAATATAATAGTATAATTTTACTACTTCCTCATGAACATATTTAGGATACTCTTGAGATTGAAACACTTTATTTGACATAATATCTGGCATCCTAAATAAGCAAAGATTTTGAAAAACTTCTCTTTCATGCGTTTTAGCTATATGAGGAGAGAGGGCATCAAAGATGATATGATGCACTAAGGACAAACAAGGGTGAACGTATTGAGATGGTTTCAAGCTTATGGACAGCTTGAAAAACAAGGATGGGAATGTATGAAAACAAAAAGTAAACAAGCAAACTTTGACCAGCTCTAGGGATATGACACATTAGGGAACTACTGAGGACTCAAGGTTCAACTTGATATGATGCACGAGTTAGTCTAATGAGGGTACTTGCCACCTGGCCTTGCTTAAGGATTATGATAAGAGTAAAGTAAGCAAACAAAATAGAGAGCAATGCTCACGAAAGAGTGAAGTCCATTTAATTTTGGGTTGTCTCTTGTAGCCACCATTACAAAGGGTATTTATACTTAAAAAATTAGGGCATTTTACCTAAAATGGAAAATATAAAGAGGGGTGTTATCTAAAAGAAGTAATGTACAAGGAATAACAAAGGGTAAAAATAAAAATTCAAGGAAATTAGCGATTAGTGTAGCAAATCCTTTCACATTGGGGTTGGACATATGGCAAGGATCACTAAAGGCACTTTTAGTAGAAGTAGACAAGTTGTACGGTCAAGCTGGGGATTACCGAATAGAGGTGTCAAGTAGACTTGAGAGTCCTTTTGAGAAGACGTAGGTTTAGACATGCTTTGGGGTTCTTGGCACTAGTATTGCTAAGCTGCTGGTTGGTACGGTCATGGTTGAATAGACATACGAAAGGATTAAGTTGTTAGTAAAGCATATTTTAGGTTATAACTTAATCATTGATAGACGATAAGTTACATGGCTTGACATGTAGAGTTGGTCAACAGTAAGGATCAACTTGGCTTTAGTAGGAGTTAGCTGGAATAATAGAATTTGCTTTATTAGCCCCTTAAGACCTTGAGCTCAGGCTCGGTTTGGAGGTCCAGTTGTTTGATTCCTATAATCCCCTCCAAGTTGATTTGGATTTAGGATCGAATCTGGTTAGTCTTTGCTCAATTCTCCTTCAAGTTGATAGGGGCTGAGGTTAGCAATGTTAAAGGTGTCATAAACTCCATAGTCTTAAGGTAATTCCAATTGATAGGCATTGTCATTGATCTTTTGGAGTACTTTGGAGAGACCTTCAGCTCAGGCGAACAACTTATTCTTTGTCTTGTTCGAAAACCTCTCCTTGCTCATGTGTAGCTATATTAAATCATCGAGCTAAAATTGTGTTGATTTCCTCCCTTTACTCTTTTCTCTTAGCTTCTTGATAGCTTAGTCAATCTACTAAGTAACATTCTCATATATCTGTTGTAGAGATTGTATTCAGGCTCTTGTATCGGGGTCTTATTGCTCAGACATGGGTATTGGGGTGTAATCAAGGGATAGCTTTAGATTGAAGCCATAGATGACTTCAAAGGATGCTTGTTTCATAGTATCAGGCATTGGACGATTGTAAGAAAATTCCACCACAGGTAAATAGACATCCCAATAAGCTAAGTTCTTCCCTACTATAGCTCGGAGCAGTGATTCCAAGGTACGGTTGACTACCTCTGTTGGGCCATTGAATTAAGGAGGACAGGAGGTGCTGAAGAGTAGTTTAGTCCCCATACAATGCCAAGGAGTTATCTAGAGATGGCTAAGAAACTTTGGATCTCCATCTGATACCACACTTCTTTGTATGTTGTGTAAACGAACAATCTCTTACAAAAATAGAAAAGTAATAGTTGAAGCATTGTTAGCTTTGGAGTAGGGCATAAAGTGTCTCATCTTACTAAATCTATCTACGATAGCCATCATAGAATCTTTGCTTTAGGTAGTTTGTGGCAATCCGAAAACAAAGTCCATGGTCAGTTTAGACCAAAGTTTGGTTAGGACAGGTAAGGGCATTACTTCCCTTGTTCGGCTTAACATTTGGCCTTCTTATACGTAGCGTAAGCTTCAACAACCTAATGCACATCTTGCTTCATCTTAGGCCAAAAAAATCTTTCATTCAATAGTTCATATGTTCACCTTTCCCTAAAATGTCCAAAAAGTTCACCAGAATAAGCGTCTCTTATTAACAACTCTCATATAGAATAGGCTGGCACACATAGCTTGTTGCTTTGAAATAGATAACCATCTCCCATATGGTAGTCATCTACCATTCTTTCCTCTATGCATCGTCCAAATATAGGACCAAAATGTAGGTCTTAAAGGTATTGCTCTTTGATGGTTGTAAATCCCAAGAGTCTTGTCTGTAGCTTATCAAGAGCACATTGGCATGATAAGGCATCAATAACCACATTAGACTTGCCCTGTTTGTAATTGATCACAAAGTTGAATCCCTCTAAGAATTTAAACCATCGTACTTGCCTCTTTGATAATTTGGTTTGACTTCTAAGGTGCCTTAAGGACTCATGATTTGTGTAGATAACAAACTCTCTCGATAGTAGATAATGTTGCCATATTTAGAGTGCTTGGATAAGGGTTAGGAGTTCCTTGTCATATACTAAATAGTTTAATTGAGGTCCTCTCAGCTTCTTGCTATGGTAAGCAATTAGTTTGCCTTCTTGCACCAAGATAGCACCTATCCCAATGTCTAACGTGTCATATTCAAGCTTAAAAATCTTCTTGAAGTTGGGTAAAGTTAATACTGGTGTAAAAGTCAATCTTGTCTTCACCTCAACAAAACTTCTCTCCTCTCTCTTCCTACTTAAATTCAATGTTCTTTTTTGTTAGCTCAGTAAGGGGTGTAACACTAATCTTAAAACCTTTGATGAATCTTCAGTAAAAGGATGCTAGTTTATGGAAACTTCTTACCTCAGCTCAAGTGTTTGGGGTCGGCCACTGGAAAATTGCTCGGATCTTCTCATCATCAACTCATAATCCTCCTTTACTGACTACATATCTTAGAAAAATTACTTTCTCTTGGTAGAAACATGACAAGTGTAAATTACTTTACACTTTCAAAGCATGTTTAGGTATAGAATTGATCATAAATGTGATTTAATTCTTAAGTTTGGGTACTTAATTGTATAAAATATGGATTTTAGGTAAATCACAAGCAAGGGGATGAATTATATACAAGAATAACAACTTTCTAGTCAGTCATGGTTGTAAGGAGAAGAAATTAGTAAGGTAACATCAATCACGGGCATGATAATGAAGTAATGAAGAGTCCAGACTTGATCACGTCCTCAATTACGGCCGTGATCGAGGAAGTATTGACAATTCTCCTATCAATTACAGTTGTGATTGAATAGCAATAGGATGATAACGGTTATTATCACGGGCGTGATGATATCTAATAATGCGACGAAGAGTTCACAGCCTCAATAACGGCCGTGATTGGTAAAAAATAATTCTTTTTGAGACTATCATGCCTCAAGTCTGCAACTGTTCTTTTCAACCTTTTCACACAAACTAGTATATAGAAAATGTCAAGTGGTGCCATGAAGGGATAAATTCGAGTCCTTTGACAGGGAGAATATAAAAATACCACAACTTGTGTAGAAAGGACATCATCATCATCATAAACATCATCATCAGCATCATAATCAAACTCAGACATTAAATTTTATTAGAGTAGAACATCATCAAGAACAACACATGACTTATCCACAGTACGTCCATTCACCTATCCTTGTGCCTAGTTGTATTTTTCGTTGTCTTTTATATATTTATCTAAGTGTTGTACTGTACTTTCCTAGAATTACTCAAGAGAGATGATGGGAATTTGTTGTTCATGTATTCGTTAGACTTCTCCAGTGGAATAAAAAGGGATTTTTACTTTTAACTTATTTTATTTCTATTTAATTATGTTTCCTATTAGTTTGTGTTGTTGTTTTATCATATGTGAGTAATCCATTAAGACTTACTACATCACTTAGCATGATCAAGTGCATGAAAAAGTAATTTCTCGATGTTTGGTAATTCTGATGAATGGTATTTAATGAATCTAAGTATGGTGTAGTGCATGACATTGACTTAGGACGAATTTCAATAGTATATGTCGAAAGACAATTTGATTGAATAGATTTAGTTCATTGGAACAACTTATGATAATAGAGATATTATTAGGAAAGTTGCCGCATTCTTAAGGAAATCGATACATTAACAGACATTAATGTGATCTTAGTTGGCTGTTAATTAGGAAGAGATTTCAATAGACACAATTAGGATTAGAAGTAAGTAGTTTTGAGAAGAATGCTTATATAATGTAATTTCCTGCAATTAACAAGTATTAGGATAAAAAAAAAGTATTTTGGTAAGATTATGCTAAGTGATGAAGTAAGTCTACATGTTAAGTGTATTTTCTTAATTGTTCTTGTAATCATTGTATTAATTACTCTAGTTTGTGGATTAGTGTAGTTTAGTTAACAATTAGAGCATTAATAATCGATCACTTGATAAATTCGATTGCTAGATAATAGGAAGATTATTATGTAGTAGTGTTTGAGTCATTTTCTTAGTAGAGAGGACCCTATACTCATCCATGTTATAAGACGATATGTGTACTTACTTGTCAAATCGAGTTGAGGATAGAATATAAGTTTATAAATTATAAAACTCAGAATCTAAAAAAGATGTGATCAAAACAACACTTTTTCAAATTGCCTAACAATTTCTTAGCATGTAGCACATCAAACATGACACGGAGATGCTTAGAGTGGCTTGGTAGGTTGGTAACATATACAAGGATGTCGTTAAAGTATAACACAACACACTTCCTGATAAGATTTCTTAGCACATGGTTCATCAATCTCATGAAGGTGCTCGAGGCATTTGATAAGCCAAAAGGCATTACCATCTACTCATAAAGACTATGTTAAGTCTTGAATGTAGTTTTCCACTCATCTCCTGGCCTCATTCGGATTTGATGATAACTAGACTTTAGGCTAATCTTACTAAAGACCTTAGCTTGATTCAATTTGTGTAACATGTTATCTAACTTGTGAATAGGATATCGGTACTTGATTGTAATCTTGTTCACAGCTTTACTATCTATGTACATACGTTAGGTACCATCCTTTTTCGGTACAAGCAAAATGAGCACAACATAAGGGATAAGACTCTCCCTTACATATCCTTTTTCCAGTAGCTTATTGACTTGTCTTTGGAGTTTTACAGCTTATTCAGGATTCATCTGACGAGTTGGCTTGTTTGGCAAGGTAGCACTAGGTATTAAGTCAATGCAATGTTTAATGCCCCAGAAAGGGGGTAATCCCTTGGGAAATTATTCAAGAAATAGATTTGCATACTCATCCAATAGCTCCTTGACCTTTGGGGGTAGAACAATTTGCTTCTTTAGCTCTAGTAGTCGTTTGATCAATAGAAAGGTTCTCATGTTGGCTTTAATAGCTTCTTGGAGCTCGATTCTACTTAGAATCAAGGCTTTCTTGGATCTTTGAGCAAGTTTAGCTTGTAGCTTGCTAACTTGACACAACGTCATAGGGTTTAAAGTAATCTTCCTATCATCTTTCTCAAACACATATGTGTTCTTAAATCCATCATATATAACCTCCAGTCAAAAAGCCAAGGTCGGCCTAGCAACACATGAGACGCACACATGGGTAGCATGTTACAAAGAATTTCATTAGAATAATTTCCAATAAAGATCTATAGTAACACCTGTTGAGTGATGTGTAGTGCTCCCTTCTTGTTTAACCAATGCGGTTTATAGGGCCTCGGATGTGAAATTGTTGGCAATTTGAGCTTTCGAATGAGGTCGGCAGATGCAATATTTGTATAGCTCCTATTATCCATTATGAGCACACAAATGGTTGGAACAAGTTCTCTCTCTAGTTCTCCTTGGTAGATCGTTCTATACTCATTGCTCATTAGATAATCAGAGTTATTTTGTCTAGATCCTCAACAAACACATCTTCTTCATCTAGCTTGTCATTAACCTCAACCTCTTCTCCTAATTCTCTTTTCTCCTCTGGTTCCTGATCCATGTTGTCTACTTCGAGCTTCGAGACATCTCCCTTAATAGTCATAGTTATTTGGTTTGGATATTAAGCAGCCATGTGTCCAAACCCTTGACACTTAAAGCACTTGATCTGGTTGCACTTCACCATCAGTTGGCCGACTCTTCTGTTCTACTTTGACATCTGTCCTTCTACTTAACTCAGCACTTTGCTAAGCTCGGTAACTTTTGTAAGTGGATTAGCTTGATTAGACAAGTAAGCTCGTTCAAGGTTGGCTTGGCCTATTCTTCTTTTGTCTTTCCACTTGTTAGGCTATTCTTATAGCCTCGTCCAATGCAGTAAACTGTTAAAGTTTCATGACATCTCAGATGTCGCCTCTTAATCCAATGAGAAATCTGGATACTGTTAGGGTTGATCGTTCATCCACTTCACATGGAATCATGAGTATTTGGAACTCCTGAACATACTCATCAATAGTTTAGCTTCCTTGTCTTAGCTTTTGAAGTTAGGTAAACACATCTTCCAAGTAAGTATCCAGTACGAATCTATTTCTAAGTATCTTCTTCCTCTTAAGCCAAGCATTTACTTTCTTATATCCTTCTCATCTCCTCATAATTTGGAAGTTCTTCTACTACATAGTGGTATAACCTGAGAACTCTATAGCAACAACCTTCACTTTCTCGTAGTCTTCATATTGGTAGTAATAGAAAACATACTTTACCTTCTCTTCCTAATCTAGATAGTTATTAGCATTTCCAGAACCATTGAAGCTCAGAATCTGAAGCTTCACATGGTCGGTAGCTCGGGGTGCTCGAGCTTGCTCCTCTTCCTCATTGTACTCTTCTTCTCTTATTTCATCCATATCACCTAAGTCAATTCTTCTTTGTATACATCCTCTTACTCCTCCACCTCGATCTTGTTGAGCTATTGTCAAGCCTGATTTTTCGATTTCTTTTCTTTAAAAATTAATTTCTTATTTCTTGATTAATACTAAACCCTAACCCGTTTAATATTAATTATCGACTAAAGAAATTAAGAAATTAAGAAATTCTGGTTTCTTATTGAAAATTATTTTTGGAGTCGCCACCCAATCGAAGTTGGGAAAAGAAAAAGAAACTGTAACCAATTGGGTGGATTGATTACGATTTGACTACCGGTCTTTGATTTCAATTTTAAATGAAGAACTAGAGGGTTTCGAGTTCAGGGGCTAACCTATTAAACCCTTAACTGGTACTACTATCTATTTGCTGAAATTAGGATTATTTTTCTAATTATAATATTTAAAATAAATAGATAAATAAAATCAAAAGAAAAAAAAAACCTAAGTTTCTACATATTTTATCGTCGCCTCGAAGGTGCTTACGTACCCACTAGCCGGGATCAAATGATCGTATTTCTTTCAAAAACTTTAGTGTGTTGGTTTGTTTTAATTTTTGAAAATCGACCGAGTTTACGTTGTTACCGACTCAATTAATTCAAATAAAAACTAAAAGATCCTAATTCTTGAGTGTTAAAGAAAACGCTTTAAAACTTCCTAAAATTTTTCATTGATTTTTTTTTTATTTCTAAAAAAACTTTCTATGCAAGGAACCTTAAAAGAAAACATAATGCTAAAAAACACCTAAATTAATTTATATACATATTATTATTAAATAACTACCTACGTTAAAATATAATATGCTTAACCTATGTAATAAAAACTAATACCAAAAGAATCTCCTAAACTAATATACTCACATATATATATATATATATATATATATACATACACTATGTTAAATAACTAAGGATCTAAAAATAACAATAATAATAATTATAAATAAATTAATTTAATTAAAAAAAAAATTAACCAAACCTGATTTCAACTATGTGCTGAAGTGTATGAAGGGTATTCTTCTCCACTATTGGAATTGTTGTGGAGTGCTTTAGTGTCAAGTATGCGAAGGAGAGGGCCTGGAGTTATTGTCCGCAGTTGTCAAGGGTGAAGCACTTGCGTGATTAGTGATGGAGGCTGGCGGTATGCTGCTGAAGTTGTGTAAAAGTGGTGCTGCTTGCTATCCTCAATGCAATCAATCAACGTAGACTGTTGTTGTCACTGGTGTATAGACGTTGAGGGTTGGCTAATTGTGCAGACAGTTCTGTACATCGTGTGTGACTAATTATGGAATGTGCGGTGAAGTTTTGTAGATGTTGTGCAGCAATGACAATACGATGGTGTGAGGATGGAGTTTTGTAGTCGTCTGTGCGCCGTGCGTGAGGTTGATCAGCGACGTGCAGTCGGATGTGGATACGCAAGGCTGATCGACACTACTGCAATTGAAGCGTGAATTGCTGGTTGAAATTGGTCGTGTATGAGCTCGTATGGTTAATCAGAGTTGGATTGGTTCGCTGCTGCACAGTTTCGACTCTAGGGGACTGTTGTTTGGTAGTCATAGCAACATAGCAAGTCTATGTCTATTGGCTATTACTGCTGATATGAAGATGGAGAAGGCATGTTCTATTATTGTGATCGGTCTCGGAGATTGGATTTGTACATAAGAGTTCAGTCAGCAACTTGTTCGTTAGGTAGTGCGATATTGTGGACGTCGGCTATGTGGAGTTGGACTTCATCGATCAAGCATTGAAGGAGAGGATGGTCGGTTGAAAAACAAAAGGGGGATGAAGGGATTGTGTTTGGCTTTGTTCAGTTGCATCAGGGGATTGGGATTGAGGATTCGATCAGGGACAGCATGTGTTGACGTGTGTAGGGCTATTAGTTATGGATTACTGTTGAGACGTCCAGGAGATCGTGTGCTAATCGAAATCTTGTCTTGTGTCAGGCAATTGCAGTTTGGCATTAGAAGTCATGTGTGTCAACGTTCGACTTTGTGGGGATTCGGCTACGTGTTTGGGGGTGACGACAATCAAGGACATGTGTTTGCTTGTGTAGATCAGGTTTATATTTGTGTAATTGAGGGTTGGTAGAGTTTGGAGTATCAGGGAGTGAGGGACAGTGTACGGTGAATTGTGTTTTAGATGAGCGGCATAGATTGGTGTTGTGAATTAGTCAAAGGAAGTGGGGGGTTGTTAGCGTGTATGGAGATTAGACTTGTTGTGTTTTGTGAATTAAGCTCTCCCTGTGCGTGTGTGTTTATAGAGTCTAAATCATATTATATCTAATTATATTTGATTTGGTAATTAAACTAGATTTAAATAAATTCAAATTTGATTTAACTAAATCAATATGATTTAATTAGATACGATCCATTTCCATCTCGCTTCTGTAAAGATAGAAAAATAAAGACGTCAGTGCCTACTGAGACTCGAATTCAAGACCTCAAATTAAATCTAACTCAAATGCTCTGATACTTATCCGTTAAACCGTTGGCTTGTGCCTTGACATTCAGTTCAATTAAATTATATTTAAATTATCCGATTTCCTAAAATAAAATTTTTTAACTAAACTAAAACTAAAACTAATGACTTTAAAATAATTTACTTCCTAAAATTCTACAAAACTCTTCATAATAGTTTTTTTTTTCTTATTTTTTTGGTATTTTCATCATTTGTTAATTTTTATTATTTTCATCTTTTATTAATTTTTTTGTTTTTATTAATTTTTTTTTTGAATTAGGACCCTTTTTGTAAAAATAAAAATTAGAACTATAGAGGGGTAAAAATTAGGTGTTTACAGCTGTGATATATCCTTTCATAGGTCGAGTGGCTTAGGGAGTATTCTGCATAGCTTCGATAGGTCAAAAGGTTGATGCATGAACAGTTTTGGTCTAATCGGCTATAAGGTTTGTTGTGAACCATGACCAAGAATAGATAAGGCCGGTCGTTGGATGGGTCCAAACTTGGAAAAAGCTTGGAAAAGGATTAATGGGGGGATGTGCGAAAAGGGGAAAATGAAGAATTAAATATTAAGCAAAACCCATGAACAGCTTCAGAGGATATGATACACCAATAGAACTTTTAAGGACTCATGGCACAATTAAATATGATGTATGAATCGATCTAGTGAGGTTACTTGCCACTTAACCTTACTCAAGTGAAAGGATAAGAGTGATACCGATAGTAAATAAATAGTGTTTATGCAAGGAAGAAAAGTACTCAAAAAATGTATTAAGAATGATCTGATGATCTTTACAGCTATAAGTACAAGGGTATTTATACCCATAAGTTAGGGTAACTTACTTAAAAATAAAAGACAAAAATGGCATTTCCTAAGGAAGCAATGTACAAGATATAAAATGGTAAAAATGAACATACAAGAAAAACAATCATTGGTGTAACAGATTTTGTACATGATACTGTACATGTGGCGATGCTACATAGGCGAGGTCGTTAGAAGATATAGACAAAAGAGTATGGATAGATGGCTTGTCTAAGCAGGAATGGCTTAGTCAGTCTAGAGTCTCTCTTTCTTGGCTTCTTGTCAAGGAAGATACCAAGTAATTGGTTGGCTCGGTGCTAGAGAGTAATCATTAACTTGGCATATTATAGAAAAATAGGTAGTCATACGGCTTGGCATGAAGGGTGACTTTGCAAGGAAGTACTTGGCCTTGGTAAGGGTTGGTTGGAATAGAAGGATTCGTTGTGCCAGCCCCTTTAGTCCTTGGGTACGGTTATAGGTTAGAGGTCCGGTAGCAGGTTAGAGGTTCGGTAGCTTGATTCCCATCATTTAGTCATCTCATCGATTTGCTTATCTATACTTTTAGGGGGTATTCTGGTACAACACTACTATTATCATCAATTGTGGACAACACTACTAATATCATCTCTAATACTAACATTGACACTTGAATCTGCAGTCCTCTTGACAAACCTTGGTAACAAACATAAAATCTATGAAACAACAGACACTGTCCTTTTTAAGCTAAACAACTTACACACATGCTTCTCCATACGAAAGTTTAGGCTAATTGTCAACACATCAACTACTTTGAAGAACGATAAACCTAGTTGGAAATTTGCTCCGTTTTTGTATGCTCAAAATAGAGTATAACAAAATATACAACAACAACAAACTATTACGACTTCTACATACTCAAACACTCACAACTAACCTCTATGCAACTATAATACACTACCATAACAAACACTACTCACAAGGAAGCTCAAATACAACTTACCCAAACAAACCTTTACTTTGATACGAAGATGATATGACTTATCAAGGATAGATAAGGGTGAACATATTAAGGTAGGTCCAAGCTTGCAAAAATCTTGACCAACAAGGATGGGAATGTACAAGAATAGAATGTAAACAAGCAAACCTCGATTAGTTCTAAGGATACGATGTACTGGGGAACTACCGAGGATTTAAGGATTAACTTGATATGACACATGAGCTGGTCCAATGAGAGTACTTACCACCTAGCCTTGCTTGAGGGTTAGGATAAGAGTAAAGTAAGCAAGCAAAACAAAGAGAAATGCTCACGAAAGAGTTAAGTGTATTCAATTTCAAGTTGTCTCTTACGGCTACCATTACAAAGGGTATTTATACTTGAAAAGTTAGGGCATCTTACCTAAAATGGAAAAGAGAAAGAGGGGTATTGTCTAAAAGAAGTAATGTAAAAGGAATAATAAAGGGTATATATGAAAATTCAAAGAAATTGGTGATTGGTGTAGCAAATCCTTTCACATGGGGGTTAGACACGTGGTGTCGATCACTAGGGGTGCATTTGGTGGAAGTAGACAAGTTATATGGTCAAGTTGGGGATTGCCGAGCAAACCTGGGGGTCCTTATGAGAAGATGTAGGTTTGGATATGCTATAGGGTTCTTGGCACTAGTATTGTAGAGTTACTGGTCGATACGGTCATAGTTAAATAGATATGTGAAAGGATCGAGCTATCAATAGAGCATATTTCAAGTCGACACTTAATTATTGACATACGAGAAGTTACTTGGCTCGGCATGTGGAGTTGGTCGGTAGTAAGGATCAGCTTAGATTTGCTAGGAGTTGGTTGGAATAATATAATCCGCTTCATTAATCTTAACCTTGAGCTTAGGCTCGAGTTAGTGGTCCAATTGTTTGATTCCCATCATTAAGGAATTTTAGCAAAACAGCACCTTAAGCACAAAGGTTGCAATTAGTCAATATTATATCAAGAGTTCGTTGAAGAACATGCATAAACTTTAATTAAATCATCAAAATTCCATAATCATCTTTAGTTAAGAGCACTTTGACAAGCTTTATATGCAAAATAGATCATGAAGAGCAAGAACAAGACATGAAACACACAATAAGTAAATTTAACCGTTAAGGTTCCTGAAAGCATGCATTAGGCTTATTAGGTAAACGAAGTGCGAATATGCATAAACTCATAATTTGACCAATCTAACTATACAATCACAATCTATGGACAAAATTATACATATGTGAATTGGTTTTGGGCACAAAAATCAAGGTAAGACAAAATTGTGCAAATACGAACCTAGATGAGCGAGACCAACTTCAAATGTGTCTAAAACAAGTCAAATGTCAAAATTTATGCATGAAGCCTATATGATCATGTTTCTTAGGAGTAATATCATGTTGTAAGCTAGTTAGTTCATTCGTCAAGTCAATTTTAGCAAAAATCACTGTCTTGGTTCTTAAGTATCTAGCATTCTTCTTGCATGATTATTCCCAATTTTCTTCTTAATGTGCTAAATTTATTCTCACTTACGGGTTTTATGAATATATTGGCTATTTGATTGTTCATGTCTATAAAATCTAAGCATATATCATTGTTTTGAACATGATTGCAAATTAAGTGATGCCTAATTTCTATATGCTTAGTCCTTGATTGTTGGATCGAATTCTTTATTAAATTAATTGCACTTATGTTATCACATCTAATTAGGACATTATCATATTAAACATCATAGTCATGCAATGTTTTCATCCACAAGATTTGAGCACAATAACTACCATTAGCCACATATTATGCCTTGGCAATTGATAGTGCTATAAACTTTTTCTTCTTAGAATGTCAAGACACTAAGGAATTGTTAAGGGAGTGACATGTGCTGCTTGTGCTTTTCCAATCAACTTTGCCGCCGGCAAAGTCGGCATTAGAGTATCCTACAAGGTTAAAAGAAGTAAACTTAGGATACCACAAGTTGATCTTAATGGTGCTCATAAGGTATTTAGAGATGTGTTTTACTACACTCAAGCGAGATATTTTAGGGCAAGATTGATGTCGTGTACATAGACATATGGTAAACATGATATCAAGCCTAAATGTGATTAGGTATAACAAACTACCTATTATGCCTTTATACAACTTTTCACATATAGGTTTTCCATTTTCATCTTTGAACACTCTATATGCTTTACTAGTTAAAGAATAACAAAAAAAATATGGCTTCATTGGATTTAGAATCAAACTTATTTAGTTGATTATCGAGCCTTATTTTGGTTTCCTTGATCTAACCTATATTAGGTCAAGCCTACTTAGTACAGATTACTTGATATTAAACTAAGGAAATATTTTTCTTAAAAAATTTAAAAATTGGAGTTGCCAATCAATTGAACTGGTAAAAAATGAAATTAAGGTTTTCGAGTGAGAAAACCTTAATTTAACTACTAATCTGCATATTTTTTAAGAAAATGATTTTTAGAAAATTAAACTAGAGAAAACCAAATTTAGGGGCTAACCTATTAAGACTATGTCACCATGTAAAAACTAAAGAAAAATTGATAGGCTTTTATTTTTATGATTTCCTAAAAAATACTAAAAATATATACCTAAATATATAAAATATAACTAAAATAATTTTTTGTTATTTTTTTATTGTGAATTTCTAAGAAAAGGGGGAAAAAGTTTTTCTATTTTTTATACGGTTGTCCTGAAGGTGTTTACGTACTCGCTATTCGAGATCAAACTGGTCATAGTTCTTTTTTTATAAAATATTTAGTGGGTGAGTTATTTTTGTTTCAAAAATCGAGCCAAGTTTACGTTTTTTTAACAACTTATTATTTTGATAAAAACCCTAAAAAATCTAATTTTTGCGAATTAAAAAAAACCCTAACTAACTAAATCTTTTTAAAAATCTCGGTTAATATTTTTTTCTTTTTAAAACCACTATGTATCAAAAATATCTTTTCTAAATCCTAATTATAAGATATGTTGAAGATACGGTTAGATACGTATCTCATATGTATTTTTTCTAAATTATAACCACATGATACGTATCTTTCTCAATCTGAATCGCAAGATATGTATCTCGATACGTATCTTTTTCAAATCTTAATTACAAGATATGCTAAGGATGCGTTCATTTAAAAAAAAAAACACGATTTTACTAAAAACTCAATTGAACTAAATTTCGTTGGAATTATCTAAAAACATTATGCAATACGAAAATAATAATAATAAAAAAAAGCTGCACTTAAGAAAAATAAATTAGTAAATAAATAAAATCGAACTAACTAATAAATTAAATAATAATTTTTACCAAATCAAGTTATGCGTGTTGATCGTGCATTGGATTTCATCTATGAAATTGGATTATGGAATTGGATAGGAGCATCAGGGAATTCATTTGGACTTGGAATTACCGTTGGATTTGTGTCAGATTCGGATTGGCTTTGGATTATAGAATTGGATCAGAGTGTTGGCAATTCGAAAATTGGATGTAGCGTGGAATTCGAAATTGAATTGTGGCGTTAGAATTGGAGTTGTGTCAGGGGCTTCGGGATTGAATTGTGGCATTGGAGTTGGACTGCAGAATTGAATTTTGGCATTAGACTTTTGGACTTTGAAATTGAATTTTAGGGTTGGACTTTCTAGGCTTTAGAATTGAATTTCGGAGATTTCGATGTTGGACTTCTAGACTTCGGAATTGAATTTCGAAGACTTTGGCGTTGGACTTTTGGAACATTGAATTTGATTTCTGGTCAGGCGAGGGAAGGATTGGATTTGGTGGATTGGTTGTGTAATTGAGGATGTGTGTTTTGGATTGCCTTAAGTTTGTTTCAGACAAGTGAATTGTGGCAAAATAAAATTTGTCCTCAATGTCACGTGCCGATGTTTTATTTATAAACTCGTAATCATCTCTTTCGTATTGAAGATATGGAAGATACAATTAAGATTCATTGACGATTTACCTTAACTTCTAGAAACCCTTCTTAACTTAGGCTTTCTATTTTTCATGGCTCGATTCGATCCGATTTGATCCCATCTAATTTAGCCCAATAACTTATCAAATAAATCTTAAGTCTATTTTAACCCAATATAAATTAGATAAAAAAAATCTACTTTAAATTGGACTTGGCCAAAATTATTTTAATAAAGCTTAACTTCTCAAATGACTTAATGATTTATTAAATTAATCGTACGTTGTTATTTGAGTTGATCTTAAATGATTCGACGTGACTCAGTCTAACACAACTTAACTCAATATTATACGATGTGACTCGATTCGATACAATTCGACTTCTCGATACGACTCATTAGATATGATATGACTCAACTCTCTCTTTTTTATGTTTTCATTTTTCCATTTTTTCTTTTAATTTTCATTTTTTTATTTTTTTGTCTATTTTTAACTTGGCTCAATTAATAAAAAATTAAAGAATGGCAAAAATGACGTATTTACAACTGCCCCTCTTTATAGTAAAGTTCGATTAGAACTTCACTACAAAGATAAAAGAGATATCTATTTTTGTCAGACTTGACTTGGATAATTCGAAGAGGTTAGATCTCTTTGAGATTTTACAAATGTTTTGGTCTAGTGGATAATCTGAAAATGATAGATCTCTTTTAGGATGAATTGCTCGAAAGGATAGATCTTTCAAAGACAAGATAAGATGACATGAGACAATGCTCTCATGAGCAAGCGATCTTTTAAATGACTGGATAGCGCTCTTTTGAGCAAGCGATCCTATAAAAGAATAGATAGGACATTGCTCCTATGAGCAAGCGATCCTAAAAAGGACTAGGACAGTGCTCATTTGAGTAAGCGATCCTAGATAAGATTGGATGGCACTCTTTTGAGTAAGCAATCCATCAAAAGATAGGATAGTGCTCCTTTGAGCAAGCGATCCTAAAAGGAATAGGACATCACTCATTTGAGCAAGTGATCCTAGCAAAGGACTAGAGAGGACAGTGTTCTCATGAGCAAGCGATCCTATAAAGGAATACATAGGATAGTACTCCTATGAGCAGGCAATCCAACTAAGGAATAACGAGCAAGCAATCTTGAAAGGAATAGGATAGTGCTCCTTTGAGCAAGTGATCCTAGCAAAGGACTAGATTGGACAATGCTCCTATGAGCAAGCAATCCTAGAAAGGAATAGATAAGATAATGCTCCTTTGAGCAGGCAATCCAACTAAGGAATAGGTAGGACAATGCTCCTTTAAGCAAGCAAAACTAGAAAAGATTGGATGGTGCTCCTATGAGCAATTGATCTAAGAAGGAAGAAAACTTTCATGATTTTTGACAAATTGATCTGTAACTTGAGTTTGAAGGATTTTGATGATTCCTTGAAAATTTTAAGAAATTTCTCTTGATAATTTTTTTTTTTGAAGTTTCATTTGTCTTTTAAAAAGTTTTTTCTTTTTTCTTCTTTTTGTCAAGAAATTCAAAAATACTCTTTGATAGAAAATTGTGTTGTTAATAAGTAAGAAAGTCTCAAAAACTCCAAAGATCACAAATAAGGGGTTGGCCTGCCCCTTGCCCATTGATCACTCGTTCTCTCAGTCTTGTTTGCTGGAGCATAATTCATGACCTCTAAACTTTTTTAGAAGCACTGATTTCTAACTTGGGATAAATGACCATTCACATTTTTGACAAAGTACTCAACTCTTTAATTTTCAACTCAGGGGATAAATATCATTACTTGAAATGTTTAGTCAAACTGGATTTTCTTGCACTCTTATTGGTCTATTTTTACTCTCAGCATCAATTCCAAAAATTGTAGCCTATCTTGTAAGTGGTACATTCTAGTCAATCAATAGGTCTTTTTTGGGTTTACAATGTAAGGCTTTTAGTCAATGGTTTAAGCAAACGGATATCAATGTACTTGGCCGATTTTGAAGAAATCATATGCAATTAGTCCGGGGTTTACAAGCCAAAAACCTAGGAGAAGCTAAACATGGGCTTGTCCTAGTTTCATGAGTAAGTTTTGCTTAAGATAATTCCATTTCTTTAGTCAAAAGAGTTTTATCAAGGGTAATATAGTCGGTTGGATCATATAGTAAGGGCTTTACTTTTGGGCTTAAGAATTAAAAATGTTTAGCCTTTGGATACCATCATAAGTTTGGACTTTTGGCTTATTGGTAATTTTTTGAAGGTGATCACCTTGCTTTTTTTCTTTTTCTCCCTTCTTTTTTCTTTTTCTTTTTTGTTTTCTATTTTCCTCCTCTTTTTTTTTGTTTTTGTTTTTGTTTTTTTTTTTTTGCTTCATGGGATTAAAAACCCTAAAACCATGGGTTCAAATAATATAACTATAGGAGAAGTGTATATGGTATGGAGTGCTTAGGAAATAATCTATGGACTTGATGTATTTGAATAAGTGTATGAGCTTGAGTGAGTTGTATATAGTTTGAAGCTCTTCTTCATTCCAAACAAATTGAATTATTTATGACACCATTTGCTCATGAATTGGCACAACTAAGGCAAGCATATATTAGTCTACTCCTTCTTCTCTAGATTGATAACCCTAACCTCTAGATTGCCTTAGTGTGGCTAGTTCTTGGCAGGGCTAATTTTAAGAAAAATCCCTTAAAAGCTCTAATGGGTTTGCGAGGGATAACTGTGTTTAGAGATAATGAAATGAATGCCTAATATCATATTGACACATGTACTAAGTTTAAGGAAAACTTCCTTTGAGGAATGAGCCTAATTACTCACCTTGATGGCACTCTTCTCTCATATGTTTTTAGGGTTAGTGTTTGGGATATGGCTTGCCTCTTTTCATCCTAAACCTTTCAAGTAATGTGCTATTATTCCCTTAGGTGGAAAGTTTTAAGTTTTGAGTTCACATTTTCTTTATCCATTTTCACTTATTTGAAATGCCCCTATTTGAATTGAGTTAGCTTCATAGCATATAAAGATAAGAATACACATGAAAACTGCTTTATTCAATAACTCGTATCTATTACAAGCTCCAAAATGAAAGATTATTCTGAAAAAAAAAAAATGTAGGAACTAAATTCTTTTCTACTCCTTGCCCCTATTTCTATCACTTCTTTGAACTTAGCCTATTCAATTGAATTGCTTTCGAAGATATACCTAACTGCTTCAAATGGTGAGCCACCTTGTTAGATGATAGTAGTAGAACCTCAATGCTTGATACTAGAAGTTGTCTGTTTGATGCCCCTAGGTTAAGGATACCACTGCTAATCGACCCAACAATCTCTAGAAAATTTGGTTGGATAATCTTAGCATCAATCAAATCTTGTACCTTATGCTTCAATCTCCAATAGTCTTCTGTGGTATGTCCCACTTAGCCAATACGATAGTCATACCATTTGTTGAAGTCACAATCTCTTGGCTTGCATTTCTTTTTTGGGTTTTCGCATGTTGTTAGTCCCATGTCTCTCAATTGCTTGAACACTTAGGTTATTAGAATCTTGAATTGCATAAATTGCCTCCTCTTATTGTAGATGGGCTTGTCTTGATTCTAGGCTTTACCAATCAGCACATTCACTCCTGCTTTCTCTTTCATCGAATCAACTTCATGCTTGGGCTGTAACTTCCTATTTGCACCAAAACCTAAGCTTTCGAGCTGCTTAAGCCTATAACCCATTACCATTTCTATGTTAGTGAGTCTTTCTTTTAACTTCGCTAACTTTTCTTCTAGGGCTACAACCCTTTTTCCCAAACCTTAGCAGTAGCATACCCCTTGGACTTGACCATTCAAATATTTTTTTTGGTAACTTTTACAATCTTTTTATTATGTTAATAATGGGCTCTATGTAGAATTTGGGCCTTAGATCCTTAATGAAGTCCAATTGTACCAATTTTTCATTAATCAAATCTTGGACTTTATTCTTTAACTCCTAGCAATGGTTAGTAGTATGCCCTTGCTGACCCATGTAGTCCTCACATTGTGCATTAGGATCATATTTTCGAGGTTTATACCTTGGTGTTGGAGTCTTAAGATGCAGTAAACCCTCTTCTTTTAGGTGGCAATAGACCCGAGACATAGGAATTGGGATATGAGTGAACCTCCTTTTAGGTGATTTCTAGCTTAGATTATTTTCCTTGAGCTATGGACCAATGCTTAGGGCATTAGGCTCACGTATCATTAGATAGGACATTGTAGTGTTTACAACAGCCTTTGAATCTAACGGGGCTGATCCTTTCCTTATCAATCTCCCTACTCTAATAGCATCTTCAATGCGACCACTAACTGTAACTACATCTGCAAACGTAGAAGCAGTATGGCTTAAGAGGTGATTATAATAAGGTCTACCTAATGTGTGGATGAATATGTTGATTAATTCATTTTCTAACAATTGTACTGTAGCTTGAGCGGTTATAGATCTCCATTTCTGGGCATACTCCTTAAAGGACTTGGTCAGCTTCATTTTCATGTTATTCAAATCCATCAGGGATGAAGCTACCTCTTCATTGAACTTATACTGTTGATAAAAGGCTCGAGCTAGCTTATCCCAAGTATTAAGCTTAACTAAGTCTTGTTGGGCATACTAAATCAACATTGGCCCAATTAGGCTATCTTGGAAAGTTTGAATTATCAATTGCTCATGTTTTGAGAATTGGGTCATCTTATGAACATAAAGCCTAAGGTGAAGTTTAGGATAACCTATTCCATTATACTTTTCAAAATTTGGTACCTTAAACTTCTTGGTTAACTTATGGTCTTCAAAAGCGTAAACATTGCTCAAGCCTAAATCACTCTATACATCATGATCCTCGAGAGCTCTCATTTTCTCTTCAATTTTCTAGAAGATTTCTTCTTCCATCTTCATTAATTTCTACACCAATTCCTTTCCCAAGCCTTTGTTGCTATTGTTGAGCTCATAAATTGGCAACTCTTCAGATTTGTCTATCGTAGATGGTATGTTAATAGGCCTCTAAGCTTGGGTATAGGCTATGGTGTCGACTTGCTTCGCATGCTTTCCTAAAACCCCTTTCGCTATAGTAATTCTATGTTCAAGAGCTTCAGATATCTTGTTTTTGAAAATGAGTGATTATGGGCTTTAAGTTGGGTTAGATCAATTAAAAAGCAATCTTTCAAAGCTTGTAAGAATCCCTTCTTGTTAGCAATACTGTATCCAGTTTTTAGTCTTGAAAACCATTCTTTTTTTTTTTTTTTGGAAACTTTTATTAGAAAAATCAATACTTATTTTATGTCATAGAAGCCTAATACTGATATTGACGAATCTAAACAAAGAAAACATTGGGACTGACGACCAAAGACATAGGATGACGATAATATTACAAGGATGATATGGAGAAGCATAAATTATTTTACAATGAGAAACTTATTGAATAAATGACATAATAGTGATAACTCATGAAAAAAGCTCTATCAGGACCGTGATAACTTAAGGGCTAAACATGAAGAATGAGAACTTAGACATTTATAAGATTAATAACCTTAAGATGGAAAATAATTCACAATGATAAAATCTTTTTTTATTTATTTATTTTTTTTGTATTTTGTTAGTTTCTAATAGCATGATACATGTGGGGTATTGCAATAGAAATCAACTAAGTAAATAATTATCATGAAATTGGTTTTTGATCATAAAATACCATTTTGAAATTTTTCATTTTAAAAAATAAATTTCCAAAAGCATTGAAAAAAAAAATGACAGTTCTATAATAATCTTCACTATAGCTAACTTTTATAATTACATGCCCCAAAAAATTCACAAGTTGATACATAAGTTTTTCTTTCTCTCTCTCTCTCTCTCTCTCTTTTTTTTTAACATTAGCATAGGGGGAATACTAATGATTTTGAGCATTTTATGTTAATTGTTATGTTACATAACCTATTATTGATGAAACCTATAAGATTTACATATATTACAAAAGATAGTATATACAAACAAATATGCAAAATAAATGTTATGCAATATGTTACACACGTGTGCAATGCAATGGGGTTGGTTATTGATAAACTACAGGGAGTATGATGAAACTGCGGTCGAGAGATACCCTTATTTATAAGTAGGTTTGAAATAGGATTTTTAAAAAAAATGAAGTTTGTGAATACTTATATATAAGGGTTACTAGTTTTTTTTTTTTTTTAAATTTTCCCTTTTTGAAGAATAAGATCGAGCTAATTGTGGATTGATCGGACTTTTCCTATAATTTAAGAATAACTACCCTTTTTTCGAAAAGGATGATGCAAGAGGGTGGGGTTTATAGGTCTTAGGTTTTATAGCTCCAAGGCTTTAAAAAAAAAAAAAAAAACTTAGTGGGCTACATCGAAGCCTGAGTGACCCCAGCAACCTGAGGATTACACAATGGCGCTTTGTCCTAAGCTACTAAGGTGGCTTGGGTTTGACTACATCTAAACACACATAAATGATTACTAAAAATGAAATGAACCCTCCCTAATTCCCTAAGAAGGCCTTATTGGGTCAGGCTTTTTTTAGGGCCTGCATCACTAAAAGATAGTTAGTACAACTACAATTCAATAAAAAAATAATACAAAAGCCCATTAATTAATTTTTAATTTTTACATGGCTAGCCCACCAAGCTTCCCCAATGGAGTTTTCAATTCTATCGAGCCATATTTCGATTCCCCTAATCCAACCTATATTAAGCTCAGCCTGCTTAATACAGATTACTTGACATTAAATTAAGGAAATATTTTTCTTAAAAATATTTAAAAATTGGAGTCGCTAACTAGTTCAACTGGTAAAAAATGAAATTGGGGTTTTCGAGTTGGAAAACCCTAATTTAACTACTAATTTTCATATTTTCTAAGAAAATGATTTTTAGAAAATTAAACTAGAGAAAACCAAGTTTGGGGGCTAATCTATTAAGACTATGTCACCATATAAAAACTAAAGAAAAATTGATGGATTTTTATTTTTATGATTTCCTAAAAAATACTAAAAATATATACCTAAATATATAAAATATAACTAAAATGATTTTTTTTATTACGAATTTCTAAGAAAAAATGGAAAAAATTATTTTTATTTTTTATATGGTTGCTTTAAAGGTGCTTACGTACTCGTTATTCGGGATTAAACTAGTTGTAGTTCTTTTTTTATAAAATATTTACTGGATAGGTTATTTTTATTTTAAATATTGAGTCAAGTTTGCGTTATTTTAACAACTTATTATTTTTAAAAGAAAAACCTAAGAAATCTAATTTTTCCGAATTAGAGAAAACGCTAACTAACTAAGTCTTTTTGGAAATCCCAATTAAGATTTTTTTATTTTTAAAACCACTACGTGTCAAAAATATCTTTTCTAAATCCTAATTATAAGATATGTTGAAAATATGGTTAGATACGTATCTCATATGTATCTTTTCTGAATACTAACGATAAGAAACGTATCTCGATATGAAACGTATCTCGATATATTTCTTTCTAAATCTGAACCATAAGATACGTATCTCGATACGTATCTTAACCGGAAGATACATATCTCAATACGTATTTTTTCCAAATCTTAATTACAAGATATACTAAAGATACGTTCTTTTAAAAGAAAAACACAATTTTACTAAAAACTCAATTGAACTAAATTTCGTTGGAATTATCTAAAAACATTATGCAATACGAAAATAATAATAATAAAAAAACTTGTACTTAAGAAATATAAATTAGTAAATAAATAAAATTGAACTAACTAATAAATAAAATAAATTAAAGAATAATTTTTACTGAATCAAGTTGCGTGTGTTGATCGTGCATTGGATTTCGTCTATGAAATTGGATTATGGAATTAGATCGGAGTGTTAGGGAATTTGTTTGGACTTAGAATTAGCGTTGGATTGTCATCAAATTCGAATTGGCTTCAGATTACAGAATTGGATTGGAGCATCGACAATTCAGAAATTGGATGTGGCGTGGAATTCAGAATTGCTAGACTTCGAAATTGAATTGTGGCATTGGAGTTACTGGACATCAAAATTGAATTTCGGAGATTTCGACATTGGACTTATGGACTTCGGAATTGAATTTTGGAGACTTCAACATTGGACTTCTAGAATGTTGAATTTGATTTCCGGTCTTACGAGGGAAGGATTGGATTTGGTGGATTGGTTGTGCAATTGAGGATGTGTGTTTCGGATTGCCTCAAGTTTGTTTCAGATGAGTGAATTGTAGGAAAATAAAAACTCTCGTCAACGTCACGTACCATTGTGTTATTTATAAACTCACAATTGTATCTTTCCTATTGAAGATACGAAAGATACGATTACGATTTGTTGACAATTTACCCTAACTTTTAGAAACTCTACTTAATTTGGGTTTTCTATTTTTCAAGGCCCGATCCAATCAGATCTAATTTAGCTCAATAACTTATCTAATAAATCTTAAGTTTATTCTAGCCCAATATAAATGAGATAAAAAAAAAAACTATTTTAAATCGGATTGAGCCAAAGTTATTTTAATAAAGCCCAACTTCTTGAATGACTTAATGATTTACTAAATTAATTATACGCCGTTATTTGATTTGATCTTAAATGATCTGAAGCGACTCGGTCTAATACGACTCAACTTGATACGATATGATGCGAGTCAACACGATACGATATGACGTGACTTAATTGATACAATGCGACTCAACTCTCTCTTTTTATTTTTTCATTTTTCCATTTTTTCTTTTAATTTTCGTTATTTTATTTTATTTTTTTTATTTTTATGTTTATTTATTAACCTGACTCAATTAACGAAAAATGAAAAAAATTGAAAAAATGAGGTGTCTGCATTGATCCTTACCATTATTGAGCACAAAGCATTTGGTATTAAATGGATGAGAATAAGAAATGTTGGGTCTTTTGCCTCCCAATGCTCATAGGGGGTTTTCTTTAATATAAGCCTTATAAAAACTTAGTTCAAGTGGTATTCACCGCCTTGGCTAAACAATATTTGGGTAGGTTTTTTTCACAAAGCATTGTTCTTGTCATTACTATGAGGATTTTATTTTTTCTTTTGGCCACTCCATTTTGTTGTGGAGTTTTAGGTGTCGAGAAAGTGTATTCTATGCTATTTTTATCATAAAAACATTTCGTTTCATTATTTTGAAACTTTACACTATGATCACTTATTCACTTTTAATAGAGACTATTGAAAGATTTTTTTCATTTTGGACCTTCTTACAATATTTCAAGAACACATGGTATTATTCATCCTTACTTATAAGGAAGAAGATCTAAGTGTATCTTGTAAAGCCATCAACAATGACAAAGGTGTACTTTTCCCTCCCAAACTCAAAGTTTGAGTTGGAGCAAATAAATCTATATGCAATAATTGGAGTAGCCTAGAAATTAAAATAGTATCTTTTGACTTAAAAGATGATTTGGTTTGCTTGTTATGTTGGCATGCTTAGCATATTTTATTTTTATCAAAAGTAATTTGTTAAGCCTTAACAAGGTCATGTTTAGCTAGTTTTAATAAGATATTCATGCTCGTATGCCCTGACTTCCTATGCTACAACCATCATTGTTTTGAGTAGATAGACAAGATATTGGAAATATAAACATATTGAAATTGATTTTGTAAATGTTTGCTCATCTATACCCCTTAAAACAAATTTGGTCATTCTCAATGCATTCAATAAAACACTTTGAAGCTAGAAAGGTAACCTTGTAACCAACATCAAATAATTGACTTATACAAAGCAAGTTATGTTTCAAGTTGTCTACAAGAAGAATATTTTTAATTGTAAGGTCTTTATTGATGAGAATGTTACCTTCACCAATTACATGGGCTTTCCAATTGTCTCTAAAGGTAACACTCCCTTTATTCTTTAAGTCTAATGTTGTAAACTTGGATGCGTCCTTCACATATGCCTTGAATACCTACTATCCAAGATCTACTTATTGCTTTGTCTAAAAGGACCCTACAAAACAATCGGTTATATCATTGGTACTTACTTTTGTTTAGGTTGTTTAGGTCATTTGTGGAAAACATATAAGCTTGTCCCTTAAGGACTTAAACCATCTTCCTTTTATGATTCAAACTTAGATTACGCCTTATTGTGCAAGTATATGCAATATGACTATATTTGCCATAATAATTACAATTACTTCGACAAAATAACTTTTATAACACTTATAAACATTGCTTATACTATAGCCAACTCCGATCGTATCCAATCCTTGTCTTTGTAAGCTAAGGAGCTTTTCCAAATTCTTTTGTCCATCCATGAATTTGGTTATAATTTGTTTTGAATCATCTAAGCTTGATTTTAATATTGCATTTTCAATTTCAAGTCTTCTTACCTTATCAATCACATCATCATCATGCATGCTGGTTATACTTACAATTTTCTTTTCAAGTACTTCATTATGTTCTATCAATTCATTATTTTATTTAACTAATTCTTCATTCTTTGAACTCAATTCTTCAAAGCTCTTGTTTATCTTATCAACTTTTGTTGACGATCACTTCTTGTTTCATTGTACGAGTACTTGCAAAACAGAACACGGCTATGAGGATACTAGAGGGTGCTCCATCGTAGCTACTTTGATGCCTAAGTTAGCTTTTTGTTATGATAATAAAACTGTAAAGCTAAAAATGGGAGAGAAAGAGTCAAGAGAGATCACCTTACCTCGTGACCTTGTCTCATATTTATAATGGATGTGAGGGAGTTATACCTGGATTGGGCCCTTGGAGTTGAGCTTAAGCCTCAATCTTGTTAATTTAGGCATTCAACCTATTTACTAAAAAGCCCTATTAACAACTTCTAATCTTAAGTACTCATTGTCTTCCTTTAAGCCTTCCTTTACATCTACTACTTTACTGTATTTACTTTTAATTACTTTAAATTTATCACCAACACCATTCATCATTTGTTTCAATACTTTATTTTTCTTTTAAATCTTGATAAACTCCTTCAATAATTCATAATACATATCTTTCAATTCATCATAAGAGGATTATGATGTGGAACATACCTCATCATCTATTGCCATGAAGCATGTTTTCTCATCAAAGTCACTTGAGTCTATTACTTTCTTTCTTGATCTCTTGTTTGTCTTTTTGAGAAGAGGACAATATTCTCGAATGTTGCTAGACTTTTGGCAATTGTAGCACTTCAATACTTCTTTCTTCTCCTTCAATTTGGATGTGTTTCCACCACCATCCTTGTCTTTTTTCAACTTCTTATTGAATTTCATAAATTTCTTGAACTTCCTTGCCATCACAGCCATCTCATCATCATCATTGTCTCTTTGCTCATCATTGTCACTTGTAGTGACTTTGGTTGCTTTAAGAGTGATTACTTTCTTCTTAGAGTCCTCTCCATGCATCTTGATAATTTCATGTGTCTTGAGAGTTTCAAGGAGTTTTTTCCTTGACATTTTTTCTAAGTCATGAACCTCTTCAATAGTAGTCCTTCTTGCTTCCCAATTCTTTGGTAGTGACCTAAGAATTTCGGAATTAATTTCCAAGTTAAAAAGTTTAATGCCAAGTATTACCAATGGATTGATAATATCAATAAATTTTTTGTGCATTTCATCTAGTGTTTCATTAAGAAGCATCTTAAAATTCTCAAATTCTCCTCTTAAGAGGCCTATCTTGGTGCCCCTAACTCTAGTTGTTCCTTCATAAGTATTTTACAATTCATCCCATATTTCTTTAGCGCTAGAGCATGTACATATCCTATTAAAGTCTTGTTCACTTATAGCACAATACAATATATTCATAACCATCTCATTTAAATCAACTTTCTTTCATTCATCATCGGTCTAATCTTCTTCTTCTTTGCCTTCTATTTTAATAGGACCATTTTCTATGACATACCAAAGCATTCTATTTTGTGCTTTAATAAGAATTTTGATTCTATACTTCCAATAGGAATAATTTCCACTAGTTAGAAGCAGTAGCCTATTAATAGTTTGTACTTACATGAAGCCTAGTACATTTAATGCCATGATCTTTACTTTGAATGCGATTAAGTAATAAATATAGAAACCTAGCTTTGATACCAATTGAAAGAAACTAGGTTAATACTCAAGAGGGGGGTAAATTGAGTATTAATCATAAATTTCAAGTCTCTTTAAACTTTAATAATAAATGCAACAATTATATATAAACTAAATGTTAGAACAATAACAATAAATGTGGAGATAAAAGAGATAGGGAAAGAAAAGATCAAGCATGATATAATGTGAAGTTCAGATTGCCCCTTACTCTCCATAGACACCAATCGCCTCTAATTGAGGACTTCACACAATTTTATTAATCTCAATAATACGACGCTCAATCAAGAGCTTACATTAACTCACAAATGCACAACAATCACTCGATTACACTTTTAGCACAATCTTAATCTTTTTAGTGTGGTGCTTTTATATGATAATTTTGTAAGTAGTGAAACCCTAGTACTACACTCTTGATTTTATCTCTCAACAAGATAATAAGATAAAGTACAATCACAAGAGTGCAAGAATGCAAGAGAATGTTAAGAGTTTGCAAAAGAATTTCATATCTCTAGTGTTCTTTGACGGGTAGTTGAAGTATAAATAGCCATGGTGATTTTCTTCCCGTTAGTGCATTAAATGTTGCTAATGGCTAGTTTCTAAGTGTTATCTATCAATCACTATATAAGTTACTGATCGATTGGTAATACAAAGATACTAGCATTCAACCTTTTACCTATCAGTCGCTAGATACATCACCAAGCTTCAAGATGTCTATAGAATGTTCCGGTTTAGAATGTCAGCTATTGATCGATTGGTAGCACTAAAATCCCAGCACTGTCTTTTTAGTGATTCTTTGCTTTCTCGATCGCCAATCTTCACTTCAAGCATAAAAAGTAGCAGGGGTGGAAACAAGCTACGGATCAATCACTAATATACATACCGATTGATCAATATGCCCTATTTTTGCTTATTCTCTCCTGTTCTTCTCTACAACACAAATCAACAAAAAAACCAAACCAAAAGCAACACACAACTAACCAACATTCATCTATTTTGACAAGAAATTTTCCTCAAGGCACTTTAATATTGTAAACATTAATTTTGATATTTAGCTAAGTCATTGCCTTTTAAGATTATCACTATAATAATGATTTTAATCTTAGTTAGCTTTTGTCTCATCAAAATCATATATATTAATGTGTTCAACACTTCTTCATGTTGCAACTGGAATGTATTAATCAAACCTAACCTAGAGATAGCTTGACCTACTCCACTAACAGCTTGGCTAGCCCAACCATAAGCTTGACCATCATGCTTCAAAGCTTCCTATGACACTTGCTGACTAGTTTAGAGAAATACTTACCTTCCCCTTTGCAGACGTACATCTCGACTATGTAGGACAAATGCCAACACAGTACATTAGCCATCCTCTTTTCAACCCGACCAACTGTTAGCCTGCTCTTAGTGCCATCTAAGGCTAAAATACTTATCAAATTCCTACCCAGATGGATAGTGACACATGTCCCCAGCTTTTATCCGTATTGCATTATGTTGTAAGAATATTCTTTTTCATCATTTCCAATTTTACCCTTCCCTTTTGTATATTACTTAGGATTTTCCTCTAAGGATAATTAATGTCTTTTGTAATTGCTAAGTAGATGAGGTTTACACTACAAAGATGGGTATAAATACTCTTGCTTTGCACAAGCAGTAAGCTAGTAAATCATGAATACAATTAAATTTTCTACTTTTGATCCTCAATTGTTGTCCCTAACTTAGATAAGCTACTTGGTTTAACTATTACCTCTTATCAATCCCTTTATAAAGGATTATGGCGAGCAACCTTAGCTTGTCATTTATGTGTCATATCGAGTGATAAGTTAGGTCTATATAGTGTTCAATTAGTACGTAATATCTACTCAAGTAGCTCATGGGTTTGCTCAATTTTGTAGTAATTCCATTCATTATTTGACTATGGCTACTTGGAACCATCTCTTGATATTACCACTCTTATCTATTCTTGTTGAGGCATATCAACTTGCTTTTCCTTTTGTTCAGTCTCTCTTTACTCAAATGTAGTCAAATAAGGTTACCTGGTTGAAATTGCCTTCCCTTTCTTGACTTTTCTATTTAAGCTTCTCAATAGAGTGGGTGAATTGGTTGGTCACTTTTTGCATATAGATTTGTTGTAGAGCTCAAACACGACCTTCAGCATCAGGGTCTCCATTGTACTTGGGTATGGGTGTTTGATCAAGAGGTGATTCGAGGTTAAAACCATAGACGACTTCGAAGAGCGTCTTGTTGATAGTGCTATGTACAACTCTATTTTAGGCAAATTCTACTATTGGCAAGAACATTTCCTAGTCAGTCAATTTCCTTCCCATAGTATCCTGGTGTAGAGAACCAAGGTTTTGTTGACAACAGTCAGTAGATGGCATGACATGCTGAACACTAGCTTAGTTCCTAATTGGTACAGAAGGTTTACTAGAATTAGCTTAAGAATTAGGGATATCTATTTGAAACAAAGCTCCTTAATACTTCGTGTAGCCTAATGATCTCCTACAAAAAAAGAATAGAGATAGCTGAAGCATCATTAATGTTACTGTAAGGCATGAAATGTGTCATCTTGCAAAATCTGTCTACGACAACCATTACCAAATCTTTTCCTTGAGTAGTCCTTAGTAAGTTAAGGAAAAAGTTGACACTCAACTCTATCTAAGGATGGGTTGGGATTGGTAAGGGCATGTTCCTCCTTGGCTTGGCTCTACTCTTTGCCTTCTAACATGTCGTACACTATTCAACAGTTCGGTGGACATGCCTTAGCATCTTAGGTTAGAAGACCTAGCTCTTAGCAGCTTGTATGTCCTCTTTTCATTAAAGTGACTTGATAATCCTTCTCTATGAGCTTCTTTAACTAGCAACTCTCTCATGAAGTTGGTTGGCACATAAAGCTTATTACCTTGGAATAGAAAACCAACTTTAACAAAGTAGTCATCTATACCTCTTCCTTCTATTCACAGGGCATAGATTGGAACAAAATGGGGATCTTAAAGGTATTACTTCTTGATGCTCACAAATCTTAGTAATCTTGTTTACGAGTCGGAAAGAAGCGTATGTCTTCTAGATAGGGCATCGGCTACTACGTTAGCCTTTGCTGCCTTATACTTAATCATAAAAGAAAATCTTTCTAGAAATTCTTCCCTCTTTTCTTGACACTTGGAGATCTTAGGCTAGGTCCTTAAGTACCGCAACAGCTCATAATCAATGTATATGATAAACTCCCTAGATAATAGATAATCCTACCTCACATTAGGAGCTCGGATTAGGGTGTATAGTTCCTTGTCATATACCAGGTAATTTATTATAGCTCCTATTAGATTCTTGCTATAGTATGCTATAAATCGGCCCTCCTACATAAGGATTACTCTTATGTTGACTCTTGATGCATCATACTCCAGCTAAAAGATATTTTCAAAGTCTGGTAGAGCTAGAATAGGGGCAAAAGTTAGTCTCTTCTTCAATATGGTGAAATTGCTCTCTTCCTTCTCTCCTTATTTAAACTCCATGTTCTCCTTTGTTGGTTTAGTGAAGGGTACCATTATGGTGCTAAGGTTTTAGATGAACCTTTTGTAGAATGATGCCAAGCCATAAAAGCTTCTTAAGTCAACACAATAGGTTGGGGTTAGCCACTTAATAATGGCTCATATTTCCTCTTCATTGACTCTTAGGCCTCCTCTTAGCTTAGAGGACCTCATCTTGGCAAAAACAATACATCTTTAGATTACCAAGTAACCTCTTAGCTTAGAGGACCTCAAGGATAGGTCAAAGTTAACCTATGTAACTAAGCAGGTTGGGGCTGTACATCAAGATGTCATCAAAGTACACCATAACAAATTTCCCGATTGGATTCCTCAAACATGGTTCATCAACCTCATAAAAGTACTTAGGGCATTGGAGAGACCAAAGGGTATTATAGACACCTCATTTTTGCTCTCCTTTTATTTTTTAATTTTTTATAGGTAAAAGGGTCACAAATTAGGAAAAAATACAAAAAAAAAAAAAATTAAAGAAAGCCCAAATATAAAACATTAGAAAATTAAGAAAACCAAAAAATAAGAAATTAAGAAAAAAATAAGAAATTCAAGAAAATACAAAAAAAAATAGAAAAATAGGAAAAAGCACAAAAAATAAGAAATCTAGGGAAAATATAAAAAAAAAAGAAAATAGGAAAAAACACAAAAAATAAGAAATTTAGAAAAAATGCAAAAAAGGGAAAAATTTAGAAAAATTGAAAAGTCACAAAAAATAGAAAAAAAAAATAAGGAATTTAGAAAATAATAAATTTTTAAGTAGTTTAATAGAACAAATTTTTAATTTAAATAAATTTAAGTAAATGATTGTTGGACTTAGGCTTAAATTTAAATTTAGCTTAGGTTGACTTAGTCCATATGTATAATTTAATTGTATATATAGATAAGGTATAGGCCAACGGTCTAATGAATAAACTCATAAACATTGCATTAGGGTTTGGTTTGAGGTTTTGGGTTGAAAACTCGCTAGAGGCATAAAATTGCCTTTTCTTTTTTATACTCCATGTGTTGCCACGTGTCTAATTATAACACATGGCACTTTATGATTTGTCGTGACAACGCATTTTCTTTCCCCCATTTTTCTTTGCCCCTTTCCTTTTCTTTCCCTCACTTTTTCGTTTTTTTTTTTTTTAAAAAACAACACATACATAGGGGAGGGGGTGCCATTTTCAACTCATAAGACACACGCATAAGGGAATACACACACAAACACGAACAATGGACATCTCTCCCTCTCTCAACCTATCTCTCTCTCAACCTATCTCTCTCTCGGCTTGGTCACTCTCTTAATCCCCAAACACAATACACACGACTCACTCCCTTTCTCTCAGCTATTGCATGCTCTCTCCCTCACTCATAAGCCGAACACAAAACACACACAAACCTACTTTCTCTATCATGTACTGCTCGACTTCTCCCTCTCAGTAGCTCTATCCCCCCACCATCACCCTTACTCTCTCGAACAGCACGAGTATAGCCATCACATCTTCTCTCCCTCACTCACAAGCCTAACACAAAACACTACGACCTACTCCCTTTCCATTGCATGACGCCACAACCTACGACCCTCATTCCATTGATGACCGCAAACTAATTCCCAACTCCATCTTAACTTAACCTTGCAATAGCCATCCGACACCAACTATACCTTAACTAATGACCGCATGAACACATCCCCTCGCCCTTAAATAGCCAGAACAGACCACTGTCTATCTCTCTCTCTCTTGAAACCTATCTCTCTTGGCCTAGACTCTCTCTCTCTCTTCTGTTTCTCCCTTTTACTAAAGCCCCACATGCGTATGGCCTAAGCCACCTTTGACCGTAGCAGCAGACCTATCTAACATAGATCTTAACTTTAACCTCCACTCTCTTCATTGACTCTGATCCAAACCTAGATTTGAACATCACCACCACCAATGTCTTAGCGAACCACCACTAACAGCTACTAAATCTGACAGCGCTATTACGAGACCCTTTTGCCAATAAAATTGACACAAAACTGTCCTCACCCGCAAAACATCTAACCTAAAACTACCTCTATCGTGCCCTAACTCCATGGTAGTCTTCTCTATTGTGGTTAAGCCATTTAACCTGGATTTGACTCGATTTGGCCTCCGACTTGACTTGAAGCTCTAATCAATTATCTGACCTGCATGAAGATTTGGTCTTAATCTAATTGGTCCGGCCCTCGCCTCTTAGTTTTGTTGCTTTTTTATTATGTTTGTTTGTTTATTTACTTTGTAAATGTATTGAACCAAGAAAAAGAAAAAGAAAAAGAAGAAAACCAAAAAAGGAGGAAAAGAAAAAAAAAAAGAGAGAAGAAAATAAAAAGGAAAAAAAAAAAGAGGAAGAAGGGTTTAGTTTAGTTTGATTTATTTTCGCGTTTTAACAAAAACATAATAATAATAAGTAAATAAATAAATAATAAAAAATAATAAATTTATTTTATCATGTAGAAAATCAACTTTCTAAAAATAAATAAAAATAAGGGGACTTTTTTCCAAATTAGGACTACTTTAGAATTTTCCAAATAAAAACCCCGATTTAGGACCCTTTTAGGAGATTTTCTTAAATAAATCAAAACAAGCAAAGAACGTAAACTTAGCCTTTTTTAGAACTAAAATCACCAACCTGTTATGTTTTCAGTGAATGAACTACAGAAGTTTGATCTCGAATAGTAGGTATGCAAGCATTCGTACGAAACAGGGTAACTTAAAATATGGAAA
Organism: Lumnitzera littorea; assembly: GCA_024138015.1. Classification (NCBI taxonomy): domain Eukaryota; kingdom Viridiplantae; phylum Streptophyta; class Magnoliopsida; order Myrtales; family Combretaceae; genus Lumnitzera; species Lumnitzera littorea. The sequence continues at coordinate 96,658,994 of JAMXBB010000002.1, read as the reverse complement.
GTTTTATTTTTTTTCTTCTCTATAAGTATTTGTGTAAATTAAGTAAATTAATCACATGTAATATAATTAGTTGTTTAGAAATAGAAAAAGGGTACTATAGAAAAGCAAATTTAAAATTGAAAAGTTAAAAAATGGTACCTGTTTGAGGTTTAATAGGATAACCTTCAGATCTAGATCTCTCGTTTTAGAAAACCATTTCGTAAAATTGGTTTTCTCGTTAAGATTGGTAGCTAAGTTATAACCAAACTACCCAATTGGTTATAACTTAACTTTTTTCCCGACTTTGGTTGCGTGGCGATTCTGGTCGGGTGGTGACTCTAAAGTATTTTTAAAATATAAAAAAAAAAACAGTTTTCTTTAAACCTTAGTCGAAGGTCAATATTAAACAGGTAGGGTTTAATATTGATTGGTTTAGAGAAAATTAATTTAAAAAAGAATTGAGAGTGAAAAATCCAGGCTCGATAAGCATGATTAACCACTCATACAAGCTTTGCCTTATCCTGAAGGCTATCTTCCATTAGTTACTTAGCCTCATCCTGATTAGGTAGTAACCGAACTTGAGGTTGATCTTGGAAAATATCTTGGCCACATGAAACTCACAGAGCATATAATCCAATCTTGGAATAGGATACCTGTACTTGATGGTGACTTTGTTGACAGCTTAGCTATTTGCACAAATTCTCTAATTTAGTCCTTTTTAGGCACTAATAAGGTAAGCATTGCACACGAGCTTAGGCTCTCTTACACATAACCTCTTTCTATGAGCTCATCGACTTGCCTCTGAAGCTTGATAGCTTGTTCATGATTCATTATGTAGGTCTGTTTGTTAGGTAGGGTAGCTCTAAGCTGTAAGGTCAATGTAACACTCAATTCCTTTAGATGGGGGTAAAGCCTTCGATAATTTTTTAGGAAATAGGATAGTGAACTTATCAATCAGCTTCTAAGTAGCCTTAAGAAGCTCAACTTGCTCTTCAGTTCCAAGAGTCTCTAAGTTAGTAGGTAAGTCGGCATATCTGACCTCATTGTTTTTTTCAACTTAGATGGGCTCATTAATAGGGCCTTCTTAGAACCTTGGTTTAGCTTGGCTTGCATGCCACTGGCTTAGCTTGGGATCATAAGAGTTTAGGGTAACCTTCCTTCCATCTTTCTCAAAGGTGTACACATTTTGGAACCCATCATGCAAAATCCTTATATCGAATAACCAAGTTTGACGAAGAAGTATATGTGACGTGTACATAGGAAGCATGGTAGAAAGAATTTCATCATTGTAGCTCCTAATTGGGATAGGTAGAAGTACTTAGCGTGATACATGTAATGTATCCTTCTTATTCAATTAGTGCAACTTATATGGCCTAGGGTATGGCAAGGTCAATAGCTTAAGCCTCTACACTAAATTAATAGATGCCACGTCACTACGACTCCCAGTATCTACTATTAAGGCAAACATTTGCTCCTTCACCTTATACGTGATGTGAAATAAATTCTCTTTGTGCCCATTCTCTATAGAAGGTTCAATACTCATAGCTCGGTGGACTATTAAGCCCAAAAAGTCTCCATCCTTAGCATAGATCTCGTCATTTATAACCACTTCTTTTGTTTCTCGATCATACTCTTGCACCTCTCCTACTTTCTCATCCTTGTCATCAATGCTATTGACCTCAAAGTTTGGAACCTCTCCTTTGATCATCATAGTTCAGCGGTTTGCATGATGAGTAACCATTAGTTTAAAACCTTGGCACTTGAAGCTTTTAATTTGACTTGTTTTCCATCTTGAGGTTCAGTGATTTGGATGATGAGTAACTATGAGTCCAAAACCTTGGCACTTGAAGCATTTAATTTGACTTGTTTTCCATCATGAGGTTTAACCCTTTTCAAACTTCCTTGGTGCCTCCTTCTTGGCAAGTCGGGTCTTTTGGTTAGATCAAAACTCTCTTCTCTTACTTGGTCTCAAACTACTTGATCCTTTACAACCTTTTTAGGCAAGTCAAGATGAGGGGATAGGTTGGCTAGATTGAGCTTAGGACGGTCTATTCCTTCTCTACCTTTCCACTAGTTGAGCGATCTCAATGGCTTCTTCAAGGTTGGTGAAGTATTGGACTTGTCCTTGAGCTCATATCTTAGGCCGATGAGGAATCTTGAAATGGTTTGAGCTTTTAACTTAGTGACTCATAAGCAACTAAAATTCTCATACATACTCATCAACAGTTTGGTTCTCTTGCTTCAAATCTTGTAACTTCTCAAAAGTATCTTGCAAATGGGATTTGGGATGAACTAACTCATAGGATTCATTTCCTCTCGACTCATGTTCTAGCATCTCAATAACTATCTCTTCTTTGCATAGCCTAATAATTTCTCCACCACATTGCGACATACCTTAAGAATTCTAAGCAGCCAGTTGCACTTTGTCAAAGTCCTCGTAACTAGTAATAACAAAAAAAATCCTTTCAACCTTCTCCTTCCAATTAAGGTACTCATCAGTATTACTTATACTACTAAAGGTCAGAATTTGAAGTCTAACATTATCAATAGCTCAGGGTATACGTTGTCCTCTCTCTTTAGCCTCATAAATTCTTTTTCATTATCACCTTGTTCTTCTATATCCTTTAAGCCAATTCTTTGATGAGATCCTTTATCAACTCTTACTTTTACATTATAAGCTAGATGCGCTATCCTTTCATTCCGTTCTTTGTCCTCCCTATCTCTAAAACCAACATTAGTACGGTAATCTTCAAAGGCCTTAGTAGGTTGGCCTATGGCTAATTGGTGAACAACACATCTTAACTCTATTTTCATGGTGGCTATTTCATCAAACCTCTTGTTTGTAAAACTAGAGATGGGTAGAATTTGCCTATTGTAGTTTTGGACAACACTCTCATTATCCTTAGCCATTGCATTCATACTTAGGTTAGTCACATTGGTAACTTAACACTACCTAAAACACAACTCCAATTGCTCAAACAACCACTTCCACAACTATAGACCACTACAATGCTTGAGATTACCACTACTTCTGTGATGGTGACTTAAGTACAGGGCAAAACAGAGATGTACTTCAAACTCAAACACACACAACAATAGAGCCTACTATAGAACATAAAATAATTATAGAATACATACCTACAATGCCAAAAATAACCATAACACACATAATGCAGCTAAACACGGCTACTCCCACTTGCAACCTTTGCTTTGGTACTAAGATGATGTACCATGGCAAGAATTGACAAGCATGATAATATTAGGAATGGGTCAAAACCAACTATGGTTTGAAGATTAGTGGTAACAATAGGAGCTATAAGCTCAACTTGTGCACAATTGTGTGGATATAATGCACCATAGCCACCTCATATGAACCAATCAGCTTAGTTGATATGATGCATAACTAAGATTAAGTGTTTGATAACATTCAGATAGCATATATATCTTAGGGTAGTTTTGTATAGTTTTATCTATTATTTGTGTTAATTTTAATTGCTTGATATTTCATTTGTAGGTCTTGTAGAAGCTTTTGATGAGTTTTTCGAAGAATTTGATGAAGTTTTGGAGCGTTAACGAAGAAGTGCATTAACTGAATCATTTAAACAAGTGAAGTCCAAATAAGAAATAATTTCCAAAGAGGATCATGTGCAAGACCATCGCCATACAGCCTAGACGTGTACCCTTCATCTAAGAATTTCATTGAATTATAAAAGTTATATGTGAAGAAGAAGATCGCGCCTAGATATCACAACCATGATTTGGGACATGAACATACCATAGGTTAAAAATCTTTTATTTTTAGAAGGTTTCTTTATAACCCTAGGTCTAAGTTCTATAAATAGATCCTTAGGTTTAGTGTTTAGGGAGAGCCCCTTGAGGAAAAATTGTGTAAGGTAAAATTATAGGAGTCTCTCATGTCTCTTACTATATTTTATTTTAAATTAATGTCTTAATTTATTATTGTTCTTAGTAGATCTTTTATTAAGCTCTAGTTTTAATGTAACACTTTCTTTTATATTTAATCTATGATATTACAATTTGTAATCTAATTGTATTGTTTTGTATTTTCTTTAATCTAATATTGTCAGCTATTAGATTATTGTAAGAGTTTACTATCAAGTTTGAGATTCGATAGTTAGATGGATTGATACAATTAGAAGTAACTAATTTGAATGAGGTTTTGCTTACTAGTTTCTCCATATTAAGGTAACTTAATAGAGGAATTGAAGGTCTTAGTGTGATTTTAATATACTTTATTGCAGGAGTGATTCAGATAGAGTATACTTAGGGTTATGAATTAATTAAGAGATGTAAGTCCAACTAATTCAATATAGAAATCTCCATGGTCCAAAAGTGGAATTGAGATTGGAAGTTACATAGAATTAGGTAGTAAATAATAGATTTACTAAGGATCATGTTTTCCACAATTTGATTAATTTTTCTTGTTTGTTTATTTTATTGTTTCTTTGTCTTATTGTTTTTATCTTGTTTACTCTTGTTCATTTTTTATTATTTGAATATTATTATTTAATTAATTTGATAAGTTAGACAATTAGTAATTTAGGGAAAATTGCTAGTAATCTAAGGTTTCCTAAATCTTATGATTCCCTATGGGATTGACAATTTCAATTTAAATCCGTTTTATACTATAACTTGACTAGGTGCATTGGCCTAAGGTTGGTATTAACTCATATACCACTAGAGCTCGACTAAGCTTTTGGCATTGTTGCCAGGAAACCAATGGAGTGAAACTGATTAGGATATTAGGAAAAATCTCTCTTACCAATTATTTTAACATGATTTTGATTTATTACGTCCTTCTTAATTTTTATATTTTCTTTTATTTGTTGTCTCTAACTTCTGAATTATTTTAATATAGGATTAGGACTAGCGGAATAAATCTCATTGAATTTGATCCTAAAATTGAGAGAACTTCTTGTCTTCCACATAGGAGATTATGTGAGATAGTAAAGTTGATAAACCAATGTCTACTAATTCAATTCAAGGAAGAAGAAGAGGAAAATTCAGAAGAAAAAGAAATAAAAGACATGGCTGTAAACAACGAGGATGCCAACAAGACTATGATGGATTAAGCCAAGTTGAAAGCAACTAAAGCTGAGTCTAGTATTACTAGACTTGCAATCTAGGCAACTAATTTTCAAATTAAGCTAAACATGATTCAAATGGTGCATCACTTTATCTAATTTGATGGTTTAGCTAATGAACATCTGAATAACCATATCTTAAGCATTCTAAAAATCTGCGACACTTTCAAAATTAATGGAGCCACAAATGATGTAATCGAGCTTATGTTATTCTCATTCTCGCTTAGAGGTAAGGCTAAGTAGTAACTCAACTTACTTCCTAGAAGATTAATCACTACATGGGAAGATTTGGTTGAGAAGTTCCTAAGGAAACACTTTCTATCTGCCAAAACAACCAAGTTTAGGAATGACATATCATCATATGCCCAAATTTGTGGAGAAACGCTGTATGATACTTGGGAAAGGTTTAAGGATTTGCTTAAGCATTGTTCACATTATAGTTTACCTTTGTGGAAGCAGATTTAAACCTTTTATAATTGTCTCAATTATCCTACTAGGTAGATAATTGATGTTGTAGTTAGAGGCGTTTTGAGTGTTAAGACATCGGATGAGGCTGAAAAGTTGATAGAAAGTAGGACTATGAATGTGAGATAATGAGAGAGCTAAGGTGAAAGTAGATGGAAAATTTGAAGCTGATTTGGTTAGCACTGTAGATACTCCATTTTTACTCTTATAAAATAAAATAATAAGATTGCCCCTGTAAAATATAGAACTTTAAGACAATTCTTTTTTCGAAGTTAAAAATAACATTTTTTTAATATACATGTGCTATTTGATTGTTTTCGAGTATAAAAAGAAAATACCATTTCCTTTCTAAATTTGACTTTAGTCCAATTTAGTTACTCTTAAAGAAATGATTTTAGGATGTTGAAGTTTCAAACAAAGCCTTGGATTTAATTTAAATTGATTGAATTAAGTGTAATATAAACTGGACCAAATTGAATTGGTGTTTGAGAAAAATCAATATTACCATGTATATATTTAAACCTATTATTATTTAAAAAAAAAAAAAAGTTGTTCTATTTGGCCTAGACAGGCCATTAGACAGTTAAAGGAATTTTGTTTGTTTATCTTTTTAAGAACTAGCCAATTGGCTCAGCGGTAAGATACCTTCATCGAAATTATCAAAACCAAATTTCCCAGATTTCGATTCTCAGCAGCAATGCTTGAGGTACTTTTTTTTTTTTTTTTTTTCTTTTTTCCTTCCGAAGCCCCTGACGTGACCAGTACATGGTCACTGTCTTCTCCATTGCAAAGATGTCTAAAATAGACAACATCAACAATGGCAGACACAGTAGCTTCAAAGGCTGATTTTCTCTCTCTCTCTCTTTTTTTTTTTTTTTTTTTTTTATCATTTTCCATCCAAACTAACAAAAATTGATAGTTATTTAATTTTAACCATTGATGTTGAGTTTTGATGCGGATCGTTAGAGTTTAAAATTCGAACTCCGGTGAGCTTATCTCTTAATTCTAATCTGCACTTAAAATTCAAAACTTGATACGGATCAAGCACTTAATAAACAATTAGTCTCAATGCCTATCCAAATTTTTGAATCAACAATCCTTATATCAAGTACGTGCCATGGCTTAAAAACATTTTAAAAATTCCATTTTTCCCGACGAACTTATCTATGGAGCTTTCAAATTTATCTTCTACTGTTGAGTTCGACTATAAATAGTCGAGTTCTCTAAGCCTTAATAAGGGGAGGAACTTACTGTAATCCTTCCAAAAGCCCTAAAGTCAAAAGCTTAATCTTTGATATCGATCTTCTTCACCCGTTGTTGACGATCTCCAGACCTTCAAACCACCATTCACAACCCACTCCGCTGCTATTAACAACAAACACCACCAATGCAAATCACTTCACCATAACCTCAGGAACTTGAAACCAATTTCTTCAACCGAAACATCGGCAAAAGCCATCACCCATCTTCAACAACAAACCAACGACTCCACACCATTTGGTATAAATCCATTATCATGGATTTTTTTATATCACATCACTACCATCAAGGAATTGAGAAGAAGGAAAACAAGTCAAACTGATGAAGCTTTGGGGTTCAGTAATCACCAGGAGAAGATGCATAAGTTCCGCCAGATAGGAGCGCCTTTGCAATTTGAATACGACCCACGCACAGCCCCTATATGCGAACTTGACCCACACTATCTGCCTAGGTTTGTTTCTCACTTTACTTTCTTCTTTATTTCATTAATTTTATTTTAAAAACATTTTTCATAAAAGGAAACCTTCTTTTCTATTTATAAAAATCAAATTTATTTTCTTTTTTAAAAATCTTTCCTTTAAGGTTTTCTTTTGAGTTTCAGAAAATAATAAAAAAAAAATACACTCCCTTAGACAAATTTTCTTTCAACAAAAGAAAAAAAAATAGAAAAAACAACTTTTTACTTAATAAGCTGGTCCTTTCCAAAACTTTTAAGAAAAATTAATGATTTAAAGGGATAATACTTTTAGTAAAATAAAAGACATTAACAAATTAAATTTTTCTTAAAGAAAAAAGATATATGTACATTGGTCTTGCATACTAACTGAAGCTTAGAAGGTTTATTTTTATACTTTACTTATCGCCCTTTTGTCTCGCGCTCTTACTTTATTTTCTCTTTCAAATTCTAATCTTGTTTTCCGTTAGTGCTCTCTGATCGAGTCCTCCAAACTACCTTTAACAAGTCTATTTTGATGATTCCAGAATCTCTTCAAGCCTTATCAAGATGCCCATAGGATATTTTCTCTAGTGATTGATAAAAGAATATCTTGAGGTACCTTAATCAGAGTGATTGATCACTACTTACTACTTTTGTTGCTTTGCTAACTTCCATGGATAGTGCTTATTAGTCTAGTAAGCATCTTGCTTTGAATGAAAGCACCAAAGCCTAAGACTATAGAGAAAAAGAAAAGAAGCTCATGATATTGTTGGCATGCGAAAGCTTTGTCCTCCTTCCCCATACAAGAAAGAAAATGAATGTTTCCCTCTTCAACTTTAAATATTCGATTCCTTCACCTTAACCAAACCTTTAGTCTAATCGACCTCACATTTCTTGGTGGTTGGAATCCATTCTAATCAATTTCCCATAAAAGTATACTCATTTCTGCAATTAAATTTCATTGCCTTTGATGTGGCTCCTAATCTAATAAAAAGAAGAATGCTACTTGATTGAACAAACATTGTTAGAACCTCTCTAACTAATACCCTAGTCAGCAAAGCCCAATTTAGCATTAATCAAATATTTTTAGCATATTGTAGTAACAAGGCCAGGACTTCTTCATATAGTTGGTGTGCTCCTCTAGAGGGGTGCTAGTGCTTTATTAATATATATAATAAAGTAAAGGGCTTGAAAAAAAGGTAATTATCGCCACCAATGGCCCTGTTTGATCCATTATGAATCCCGGTTTCACTCTTCCCTTAAGAGCTACCCATGTGTAAATCCTGGTCGAGAATCATTGAGAGTGAAGCCACCAGCAAAAAGGAGCCCTCTCAAATGGCACCCCTCTCATAAAGGTTGACTATGCAGAGGATAGTAGTTCAATTAATGCTAAACTTGAATGAGAAAATAAGTGTTGATCTTGAATAGCGGGTACGTAGACTAATAAAATAAAAAATTTCTTTTTTCCTTTTCTTCATTTTTTTCTCTTTATTTTCTTTTAAATATATATATGTATATATATATATATATATATTTTACGTTTTGCATTATTTACTTGGTGATTTCTATTTCCATGTTACTAACCTTCTTATTTTCAGGAAAATTTTATTTGGTAGTCGATATCACGACTCAATAGTATCGTTGTCGTGATAGATCGCCGTGTACCACATAAAGATCTATAATCAACTCCCCTTGTTGATTGTAGGCCTTTCATATGATACATAAGACTCCTTCCACTATACGTTATCATTAGGTTTATGGATAAGTAATATCGAGTAATTTAACTAAAATTTACTTCTTTAATGTAAATTCATCAAATAAATGTATGGATTCGTTGAATTCAATACCAAAAGAATATTACAAATGAATGCAGTTTGTATAGGATACTACTTTAGGAACTTCAATCTATAAAATGAACAAAAGTAAAGATAAATGTTATCTACAAAAGGCTATTACAAAAAATCTCATTTCCACTCCCTAATCGCTCCATCTCATCTCTAAACGATACTTACCTTGGGCATTCCTTAGCCTAAATGAACGAAGAGGTTGTCCTGCATCAACAAAAATCTATCGGGATGTAAGCTTACACTTAGTGAGATAAATCCCCTCATTAATACTGTATGACAGAAATTCATTAAATGCATAAACATATAAATACATGAACAATCAGTATGCCAACATGTAGTGGCCTAAGAATTGCGTACAACTTAGAATTACGCCCCCTGTAGTTGGGGTTGGAGATAATTAACCGATACAAACCAAAATCCAAATCCTAACACTTGGGTTTTATATCATTTACACTATTGTGCTTAAGTCAAAACAAAACCATATATATATATATCGTATATAATATACTTTCTTTTTGAACAACAAATCATATTTTCAAAATCCTAAGTCTAGCGATATAGTAGGCTCTGCAATCCACAAACACATGCTCTAAGTAAAAGTCACAAGACACAGCCCCTTGCCGACGGTTAGCGTCTCCTAACGCCTAGTAAGCCCATTAGCTTAGGACAGAGGCTCAATAAAATGATGGTATAGCTAGTGCTCAATCCTGCAGGAGGCCCTTCTCTTATGAGTCCCTTCCCATCTTCTGCATAAAGTGGTAGTCGGTGTTATTCGAATGCAATTATGGAGAATGCATGATTCATTGAACTTCTTAGTCGTATAAGTGATTAATTTGGTTTTCATTGTGATCGGATAATTTTATTCCATACAAATGCACATGTATGTTATCACAAACAATTCTCATTATTATGTGATTAACTAACCATAGCATTTAGTCATAAATTCACGTACATGCATTTTCCATATCTCATAAGCATCCAATTGTCATACATATATATATATATATATATATATTTCGATGTATTTATTCTACAAGCAAAGTTAAGTAAAGAGTCATCAGGAATTCATTCACTCAGCTATGTAGATTAATCAAAATAATCTAGAGGGTAGGTCTTCTCCAAAAGCTAGGTCCCTTAGACACTACAAATATAATACTATAAGGATTTGAAATAAAATTTGGAAAACTAAGCTAAAACCCTTTAAGTTATACTTTTGACTTGGTTTCATATTTTTCTCGATTTTCACTTAAAGTTCAAGTGTGTATAACTTTCTCATTTTAAATCCGATTTTTATGATTTTATAGTCAATCTTCATCGTTTTCGAGTGTTCTTTAACATGACGAGGTTATATTTTTGAGCTGAGTCATGCAAAGCTACCTATAGGTCAGAACAGAAGTGATCCTCATGCTTTAGAGTGCTTTTAGGCTTTGTTTGGTTAATGGGCTTTTTGATATCTTGGGAGATCCTTTGGGCTTGAGCTTAGGATTTCATTCTAGGCTTAAAATACTCCTTAAGGTCAGATTCCCAACTTTGATTTATACTCCTAAGGCTATCAACAACTTCTTAGGCTTTTAAGTGGGCTTAAGTTATCAAATGGGCTTGTTTTTTATCCAAATCAAGGATAGTCACTTTGTTGGGCTTGGGGTAAGTCTTGTGGGCTTCTTGAGGTCTTAAAATGACTTTTATTGTTGTGTTAAGTTGCTGGTCAGAAATTTATTAAGGGTTTAACTTGGTGTTTAAGGCTCGTTTTGAGAGTTTTAAGCTTGATTTTGAGTTTTAAGCTTAATACACTTATCATATTTGCCTTGGTTGGTCTTTTCACTTTACTTACTTACTTTTGTCATATTTTTAAGTGTCTTTTATCAAGGTTCCAGATCTGGTTAGTTTGGTGTGGAGGCTTCCAACTTGGTTTTTTAACTTATTTCATCGTTTCCTTAACTTTAGGGGTTAGATCATGAACCTAAGCTACTTATATTCAAATCTTAACTTGACTTCTCTTCCATGAGATGATTACTTAGCTTATAGTTTACATGAAAATAGTACATCTCATACTTATTGCAACTTTCCTACTATAGTTCATGTCTTAGAAAATTAGTTTCCTCATAAAAACTTCTTGTAATGGATTTTTCCTTTACCTAAGTCTAGATTTAAGCATGTTTAACTTAATAGAAGTGAAAATAAGATCCAAATGACTTACAAATCCTCATGTCTAGCATGCTTCATCTTCAATCAAGTTCTCATTTCAAGATTTTCTCAACTTAAAATCTTATATTCTAAGTGTTAAACAAGTATCTTTACATACTCATATTTCAACTTTCACGTAAGGGTTTCATGAGTTTGCTCCTTAGGAGAGTCTCAGATGTTTCATCAACTTATGATCACACTAATATCCTCAAGAAAACTTGGTCTCTTAACATGTAATACTAAGCTACTAACACAAAGAAACACTTAGTCATCCCCAAGGAAGACTATGGTGGTAATGCACTAAGTTTCTACTTAAGATTTTGTCTTACTTTCTCCTTCTTGCCTCCTTTTCAGAATCTTGAGTTTTGGTCATTTGAAGTGGGGTTTGAAGGATATTCCAAGGATCCTTAAAGTGACTTTGAAGGTTGACAAATGGAGTATACAAAGTAGAGTTGAATGCTGTGAGGATTGGAGCTTGGACGTGGCAGTAAAGTGTAAGATTTTGTGGGGTTTGTGTTTCCTCTTTTGAGTTGATTTCAAAGTGAGAGCAAAGGAAGTGAAAATGAAATTGAAAGTGAGGGATAAGAGAGAGAGAGTGGCCAGTTGTGTAAGGGGTGAGATAGTGTGTTTAAGAAGTTTGATTTTATTGTCTTGTAGTGTATACAAAAGTCAATAACTGATAACTCTAGATGATGTAAGTATTAAGGGGTGAATAGTGGAGTGTAAGACAAAATGATTGATAGATGAAAGACAAGGCATGGCCCCCCTCTTAGCCATGTAAGAACAGGCCATTAGGCCTTCCTTTAGGCATGGAAATATCTTGTTTACTTTATTAAAGTTGAGCATGTGAAATCTTGTGATATTTTGTCCATATATAGTATAAGTTAATGGGTGATAAGGAAAGTGTCTTATCATTAGTTTTTGATAAGTTATCAATTGATAAATGATTTTAACTCTCAATTGATAAGTCATTTTGGGTGATTAGTTGGTTTACTTATTTACATGTAAGGCTTAGGTATGAAGATAAAGAAATTGTCTTATAGGAAATTGTTTTAGAATTTGCTTCTTAAATTGTTTTAGAATTTGCTTCTTAAATTGTTTTGTAGATTATGATTAATTTTTATAAAATTATGAAATTTCCAAGAATTGAATGAAATTATTTAAATTAAATTATCAATTAATTACTTAGGGTTACCAGTCTTTAATTGCTTTAGGGTTTAGGGTCTTGGGTGACTTCAGAGTTTGCAATTTTTCATGTTTAGGTTTTATCGATAATAGACTTTTGAATTGGAAAGTTAAATTCGTTTTTAAATGTAAACTTGAATTCTTAGTTTAGTTGATCCTTGAGAACGTTCAGGAAGTACTTTTAGTTGAATCATAGGCCCGCTAAAAGTAGGGTTTACAGCCGACTTCAAGTTTTAAAAAAAAAGTCTAGGATTTAGAATCTTGGTTTTCAAAGATCAATGCTTTAAAGGTTAAAATCGACTTACCCAATTGATTTTAATTTCTATTTTTCAGCTTTTGTCAGTGGCGATTCCAAAACCATGTTTCTAAAAAAATTATCTTTTACTTCCTTTATCGAGCAATTCATATTAGCGGGGCCTTTAATGATTTAAGGAATTAAATGTAAAAAAGGATTTTCAAAATTCAGGCTTGACAACCTCTCTAATAACTCAGGTTGAGTATCTAAGTAAGAAAATTGAAGGACTGATGATGGAGGGGTGGGTGGCGTAGTAGTAGCAGCAAAAAGAAAAAAAAAAAAGTCCAAGCTCAAAATTGAAACCCCAACTTAGAAGATGTATTAAACAAGTATATTAATAACTTAGACGCTGTTTAAGCCATTAAAGCTGTTATCAGGAATATGAGGCGTCACTTAGAAATTTGGATAATTAGTTAGGACAGCTAGCTAAAATTGTTACAAAAAGGAAACAAGGGAGCTTACCAAGAAACACCGAACCAAATCCTAGATTTGCAAGATTTGAGCAAAATTGAAGGAAGGATGAGATCGTTAAGCCAACAACGATAAACAACAGCGCTTCTTTGGAGGTAACCTAAGTTATTTTTGTTTGAATTTTGATTAAATAATCATTGTTTTGAATTTCATTGTATAGGTTGAGTCGAAGCCTTCTCGTGTTAGTTGTTGTTAGTTTGTTTTTTTTGCATGAACAATTTTCTATCTTATTGAAGTAGCCAATTATTGAATTTATAAGTAATTTTTGCCTCTAAAAGAAAATAATCATTCTAATAGTTTGTATTTCAATTAAAATTTAATCCTTAGCAACTTAAATTATCATGTTTTGATTGTTTGAAGAGTGTTTTTAGGTGAAGAAATAAGAAATTCACAAATTTTTTTTATTCAGGAATCAAAGGGAAATACAGCCAAAGTTTACACCCATGAACATAATTGTCATCCCTTTAGAATTGAAAATAAATAAAAGGTAAGAAATTGGAGGATGAGAGCATTACCGCTAGGATTACACCCATGATCCTTGCTTGTGATCACGCTTCAAGGTAAGTGTGTGTATTAGGATAGGAAATACAGCTAAGAACATGCTTGTGTTCCTGCCCGTGGTCATGCCATAATTAAAAAAATCATGGGTTTTTTCTTCTTTCACTCTAAACTTTATTTCTCTATCTATAACACCATACTCTCTCACTTTCTCTTACTACCCTTGCAAACATAGCATAATTTTCTATCGAAATCAACAAATCTAAGGAATGTAGAATGCAATCTATACTTGGTTTTATTATTTCCTTGATTATTTAAAAAAAAAAAAAATCACATTGTTTAGTTAGGGTTTGATGGAAGAGTATGAGATTTGCATGTGTGATGATCTTTAGCTTTTGGAGTGATTCTTAAATATTTATGTAATGGAAATTGTTGTTTTCACATTATTGGTTAAAATCTTTCCTAGAAGTGTTATTTTAATTTGGGATAAGGAAGAATATGGGGAGTTCTTGCTAGAGATGAGGAGGAAGAGGGGTTGTTCTTGAATTGTTCTCTCCTATTTATGATGAATCCATGTTATTTGTCCAACAAATATTAAGGAAACACTCTTAGATTACTAGATTTTGCTTGAAACTACTATTATAGGAACATAAGTTCCCATAGCATGCTCTAAATTAGATTTTGTGAGATTATGAAATAGGAAAAAAATTCTTTATGATTCTTGATAATTGAAAGCCAGTTCATGATTTCATATTGGTTAAAAAAAAATTATTACTGCAATGTTGAACTCTATAATCATCTAGATTATAACAAGTACAGATTTCTCCTCAACAATCTTGTTTAGAAATGATTCTTGAAATTTTTCTTTTATCAATATGGATGTATGATTTAATTGATTTCCTTGTTACAGATTTTGCCTTGTGTTAAGCAAGTCATTAAGAAGGAGAGCTCCAACAGTACTTCATGACACCCCATACTTAGGTTTACCGAAGCTTGGCAAAGGAAGTGCTATTATAAACTATGCATGAAAGGCTTTAAGGAGAATGCAATTGTGAGTTGGGAAAATTGGGCAAGAGCTAAGTATGATGTAGCAGTATGAAGATACTTGGAAGTAGGAGGTTAAGATAGGCTTTTGACTATTGATGAGCTGTCTTATAGAGAGCTCACATTAGAGTTCCTTAGCACCCTCACCTTACATTTTAATCAGGTAGAAAACCAAATCCATAACATAATGAGATTCCGAGTTAATGGAAAATTGGTATACATGCCATTTGAGAGATTATTGGTGGTCTTAGGCATATACTTAGAAGAATTTGTCCATACAGCTAAGTTTTGTAATCTGCCAGTAAAATTGCTAATAGAGGTGAGTGATGCACAAGTTTAGGCAAGGTTGAGTACGGGAGACTCAATATATAACTCAAGTAAGTCCAAGGCCTCCAAATTGAGAGATCTTGCTTTGTGGATTATTTACTAGATTTTAGCTAAGAGTATGAATCGGAGGAAGAATAGTATGAGGGTTGTCAACTTATTTGACATTGTTTTCTTGCATAGCTTTGCTACGTAACACCTAATTAACTTGGGAGTTTGGATGGCTTTCTTCTTGGGAAGCTAAGCCATAGAAGGGAGAGCTAAGTATATCTTTGTAAGGCCTTTTATTACCCCGAATAGTGAGAAACATTGGTTTATTTAATTATCTCCCACTGATAGAGTTAGTCCATTACCCCACCTCTATGAGCCTTGAGTCCTTTCGAGTAATGAAGCTCCTACCACTACTTTTAGTACCTTAGGAAGAAGAAATCCAGGAGGAAGTAGTCGATACGCCCTTACCTAAGTTAGCTAAAGATGAGCCTTTCACATCATCCCAATAGCCCAAATCTTCAATATTGGGAAGGCTCAAAAGGATGATAGGGAAGTTGATTAAAAGGAAAAAGACACTCGAGCATGTGGTGAAGCGTACGGGGTCAGCTATTAAGGCACTCTTGGAGCACTACAAGATTCCCTTGCTACCATCACTACCCTTCATCTTAGATTTTGATAAAGAAGATATAGAAGAGGTCAAAGAGGAAAATGACTCTAGCAATGAAGATTGAGTTTATTTTGATTTTGTTAAAGACTTAATTTCTTTTATTTTTTAGTAAGATGAATGTAATAATTAAAGACTAATTTTTGTTTTTGATTGCTTCATTTACCTTTATCTGGATTGCTTTTAGCTTTGCAAGGATACAGTAGTTAACATGTTAAATTTAGTAGTAACCTAGTTTTTTTTTTTTTTGGTTAACTTCTTTTTCTTTTGTAGTTTGTTTTCTCTTTATGTTGCAAGGGAACTTCGAACTTGATTAGCATGATTAGGATTCTTATAGATAGATTTGAACACAAACTTTTTCAATATCAATGCAAACGAAATCTGAGGAAGTCTTAATTCTTCTTTACTTTTCTTTTCCCTTGATGATTATATTGTGCTTCAATGATGGTGTACATTGAGGACAATGTATAATTTAAGTGTAGGGGCAAAAGAATTGGAGATGCTGAACCATATAAGTTAATTAGTGTACTTTGATTGAATATCATAAACATAAGCCTTTAGAAATTTGCATCCGGTTACATATAAGCAAGCAATTTTTTTCAAAATTTACCCATGATTCTTTATGACCTTAGTTCATTGTGCGAAATTTGAGTAGTTAAATTCCTATGATCTAGAGGTTTCTGTTATTTACGCTTAAACTTAGACTTGGTATTAGGATAGGTATTGACAGGTTAAGGACTAGCTATTTGTATTTCTAAGCTTAATTTGAGAGGATAGTTATCTATTTCTATTTTTTTCTAAATTTTTTTGGATTGGATGAACAAGTGGGGTTGGTCCTTTGAAAGTCTTTTGAAAGATCAAAATAGTTGGAGGCAATTTCGGAAGGAAAAAAAATATAATAATAATAAGGAATTCAAGTTGGTAAAGATCGTCCTTAGTCCATAAAAAAAGCGAGATTCTTTCCTACTGCTAATATAGGGAAGTTCATTAAGATTGGTAATGACTAGTGGTGTGTTAGAAGAGCAATGTTCTTTCTTATTGCCAACAAGGGAACTAAGATGGTAAGGATTAACTTCAGTCCATCAAAAGAGCGAAGTTCTTTCTCGTTGCCAACATAATTGTGCTTAAGTAAAGGAATTGAATTAAATTGAAAAGTTTTCCAATGAAAATATATACTAAGGAGGCAATCAAAGGATGAGATGATGTAACATGCATCTAGTTTAAGTTTTCATAACAAAAATAGTATAGGGAAGATCTCTTTCCTCTTGTGTTAGAGTGGTGAAATTCTTATAACTTTTTCTTATTTTGTTAATGTTTGTTTTGATCTTTAATTTAGTTTCTATCTAAGTGATAAGGCTAACTATGGATTAATTCGATTGATTGTTGAAATTTAGTAGTTCTTTGGTGTTAATATCTAAGTTTTCTAAGGGCGTTGTAAAGTGAAGGAAGAAAGGGTCATTTTGAAGGAAATTATGAAGCTCTTTGATTTGAGGATGCACTTTTCTAAGTTATAAGGGAAATTGATAATATTGTCTTAGTTTTGTTTTGATTGTTTTGCTTAATGATAAGCAAAAGCTTAAGTATGGGGGAATTTTTTTAACATTCATATATCATATATATTTTAGGGTAGTTTTGTATAGCATATATATTTATGTTAGTTATTAATAATTTGGAGCTTATTTGATATTTCATTTGTAAGTGTTATAGAAAATTTTGATGAGTTTTTCCAAGAATTTGATGCAATGTCAGAGCTTTAATGAAGAAGTGCATTGATTGAGCCATCTAATCGAGTGAAATCCAAATAAGAAATAATTTCCAAAGAGGATCACATGCAAGACCACAACTGTGTACCTTGGACGTGTAACCCTTGTCCAAGAATTTCATCGAATTATAAAAATTGTACGTGAAGAAGAAGATCATGCTTAGAGATTATGGCCATGATCTAGAATGTGAACATGCCATGGATTAAAAATCTTATGTTCTTGGAAGTTTTCCTTGTAACCTTAGGTTTGAGTTCTATAAATAGATACTTAGACTTAGTGTTTAGGGAGAGTCCCTTGAGGAAAAATTCTATAGGGTAAAGTTATAGGGGCTCTCATGTTTCTTAATTTTTTTTTTAAATTCATGTCATAATTTATTATTATTCTTAGTGGATCTTTAATTGAACCCTAATTGTAATGTAACACTTTCTTTTATATTCAATCTATGATATTGCGTTTTATGATCTAATTACATTGTTGTATTTTCATTAATCTAATATTGTCGGCTATTGGATTACTGTAAGAGACTACTATAGAGTTTGTGAGATCCTATAGTTAGATGGATTGATGCAATTATAAGTAACTAATTTGATTGAGGTTGGGCTTATTAATTTCTTTAGATTAGGGTAACTTAATACAGGGATTCAAGTTCTTAATGCGATCTTGAGATACTTTATTGTAGAAGCGATTCGGATAGAGTATACTTAGGGTTAGGAATTAATTAAGAGATGTGAGTTTGATTACTTTAATTTAGGAATCTCCACGGTCCAAAAGTACAATTGAGATTAGAAGTTACGTAGAGCTACGGAGTAAATAATAGATTTATTAAGGATTATGTTTTCCACAATTTGATTAATTTTACTTGTTTATTTTCTTGTTAGTTTATTTTATTGTTTCTTTGTCTTGTTGTTTTTATCTTATTTACTCTTGTTCATTTTCATTTATTTGAATATGATTATTTAGTTAATTTGATAAGTTAAATAATTTGTGATTTAGGGAAAATTTCTACTAATCTAGGGTCTTAATCTTATGGTTCCTTGTAAGATCAACAACTAGAACTCAAATTCATATTATATTATAACTTAACTAGGTACACTTGCCTATGGCTGGTATTAACCCTATATTGCTAGAGCCGACCAACGGGTTTACTTGCCATCAATCCTTGCTCAAGGGAATGGATAAAAGGGTAAGATGAACTTGAATGAGCAAGAATAAGTTACAATAAAATAAAGTGTATTCAATATCTAAGATGATGATGATTATGATTAATTAGAATTTGTGTATTTATACTTGTCTCTTTAGGACAAATTACAATGAAGACAAATCATTAAAAAGGATGATTATCCTAAATGAGTAAAATACTAAATCTAATGTACACAAAAGGGGTAAATCTGTAAAGAACAAAAGGTATACCCTTGCAACTATCACATATAGTACAAATGTTAAAGATAGTTGGCATTGGTTGTTTGGACAAGGATCTGATGCACATAACAAACTGGGTACAGTCTAGAGGCCGCTTGATGAGGTACCTAGATAGGTTAGCACTTGTCAATGACAACTTAGAAATAGCTTAATTGAGCTAACAAATAGGTTAGTTGAGCTATTTGGGAGTTTGGACAGGGCTTGGAATAGACATAGAGTCGTATGTGTTAGTTTGCAGGTTAGAAGGTAGGATGGATTAGATAAGCACAGTAGAGTCATCTCTTCAAGACTTGGGCTAAGGGAGAGGATTTGGTGTTCCATGCTTTCTAGTCCCCTATCTCTAGCACATATGAGGTGTCCTCGAGGTTGATTCCTATTACCTTTCCTGCGGACTCTTAAACACCTCTTTCCCATAATTGACATATCAAAACATATAATTACTTTAAATAGTTTATGTATTGAAAAATCATCACTTCTTCATTTAGCTTGTTGGTAAAAAATTCGATACATGAGAGAGGGGAGCTACCATTTAATTTATTGATATAGATTGAAAGATACAAAAGCAAGAGTAGAATATAAAGGCTTACCTCTTACACATGCAACTTACTTATTAGGAATGAAAATAAATAAGGGTGTACTGCTTTCTTATGAGAAAAATGCATAACTAATGTAGAAAATAAATATGATAGTACTACTACCATTACATAAAGTGCTTAAAAGAGAAAATAATAAAACAATATTTGTTGAGCTATAGAATTACAAAAGGGTTACTTATCATTTAGATTGATCAAGCATTTCTTTTTAGACATTTGTCTCTTGCATACATTTGGGAGTTTACCTAGCTGTATTTCCACTTAGCATGTTGAAATCGGCGTAGTAGTCATCTTCAAAGCTTAATGTCACATATGCTTCCTGTTCTCCCATCTTTATATTGTACTAATCTTCAATGCAATTAAATGCTTGAATGGATATAGTTGATAAGAGGCCCTATAGTTGTCTAAAATAAGCCCTAGCATGCTAAATACTTGTTCCATGACAACCATTGGTGCTAGAGTTACTAGAACTTGTTAAACCATGCAAGAGAGTATTTGGAATGTCTTCAAATGCCTCTTGCATTGATCCAAGATGTTGAAGTCACAACCATCTCTACTATGACCAAACTTAAGTGTATTGGTTAAACAGTTATTAAGTTCTGTGTAGCTCTTTGACTTAGTCTTGCTTCTATGCTTTATTGATTTTTATGTCATCATAAGATCCACAATGAGGGGTGTACCAAACAAGCCCATCTATATGATGGTGAGGGGTGAAGGGCTTACTAGAATTTAACATCCATATGTAAATGTGAACTAAAAAAAGAAAATCACTAGTGAGTCAGAATCATGTTGCAAGTTGTGGCTAATACTTCAATTACATAAACATCTTGTCTCTTTGGACATTTTATTAATGTACTCATTATATAAGTTTAAATAATTAGTAAACTCTTTTACTTTGCAATGATAATCTAAAATCATTGTAATAAGAAAAAATGATAGAAATTTCCCTATAATAAATTTACTGCTTGTTAGAAATGTTTGTTACATACACTAGTAATACTAAATTGTCTCATAATTCATATAATGTTGGAATAATGTTTATATCTTCCAAAACAAATAAATACTTATTTGGGTGGCATATGGATCAAATTTTTTTGTAGAATCATAAAAATTTTTAGTATTTGTGAAAACTTAGTGCATGTGTTTTAATAATTTGTGTGTAATGATATATTCGAGATATTGAGCAGAACAATATTATACTATGCATGTTGTAATCTATGGTACTTTATGAAAGTTCATATGTAGAATTCCACCTATGTTGGATGTCTCTTTTAAATTTCTATGGTTGCAGTCCATTGTTTATACAAAATTCCCTTCATGTCTTATTAATAGAAGGATGGTCCAACATATAATAAGTTATTATTTTAATGGGTGACATTTTAAAATCTAATGAAGACATACTGTCTTTAACATGTAGATTCAAAATGTGACATTTGCAACCACAATGTGAAAGAAGGTTTCCCTTAGCATAGGTTGCCAAAGGGCTTGTAGTTTAAGAATAGAAGTGGTGTTTGTCGTTGCATTGTCAAAACCAATTAGGAAAATCTTTTTAGTTGGTGCATATTCATCCAAAATAATTCTTATAATTTGAAAATGTTTTGAGCATTGTGCTGTTAATTGAATTTTTTAAGCGATAGTAATCTTTTAGGCAAAAGCCACTCATGTAGGAGTTTTCATTCCATTTGTCCATCCAAATATTGGCATAGATGAAACATATGGATAAAGGGAGTGAAACTTAGTCATAAGCTCTATATTTCCTTAATGGTAAAGTTAAGTGTTTGTTTTACACATAGTTCTACAAGACAATGCCAGGAAACTAAGATTTAAACATGATTGTTCATATTTTAGAAAGTTAGGATTCTTACTTATAGTGTATGATAAACATGATTGTTCATGCACCTTTTGTGCAGTTTAGATTACATTGAAGGCGCATCCAGTAGTTACACCTTTAGTGACATATGCCTTCCTTTGTAATTCAAATACATAGAAGGCACATATAATACATGTGCCTTCCACAACCTACACATACCCATCATGGAATATAAAACCTACACTCTACACACGCTTTTAACATATTTACACTTCAAAAATCTCATTTTGTTCGCACAGCATCTTCGAATTTCCTCCAAGCTTTGACTTATTTTCACTCTACTCATCCCATTCAAGTATTATTCTAAGTATAACATCTACATTTTCTCATTTTTTGCTAAAAATTACTCAATTTTTTTTACTTATTAATCCATCATGCACAATCCTTAAATTAACCAATTAATTGACATTTTTTTTAAATATTTGTTTAGAATCACTTGATGGGCTACTTGCGTTGTTAAAGTGTCTCAACTTATCCATGAAAACTTAGGTGTAGCACTCAAATTTAGAGTTAAAATTGTATGCATACAATTTATTTAATAAAATTGCTAACAAAAGTTTTACTCTAACACTTAGTTAATTTTTGGAGATGATCAAGATCAAATTGTTATTTTAACGTGTGATGTTTGGAGAATGGGGCTTATATGTATAGGTCTCAAAAGTAACCAAGAGAGGAGGGGAGAGTGGGTGAATTGGTTACTGAGAAAAAATTAAACTTTTTGCAAAATAATATTAAAAATGTCCCCCTTCATTACTTATCTAAGATATGCCGAGAAACAATATATGAACAACAAATAAAATATGAAATAAAAGAGAGTAGAGATTAGAAGATTAGGATCAAGAATTATAGTGTTTCAGCCTTATGCCTACTATACTCCTCTAGCTCTACTATTAGGGACCCAGTATTTCATACTAGTATTGTTCCACTATCTACTTTTCAATACTTCAATCAAGAGATAAATAAGTACAATCCTTTTGCTTTTTCTCACTAGGTTAGCTTTACCTAATCACATATCTACAAAATAATGCAACTCTCTTCTAACACAAAGCTTATACTTAGAAAAAAGATTTACAGAAGTATGAGGACTAAATGCAATGATCATCGAAATGTAAGCATAAAGAGAAAACAAAATATGAAATTTGAATAGAAAATGTATCCTTGATTTAGTTTCTAATTGTATCTCTGAATTTTTTTAAGGGTAAAGTTTGCAGATGAAAGTTGTAGATCAGTGTTTTTCGAAATTTGAACTAGTTGTTAATATATTTTTCTAGTGTAACGTTTCCTTATTGATTTTTTGGAGAGTTCTTGACAGGTCTTGAAAGATTTTGAATTATCTTGATCTAGTTGTTGGAAGATATGTTCCATGATTTGTGGAAGCTAATTCTCCTTTTCTTGTTTGATTTTGATTTGAACGTTGGACACAAATTAGTAAGTGACCAGATCTTGCTTTAGTTCTTGTGTATAAGCTTTGTATCAACTTCTTAATCTACAATTATATCCTTTGAAAAATTGAATTTTTGAACTAATATATGTAAACCCCGTAAAATTTTAGTAATAGTTGAACTGAACTCTAATGACCATGATATTCCATAGAGTCAATAAGCTAAATAATTGAACTTTGCCTACTAAGATAATTTGAGTTGGTAGCCGAATATTCTTAAACTTAAAAAAAACCCTAAACGATCAACTAAATATCGACCAATGATGTAAACACTTAAGAACCTTATTTTAAGTAACTAAGTTTAACTGAGCTTAGTTTAATCTCAAACTACCAATAACTTAGTAAAAGAACTAATTTAAAGCGATAAAATAATTATATAATAAACTCTATTCAGCTAATCGATTAAGTGGCCATTTAGGTTATGTTATGTTGAAAATTTTAGAGAATCATGTTCGAAGAGGACCTAACCCCTATTACCTAATTTCCTTAACAAATTGAGTACATTTGAAATAGGACCAATAGTGATAATCTAATTTACCTTTCACTTGATAAATCTAACAAGGAAAAGATAAGCCAACTTTCATCTCTTTACATATGTTAAACTACTTATACATAAGGGAACCAACTTATCTATTTATTTAATGTACAAAAGGAAGTGATGTGACAAGAGCATGGCTAATTGTCCCCTACATATCATGCCGGCTACAAGGAAGGGAGAATAGGCCATTCCTCAACTTTTCCACATCCTTTCACATGTCAATCTTAGTCACTATTTTGTCATAAGGTCTATACCTCCTTTCATCATCATATGTTGACTCTTTTACACTCCTAAATTTTTCTCAAACAAAAGAAACTAAGGAATGCACAAGCCATTCCACAACTGGCTATTTCATCCCCATTTCCTTGCCATTTGTTTCAAAGCTTTAAAAGCACTCACACACTAAAAGTAACAAGAAGGAAACTCACTCTCCCTACACATAAGCAAATCGTCCACTTCCTTGTTCCCTCTTTACGCTACAAACACACATCACTTAGCAACACCATCTTGAAACATTTGGAAAACCAAAGTTAGAAACACTGTGTCATCTTTGAAAAGTGAGAAGATTAGCCAACGTAACAAGAGTTTGGTTCTTAAGGAGCTAAAGAGTAAAGGAGGAGCACGAAGAACAAGGAGCTAAGGGGACAACAAGTAGTGTCATCTACCACCATCCTCATTTAGTGAAGTACGTTTCACATTTAGAAATGTTAAGAGCATCATGCTTAGGAGATTATTTCTTGTCTAAGGAAAGTGTTAAGTACCATAAATATATTCTAGTAAGTTCATGAGTTTCTTGAAATATTTCATATGAACATCATGGTATAAGTGGTTTAGGCTTGACTTCCTTGTAGTACATTTGTTTGTCACTTAGAGTTTGGCCTTAAGGCTTGAAAAAGCCATGAAATCCTTTGTAAAAAAGGACCACACAAGCTGGATGTGGTATGTATGGAGCATTTCTAGATGATATCTCTACTTCTATTAAGTTTCACAAACCTTAGAGTAGCCTTTAGTGAAGGAAAAATCAACATATGAAGTGTTTGTGATGATATGAGCTTGTAACTCATAAGAGACTCAAATAAGGCTTGACATTCTTTGGAATAGCTACTAGACATGATGTATTATAGGGTAATCCTAAACTTTCTTGGACTTATTCTTGTTAAAACTTGCTTAAAAATGCTACCATGTATCTCTTGTACAAGTATATAAGTTGTTTACGTAAGAATCCTTAAGAATGGTGTTTATTTGGAAGCTTAACCAAAAGATATGAATCTAACCCCACTTTAAAATCCACCTATAATCATGTTTTAGAAAAGATCGAAGTGTTTTGGAACTTCCCAAAATAGTATAACTAACATGTGAAGACATTAGGAGGCTAAACCGAGCCAAAAACATGTTTCGGGCCCAAATTTGAGCTAAGCAACCCCCAAAAATGCCACAGACAGAATTGATCCCCCACTCAAAAGTCCTTTTAAACTATGTTTGGACCTGAATAAGCATGACAAGCCCTAAATAGCTAAAGCGAGCCCAGAACTTCAAATTGGGCCAAATCGGTAAAGCCTTAAGCTTAAAGAGTTAGAGAACCAGCATTTCTAGATTTCAAGAATAAGATTTAAGGTCCCAACTTAACAATTTAAAAAGCCCAAAAGAACAACTACCATGCCCCACTTAAAAGACCCTAATAATAAGGCCCATAGACCTAAATTAGAAACACTAATAAGAGGAGACTAAGTAAGATCATTAATTAAATTTCGGCCCATAAAGGATAATCACTAAAAATACTTCAAAGCCCAAATAAGAACTTAGAGCCTACTAAGAATTGGAAAAAAATGGAATATATGACAAAGATTTTACAAAGGTAGGGCCCTTTAACCCAACAAAAAAGAGGTTCATAATTTTCTGAACTAGGAAAAAAAATTGTGGTTAGAATCCATCAATTTGGACCCTACTACGATAATCTATATTCAAAAACAATAGAAAAGGATTATAAGAACTCGAAAATTAGATTTAAAATGAGAAAGTTATGATAAAAACAAGTTTTAACCAAAACCAACGATTATAGCGAGAATAGTTAGCTTAATAGGAAATTTTCCTTTTCTTATTCATATTCCTTTGTGATTATTTCAGGCGATTTTGATATTGATCTGGATTCGCTTGCCGACTACTATGATCTATAGATCATTATGGCTGAGTGAGTATTCCTATGATTACTATGCTTGTATTTGATTGTAAACTAGTTGCACTTAAAGTCAAACAACAATTGATATGTTTGGGGACTTACGAATTGCAGGTGTATCACATTTCTTGATTGTTGTACTAAAGTACTCTAATATATATTAACAAAATGTCTATTTTATAGCTACCATGGCATGCCTTGAGATTGTCTGATGAAATGGGTGGTCACAAAATAAAACGAATATAACAATTTCTAGCTATAACTAAATTAGATAATGCATGGCATAATTTGCATTATTATATGTTGGCCATTACTTTACGTATATGGGATGGAGGGGTCTTATAGGGGTCGTGATGATATTTATGTATATGAGTTTTTGCATGGTGCACACATGCAACATAGCCCCACTCTAACCTGTAAGCTTACTAAGCTTTGGAGATGCCAACCACATACCAATGGGTCAAGTCCTAGAGTCCACCACTTAGGGGTGAGTAAACTATGTGTGTTACTTACATCCTCACTCTTGGTATAGGAATTAGGAAGTAATAATTACATGATGTAATTAACTGTGAGAATAGAAAGAGCTGATTAAGTGAGAGACTTGTGTGTTTAGTTGTCGAAGGTGCTTGAAACTAGATCTGACGGTTAAAGTAACTCCAACCCTGGCTTTGAGGGTGAAATCCGAGCTATATGTAGTTATCGGTTAAGCTGTATATATTTTTGTTTGAGCATATGATTGTTGCATTCATATGATTGTTTAATATAATTATTTGACCTTTGTGTGAAATGCTTAGTAGGAGGAATTACTCACTAAGCGTGTTGTAAGCTTATGCCCCATTAGTCTTTTCATGCAGGATGACATTTAGTTGGTACCAGGTTTAATGTTGGGGAGCTGGGATGTGCGAGTCAAGAAAGAGTGACTAAGAGAGCTTGCACATTTTTTTTTTTGTATAGTCTTCTGTATTTGTTTCTCCTATGCGATGTACTACCAAACTTCCTATGGTTTATTTTTATTTTGTAAGCCATGTCGTACTTATAATATTCTTTTGGTGGGAAATAATCCTACTTACAGTTAGATCATATAAATGATTAGTTAGTTACTTCAAAAAATTTATTTAATAATTAATCTGAACTACTTGGGAGTACATACTCAGGAAGTTACCTAGTATTAGAAGATGCTTTGTATATCGTGTCGAGGGTTTCAGATTAGTCGCAAGGCAAATCTAAAGCTCTTGAGGTAGTATACGGCAGGCTGCCACAACTAAGGTATCTCTTGGGGTGTAACAATATATCTCCTAAAAATCAGGAATAAATATTCAAACTTGATAATACCTGAATTCAAATTTTTGATATTTTCTTGTGGATCCTTTGCACATGTATCCTTGTAACACATTTGAATTATTTGAATATGTAAACTTCAAAGATGCTACTTTATCAAATTATTTTAAATTAAAAAAAAAAATTGTAGCAACTACTAAGGTTTATCCTTATCTTATATTTGTTGTACATGTCCAATCTAATTTGAGCTTAAACAAAAATTTAATTTGAATTTCATAAAATCCTCCAATTATCCCCATGAAGAATTTCATCAAATATCTCGAGAAAACTAATGGATATTTGATAAAAAAAATACTTCCAATAAATCTAACTTGATGTCCTTGCTCATTATATACTTATCTTAAAAGTAATTGAATTGATCCTTCTTGATCCCCATGGACATATGCCCAACTTAGTGGAACGTGTTGGTTATATTACCTAAATGTATCCAACTAGTAGAGCTAGGCCTTCAAATCATTAAAAGTCTAATAAGCCACTTAAACTATAATATTTTGTAAAAATCTAATTCTATCTAGTGTGTCTAAATTAGTCTTTGAATTTCGAAATCAATCCTTAAATAAAAACTTAACTTTACATAACAACCTATGCATGTAGCTTACTAATTAAACATCTTTATTTCTTTTTGTTATCATCAAAACAATGATAAGAAAACTCAATAATATGAACTAAGTTATTGGTTGTTCATGATATTGTTAGGGCGAAATTGGTGGGATATGTGAAACTAGTCGTATATACCCAAGGAAACATCATGAGTGGCAATGCAGGGTTAGTATACAATAGGGAGCTCATTAAAAAGTTGAAGATGAGAAACAACGCAAGCTTCACTCACTTTTTCCATCCAATCTATACTTGCTATGTAAAAGGGTGAACCTAGAAGGAAGAGGTATCATGTGAAAACGGACATTAGGGAGCAAGCTAATAGGACTAGATGTAGCACTTGTGGAAGAGAATGATACAATAGGAGAAGATGTCTAGAGATTAACAAGCATGGTAAATATGACCTAGACAGTTAGACGCATTATTATTATTATTATTTTTGGCATGCCTTTTTCTTAACACTTCCAGGTTGTTTCCTTTTCTTTTGTCATGAAACTATTCTAACCCTTCTTTGTGTGGTTTTGTAGACGAGATGGAGCCTGTAACCATCAATCCTTGTATGTAGAGGGGGTAGGCTGATCATCATTCATAGGCTGTATAGGTGGATCGGGTGAGTACTTTGTAGATCTGTCATGATATTACTTTCCCTCAAACTACTATACTAATCATACTATTTATGCATGATTACAGGAGGTTACATGTGCATTGAAGGTATGACGCAACAAGTTGTTGTTGCATCAGGATGGAGAGGATATCTTGATGCATCTTCCTATCATGCTATTCTATAAGAGGCTGGTTTATGGGGTGTGGCGTAACTATTGTTCATCATGATGGATTGGCACCTCATCATTGCATTAGTTAAGAGATAGAGGTTAAAGACACTCACCTTCCATCTATCTATTGAATAGGTCACCATTACTCTTACGGATGAGGAGGTGCAATTTGGATTACCTATAAAGGAAAGTGCGATAGCTAGGAGGATAGAGTGTTGTTGGGCTTATGAGTGTAAGAGATTGCTAGGTTTCAGATTGAATAAAATCAGGGGACATTTGTTCCTGACATGGATGATGAGTGTAAAATTACACTCATCTGATACATTATTTTCCTAAATAATTTGAGCTATATTAATATAGTTCTATTAAATTTGCTATTGATTTGAGTTATTTTATATTTCAAGACTCATATGAAGAAATAAGAAGAAAACATGATAATTCGGGTGATTTTTGAAAAAAAAAAATTCATCTATTTTGAAGGATAATCCAAAGATAGCAAATGTTGGAGAGATTTTGTTTAAGAATGAAGTAAGGAATATGACTACAATTGCCCTTCACGGTTGTGCTCTTTGGTTGTGAAGCCTATGCCTTTAATTTCAAATTGAAGTTTGAAGGATTTTTTACAAGAATTTGACTACGGTTACCCACTTTGATTGTGATCTCCAACCGTGATCCACTCCTCATTAATTTCAAGACAAAATCTCGAGAATTATTGCAAGGAGTAGTTCATGCCTAGCCATTACGCTCGTATGCATGCCCATAGACCTCCAGTTTACGTTGATTCACTTGCCATTTAGAGATTATTCTACCTAGATGGTATAAATAGATGATAGACATTTGTATAAAAAAAAAAAAGGAGGAGAGAGAGGAGAGATACAGTATAAATAGATGATATGAAGTAGTCTTTCTTTTATCATGCAAGCTTTCATCTTTATTATTGCAGCGTAAAGTTTTGATATCTAGACCTATGAATCATTAAGGTAACAATGTAGCGTATGATAATTGTTCTATTTTAATGAAATTCTCTTGTTCTTATTAATTCAATTGCATATTTTGTTTAGATTAAGTTGTTACTTCTAAAATCTCAAACTAATTATCTAATTTTATATTTGAAGTTGCGAGGCCAATGCATAAATAGATCTACTGTAATTAAACTTAGAGATAAGTTATAGATTTCTTCTAAAATTGAAAATTGTTCTTGTTTGTTTGTAGGAAGGAGTTCTATCCTAGAAGTGATTTAAGTAGAATGTAACTAAGATTAGAATTTAATAAATAAGTGATTCCTTTTAAATTAGCACTCGAATTCCTCTGGTTATTAATAATAAGAAATTCATTAAAAACTTTAAGTTACTACATGTTATGTTCATGGTGATGAGGGTCTAGATATCCCAATCTATGGTTATTTAGTTTTATTTCATTATTGCATTTTCAATTGATTTCTTATTAGTTTCTATTTCTCTATTTTCATTCAATTTATTATCAATATTGCAACCTATGATTGATTAAAGTAATTAGAACGGGTAAGTGTTCAGTCTTCATAGGATTAACAACCTTAAACTCTTACGGTTATTTATTTTATTACTTGACAGGTGCACTTGTTTGATAGCACGATATACGCCCCAAAAAGTTTTTGGTGCTATTGTCAGGGACTGTTGATAAAAAAAAAAACTCGTTCCTTTATTACTTTATTATTTTACTGTTTGTTGTTTTTCTATGTCTTTTTGTTAAGTCAATCAAAATCTAATTTAAATTTTCTGATTTGTGTTGAGGAAAATTGGAGTGATGGCCAATAACAATGAGATACAGAGGACTCTATTTAGCTACATTAAACTGTTGACTAGTAGAGCCAACTCTAGTATTGCGAGACTAGCTATCACTACAAATGAGTTGAAGGCTCTCAAGAGGAGGATCCACATGCACATGTTGTGTACTTCTTGGATATATGTGTAACTTTCAAAATTGTTGGAGTTATGAATGATGCAGTAAGGTTGAGGTTACTTCCATTTTCTTTGTAGGGGAAAGTAAGGCAATGTTTAGCCTCATTATAAGAGGATTTTATTACTTCTTAGGATATATTAACAAAAAAGTATTTTCCTTTAGTTAGAATAGCTAAGTTTTAAAGCAATATCTCATCATTTAGTTTGACAAGGAGACAATTTATGATGTCTTGGAGCGTTTTAAAGAGTTGCTTAGAAAGTGACCTAATCATGCTTTGCTACTTTGAATGGAAGTACAAACATTTTACAATGGATTGAATTTTGGTACTAAGCAATTTGTTGATACATTTGTAGGTGGTACATTGAATTTAAGGACACTTAGTGAAGCTTATGCTTTGTTCAAAAGCCTAGCTATGAATAGCTACCATTGGGAAGGTTATAAACTCAGTAGAAAGAAACCAATATTGAAGGATGCAGAGTTTACCACAACCTTAGCAGCGGTGATGGATGCATTAAATAAAAAGTTAGATTCCTATCCCATGTTAGCATAGAATTCTATGATACCTAGTACAATTGAGACACCTTATCACTTTTCATTATATAAAAATAAAAAAAGTTTTCAAGTTTATTTTAGATTCTATAACTCTAATTACTATAACTCATGATCATAATAACTTATCATAATCAATTTTAAAATTATAGGGATAGTTACATTTTTATTAGAATATCAACTTCAATAGCAATAATATTTCTATTTTCCATCCTAATATGAATAATATTGAATATATCAATGAGAAATTAGTTCGATACATTTAATGGATTTTGTTTATTATAGTATAGATGGTTTTTTTTTTTAATCATAGATATAAATAGAAATAAAATTAACAAAACTCACTCAAAAAATAAGATCTCTTTTGAGTCTCTCAATGAATAATGATCAAATTAGATACAAATTATTTAGTTCCAATTTTTCCTCTTTTTTTTTTTTGGGACTTCACGAGAATTTCTTGATACTTCCAATTTCATTTTCTTGTTACTAGGATATTTCAAAGAAATAAATTGAGATTTCGTTCCTTTACCAACCCATAACATCTATGTCAGCTTTTTTGTTTGAATGCATTCAAAACAATTTGCTTTCTAAATGATCCACCTACAATAGG
The DNA here is from genome assembly GCA_024138015.1 of Lumnitzera littorea. Taxonomy (NCBI): domain Eukaryota; kingdom Viridiplantae; phylum Streptophyta; class Magnoliopsida; order Myrtales; family Combretaceae; genus Lumnitzera; species Lumnitzera littorea. The sequence goes on along the minus strand of JAMXBB010000002.1, from coordinate 96,627,644 downwards.
GAATTAGGTATTTTAAGAATATTTTGGAAAGAGCTCGTATCAAGAATTATGATTTAGGTATGGGAAATTCCTTAATATTTTGTTCATTTGCAACAAAATATTTTCTTTATACAGCGGTAAAAAAAAAAAAAAAAGTTGGCGCATTTGTCTTTATGTTGATCATTGCAGGCCTCTTAAATCTTCTATTTACTTACTTTCTTTGATTTTTTTTTTTTTGTGTGCAATGCCGCTTTCGAATTAAACCTCATTGATTAAAAAAATGAATAAATTATAATTTCTATTTTTTTCATTGAATGTTGTTGATGAAAAGAAAGATTTAAGTTCTTATTCTTTTATTTCCTATTGAAAATTAAAATTCGAAATTGAAATAAAAAAAACAAGGAATTTCCTATATCTATCAGCTCAAATCACTTTTTTGAAAAATAAGAGACATCTAAGTCATACGTACAAAGATCTATTTATTAATCTCAACTCATAACTAATGAATTTGTAGGTTCAATTCCTACTGGATACATGCCAATGGTTATTCCATAATTTACTTTTTTATTACCTAAACTCAAACTGATAAGTATAATAGAACTAAATCAAATTTAATAATTAAATGAATATATAATTTCCAAATTAGATTCCTTAATATCATGCTAAGAACAGCTAGGATTTCTAAACTTGCCATGGTAAGGAAGAAGCACACTTTGAGAGTGCAATATAACGAGGTGCAAGTTTATCATTATCTTTTCTTTACTACGAATTATTTTCCTTGGTTAACCATAATTATACTTGTGTTGGCTTGGATTTATACTAGATATACAATATACATAACTAGAAAAAGAAAAGCATTGGTTTGATACTGGATGTAGTTTTTCCCCTGGGCAAAATGCCTAATATTTATAATAATCTAACGAGTGACTAATAATCCTGTTATAGAGAAAAAATTAGCTATTATGCCTTTTTTTTTCTACTTTTTTAAAATTATAGATATAAATAGAAAGAAAATTAACAAAACTCACTTGAAAAATGGAAGAAAAAGTCACCATTTGAAACTCTGTTTCTTACCTAGACAAGTCTCGATATCGGGGGGTAGGGTGGTCTCTAAAAAGCCCCTTTTATGAAAATGAAATATAAAACTCTTGTCATAAAAAATGAAATGAATTTATTTTTTAAACATTGAGTAGAGTGATCTATTTTGAAATTTGATTGTTAGTAAAATCAAAATTTTTGGGAACATATAAAAATAAATAGAACAAAGTAAATAAAGTGGCCAAATTAATGATTCATATAAATTACTTAATTGGAAATGTCTCAAATAAATCCAGTAAGTGACTAATAATCTTGTTATAGAGAAATTCCAATCCAGAGTATGCTCTTATTCATAGATTAAAAAAATGACTATTAGGAATGAATTAGTCCTTTTTTTATGTCCCCTCTTTAAGAAAGAAGAATATGAAAACCAATACTGGAAATATAGCATCCCTCTTTTTTTCATTACTCAAGGCTTTGTACATTTCGAAATATGGTATGGAATTTCCCATATTTATGGGAACTTCTATACCAAAAACAATGGTGCCCTTCTATGGTTGGAACAAAGACACATTTGGGTATGAAATTCAATGTGGTAGATAAGGGCATATAGATCTAAATGGTTTTTCTATATCTAGACTAATACTAATTCAACCATTTCATGAATAAAATATGACCAATTAACTAACCAACAAAACCTTTCTAAAGTTACGAGTAATTTTTTGACTTACTAGAACATGATGGATCATGTAACTATCTATCTATCTCTCTCTCTATATATATATATATAGACAACACTTTTATTATATAATTATTAAATTAAAAAATTTCTTCTCTATAAAAAATATGGAAATAGTCCTTCTTTATTCAATAATAAGTTCTACATTTTTTATATAGAAGAAAATTTTTAATTTAATAATTATATAATAAAAATAGAATAGAATAAAACCCTTTTGGTATGAATAATTTATCAATCTAGGCACGAGTGTCTAATCCCTCCCCCCTCTTTTCTTTTTCTTTTTTTTTTATAAAAATAGAATTAGATATAATTTCTATTATGGTGGCTTTAGGTATGGGGTCTTATCGAGCTACTTTGTTTCATTTGATTACTCATGTTGTTGGATTTATTAGAACATTTCCCATTAAGTAATTTATATGAATAATTAATTTTTCTTTCATGGAGTTTCTACACTTCTTACTTGGTGTAGCTGGTTACATGGGTTATAAGTGGGAAAACAAGGTATGAATTTCACTTTAAAGAGACATTCTATAAAGAGAATTTGAAGTTATAAAGATTTAAAGAAGACAAATATTTATTATGGTTTGAAAAAGTAAAAAATAAGCATACTCAATTAAAAGCACAATTTTCTCGATAGCTTGTTTAGGCTAAATGCCTTATGATAAATTCCAATAATAATTCTTCAATATTATCTGAATGGAGGAAATTCCTTATTATTATTATTTTTTATTTCGATAGACCTAGGAGGATTTATTCCACCTTATTATTAGAGATCATTTAGTCATGGCATGAATTAATGGGGTTTTCAATGTTATCCTTATAATGACCATAAAGAATGGGGTAAGGAGTGTTTTTCTTATGTAGGAGATTATTTTTACACAACTCAACCAAGGAATGTTAGTTTTCCTTATGGATTTCAAGCTCACCCTCCAAAAGAGGAAAATTTGAAATTGGAAGAGATATTGATTAGGTACATACAGAGTAGTGATACCAGGTTACTAAGCATTGAGAAGCAGATAGAGCAACTTGTTAAGATTTCAATTGAGAAGCAACCAGGTTCTTCACCATAAGCTCAAGCCAACCCTATGACCTTAAGAAGTAATAAAGAGTTGCAAGTTGCTAAGAAACCATAAAAGACACCAATTAACCCTAAACCGGTAGTAGAGGAGCTAAAAGATAAAGTTGCAGAAACTCTTAACTTGCTTAAGGAAGTACTAGAGCCCCCATAAGTTAAAGAATATAAATCATCCATTCCATATCCACAAAAGTTAAGGAAGGAATGCTCAGATAAGCAATATGATAAGTTCTTGGACTTATTTAAACAATTATATATTAATTTACCTTTTGTTGAAGCTTTGTTGCAGATGCCTAAATATGTGAAATTTTTAAAGGAGTTGCTTTCCAATAAAAAGAAACTAGAGGAACTATCCATAATCATGCTTAGCGAGGAGTGTTCAACCATCCTATAAAACAAACTTCCCACAAAGCTAAAGGATTCAAGGAGTTTTACTATCCCTTGTCTTATTGGAAATTTGTTTATTAAGTAAGCATTAGCTGATTTAGGTGCTAACATGAATTTAATGCCTTATAAATTATTGAAGTAGCTAGGCTTAAGTGAACCTAAACCAACTAAGATGAGTTTATAATTGGCTAATAGATTGGTAACATACCTTAGGGGGTATAATTGAAGATGAGCTTGTTAAAATAGATAAATTTATATTTCCTGTTGATTTTGTCATTTTAGATATGAACGAGGATATTGAGTACCACTCATCTTAGGTAGACCCTTTTTAGCTATAGCTAGAGTTATAATAGACGTTAGTGATGATAAACTTACATTAAGGGTAGGAGAAGAAGAGATGGTAATCAAAATTAAAGAAGTAATGAGAAAATGTGCTAAATAGGACAATACATGCAAGAATTACTATCTGAAAACCTTTTGATTCCATTGGTTATTTTGTATTTGATACTTTGTAGGAATTACTATCTAAAGAGCTTTTGGAGTCGTTCTTGACATAGGGAATTCCAAATGATGCATCTAGTGATCTAGGTATAACAGAAGCGGAAGCTCAGCTAGAAATTAATCTTCTAATTCAAGAGCAGAGGATTGAAAGGTTTGAGCATGTAAAGGAAGCAAAACTAAAACCTTCCATTGAAGAGTTGTCAGACTTAGAGTTGAAGTAGCTATCGGATTTTTTGCAGTATACATTCCTAGAGGAAAACTCAAAGTTACCAATAATAGTTTCCCCAAGATTGACTACTTAGCAAAAAGAGAAGCTCCTCATAGTGCTAAAGGATCACAAAAGAGCAATTGCTTGGAAGATTTTTGACATTAAGGGAAGTAGTCCCTCATTTTGTTTGCATAAGATTTTGCTTGAAGAACGTCACAAACTTGTAATGCAACCACAAAGATGCCTAAATCTGAATCTGAAGTAAGTAGTTAAGGCAAAAGTAATCAAACTTCTAAATGCAAGTATGATCTACCTTATTTTTTATAGTTCTTGGGTTAGTCCAGTACAGGTTATACCTAAAAACAAAGGCATGATAATAGTACCAAATGAGCAAAATGAGTTGATTCTAATGAGAGCAATTATAGTTTGGGAGTGTGTATTGACTATAGGAAGCTTAATGACCCTACAAGAAAGGATCATTTTTCCATGCCGTTAGCTTACTATTGGAGTGACTATCATGTCATATGTTTTGTTGCTTTTTAGATGGTTTATCTGGTTATTTTCAAATTCTAATTGCCCTAAAGGACCAAGAGAAAACAACTTTTACATGTCCTTACAGTTGTCGAGCCTAGTTTTTTCTTGATTCTTTAAATTAGTCTTTTTTAAACTAATTAATATCAAACCTTACCCGTTAAATACTAACCCTCGACTAGGTTTTAAAGAAAAATCAATTCTTTTAACTTTGAAAATTTTTTCGAGTTGCTACTTAATTAGAGTCGAGAAAAAGAGTTAAGTTGTAATCAATTGAGTGAATTAATTATAACTTAGATACCAGTCTATCAATAAAACCAATTTTAAAAAGGTTTTTAAAATTAGCGATCTAGATTTGGGAGCTAACCTATTAAACCCTAAATGGGTACTACTTTTAACTTTATGAATTTAATTTTTCTTTTCAAATACCTTTCTAATAATGATTATTTACAAGCAATAATTGAAATTATACCTAAAATAAGAATTTAAAGAAATATCTACCAAAAGGGGGGAAAATAAATTTTTTCTGTATTTTAAGTCAACCCATAAACACGGGTGCCTATGTGCCCACTATTTAGGATCAGATTTCCATTGTTCGTTCTGTAAAACTTTAAGCAGGTTGATTTATTTTAAGAAAGATCGAGTTTACGTTTTTACCTGTTTCACTTTATTTAAGGAAAAAAAATTTCTAATAAGCCCTAATCAAGGTTTTATTTTTTAGGGCTTATTAGAAAAAAAAGATTTCTAAGTTATAAAATGCTTTCCATTTTTATTATTATTTCTTCATATCATTTCCTTTATTTTATTTTATTATTATTTTTTATCTATGCATTGGAAACTAAACTAAGCCCCTTTTTGTATTTCTTTTGGCTTTTTTCCTTTGTCTTTCTCCCTTTTCCTTTTCTTTCTTTTACACGTACATTTACAAATACATGAAAAATAAATAAATAAATAAAATTTATAAAATACAAATCAAAGGAGGGACTTTAGACCGAAGAGGAATGCGTAGGTCGAGCTTGGTTGGCTAGGTCGGGTTAGGTCGGTTCAAATTGGGTCGGGTCGGCTCCTTGAAGTCTTCTTCTAACAGCGGCTAGCACGATCACTTGGGTTTACTCTGGTCACCAATTCGAGTAGGGAATGGAGTTTTTGTGTGTTTTAGATTAGGGATATGGGGGGTAAGATGGATGCCATGGTGGTTTGAGTTGTTTTTGGTGGTGGTTAAAGGTGGTGGCTTGCAGTGTTTGTTGGTGGTGGTGTGTAGGGTGCTATGCAAGATGATAGGAAGGTTGGGTCTTGGAATTTCAAGGGTATTGGAGCTCGTGGTGGTGGTGGCTTTTGTTGGAAATTACAATGGAAGTCACTACTTCTAGAGAGAGAAGAAGAAAAATCGTGCTAGAGAGAGAAAAGGGTTGGGACGATTTTTTCGAGCTTGGAAATGAGAGCTTCTCCCTTAAACTGCGTGGAAAACCCTCTATTTATACTTTTTAAAGCTCATATAAGCTTGGAACGAAGAATTAATGGCCAAATCGACCATTTATGTTAAAGCCTAAAAATTAAGTTTCAAGGTAGTTTTAATGCCAATTTTGACTTTTGAAACATTTAAACCTGGTCGTGTTTTGTGGGAAAATGCAAAATATGCTATTTAATCTACACGATTTCACCATTAATTTGGCAAAATTGTGTAGAAAAAAGGGTACAAAATGACCTCAAATTAAGTACGTTGCAGAAAGGAGCAAACTGGGAATAGGGAGTGCACTTGAAAATTTAAGGCACATTACAATACGCCTGTTCTGCCCTGGGTTGAATCTCTTTGACCTTAATTGTTAGGCTTTTAAGCACAATGACAATCCGATCCAATTCTTTTTTTGTAATAATTAAAATAAACTATAAAAAACAAAAACAAAATATGGAAAACCCTAAAGCATGAATCTTAGTTTCCCTTATTTCTTGAAATCCCCCTTCTTATATATATATATTTAAATTTTTTGAATTTTTTATTTTTCTTTATTTTTTTTTCTAAATTTTCTTATTTTTGATTTTTCTAAATTTCTTAATAATTTTATTTTGTTTTTCCTAAATTTTCTATTTTTTGTGTTTTTTTCCAAATTTCTTCTTTTTTTTTTTTGTTTTCTCTTAAATTAGGACTCTTTATCCTATCCTAAAAACTTTAAAATTACAAAGAGGTAAAAATGGAGTATCTATAACTGTCCCTCTTTATGATGAAGTTTGTAAAGTTTGAGTAAAACTTTACCATATAGATAAATGAGACTATTTTTGCCCCAAGGATGGAATTTGTCCTAAGGAACGCCTTAGCTAGTTGCCTTAGGTTTGGTCCATTGGAGATTTTGGTGAATAGTAAAAAGAGAAAAGAGGCATTCTAAGAGCTGGCTAAGAGACTAAAAGAAGAATTAAAGCCTGGTCGTACCTTTATGAGCCAATGAACCAAAGTGAATGAGTAAGTGCTCCTTAATTTAGCTAATATCTTAAAGAGATGTTGAAGACTTGGTTATACCCCTCTAAGATGAAACAGGTGAAGCTTCTTGAGCTAGATAAGACCCTAAAGAGATGTAGAAGACCTGGTTGTGCCCTTATGAGCTAACTAACCAAGGTGAACAGGGCGAAGTGCTCCTTAAGCTGGCTAAAACCTTAAATTAAATGAGATAGGTAAGTGCTTCTTGAGTTGGCTAAGACCCTCTTGGTCGTACCCTTATGAGTTGATTAACTATGATGAAATGGGCAAAGCACACCTAGAGCTAGTTAAGATTCTAAAGAAATGTTAAAGACTTAGTCATGCCCTTATGAGCTAATTAACTGAGATGACACGGGTGAAGCGTTCCTTGAGCTTGTTAAGACCCTAAAGAGATGTTGAAAACTTGGTTATGCCCCAATGAGTTGACTAACTAAGGTGAATCGGGCGAAGCATTCCTTAAGTTAGCTAAGACCTTAAATTAAATGAGATGGATAAGCACTCTTTGAGCTGGCTAAGATTTTAAAAAATGTTAAAAACTTGGTTGTACCCCTATGAGCTAACTAATCGAGATGACACGGGTGAAGTGCTCCTTGAGTTGGTTAAGACTCTAAAGAGATGTTGAAAACTTACTTGTGCCCCTATGAGCTGACTAACCAAGGTGAACCAAGCGATGTTGAGCTAGCTAAGACCCTAAGAAATGTTGAAGACTTCGTTGTTGCCTTATGAGTTGACTAACCATAATAAAACGAGCAAAGCGCTCTTAGAGTTAGCTAAGACCTTAAAGAGATGTTGAAGACTTGGTCATACCCTTATGAGCTAACTAACTAAGATAAAACGGGTAAAGCATACTTAGAGTTGGTTAAGTCCCTAAAGAGATATTGAAGACTTGGTCATGCCCCTATAAGCTAACTAACTAAGGTGAAATGGGTGAAGTGTTCCTAGAGTTGGCTAAGACCCTAAAGAGATGTTGAAGACTTGGTCGTGCACTTATGAGCTGACTAACCAAGATGAAATAGGTGAAGCACTCTTAGAGCTAGCTAAGACCTTAAAGAGATATTGAAGACTTAATCGTGCCCATATGAGCTGATTAACCAAAGTGAAACGAGAGAAGCATTACTTGAGCTGGCTAAGACCTTAAAAAAATATTGAAACCTGGAAGTGCTCCTTTAAGCTTACTAACGTAGGTAAGAGTGTCTCTTGGGGGCTAGCAACCCTCCTTTGGAATCAATTTAAGATAAACCTAGAAGTGCTCCCCTGAGCTAACTATCCTAAGTAAATGAGTAAAGTGTTCCCTGCGCTGGCTTAGACCCTAAAGAGATATTGAAACCTGGTGGTACGCCTTTGAGTTGACTAACGCAAGTAGGAACATATCTCGAGGACTACCAACCTTAATTTGGAATTGATTTAGAAAAGAAGCGCCTTATGGGCTCGTTAAGACTTAAAAGAAGGTTTGGAAACAATAAACACCGTATAAGCTTGCTAGAAAGATTGGGTTGAGATAGTGCTCTTTGAGTTGACTAAAAAACCCTAAAGAAAAGTTAGAAACAGAAGCACCCTATGAGCTTGCTAAGATCCTTAGAGAAATTGGGATTGCTAAAGAGGTTGGAGAAGAGAAGTGCCCTAAGGGCTCACTACAACAAATTAATGAAGAGAAGCGTCTTATGGGCTTGCTACAAACCTTAAAGGAAATTAACGAAAGAGGGGGTAGTGCTTTGAAAGTTAGCTAGAACCCTAGAAAGATGGGACAGTGCCCTAAAGGATGACTAGAACCCTAAAAAGAATAAAAGAATGGGTTAAGGCTTTAGGAGTTAGCTAGAACCTTAGAAAGACAGGACAGCACCTTAAAGGCTGGTTGAATCCCTAAAAACAAATTAAAAAAGTAGATAACGCTTTAAGAGTTGGCTTAAACCTTAAGGGAAGATGGGACAGTGCCCTAAAGGCTGGTTAAATCCCTAAAAAGAATAAAAGAGGAGTCAGCTCTCTGAGAGTTGGCTAAAACCCAAAAAATGAAAAATTAGATAGTGCCCTAAAGGCAAGTTAAATCCCTAAAAATGAATTAAAAGAAGGGATAGCATTCTAAGAACTGGCTTGAACCCTAAGGGAAGACAGGACAGCACCTTAAAGGTTAGCTAAATCCCTAAAAACAATAAAAGAGAGGTTAGCACTCTAAGAACTGGCTAAAACCCTAAGAGTAAAAGACGGGACAATGCCCTAAAGGCTGGTTAGAACCTTAAAAAGAATAAAAGAGGGGTAAGTGCTCTAAGAGCTAGCTAGAACCTTAAAAATGAAAGACAGGATAGTGCCCTAAAGGCTAGCTGAATCCCTAAAAACAAATTAAAAGAGGGGACAGTACTCTAAGAGTTGGCTTAAACCTTAAGGGAAAACAGTATAGTTCCTTAAAGGCTGGCTGAATCCCTAAAAACAAGAAAAGAGGGGTTAATGCTCTAAGAGCTTGCTAGAACCCTAAAAATGGAAGACAAGACAACACCCTAAAGGCTAGTTAGAACCCTAAAAAGAATAAAAGAGGGGTCAACACTCTAAGAGCTAGCTAAAACCCTAAAACTGAAAGACAAGGCATCACCTTAAAGGCTAGTTGAATCCCTAAAAATGAATTAAAAGAGGGGATAGTGCTTTAAGAGCTAGCTTGAACCCTAAAGGAAGTTGATGAAGGATTGAAGAAGTAAAGTAAGGAAAACAACCAGTTTGAAAAACTTCTTAACTTAGAAAAAAAAATTTATAGGGAAATTGTTGAAAAACCATTTATGAAAAAGGCATTAAGGATAGGCCCCTTGATTTGAAAAAGAGTTAATGGACATTAAAAATTGGATTAGGGAAGAAAGATCTAGACTATTGTGGTCAATCTAAAAAAGTATGACCACATTGAAAAGGAAACAAATGACGTGAATTGAAAGCTTGGCTACTTGAGTTAACATAGATTTGAAAAATGGACCAAAAAAATAAAATAAAATAAAACTTGTGACAAGTCTGTGTTTTCTCTCCCTTCTTTGCTTTCTTCTTCTTCTTTTTTTCTTTTTTTTTTTTTGAAAGTTTGCTAATGGGTATAAATTCTTACTTGAGGAACAAGTTTATAACCACCCCTATCCTTGGTAATCATATGGGGTTTCTCAATGCCCCTGACCTTAAGGCTTTCTCATTTGTGATTTTAAACATTCCTTTCCTAAGGAAAAGGTAACCTATGATTAGTCTAATCGAAGAGGGCTTCCTTACTAGCTTTCGATCTAGATTTTGCTCTTGATTATAGTTCCAAAAATTACAGTCCACTTTGTAAGTGACATGCCTTGATCAATCTGTTAGGTCTTTTCAAGCTCAACATTATGAATTTAGGCTTTTGGTCAAAAGATTTCAAAAAGGACTCATGCGAAGGCCTATTTTAAAAGAAATACTTTTATTTATCTCGGGTGTACAAGTTAAGAGCCTTAAGGAAAAAATTAGAAGTATGCTTGCCCCAGTTTCAAAAACAATTTTTATTAAAGATAAATTATCTTTTAAGATCGGAAGAGCTTTTATTGTGTAAGGGTGGTATTGTGGGTGGAAAGGCCTTGTGTGATTTAGTATGGGTAAGAAAGACTTCAGAGTGGATATAGAGATTTTCGGTTTCTAAGCTCGAACTGTGATTTAAAGCCTTGCTTCTTTAGGGCTATTTGTGCCTTGATTCCTAGCTTTTTGATTTAGTTTTGTTGCCCCTACTGGGATATGATATATCTCTTGGGGCATTTCGTCTTACACTTGAGCCTAATTTTCTAGCCTATTTTCTTCTTTTTTTCTTACTATTGTTTTTTCTTTGCCCCATTATCTCTTACTGTTCTTTCTTTTCTTTTGACACTAAGAGTGATTGTCTCCATTGCCGAGTTTTTGCCTTTTAAGCGATTCAAGGCCCTAAATTCATGGATTTTTAGTGCTCGGGCTTAGGTGAGGTATGTATCAGCTTGAGGTGTTTGAAAAGTTGAAAAGGAAAACAACTTATCAGAAATAAAAGTTGTCTTTGAATTTATTATTATTGAAGCAAGCATAAACCAATTTTATCCTTCTCTCCTAATTGATGACCCTAACCTTTGAATTGCCTCATTATAGGATGGTTCTTAACAGGGTTTAAATTTGAAAATTCTCTAAATAGGTTCAATAGGGTCAACAAGAGATAATTGTGTTTAAGATTTGAAAATAAATGCCTAACTTTGTTTTAATCTACATATTACATTCAAAGTGGACCTCCTTTAAGGAACGAGTCCAAAGTATCCTTACTATTAAGTTGCTCAACTCATAAAATGTTTCAAGGGTTAGTATATAGGATATAGTTTGCCTCTTTTCATTTTAAACCTTTTTCTTTAAAAGTAGGTTACCAATTCCTTAAGGAGGAGTCTATTTTTTATTTGGCCTATGGTAGAGATTAACTTTACCCCTTAGTTTCTCAAAACATGCCTTAGTATTTGACTTTGTGTTTTGGCTTAGTTCGTAATTGGGCTTAGCTTTCCAAATGGACCAAGGGTTTTGGCTTTGCTTGGTTACCTTTATGGGCTGAGGATTGTGTTTAGGTTAGCTACTTCGATGGGTCATGGTTTATGTTCAACTAAGTTACTTGAATGGGTTTAAGGTTGGTGTTTAGATTGAATGGGCTAAGGGGCTAGTGTTTGTTGTGAATGGGCTAAGGGGCTCATGTTAGCTTCCTTAACAAGTTGAAGGCCTTGTGTGGGTTGGAAGCCAAGTGTTTGGGCTTACTGCTTGAGTGGGACAAAAGCTTGGGCTTGGGTTGGCTCCTTGAGCCCATAAGGATTTATAGCTATTAATAACTTTTCTTTTCATTTTCATTTTTTCAATTTTTGTTTCTTTTTTTCTTTCTTCTTACTTTTTACTTTTTTTTAAAGAGAAAAATAAAATAGAAATTGAGAAACTTATTTACAAACAAAGATGGTGATTTTTAGGGTTTTATTTACAACTTTATGAGATTTTACATTTCATGGAATGGGAGGAAAGCAGTGATTAGATAAATGCCTATTGAAGGACTATTTATAATGAAAGGAATGCTAAAGAATGAAGAATAATGAACTAAAGAGAACTTTTATTATTATAAAAGATCAAAATATAGAAAATAAAGGCAGAGAACCTATCATTTATTATGGATCTTGACATTTATTCTAGACTGTCTAGACATGAACTGGAAAAAACCCTAAATTAAGTCTTACAAACGAGCCTTAAGGTCCTCTATCATTTCATAGGTTTCCCTAATGACCTATCCCAGAAGGACTCTTAAGGCCCAATTGTGAGCTTCAAAGCACTCAAGTTTTTCTTTCAAGTAGGCAGTCTCATCTTTTAGCAGTTGCTCGCAAATCCCAGAGATGTTTGGTAGCCTAGTAGTTCATTGATTATTTGCTTGGTTATCTACCATTCTAGGTCTACACATTTTATGGACAAGAATCAGTCATCAATGCAACAAAAGAAAGTATGTGGAAATTTGCATATGTTAGGATCATTTAGGTTAATACATTACTGCTTAAGTTGCAAACTTATTGTTATTTTCAAAAACTTGATTGCATTAAAACTCTTAAATGATTAGTAGGGTTCCAATTCTTAAGAGTAATGTATTAACTCAAGCTTGAAGGGGGGTATATACAATTAGGGTGGGTTCTAAAAGGTCCTTAAGTTTTGTGGCCTCACTTGTTTTTAGAAAATGCTTTCATTGATTACATCAAGCTTAAGTAGGGTGGCCTAATCAACCCTGAGCGATGGTTACACCACTAAACTCAGAGCTTACATAATGACCCTTCTCTTAGAGTTCTAAGACAGCTTGGGTTTAACTATATCTATCCTGCATTCTCGATGCAACAAATGAAAATATGGCAATTAAAGCAAAGTATATACATGAAATTAATAACAAGTAAACAAGTAAATAAATAACATAGGTATTTTGAAAGGCAATTTTAATTTCGAAAATTATTTTAAGTGGTTAACCCTCTTGATGTCCCCAATGGAGTCCCCAAGTTATCGAGTCTAGTTTTTTCTCAATTTTTTAAAATTACTCTTCTTTAAACCAATTGATATCAAACCCTACCTGTTTAATATTAACTCTCGACTAAGATTTAAAGAAAAATTGGTTTTTATAACTTTGAAAATATTTTGGAGTCGCTACCCAATTAGAGTTTGGGAAAAGAAGTTAAGTTGTAATAAATTAGGTGGATTAGTTATAACTTAGCTACCGATCTATTGATAAACCAATTTTAAAAATGTTTTTAAAACTAGAGATTTGGATCTGGTGGCTATCTTATTAAATCTTAAATGGGTACCACTTTTAACTTTTCAAATTTAATTTTGCTTTTCAAATACCCTTCTAATAATGTTTATTTACAAGTGATAACTGAAATTATACCTAAAATAAGAACTTAAAGAAATATCTACTAAAGGGTGGAAAATAATTGTTTTTTGTATTTTAAGTCATCTCGTATGTACGGATACTTACATACCCATTATTTAAGATCAGATTTTCATAGTTCGTTTTGTAAAACTTTAAGTGGGTTGATTTATTTAAAAAAAAAATCGGGTTTACATTTTTACCCGTTTCACTTTATTTAAGGAAATTTTTTCTCTAACAAGTCTTAATTAGGGTTTCATTTTTTAAAAACATTAAAGTAGTCCTAATTTGGAAAATGGGTTGGTTTCTTTTTATTTTTTTTAAAAACTATTTCTAAGTTATAAAATACTTTCCATTTTTATTATTATTTCTTCATATCATTTCCTTTATTATATTTTATTATTATTTTTTATCTATGCATTGGAAACTAAACTAAGCCCCTTTTTATTTCTTTTGGCTTTTTCTCTTTTTTTCTTTGTTTTTCTCCCTTTTCCTTTTCATTCTTTTACAATTACATTTACAAATACTTGAAAAATAAATAAATAAATAAAATTTACGAAATACAAATGAAAAGAGGGACTTTGGACCAAAGAGGAATGCATGGGTCGAACTTGATTGACTGCGTCGGGTCGATTTGATTCAGTTTGAACTAGGTTGGGTTGGCTCCTCTAAGTCTACTTCCAATAGTGGCTAAGACGATCACCCAGGTTTACTTCAGTCACCAATTTGAGTGAGGAATGGGGTTTTTGTGTGTTTTAGATTGGGGATATGTGGGGTAGGATGGATGCCTTGGTGGTTTGGGTTATTTTTGGTGGTGGCTTACAGTGGTTATTGGTGGTGGCGTATGGGGTACTATGTAAGATGATAGGAAGGTTAGGTTTTGGTATTTCAAGGGTATTGGATCTCATGGTGGTGGTTGCGGCTTTCGTCGAAAACTACTGTGGAAGTCTCTACTTCTACAGAGAGAAGAAGAAAAATCGTGCTAGAGAGAAAGGGGTTAGGATGATGTTTTTCGAGCTTGGAAATGAGAGCTTCCCCTTCAAATTGCATAGAAAAACTCCCTATTTATACTTTTCCAAGCTCATATAAGCTTGGAAGGTAGAATCGACGGCCAAATCAGCTATTTATGTTGAAGCCCGAAAAATAAGTTTCGAGGTGATTTTAATGCCAATTTTAACTCTTGAAACATCCAAACCTAGTTGCATTTTATGGGAAAATGTAAAATATGCTATTTGATCTACATGATTTCACTATTAATTTGGCCTTAAATTAAGTATGTTGTAGAAAGGAGCAAATTGGGAATTGGGAAGAAAAACTGGAGAAGACAGTGGCAGACTTGCGGTCATGTACAAGGTATGTGCCACGCGGCCTACATGTACATGCATTGCACTTGAAAATTTAAGTGCCCCTATTCTGCCTTGGGTCGAATCTCTTTGACCTTAATTGCTGGGCTTTTAAGTCTAGCAACAATCCGATCTAATTTTTTTTTTTTTTTGTAATAATTAAAATAAACTCTAAAAAATAAAAAAAAAATGAAAAACACTAACGCATGAATCCTAGTTTTCCTTATTTCTCTAAATTCCCCTTCTTTATATATAAATAGAAGATTAAATATTTTAAATTTTTCTATATTTTAGTTTTCTTTAATTTTTTTTTGTAAAATTTCACTTTTTTCTAAATTTCTTAATTTTTTTTTCCTAAATTTTCTATTTTTTTATTTTTTTCCAAATTTCTTTATTTTTTTTTGTTTTCTCCTAAATTAGAACCATTTACCTTATCATAAAAACTCTAAAATTACAGGGGGACAAAAATGACATGTCTACAATGATACATTTGCATATAAGAAAATGCCCTTTGGCATTTGTTATGCGCCTATAATCTCTCAGCGGTGCATGATGACAATTTTTTATGAAATTGTAGAAGATGTAATGGAAGTTATTATAGTTCATTTCTTGGTTTTTGGGAATTCATTTGATAATTGCCTTAGGATTCTACAAAAAGTTTTGGCTAGGTATAAAGAAACTAACTTGGTTTTAAACTAGGAAAAGTGTCATTTTGTGGTACAAGAGGGGGTAGTTCTATGGTGTAAAGTGTCTAGGAAAGGTATAAAAGTCAATAATGCTAAAATCAATGCTATTGCTAAATTACCACCCTCGCATTTATTAGAGCCATATATAGTTTCCTAAGATGTGATAAGCTTTACAAAAGGTTTATTAAAGATTTTTTAAAAATAGCTAGACGTTTAACTCAGTTACTAGAAAAGGACACTCCACTTATATTTTTTTAAGATCACTTAGATGCATTCAATACTTTGAAAGATAAATTGACTAATGTCTTAATTATGATAGCCCTAAATTGGAGCTTACCATTTGAGTGAATGTGTGATGCTAGTAACTATGTTGTAGAGGCAGTTTTAGGTTAAAGGTGGGAGAAGCACTTCTAGCCAATTTATTATACAAGTAAGACTCTTATTGAAACTCAGGAGAATTATACGACCACGAAAAAGGAACTCTTGGCAATAGTCTTCGCCTTTGACAAATCTAGGTCATATCTTATCCTTTCTGAAGTTATTATTTACACTAACTACTTTACTTTATGATATTTGTTAAATAATATAGATGCTAATCCGAGATTGATCCAGTGAATTCTCTTATTTGAAGAGTTTGATATGGAAATTAAAGACAATAAGGGAGTAGAGAATTTGGTAGCCGATCATCTTTCGTGCCTACGAAATCCTTCATTGGAAAAGCTTGATGAATAAGAGATTAATGACAAGTTTTCCAATGATAAGCTATACTAGGTAAGTCTTTAGGAAACTCCATGTTTTGCTAGCATAGCTAACTATCTAGTAGTTTAGGATTTTTCCCTTAAGACTAGATTATAGATAAAAGAAAAAGTTTTTTTATGATATTAAAAGTTACTTTTTGGGAAGACTCATATTTGTTTAAATTAGTGTGGATTTATAAACCTTATGTAATCATTAGTCTGAACCTTAATTTAAGTCCAAGTGTCCTAGATGATGTTATGAATCGATAAGGTTAGAAATGATAAAATTTTTATAAAATTTAGAAATTGAATATAATATTGATCGTAAAAACTCTAGAAAATTGATCAAAACCGAAATCGCGTACAAAGACCTTAAATTCGATGTACGTACAAATACTTGAAATCGAACCTAAACTTGATCAAAACCCTAGAACTATAATTTTAAGCCTATAAAATGAACAAATATCACTTAATAATGATATAACTATAGTCGATCGCAATTATCAACTATATCGTGTAATCGAGTAAAACTTTTAACGAAAACGTTAAAATAACTCGTAAAAATTATAATTATAATGAGTACCAATTAAATTGATAAATTTTTATAAAATCCCAAAATTAATTTATAAATGTTATTTTTATTATTTTTATGCTTATAAAAATTACATATACTTATTTTTATTTTCCTTTTTCTTTCTTTTCTTCCTTCTATTTTTCTCCTTGCTCCACGTGATTTTCTAGCAGCATGTACAGCAATCTATGTGTTTAATTGCAAATTACAAGTGTCATGTAATTAAAGGACAAAGGACAAATTAAATACAGCAAGTGTCTTATCTAAATTAATGAGGAGCTTTAAGTAGATTGTTTTTCTTTCTTTTTCATTTGCTTCTAATCCCAAATTGCTAGATTGTTCACGCCTAGAAGCACCCAAAATCGAGAAAGCAAAAAAAAAAAAAAAAGAGAGAGAGAGAGAAAGAAAAAGAAACAAAGCTATTACACATGCACAAAACCAAAACAAGAAAACGAGAGAAAAACAAGCAAATACTTAGGAAGAAGAAGAAGGAAAAGAAGGAGAATTTAGGATGAATTAAAATCAAGTATTCTACTAAAGAATTTAGGTAAGCTCTTACTTATACATATGTATACCATATAGTATGTACATGTATACTAAGTATTTGTTTATTTACTTGTACACATATGTATACATGAATAGATAAACATATGTATATATTATGTATTTTTTTATTTATGTATATACATATGTATGTAGGCATGGGTATACGTATTATTATATTTAATATACGATATATGTATATAGGTATAAATAGTAGTACATATAGTATGTATTTTTTTCTACACGTATTTTTGTATATATGTATGCGTGTGTATTACATATGTATGTATATTTAGTATTTTGTTATGTAACATATGTAGCAATAAACGTATAATATATGTATATGTACTAAATATTTTCTTTATATACATGTATATATATTTAGTATTATATTTAATTATTTATGTATATATGTGTGATTATGTATATATATGTACTCATTAATTTTACTATATGAGGTATATACATGTATACGTAAATAATAAATATATGTACATATATATACATAGCATTATCAAAGTATAAGAATTTTAGTATATTCGTATATATACATATAGCAATATATACATATAGCAAACCATGTTGAATATGTGTGAATATATGTATATTATTAATTGTATTTTGTATTTTTGTACATATATATATATAATATAACCGTATATGTACATAGGTATATAAAGTATAAATAAGTGTATATTGTATTTGTACATAAAGTATAAGTAAAGTTAAGATAATTTATTATATAATGTATTATATATGTATAAATGTACGTATATGAATAGTAACACATACATAAAAATATGAGTATAATTAAATAGTGTATACAGAATACTATAATAATAACTTAATAAATAAANTTACTACGAGAAAGTACGCTTAAAAATGATTAAAATGGACTATGATTTCATAAGGATCCGAGCTAAATCAAAAAAGTTATACCTGATTCAATAAAAAGCTCGAATTGATGATTTCATGCGAATCAATAACTAAGTTAAGCGAACAACACAAATTATGATACTAGTTTAGTTTTTACTTCCTAAACTTACTACTTTCTACATTCTTTATTCTCAAGTGATCTTGACTTTGACCTTAAGCTACCATCGGATTATTACGACCCTTGAGTCGATCATGACTGTGTGAGTTTTTCTTAATAATTCCATACTTGCTTGTGTTTGTAATTAGTGAATATAAATTGTGAATAATAATTGAATATTATGTGGGGCTGGGTTATGCTTGTATATGATACTATTGTTGATAGTGAATTTACTTTAAAGTATGATAACATATTGATTGTTGCATAGTAGATTCAATAGGGATCAATTGTCTGTGACCTTATTGATCACTAAATAATGAGACCTAATTTTATTTGACTTGAAAGACCTAAATTGAATCACGCATAATCATACACTACGTAACTGATTCTGGCCATCACATCACATAGAAGTAGCGAAAAGCCATAGTTGGATTGATTATTTGTTGTTATAGATTTCGTATAATGCATATGTACGATATGATATCTTGGCTCGCAGGATCATTAGGCGTTGGAGGCGTTAATCACCTAGTTAAGGGTCGAGTCTAGAGGTTTCCGTTTAGGCGTGAGTGAGAATTGTATGAACCTACTCACAATCATACATAGAACTCGTTTTTGATAAAAATTGAAAATGCATATACTATTGTATTTTGAATATTAAACGCAAAGTTTCGTTATGATATAAGTTGTAGTATGATACCCGGATCTAACTGTTGCCGGTATATCTCCAACCTTGACTTTAGAGGGCATTAAATTTGAGTTGTATGTAATACTTGGTCACCTGCATGTATTTGTTTAGCATACTAATTGTTCACATATTCATTTGATTGAATTTAATTGATGTATAACTTGATTGCTGTATGGTTGAGAGGATTATCTCACTAAGCTAGTTAGCTTATACCTTTGTACTCTTCTTTCGCAATTAGATCTATTCATGGAGTTAAGCCATCACATGGCCAAGGTTAGTTATACATCAGGGGGTTGATGTGGGAGAAAGAGGTGATATGAGTGCACTTAGGATACTGTGTTTAGTCTTAAAACTTTATTATGTAATATTATATGTAGACTGTTTGTAATATGAACTCTTACCATCTTTTTCTCTATAAATATATATATATATATATATATGTTTTATATTCCAATAACTTATTATTATTATTATCATGAAATGATATTGTTTACATCTGTGCAACTCTTGGTTGTTAATTGTAGTCGTAGCCTTATATATCGCATGAAGGGTTATTGATTGAGAGGAAAATCAGTCTACAATCTTTTATATGGTATACAATGACTACTACGACTAGCCCCCTTGAGTTGTGATAGGATCAAATAATTCGTAGATGCGTGTCTCATTTAAAAGGATGGCAAATTTTAAAACATTATCATGTAGGACCAACCGGAGGACATTTGAATGCAAATAAAATGGCTCATAAAGTCCTTGAATGTTGTTTTTATTGGCTAACATTATTTAGAGATGCCTAAAAGTTTGTTGAACTACGTGATAGATGTCAAAGAGTAGGGAATATATCTAAAAGAGATTAAATGCAACAAAACCCGATTTTGCTCTTAACATTTAAGATATTGATTTTATAGGACCATTTTTGAATTCAAACGGAAACAAATATATCATAGTAGCTATAGATTATGTATTTAAGTAGGTAGAAGTGCAACCTTTACTAACTAATGACTCTAAGGTAGTAAGATGGTTCATAAAAAGTTTATCTTCTAAATTTGGTGCTCTATAGCATTCATAAGTGATAGAGGAACCCATTTTTGCAATGTCCAATTAGAGAAGGTATCGAAGCGATATGGAGTTAAACATTAAACTATAGCACCATACCACCTTGAAACTATTGGATAAGTTAAAGTAGCAAATAAGGACCTTAAATGAATCATAGAAAAGATAGTTGAGCACAATCGCGGAGATTAATTTAAGAAGCTCAATGATGCTCTTTGTGTAAAACCCCCCAAATTTCCTAGATAGGGGGTTGTAAGTTAATAAGATTTTCTGAAAAATACCTTCAGTGTTGGCAAGATAATTAGGCCTAAACCTCCCCTAAAATCTCGATGGCAACCTCATCCCTCATTCGACCCCTACATTCAAAGCCTTAAAATCGTGTAAACAAATACCAATAACTAATGTCAACTTCTAAAATCAACATAATCTAATAAAACCAACCTCAAACCTTAATGGGAAAGAGATTGATAGTAGAAACCCATGAGAAATCCTTGAAACTGATAAATGGTAAAATAAGCCAAAAATGAATACCGATATAAGTAACTTTAACAACAAATTCGAAACCTTAAAATGAATATAAAATCCCCTAAATGAACCTTCAAACCCTAAAACCCAAATCTAGTATCAAAAACCCTAATTTAACTATCAAACTCTGATTAAATAGTAAAAATGTTCGTCAATTGGAGACTAGTTGCTTAATTGCCCTAAAACCCTAATCTACCCTCTAAAAATGTAATACCTCAAGGTTTTGAGCCAATACAATAACTGTCAAGCTTGATATTTTTCTTGGTTTTTTATAAATTTTCTCTAAACCGATCAATATTAAGCTCTACTAATTCAATATCAATCTTTAACTAAGGTTTAAGGAAAACTAAAGCTTTTTTAAAAGAATTTTATAAACGTTTTGGAGTCGTCACTTGATCGAAGTCAAAAAATAGTTTAAGTAAAAACCAAACGGGTAGATTTGGTTTTGATCTAAACATTGGTTTACATAGGGAAAATCAATTTTCTTTTTTTTTTTAAAAAAAAGAGGTTTTTGACAAACCAGAGATTGGGTCCAAGGGTTAGGTCCTTTAAACCCTTACAAGTACCACAAACTTTCCAAATTTAGATTTAATTCCTTAAAATCATCTTTTAAAACAAAAATTGACAATAAGTAAGTTAATTGTTTTATTTATTTTATTTTATTATTTTTCTTAAATTGAATAATTTGAGTTAAGAAAGAAATGGAAAAACTAATTTTTTTTTGTTTTTTACGTCACCCCAAAGGTGGTTATATACTAGCTATTCGAGATTAGACGTACGTAGGTTTTTTTTATAAAACTTTTAATTTATTGGATTCATTTTAAATTAAAAAAAAAACACTGCGTTTTACGTTTTAATTTGGTTCGGGTCTATTTAAGGAAAATTCTAGAGAGTCTTAACTTATTTTATTTTTATTTTGAAAAGTTCTAAAAAATGTCTTAATTTGGAAAATAGATCATTTTGTTTTTATTTATTTGAAAAATTAATTTTCTAAGTAGTAAAATTATTTTTATTTTTTGCTTATTTTGTTTTATTTTATTTTTATTATTTATCGTTTGAGTTTTATTTGGGAAAGAAAAAAAGAAACATCTCTATCTTCTTCCTTTTTTTTTTTTATAGTTAAAATGCAAATTACATGACTACATTTAAAAAAAAATTACAAAATGAATAATCAAAACAATAAAACCCAAATGAGAAGTGCATCGAACCGAGAGACTTGTGGGCATACATCTTGGAGTCAGGTCAATTGCGGGTTGGACTTCACTTGTTTACAGGTCGCGAATAAGGGAGAGAGTAGCAGCCGATTAGTGAGGCTTCAAGTGCTTCGCATCACATCAAATGGGGAAGGAGTGTTTTGTGAGTTTTTTATTAGGCTTGTAGGGGGTAAGGAGAATGCTAAGGTAATCAAAGGCGCTTCGGGTGGTCGTTGAAATTGGAGAGGCAGCAATGGTATTGGTTCGACTTGGTAGGGATCATTGGGTGTGAGAAGGCGGTTGGGCTAAAGGTTTTAGAGGATTGGGAGTTCGACTGTGGGGTCAATTTGTGCTAAAGGTAGTGGCACGTGGTGGTTTGCAAGTGGGGGGTTGTAACTAGTTAGGGCTTGCGGTGGTAGGTTTTGTAGGATGCTGGGGGGTACAGTGGTGGTTGGGCTTAGTTGTATAAGGAAGCTTGGGTTTAGGGGACTCTATTAGTGGTTGTGGGTTAGCTTGGAAGTGACTAGAGAAGGAGAGAAATGTATAGAGAGAGAGAGGAGAGCCGACGATAGAGAGAGCTTAAGAGAAAGAGAGATTTTGGGAGAGAGAGTTCAGCCAAGAATCGATCCCCCTTCGAGCTTCAATGAGTCCCTTTTTATAGTTTTCGAGCTCAATCATACAAGGAAAGTGGCCAAAATGCATTGAATTCAAAAGCTCAAAGTAAATGGGTGTTGAATCAATTTTAATGGAAAATGCATAATTTGAGTGATCATTCAAGTTAAAGTTAATATTCTTGCTGAAAAAAAGAAGAAAGGAAACTTCCATATACATGATCAAGGTTTAGATTTGAAGGATTAAGCAAGAGCTAAAATCTTGGTTTTTGACTTTTTGCTAATTTTAAGCTTTGATTCAGAAGCTCAAATGGTTAAACATCAATGTGTTTTTGGTCCTAATGCATAACATCCCATGCGGACTTTACAATTTCACCATTGATTTGGTGAAATTGCAAAGGAAATTAGATAAAAAAATGATTGCAAAGTGAGTTGTCCAAGCTGATTTTGTGTGAGAAAACAAGGAAAGAGCGGGAAAGGAGGAGAAAGAGAAGGAAAGATGTGTTGGGTGACACTATGCCAGCTGTGTAATCTAGTGGGAACATGCTACATGTCCTAAAAGGACACGTGGCTGATGATGTGGGTGCTGGTGTGTATATGATATGTATTAGTGGCTAACATAGTCTAATCACGAAGTGCTACACATCAAAACTAGATAAGTGGCTCATGATTTTTTGATACGTGGCAGTATGTTTTGTGAAGGAAGAAAAAAATAAAAGGCACTTTGTACCTTTGATGAGATTCAAACCTAAGATATCTAAGCCAAACCTAAGTGCAAGTCAAAGTCTGTTACCATCAGGCCGTTGGCTGGTGCTTTATTTATAGATGCAATCAAATTGCACATATGAATTAAGTTAACTTGCGCTAGATTTAAATATAGGCCTAGGCCTAAGCCCAACATTCCCCTTTTCTTTTATTATTTAAGGTCATAAAAAACACCAAAAACTTATTATGTTTAAACTATCTAAAAATTTTATTATTATTTTTTTGAATTTTCTAAATTTTCCCTAAATCTTTTGCTTTTGTAACTTTTTAATTTTTTGTATTTTTCTAAATTTTTCTATTTTTTGTAATTTTTTTCTAAATTAGGACCCATTACCTTATTTTGAAAAGTTTGTTAAATAAAAATAAAAAGAGAGCAAAAGTAGGGTGTCTACAGTTGCTTTCTTTGTGGTGAAATTTTAGTAAAACTTTGTCATAAAGACAAATAGAGACACTATTTTTGCCCTCGGGGATGGATTTGTCCTAAGAAGCACTACAATTAGCTAGCTATCCTAGGCTTGGTCCACTAAGAATTTGGTGAATGGTGAAAGGTGAAAGAGAGAGGAGGCGCTCTAAGAGCTAGTCGAGAAATTGAAAGAGGGTAGCGTCCCTATAGGTTGGCAAGAATCTTAAAGGAATTTGAAAATATGGTCATGTTCCTATGAATTGACTGAGCCAGGCAAATGGGTGAAGTGTTCCTTAAGCTAGCTAAGCTCCTAGATGAGAAATTAAATCCCGGTAATGCCCCCATTGAGTTAACTAACTTAGGTGAATTGGCGAAGCACTCCTTGAGCTAGCTTGAACCCTAAATCGAAACTTGGTTATGCTCCTTTAAGCTGACTAACTTAGGTAGGAGTGTCTCTAGTAGACTAGCAATCCTAATTTGCAATTAATTCAAGAAAAACCTAAAAGTTCTCCTCTAAGCTAACTATCTTAGGTAAATGGGCAAAGCACTCCTTGAGCTAGTTAAGACCCTAAATGAGAACCTAATCGTGCTCCTTTAAGCTAACTAACTTAGGTAGGAGTGTCTCTGGTCGACTAATAACCCTAAATTGGAATAGATTTGAAAACCTGGTCATGCTCCTTTGAGCTCACTGACCTAGGCAAGAGCATCTTTAAGGGACTAGCAGCCCTAAATTGGAATCGATTTGAAAACCTGGTTGTGCTCTTTTGAGCTCACTAACCTAGGTGGGAGCATCTCTTTGGGAATAACAACCTTAAATTGGAATTCAATTTGAAAATCTAATAGTACTCCTCTAAGCTGACTAACCTAAGTAAAAGGGTAAAGCGCTTCTTGAGCTAGCTAAGATGTTGGTAAAAGAAAGCACCTTACAAGATTGTTAAGACTCTAAAGAGAGATCGATGAGGGGAAGTGCTTAACGGGATTGCTAAAACCCTAGAAGAGATTGGTGAGGGGAAGCACTCTATGAGTTTGCTAAGATCCTAAAAGAGATTGATGAAGAGAAGCGCTCAACGGGCTCACTAAGACCTTAAAGGGAGATTGATGAAGGGAAGCACCCTATGGGCTTGCTAAGACCTTAAAGAGAAGTTAATAAGGGGAAGTGCCCAACGGGCTAACTAAGACCCTAAAGGGAGGTTGATGAAAGGAAGCACCTAACATGCTTGCTTAATACTAAAAAGAGATGGACAAAAGAGGAAGAGTCCTATGAGCTCGCTTAGGCCCTAAGAGAAATTGACGAAGGAAAGTAGCTTATAGGCTGGCTAAGAACTCCAAAAGGAGGACTGATTGATGGCAAAGATCCTAAGGGAAATGAGTTAAGATAATGCTTTTAAAAGTTAGCTAAGACCTGAAAGGTGGAACAAAGGGTAAGCACCATGTGGGCTAGCTAAGAACCCTAAAAGAAGTTAGGACAAAGTCCTATGAATTAGCCAGAACACCCAAAAGATTGTTAGGAGAAAGTATCTCGAATACTGGTTACTATCTAAGGAGATAAAGTCTAAATGCAAATGCAATGTTCAAAAACCAATATGCTAACATTGTATAAAAGTACTTGCCTAGTTTTGTTAATAACGTCTAAACCGCCAAACCTTTCTTTGAAAAAGTCCTATCAAAACCATTTAATTCATCTTTCAAAATGGACTCAACCTTAATCTCCTATTGTTAACCTAACTAATCTTAACATAGAGCCACTAAGGCTTCGCTAACCCTTTAGAGAAGTCACGGAAATTAACCTGATATAGATTGTCATCCACTATTTATGTTCATCAACTGATTGCCATTCAGAATTTTCTAAATCGAATCCCTTATCCCTAACTAGTAAATATTTGCTGTAAGGTATTTGCTAGTCTAAATTTTGCATTTCCCTGAAAAATAGACAATAAAACTCTCCATTGAGGAGGATCAACCCATAGTAAAGTATTTTAAAGAGTTTTGTTAATTACTCTATACCTTACTTTCATCTTTTCTTGTGTTTTTAATGTGTGGGTTCATTTGAATGGAGTAAGGGAATATGACCTTTTGATGGAGTAAGAAAAGTAATGGAGGTGACCCCAATGCCGATAATTGCCAGTGATACCAACTTTACTTATAAAAGATGAAAATTAAACCATAGCATCATTTAAGATCACTGGCATTTTTGTGTTCTAAGTAAGAATTTCCATTGATTTTCATGGGTAATACAATTTTATAGCATTAATATTTATAGGGTCTCTCAACTCTAGACCATTCATATGTGACAAAATTAAAACCCCTTTTAGTAACACTTACTTTACGATATAAGGACCTCTATAATTAGGAGCGAATTTTCCTCTAGAGTCTTGTGCATTGGGGGGAGAGCCTTTCTCAACACTATATTACCCTCTTTGAAGTTCTAAGGTCATACCTTCTTGTTAAAAGCTTGAGCTATTCTTTATTGGTAACATTGATTATGACATAGGGTTATCAACCTTTTCTTATCAATCAAATTCAACTGCTCAATGTGCTTTTTTACCAAATCGGCCTCATCCAATTGAGTTTCTGATAGCACTTTAAGAGATGGGATCTCAACTTCCACTGGTAATACTGCCTTAGTGCCATTAATTAAGGCATAAGGCGTTACCCTTATTGATGTCTTGATGGAAGTCCAATAGGCTATGAGTGTGAACAGTAACATCTCAAGCTAGTCCTTATATGTAATAGCCATCTTTTCAATTATTCTTTTGAGGTTTTTGTCGGCTGCTTCGATGGTCCCCATTCATCTAAGGTTGATAAGTACAGAGTTTTGGTAAATGATCTTGAATTGTCAACACAATTCTGACATAAGCTTATTGTTAAGATTTATACCATTGTTAGTAATGATCATTTTTGGAGCTTCGTATCGAGCCAAGATGTCTCTCTTAATGAACTTGACCACTACTCCCTTAGTAATACTTCAACAGGATGAGGCCTTAACCCATTTACTAAAGTAATCGATGGCAACCAGTATGAAGCAATGATTGTTGGATGCCTCTGGAGTAATTAGGTCAATGATGTCTATACCTCATATTGAAAATGGTCATAGCGTAGAGTGCGTGTGTAATTCTTGAGGTAGGGCATTTATTTTGTTTACATAAACTTGGCATAAGTGATAATGCCTGACATTCTTGATGCAATCGCCTTCCACTGTTGACCAATAGTATCCCAACATCATAATCTTGATGGCGAGCATGTAATCGTTCATGTAGGGGCCACATACTACTTCATGTACTACCTTCATTAAAAACTCGGCCTCTTTGTTGTCTACATACCATAGAAGCGTACCCTTAAATGATTATCGGTATAAGGTGGACTTACTTACTAAGAATTGGATAGCCAATCTCCTAATTGTCTTTCTATCCTTTTTCTTAGCTTTATTGAGGTACGTGCCTTGTTGTAGGAACATTTTAATGTCACGATACCAAGGCTTTTTGTCACGTGTACCTTTAATTGCTAGATGAAAGGTAGGTTTTCTTCAGCTTCAATTGTAAGCAATTGGATTTTGACTCTACCAAATATTTGGATCATGGATGCCAAAGTGGTTAATGCATCAGCAAATTGATTCTAAGTCCTTGGTATGTGAGTGAACTTGATCTCTTCAAATTTCTCCATTAATTTAGTTAAGTGTCGATGATAAGATACTGATTTAAGATCCTTTGTTTTATATTCTCCCCAAGCTTGACCAATGATGAGTGAAGAATCTCTATATACTTCTAAGTCATGAATATCCTTGTCTAAGGCCATTTTGAGTCCCATGATGTGTGCCTTATATTTAGTGATATTGTTGGTGTATGGGAAAAGGATCCTTACAGTGATAGGGAATTGCGTACCTTTAGGGGATATCAATATTGCCCTAATTCCACACCTAGATACATTAGTAGCTCCATTGAAGAACATCTTCCATCTTAGAAACTTTTTGTCATTCTCTTCATCAAAACCTCCTTCAACTACTAAGATTTCTTTGTCGAAGAATCTGACTTGCATCTCTTGGGGGGTATCTTCAAAAGGATTCTCTACTAGTTGATTTGCTAGGGCTTGCTCCTTAACTAAATACTAGTTTACGTACATGATGTCAAACTTTGACAGTAACATTGGCCACTTTGAGATTCTACTAATCAGGGTTGGCTTTTCTACCAAGTACTTTAAGGGATCATGCTAAGTCAACAATTCAACCTGGTAATAAAGCATGTATTGTTTGAGCCAATGTATTACTTAGACCAAAGTGCAACAAGTTCTTTCAATTTTGGAATATTTCTATTTCCCTTCTATAAACTTCTTACTTAAGTAATATACGTCTCGCTCCTTTCCTTGCTCATCTTTTTAACTAAGCATGCATCCCATGGACTCTGATAATATGGTTAGGTATAGAAACAATGGCTTCTTAGGTTTAGGAGCTACCAGAATTGGAGGGTTCTTAAGGTACTCCTTAACTGTTGTGAAGGCTTCCCGCATTCTTCGTCCTAATTTATCTTGGCATTCTTCTTTGGCAATTTAAACAATGGATGGCGTTTATCTCTAAATTGAGATATGAATCGAGCTATATAGTTCAAACGACCTAATAAGCCTCTGACCTCTTTAAGTGTACATGGAGAAGGCAAGTCGACTATTGCTTTGACTTTATTAGGATCCACTTCAATGCCCCTTTGGCTGATTATAAAACCCAATAATTTCCCTCAAGTTACTCCGAAGGTGAAATTCTTTAGGTTTAACTTCAATTAGAACTTTCTCAACCTATCAAACAACTTCTTTAGGTTATCCATGTGATTTTCTCCCTCTTTGGATTTTGCAATAGTATCATCAACATATTCTTCAACTTCTTTATGCATCATGTCATGAAAGATTGCGACCATTGCTCTCCGGTAAGTTGCCATGGCATTTTTAAGTTCGAAAGGCATTAGTTTGTAGCAAAATATGCCTTAAGTTATAATGTAAGTTGTCTTAGCCTTATCTTCTTCAAACATTCGAATCTGATTATATCCGGAGAATCCATCCATAAAGGCGAAGAGATAGTTCCCAGTTGTATTATTTACCAAGATGTCAATGTGGGGCAAAGGGAAGTTATCTTTAGGTATTGCCCGATTAAGGTCTCAAAAATCCATGCACACTCTAACATTTCCATTCTTCTTTATCACTGGCACAATGTTGGTCACCTATTCAAGATAACTAGACACTTTTATGAAACCAACTTCTAGTAACTTTTTGACTTCTTCCTTAATTTTCAACAAGAGATCTACTTGGAATCTCCTTAGCTTCTACTTTTTAGGTTTGATATCTTCTTGTATGGGTAAGCGGTGGACTACAGTCGATGGATCTAACTCAAACATATCTTCATAAGACCATACAAACACATCTTGATACTTAGACAGCAGTGCGGTTACTTCTGCCTTTTGCTCTTCTTTCAAGTTCCCTCTAATCTTCAAATTCATAGGGTTGTCATCAATCCCAACATTAATTGTCTCAGTTAGCTTATCAATGGAAATTCTACCCATCTCATGCCTTTGCCAACTCTCTTGTATATCACCATAGTCATTGACATCACCTCTAATAACTAACCTAGTAAGGCCAAAAGTGATATCATTACTTTCATCACCTATTGCATGAGGTATCCTTAGCTTTTATTTAGAGAGTTAAATCTAGGCCAAAAGTGTGTAAAGGAAATAATGTAAGTAAAGAAGGAGTGGAGTATAATGAAGAGAATGGAAACTGATCTTTTATTAGATTAGAAAGTTCTCTCAAATATATAATTGTAGAACAAAGGTAATTATTACAAAATTTCATGAAAATACTAAACCGTGCTTCATCCTTTACCTTAGAGAAGACTTATCGCTATTTATAGGGGTAGAGAACTAGTTATTCAAGTGTTGGAGCTTGGAGGTTGGGCTCGCTAATTCATTCTTATTAAGGGTGTCCTTTTTGGTAGATTATAGGGTTTGAACATCAACCTAGATGAATGTCTCTGTTAATAGCAGAAAGGTCATTGGGGCATGATACAATCTGTCGCCTCTTTTGCCTCTTGCTTGTCTTTTTTGCAACTCTTCCATTGGAGTTGGAATATAGTTGAGCCCATAAGTACCAATCTACTTTTTCTTAAATTTCAACCTCTCATCCTTCCTTTGATTGGTAATCATATACACCTCCTCAAACATCTAGAGCTCGAAGCCTTCCTGCTCCCCAAAGCCAACATAGGGTATGGTAGTTTCTTTATATATTTCATAATCTTGGTTACCCAAAATTGTTATGACCTGGCCATTTGAGATGAACTTGACCTTCTAATGTAAACTTAAAGGTATAGGCCTTGCTATATGAATTTAGGGTCTTCCTAATAAGAAGTTAAAAGACCTTGGGATGTCTAGAACTAGGAATCAAACATTGAAATTTTGTGGGCCGATGATAACTGGCAAGTCAATCTCCCCTATGATTTCTCTCCTAGACCAATCAAAAGCCTTAATTGTTGGAGAACTCAGCTCGATTGCAATCGCATCAATGCCTAATAGGTTGGGGGTGGTAAGAGGGCAAACATTTAATGATGATCCATTATTGATGACCACTCTAGTTATGATTATATTGTTAACTCTTACCATTATGAAGAGAGGCTTAATGTGCTGATTAACTTCCTCAATTCTTTAGTGGAAAACGAAATCTAATCCATGGTGAGAATAGAGTTGATAATTGATCCCATCTTTTTGTTTAATATTTCATGGAGGGCCTTAACCTCCCTTAGAATTCAGAATAGAGCTTCCTAATGTAGTTCATATGTTATCAATAGACTCATAAGAGATATTTGTGCTAGAGTCTTAGTAAGGTGATCCATTATCTTATATTTACTTGACTTAATCATCCTAGTGAAGTTAAACAATCCTTCCTCATATTCAGCCGGTTTGTTGCTTGATTCTTCCAGCACATTTTTCTTTTTAAGGTCTTCTTTTGGGTCATAGATCCTATCAAAGTAGGTAATTCCTCTTACGAGTGAACTTGATTGCCCCTGATTAACTACCTAATAGTTGAATGGGGTAGCTTTATAATTTTTAAGGGCTATTAGTACATGGAAGGTGTACCTCTTTGCCTTTAGAACTTGTTTCTCCTCCAATTTGTAGAACTTATAAACCTTAGGTTTCCAATTGGAATTGATCATATTGACAACAAAATCTAAATCATCGAAGATCATATTGACAAGCTAGACCGAGCCTTCCCACCTACCCTAAATGATATTAACACTTTACATTAAGATCGAAAACCTTCAGCCTGTACCTCTCGATGGGAAGCTCAAAATGGATCAAATTATCTTTTCTTAATTATTCAAGGACTTAGCTGAGAGGAACTTGATGGGAATCAAGTTACTGGACCCCTAACCCATAGTCGAGTTTGAAGACTAGAGGGAATGACATGATGATTCTTACTAATACCCGTACCTCTATCGAGGCCAAGTACTTTCTTGCCGAGTCACCCTTCATGCCAAGCCAAATGACTGCCCATGTTTATGTAGTGCGCCGAATTGAAGATTACTCACTCACGCCTAAACTGATAATGACTCGACATCTTCCTTGCCGAAAAGCTGAGAAAGAGAAACTTCAGACTAACTAAGCCATCCTTGCTCGGACAAGCCAACTGTCCATACTTTTTTGTCTGCATCTTCTAACATTCTCGCCAATGTAGCATCACTACATGTACAGTATCATGTATAAAATCCATTGCACCAATGATTATTTTTCTTGGATATTTATTTTTACCCTTTGGTATCTTATACATTACTTTCTTAGGAAATGCCCTTTTGTCTTTTTCTTTTTAAGCAAGTTGCCCTAACTTATAGGTATAAATATCCTTGTACTTGTAGCTGTAAGGAGAAGAATCAGATTATTCTTAATATACTTGAGTATTTTCTTCCTTGCGTAAACACTATTTGTTTACTCTTTGCATCACTCTTATCTTAACCCTTGAGCAAGGCTAGGTAGCGAGTAACCTTACTAGATCAATTCGTACATCATATCGAATTATACCGTGAATATTTGGAAGTTCCATTGGTGCGTTATATCCTTTGGAGCTGTTTGTGGGTTTTGCTTACCTTTCATTCATCATTTGTTCTCTCGTGTCATTTCCCATTACTCTTTTCAAGCTTTAGGCAAGCTTGGACCCATCTCTATGCCTTGTTTGTTCTTGGTCACGGTTCACACCAAGAATTGGTATCTTAGTGAATTGTCTTGAGGCCTTGTAAACTTAAGGTTGGCTTCTAAATTGTTACTAAATTGGTGGAGGATTCATTCTGAAAGAGACGTGGGTATTGGGCCTGGTGTTTGAATTTACCAAGCCGACAGTTGCTTCTTTAGACTTGTTGGTAGTGGGCTTTGCAGATGGTGGTTTTCTATCTGATGGCCTTCTATCTAATGGCTCTTGTAACTTGCCAGAAGAGACAGCACTTTCAATTCGATACCTTATTGCTATTACCTCTACAAAGCTGGAGGAGGCCTGCCTAATCAAGTAGGAGAAGTAAGGCCTTTCAAGAGTATTGATACAAGCTGAAGAAATCTCTTTCTCGCTCATAGGGGTAAATATCCTTATAGCTAAGGATCTCTACCTTTAGGCGTACTCCTTGAATGATTCATTGTGTCTCTTTCTTAGGGTAACTAAGTCTATTATGGTTGATGCCACTTCAACATTAAACTTGTATTGTTCGTAGAATGCCCTAGCTAGCTTCTCCCATGTGTTCACTTGATTCGGATCCAATTGGGCATAACAGGTTAAAGTAAGGCCCGTTAAGCTATCCTAAAAAGTTTATATCATCAATTGGTCATATTATACGTACTTACCCATCTTTTGCACATACAACTTGGTGTGTAGTTTAGGGTAGCCAGTCCTATTGTATTTCTCAAAGTCATGTACCTTGAACTTTTTAGGGAAATTTCCATAATCGTAAATAGAGAAGTCTTGTCGAGCCTCTTTTTTTCCCAGTTTTATTAATTTTCCTTAATCCAATCAACATTAAACCATACGCATTTAATGTTAACCCTCGACTAAGAATTAATGAAAAATTAAGTTTTTAAATGTGTTTTGAAAATGCTTAGAGTCACCACCCGACTTGAATTGAGAAATGATTTAAATTAAAATCAATTTGGTAGATTGATTTTAATCTAGATACTGAGTTGCATAAAAAACCAATTTAAAAAAAAAAAAAGGGTTTTGAAAAACTAAAGATTTGAGTTCGAGGGTTAGGTTTTTTAAACCCTTGTAGGTATTATAAACTTTCCTAATTTAGATTTAATTTATTGAAATCACCTTTTAAAAATTGACAATAAATAAATTAGATTTTTTTATTTTACTAATTTGAGCTAAAACTGGAAAAACTATTTTTTTTTTTTCATTTTTTACGTTGTCCCGGAGATGCCTATATATCCACTATTCGGGATCAGACATACGTAATTCTTTTTTAAAAACATTAACAGGTTGATCTCTTTTATTTTGAAAAAGAGTTAGGTTTAAGTTTCTTTGTTTTTTTAATTTATTTTAAAAATTTTCTAAAAGGGTCCTAATCAGTTTGTTTATTTTTGGAAAATTAAAGATGTCTTAATTTTTGAAAAAGGATTGATTCATGTTTATTTATTTTGGGGAAAATAGGTTTTTCTAAGCAGTAATTTTTTTTCTAATAATTTTATTTATTCTTTTTATTTTTTCTTATTTTATTATTTTTTCCATTTTCTCAATAAAACATAAAATAAATAAATAAAACTAGACTTCCTCTTCCTTTTTCTTTCTTTTCATTTTATTTTTTTTTTCAATTACATTTGTGAGCCCCTAAAATTGAGTTTAGGATAACTAAGCCTAAATTTAAGATCTTTGGGGAAAGTTATTTGATTGAGCTCAAACATTATGACTAAGATAAAAAAGTTAGTTGAAGTGACACAGTGAAGTTAAATTTTGAAACTAGTGATCCAAAATCCTAATTTTGCCCCTAGAAGTGTGATTATTTAATATGGTACCAAATTATTTGGAACCCCTAAAATTGAGCTCGGAATATAATGATAATTTATACATAAGTTAACTAAGCTAAAAAATGAGATAGTATGGTATAATTTATTATATGAATATATACGTATTTTTATGAGTATACTCAATGCAAATAATAATTATACTTGTAAATTAACCCTAAATTACGTAATTATATATATTATGTGTTAAATTCATGAAAATAACTAAGAAAAATATTGTAAAAATAAAAGAGATGTTAGAATCATAATTATACAAGTATGGTTATATACTATACGCAATATATACATTAGATATATACTTGTATATTAGTAAAATAACTAAATACTAATATGATATATATATATATATATAATATCAATATTTAAGCCAATTATCTATCAAAGCTCGTCTAAAAACATTCACAATTGCTGGAAAAATTTGCATGGTATGCCGTAGGAGCTAGACTGTTGATTTAAAAGGGAGAATTATGAAGACAAGGGCACCTTATGCTTGATCCAATTAAGAAAGAAAAATAAAAATAAAATAAAATAGAAGAAAATTTTTCAACTGACTTTGGGGTAGTATTAAAGGGGTAGGAACTCTAAACATGTGAGGTTTGGCAACTTAGGATTTAGGGAAGTAATAGAAATATTGTAGAAAATTAGGAAAAAATAACAAAAATAGGGGAAACTACCGTGCCTTACTAGTACCAGATCTAGACGACCACCTGACAACCAGCTCGACTAATCACCACCAATCCTTGCCATCCCTTAAGTGTCTAACATACCCTTACTATCCCATGGACACCGAAGCATCTAAGAACATAAATGTAAAAATTATGCCTTGTTTTTCGATTATTTTTTAAAAAATAGTAATTCTACCTAGAAAAATTCATAAAAAATTCATATTTACATTATTTCATACAAGCTTTCGTGTGAATATTTTTTTGTTGTTGAAAAATTTGTAATATTTAATATATTTGCTTAATAAAATCACTACTCATCTAAATTTTAACTTTCAAAATTAATGTATCAAATGATGTTATTTCTAACTCAAAATTTTTGTGTAGGATATACATGATATATAGATAATTGTTATGTAGCTCGATTTTTTATTTGAGTATTTTTAATATTTATTGTAATTTTTTGCCTAAAAATAACTAGAAATTAGGTTGAAATGTGAAATAAATAGGATTTATGCAATTAAATGGTGAAATTAACTTATACTGATTTCTAATGAAGTAGAATGATGTTGTGATAGGTTGAAATTAATTTTGTGGAAAAAGAATCATGATTAGGTAATTTAGTACAATTTAGGGCTAAAATTATAAATTTAAATATATAAGCGATAAATCGAAAATCTGAAACCAGTTATTTTTGGAGTCTATAAAAATTTTTGGAGAATTATTTGGTGACTCGAGCTAATTACTATGAATTTACGTAGTAAAATAATTTAATTTACGAATTGAGACATATTTCTAATAATAATAGACTAAATATGATAAATAATACAATAAAAATTTCCTATACATGTATTGGTCGGATTTGATAAAAAGGTATATTTTTAATATATTTAATGATATTTTAATAACTAAGATACATTATAGGGATATTAAGATTAGATAATACCTATATTATATATATTATAGGGTCATATTGACCAATTGGGCAAAATACAGTTTAATAACATAAAATACATATGATATGATAATATTTATTTAGATATGTATAGTTGTATTAAAAACTCAAACTACTTGTTAAAAGTCATTTCTAAAAATAAGACTCATAATACGTGTTGTTAGGTTTGTATGAACCCACCGATACTATTTTTTTACTGAAATCAGACAATCTTAGATAATATAATCTATAACTCTATAATATTACTAAAATGTATGTATTATGATAACCCTATTGGACTTAAAATGTTATTTAACCAATTAAAAGTACATTTCGATATGATCAAAACGATGTATTATATATAATAGTATAATTACGTATATTATTAATAATTAATATCTTAACTCGATGTCTATATATATATATATATATAATATAATATAATAAAACTATATATTATTATGATAATATACTATATATATATATATATATATAATCGTTCTAGATAAAACTCTAATGTTTTCATAACATTTACGAAAACTGAATTTGAGTTTTGTGTATATAGGATTCCCCAATGATCATACTATTAACAACCTGAGTCTTTCGTAGTGAGCTTCTTAATAGGTAAGTTGGGATTGTAGCTTTACTGCTTATTAAGATACTGTATTAAAGTATCTAAAAACTCAAGAGTACTTCTATTTGTGTTTGTAATTAGTTGTTTATGCTTGTGCCATATGTGTATGTGATATTCATTTGTGATAGGAGTTGAACTCCTTGGNAAAAAAAAAAAAAAAAAAAAAAAAAAAAAAAAAAAAAAAAATGAAAGACTCAGGTTGTTAATAGTATGATCATTGGGACTGTAGCTTTACTGCTTATTAAGATACTGTATTAAAGTATCTAATGAACACATGAGTATTTCAACTTGTGCTAATACTTATATATAAATTATAATATAAAAAAAATCTATATTATTGAATGAATATATTATATATATATATATATATATAATCGTTCTAGATAAAACTCTAATGTTTTCATAACATTTACGAAAACTGAATTTGAGTTTTGTGTATATAGGATTCCCCAATGATCATACTATTAACAACCTGAGTCTTTCGTAGTGAGCTTCTTAATAGGTAAGTTGGGATTGTAGCTTTACTGCTTATTAAGATACTGTATTAAAGTATCTAAAAACTCAAGAGTACTTCTATTTGTGTTTGTAATTAGTTGTTTATGCTTGTGCCATATGTGTATGTGATATTCATTTGTGATAGGAGTTGAACTCCTTGGTATGTTTTTCCGCATGTTCACATTGTTTCTGTATTGTATGAACTTGTTTGATTACCTCTGATTACAACTAATGATCATTCAACTACAATGAAACTGGACATGCATAACACTTGTTAGGGGAAACGATTAGGAGTGTCATGCTAAATATTGACTTCCTTCAATGAGGATATTTGAAATGGTCCTTTCTCTATCTTTAGTTAAACTAAGTGACAAGCGAGGAGGTTGCAGCAAGGGCAGAGGCCATAGTTCAAAGGTAGTTACGGAGGATGGTGTTCTCCATTGTACAAGCTCAGGTTTAGTTTGGTTTAAGTCACGATAAAACTCCTCAATCTAGGTTGGAGTGGATGTAATTTCTCTAACCTCACAATGAACCGGATAACATTGTACAATGTTTCATATAATTGATTGCACTGCATTTCATCATAATTAATAACTTTATGATCATTCGGTACTCTTCTGACTCTATCCTACTTACTGAGCTAGCTATGCTCCCACCCCCATAAACTCTTTTATAGGTATTGAGTGAAGACTGGGATATTCAGATACTGCTACCCCCAGGTTGGTGTATTGTTGACTGGGAAAGTAAGGAATAAAGAACCAACTGAACTTAGGCTTTTGACTTTTCTTTTGAGTTTTGAGGAAATTAATTGGGAATTCCCTAGGATGCCCACTAGTATCCTAACTTATTATAAATAGTCTACAAAACCTATGGTTTTTTTATAAACTCTTATTGTAAATTATAACTCTGATCTAAGATGCTTATGTAAGTATTGTTGTGTTATGAAACATGTTATATAGAACAAGTATTTTGTAAAGTTATACCAAAGATTTAGTTATTCATAGATATCAGAACTGATGCTTCAAGTTGATTGAGTTGAGTACACCTTGTGTAAACTGTATCTACGGTAGTAGTTGTGAAGTTAGCTTCTATATTAGATTAGTTTATACAATGGGATTGTTATGACTCTTCCTATCTTGGGTGCAACAATATTTACAATATTTAAAACAAAAAAAAAAAAAACTTAAAAGCAAAACAAAGGAATCAAAGCAAAAAAATGTAATGGGTATGGGTTAGCTTCGGTCTTCTGGTCAGGTTAGTCAAATCTTCAATAATAGTGGCGGCAAGGGCACACTTTGGCTAGTTCTGGTCACCAAAACGAGTGGGGTAAAGGCTTTTCTCATATTTCTTATTAGCTTTGGGGGGAAGGGGTGGTAAGAGAAGTGCCACTAAGTTTGGTGGTCGTTTAGGTGGTAGAGCTAAGTAGCTGGCGATGGTGGTAGTGCTTGGTGCATATGGTAGTTGTTAGGCATGTTCGTTATGTTAGGTTAGGAATTCTTAAGGATGAAGAAGTGGATAATGGTGGTGGTTTTTGTCAAAAACCACCACAGATAGTGCTACCGTAGAGAGAGAGAGAGAGAGAGAGAGAGAAATCGTGTTAGAGAGAGAAACCAGAAATTAAGCTCAAATGAGAGTGGTTTGATTATTTCTTAGTGTTGGGGATGGACATAAGGAGGCTTATTTATACTAATCTCTACTTGAATGAGCTTGGAAAGCTCATTAATGGAGAATCTACCATGAATAGTGATGCCGGATTTTGTTTTTTTTTTTTGTTAACTTTTTGGAGCCAATTTTGACTATCTTAATGAGTGAATTTGGACGAGTTATGGGTACTAATGTGAAATATCTCAAGTGCTCTTCGAATTTCTACATTTAGTTAGATAAGATTGGCCTAAGAAATCAACTTAACTAGGTTAAAAATGGAGGGGATTACGTTGTTTTTTAATTCTCTCCTTTTTCATTATAAGAACCACAGACGAGATGGAGGAGAAGATAGGGGAGTATGGTCATGTGCTGGGCACGTACCATACACCCCCACATAAGTGTTGTAAAAATTTTAAGTGCACAAAAGCACCCTTAGCTTATCTTCTTGATTAATCAATTAAGGCCTTGGGCCTTGATTCTAAAACATAGACCAGGTTTAAGACCTAGTTCTATTCAAACCCCTTCCCCCTTTTTTCTTAAAAAATAAATAAAATGAACCTAAAATAAAATAAATAAAAATACACTAAAACAAGTTTCAACCACTCCTAAAACTTATATGAATTAATTTTATTTAAGCCTAATCTAAAAAAATAAAAGACTTAAGACGTCCATATTAAAAAAAAAAATCTTTTTTGTATATTTATTTTTTTGTGCCTTTTTCTAAATTTTCGTTTTTTGTTTTTTTGAATTTTCTATTTTTTCTTTTTGTATTTTCTAAATCTTATCATATTATTATTTTTTTTTTGCTTTTTCCTAAATTAGGAACTAAAAATTTTTTAAATTAAAAGGGGGTAAAAATGAGGTGTTTACAGCTGCTCCTATTTACAATAATGTTTGAGTAAAAATTTGCCATAAAGATAAAAAAACACTATTTTTACCCTAGGGATGGATTTATTCTAAAAAGTGTTACAACTAGCTAGCTATGCTAGGCTTGACCTATTGGGGATTTGGTGAATGGTGAAAGGTAAACGAAAAAGGAGATGCTATAAGAGCTAGTTGGGACAAATGAAATTGAAAGGGGTAGCACCCTATGGGTTGATTAGAACTCTAAAAGAATTTAAAAGCCTAGTTGTGCCTTTGAGTTAATTAATGTAGGTAAATGGGCGAAGCACTTCTTGAGCTAGCTAAGACCCTAAATTGAAAACTTAGTTGTGTTCCTCTAAGCTGACTAACATAGGTGGGAGCATCTCTAGGAGACT
This sequence comes from Lumnitzera littorea, assembly GCA_024138015.1. Classification (NCBI taxonomy): domain Eukaryota; kingdom Viridiplantae; phylum Streptophyta; class Magnoliopsida; order Myrtales; family Combretaceae; genus Lumnitzera; species Lumnitzera littorea. Next base: position 96,588,557 of record JAMXBB010000002.1, on the reverse strand, counting down.
AGCAACTCATAATTAGAATTGATTTGAAAACCTGGTCGTGCTCCTTTAAGCATACTGACCTAAGTAGGAGTGTCTTTTGGGGACTAGCAACCAAAAATTGGAATCAATTTGAAAACCTAGTCATGCTCTTTTGAGCTTATTAACCTTGGTGGAAGCATTTCAAGGGAACTAGCAACCTTAGATTGGAATCAATTTAAAAAACCTAGTTATGCTCTTCTAAGTTCACTAACCTAGGCAGGAGTGTCTTTCAGGAACAAGTAACCATAAATTGGAATCAATTTTTTTTTAAAAAAAAAAAAACTGGTCATGCTCTTTTGAGCTCATTAACCTAGGTAGGAGCATTTCTCAAGGACTAAAAACCCTAAATTGGAATCCATTTAAAAGGAAAATTGGTTATGCTTTTCCAAGTTTACTAACCTAGGCAGGAGCGTCTTTCGATAATTAGTAACCCTAAATTGGAATCAATTTGGCAAACCTGGTTGTGTTACTTTGAGCTAACTAACCTAGGCTTAAGCATTTTAGGGGACTAGCAACCCTAAATTGACTTAAAAGAAGCATCCTACGAGCTCGTTGAAAACTTTAAGGGAAATTGATGAAGGGAAGTACCTCATGGGCTCGCTAAGACCTTAAGAGGAAATGATGAATAGGAAGCATCGTACGAGCTTGCTAAGAACTTTAAAAGGAGGATTGATTAATGACTAAGATCCTAAGGGAAATGAGTTAGGATAGTGCTTTTAAAAGCTGGCTAAAACCTAATGTGCCTAGTAGCTCAGTTATCACTACGACTTACCATTGGAGATGAGAACCAAATGGGTCCTTCAAAGTATAAAAGAAAATAGAATGGTAAGGTTGGCAAATTGAGTACAATAGCTAACATGAAGCTACTTAGAGGATATGACTCACCTACAAATATAACATAACTTGACACTTCACTTGATGTAACGCATAAGCTAATGCTAAGGTCCACCTACTGCTAATCTTAAGCTACTTGGCAAGACTAGATAAGAGTATATGAAAATGGACTTGGAGAGGAATGTCTTGTAAGGACCAAGTATATTCAGAATGTCTGTTTGGAATGTAAGGCAATTTCGACTACAAGGAGAAGGGATTATTTATAGTAAGTCTTTAAGACAACATTACAAATAAAGAAAATTATAAAAAGGTATTCATTAAAAGAGATTCTTAGTACATACAAAAAGGGATAAATAGGACAAAGGATAAAAAGGGAAAAATAGTACCGTGTTAAGCAAAAGGACAAGTGGCAATAAGATATTGCTTTCGTACTGGCAACAAATGTAAGCGTCACTATATAAAGTAATAGAGATAGCAAGCTGAAGGGCAAGGGTCATCATAAAAGGGATCTCATCACTTGGCAAGTAGGCTTCAATACTCATCACAAAAGGGGTCTAAGTGATAGGTACATTGCCGTATGAATAAGGTCTTTGGCTTCAATACTAGGTTAGTCAACCTCGGCACTCAACTTCTTAGCCTCAACATTTGACAGATGATGTTCAGCACTTGGAGCCTAACAAAGCAAGGTATGGCTAAGATGAGCTCTTAAGGAGTTTCCTCCACCATTCTCTTATAAACTGCACCTCATCCTTGAAAACATAATTAGAGAGAATTCTTTGGGTGAGTGATTGAAGGCCTCGGAGGCACGTGTGAGTAAGAGGACCAGTGCTTAGCAGTCCATCAGTTCCTTGGGGTTATTGAAGATTTACCCTCAAATCATAGCTCTCTTCTTCATCAAGTACATAGGGTGTCGAGTCAGCTACATTAGAAGTAGCAGATATACCATATCCGTTGGGCAGCTCAAGCTTATATGCATTGTCGTTGATGTGCTTAAGGATTTTAAAAGGTCTATCTGATCTGGAGGAAAGCTTCTTCGTTCTCTTCCTAGGGAAATGCTCCTTACTGAGATGGACCTAGGTAAGTCTCCGGGGCTGTAAATTACCCATCTCCTTCCTTAGTTTCCTTGCTCCTTCTATCGGGCTATGGTTTATGCTAGTTGTTCGACAACCTTTTGATGCGACTTTTGGAATTCCTTGGTACGTTACAAGCCTGATTGACTTTCCCATTGAACGGCTGGGTTAACAACCATATCTAGGGGTAAGTTTAGGTTAAGTCCATAGGCAACCTCAAAAGGTGACCTTCTTGTTGAGCTATGAACTTATTAGTTCTAAGTGAACTCAATGATAGGTAGGCCAAGGTCCCAATCATGTAAGTTCTTCCTAATAGCTACTCGCAAGAGGTTGCTAACTATCATGTTTACTACTTCGGTCTGATCATCTGTTTGAGGGTGATAAGAAGTAATGTACATAAACTTAGTTCCGAGTTTCTTCCATAGGGTTTTCTAGAAGAAACTAGTAAACTTCGAGTCATGGTCAGACACAATACTTCTTGACAATCCATGCAATGTCACAATTTCCTACAAAAAGAGGTTAGTGATAAATAAAGCATCATTAGTTCTATAGCAAGGAATGAAGTGGTTCATGTGGCTGAACTGATCTACCACCATCGAGTCAAGTCTTCTCGATGTTCAAGGAATGCTGAGCATAAAATCTATGCTTAGGTCAGTCTATAGGCTCTCAAGTATGGGTAAGGGTGTGTACTCTCCATATGGCTCTCTCCTTCCTTTTGCATGTTTATACCTTTGCACCTCTTAAGAATTTGATGCATATCTTTCATTATCCCAGGCTAGTAGAAATGTTCTTTCAATATTTTAGTTGTCCTCTTTTCTCCAAAATGACTTACTAAGCCTCCAGCATGAGCTTCTCCGACGAGTAACTCTCTAGCCGAACCACTTAGCACACAAACTTGCTTGCCCTTCATCAGGAATCTATAGCTTATGTAGAACCTATCTACAACTCCTCTAAAGTTGCACTTGGCCACTAAAGGCCTAAAATATGGATCATGCTCATACTGATCGAGCAGGGACCCAAATCTAAGTACCTTTGCTTGCATTGTAGTAATGAGGGTATGACGATGAGAAAGAGCGTCAGCCATAATGTTTGTGCTACCCTTCTTATATCAGATGATGTAGCAAAAGACTCCAAGAACTTGACCCATTTGGCATGATGTTGAGAAAGTTTTTGTTGCCCTCAAAGGTGTTTAAGAGATTCATGATTTGAGTAGATAATGAATTCTCTCTACAATAGGTAATGCTGCCAGTTTTGTGGTGTTCAAATAAGGATGTAGAACTCCTTGTCATATGCCAAGTAATTCAAGGCAACTCCTTTGAGTTTCTCACTGAAATAGGAAATGGGCTGGCATTCCTACATAAGGATAGCACTCATGTTGACTCTAGACACATCACATTCTACCTCAAAAACTTTCTTGAAATCCGATAGTGCGAATATAGGGGCTAATGTCAATTTGGACTTTATCTCTTCTAAGCTTTCTCTTACTACTTAAACTTAGAGTTCTTCTTGGTTAGCTCAATTAATGGTGCCATTATGGAACTGAAGTTTCGAATGAAACTCTGATAGAACGAAGCTAGACCATAGAAGCTCCTAACTTCGATAGCATTAGTTGAAGTAGGTCATTCAAGAATAGCTCTAACTTTCTTGTCATCAACTTGGACTCCTCCCTCCGAAACAACATATCTAAGGAATACGACTTCGCTTTAACAAAACACACATTTCTTTAAGTTACTGAATAACCTCTTGGTACAAAGAATGTTGAATATTGATCTTAAATGCTTAATATAGGAGATGTGGTTGGCATTGTAGACCAAAATGTCATCAAAATAGACCACAACACATTTACCAATTAGTGACCTTAGTATATGATTCATGAGCCGCATAAAAGTACTCAACACATTTGTTAGACCAAATGGCATCACCAACCTCATAAACAGACCATCCTTTGTTTTGAAAGCAGTTTTCCATTCATTGCTATGCCTTATTCGTATATGATGATAGCTACTCTTCAAGTCAACCTTTGAAAAGATGTAAGCACTACGTAACTCATCAAGCATGTCATCAAGTTGTGAGATCAAGTATCAATATTTAATAGTAATCTTATTGATGGCTCAGTTATCAATGTACATTCTCTACGACCCTTCCTTCTTCGACACTAATACAGTTGGCATGGCATAGGGGCTCATACTTTTACAAACATATCCACGATCCGCCAACTCATCCATCTATTTCTTCAACTCAACTGCCTGCTTAAGATTAAGCTTATAGGTAAGTCTGTTTGGTAGCACAGCCTTTAGCTAAAGGTCAATGTAATGTTCAATACCTCTTAAAGGTGGTAAGTCTTTAGGCATCTCGGTAGGAAATAGGTTGGCAAACTCCTACAGTATTATTTGCACTTCGACAGGTAAGCTCTTAGCTTCTCTCAACTCTAAAAGTTTCCTGACTAAAAGGAGAACACACTTCTCAACCTTAACTTCTTGGGCAAATTGAGCTCAAGAAATCACTAAGGACTTTTGTTGTAGTGATTTGGAAACCTTATCTTGTGCCTCTTGCACTTCCTTAGGACTCATAGGGGTTAGTATAACCTTCTTCCCATCCTTTTAGAACATGCAGGCGTTCTTATACCCATCGTGTAATACCCTTAAATCAAATAGCCAAGGTCAGCTGAGTAAGATGTGCAAAGTGCACATGGAGAGGACATCACACAACACCTCATCCTTGTACCTATCACTAATGGAAATTGGTACTCTAACCTACTCAGCAATGAGTAAACCTCCCTTCTCGTTTGGTGAATGAATCTTATACGGTTTATGATATGGAAGGGTAGGCAACTTCATGGCCTTGACTACTCCTTGCACTATAACATTAGTATAGCTTCCTCCATCAATGACTAAGGCGCATAGCTTGCCATTCACTCGACAATTCATGTGGAAGACATTCTCCCTTTGCGCATTCTCATTGGCTACAAAAGTGCTAAGAGATCGATGTATAACAAAACAATACTTAGCTCTTGCTTCAGGAGATATAAGGGCATTAAGGTCTTCCTGAAACTCTTCTAACATTGGGCTGACTTCCACCTCTTCTTCTCCTTCACTAGTACTCTCTACTTTGAATTGAGGCTTATCTCCCTTGATCATCATGACACGTCAATTTAGATATTAACTAGCTATGTGTCTATAATTGAGACATTTAAAGCATTTGAATTCTTGAGTCTTCCCTTTTGAGCTCTAACCTTAGTCTCTTTAAACCTTAGGTTCCTCAGCCTTGCCCTTACTTCGGTCCTCTTTAGGTAAACTCAATACTTGACTTCGACGGTCCACCGCAGAACTATTTAGTGCTCACCCATAGTTTGATCGGCTTAGTACATTACTTTGGCTTAGCAATCTCAATCGGCTAATTTGGCTCTGCCTTTACCTCTTAACCCTTTGTGCCATTTGGATGGCTTCATCTAGACTCCTAAGTCTCTATAGCTCCATAATATGACCAATCTCAATCTTGAGCCCAAAAATGAATCGAGCTGTGGTTTGAGTTTCGGGTTCATCAACATTACATCGAATCATCAGCAATTGGAATTCCTATACATACTCATCTATTGACTTGCTACCTTGTTTCAAATCTTGGAGGTTTTGGAAGGTCTCTTGTTCATAATATTCCAAAACAAATTGGTTTCTCATAACTCTCTTCATTTCATTCCACGTCTGAATCTCATGGCATGATCTTTAACACGTGTTTTGTAACTTTTTCTATCACATTACTGCATATCTAGAAAAATCTAATGCAGCTACTCTAATACGAACAACATCCTCATAGTCATAGAAGTCAAATATCTTTTCGATCTTTTCCTCCTAATCTAAGTAGTCATCAGCACTATTAGATCCATTAAAGCTAGGGATCTGTACTTTAAGATGATTGGTTCCTCGGGGTGCCCTCAGATCTTACTCCTCAACAACATCGTATTGTTCCTCCTCATCAAACTCCTCGACTTCATCTAACTTAAGTCTCCTTTTAGCAACCTTGCATGCATGTTAAGGTGGAGCTTGGTTCACATGAATCGATTTTAGAGCTCGCTGTTCATCTATCTATCTTCTTAGCCTATCTCTCACCTCTCAGCCTTGTTCAACAATGACTCTCTCTCATGACTTAGTCTCTATGACTCTTTATGTTGAAATAGTTAAATTGGTCACCATAACAGTAAGGTCTTATATTTGCTCATCAGTAATACATGGTATTTGTTGGGTAACACGACCATAATCATGAGCATCACTCTCAACATCATTAATCTCCCCTTAAAAGCAAGGATTCGACATTTCAGCTATAAAACTTTCAGGAAACACTCTACTCGAGATTTTTCCACACATACTACAAAAAATTACCGAACAACAGTGACTGCGAACTACCTCTATTCTTCTAATGTAAAACAGAGTGAGACAGAACAATATGCTAATAGTAATCAATCTATACGGCCTTTGGTTGCAACCTCAAGCTCTAATACTAGGATTATATGATGTGCTTATGAGCTCAATTATCACTAGGACTTACCATAGGAGATGAGAACAGAATGGGTCCTTCGAAGTATCGAAGAAAATAGAATGGTAAGGTTGGCAAATTGAGTGTAGCAACTGACGTGAAGCTGTTTGGAGGATATGACTCACCTACGAACACAACACAACTTGACACTTCTCTTGATGTGATGCACAAGCTAATGCTAAGGTCTACTTGCCACTAATCTTGAGCTACTTAGCAAGACTAGATAAGAGTGTATGGAAATAGACTTAAAGGACCAAATACATTCAGAATGTCTTGCAAGGACCAAGTACATTCAAAATGTTTATCCAAAATGTAAGGTAATTCTAGTTACAAGGAGAAGGGATTATTTATAGTAAGTCCTTAAGGCAACATTACAAATAAAGAAAATTACAAAAAGGTATTCACTAAAAGAGATTCCTAGTATATATGAAAAGGGGTAAATAAGACAAATGACAAAAAGGGAAAAATAGTACAATGTCAAATGAAAGGACAGATGGCAGTGAGATATTGGTTCCGTACTGGCAGCAAATGTAAGTGTCACCGTATCGTAATAAAGATAGTAGGCTAAAGGGCAGGGGTCGTCATGAAGGGGATCTCATCATTCGGCAAGTGGGCTTTGGTGCTCGTCACAAAAGGGGTCTGTGTGATAAGTACAGTATCGTATGAATAAGGTCCTTGGCTTTGGCACTAAGTTGGTTAGCTTTGGCATTCAGTGGATAATGTTTGACACTTGGAGCCTAATAAAGCAAGGTGTGGCTGAGATGAGCCTTCAAGGAGTTCTTCCAACATTCTCCTATAAATTGTGCCTCATCCTTAGCAACTTGATCAAAGAGAATTCTCGAAGTGAGATTGAAGGCCTAAAAGGCGCGCACAAGTGAGAAGACCAGTGGTCGGTAGTCCATTAAGACCCGGAAGATGGAACAAAGGGTAAGCACCCTAGAGGCTAGTTAAAAACTCTACCCAAAAAGATTGTTAGGAGGAAAGTATCCTACATACTGGTTACTATCTAAAGGGGTAAAGTCTAAATGCAAATGCAATGTTCAAAAACCAACATTATATAGAAGTACTCACCCGGTTTTGTTGATAGCATCCAAACCATCAAACCTTTCTTTGAAAAAGTCCTATCAAAACTAGATAACTTGTTCTTTAAAATGGACTCAACCCTCATCCCTTGTCATCAACCCAATTGATCTTAACATAGAGCCTTTGAGGCTTCATTGGCCTTTTAGAGAAGTTATGGAAATCACCTTGATACAGAGTGTCATCCACTGTTTTTGCTCATAAATTGATTACCTTTTGATTTTTCTTAATCGAATCTCTTATCCATGACCAGTAAATATTTGCTGTAAAGTGTTTGCCCATCTAGATTTCGCCTTTCCTTGAAAAATAGACAATAAAACTCCCCATTAAGGGGGATCAACCTGTAATAAAGTATTTAAAAGAGTTTTGTTAATTAGCAATGTTCTATATCTCAGTTTCACCTTCTTTCGTGTTTTCAGTTTATGGGTTCATTCAAATGGAGTAAGGGAATTGGACCTTTTGATGGAGCATGAAAAGGGATGGAGGTGATTCTAATGCCGACAATTGCCAAGGATACCAATTTTTCTTATAAAAGATGAAAATTAGACCATAATAACATTTAAGACGACTAGCATTTTCGTGTTCTAAGTAAAATTTTCTATTGACTTTCATGAGTAGTATAACTTTACAGTGTTAGCATTTATAAGGTTTCTCAATTCTAGACCATCCATCTGAGACAAAATTAAAGCCCCTCCTTATAACACTTGCTTTACGATATAAGGCCCCCTATAATTAAGAGCGAATTTTCCTATGGAGTCTTGTGCATTGGGGAGAGCTTTTCTCGACACCATATCACCCTCTTTAAAGTTTTAAGGCCATACCCTTTTGTTAAAAGCTCGAGCCATTCTTTATTGGTAACATTGATTATGACACAAGGTTGTCAATCTTTTCTCATCAATCAAATTCAACTAATCAATGCACTTTTTTACCTGATCAACCTCATCCAACTGAGTTTTTTATAGTACTCTAAGAGACGGGATCTCAACTTCCATCGGTAACATTACTTTAGTGCTGTATACTAAGGAGTAAGGCGTTGCCCCTATTGATGTTATGATGGAAGTCCAATAAGCTATGAGCATGAACAACAACATTTCATGCCAATCCTTATTTGTAACATCCATCTTTTCAATTATTCTTTTCAGGTTTTTGTTGGTTGCTTCGACAGCCTCATTCATTTGGGGTAGATAAGGGGTGGAGTTCTTATGGATGATCCAGAACTGTCAGCACAATTCTAACATAAGCTTATTGTTTAAATTTGTACCGTTGTTGGTGATGATCATTTTTGGAGCCCCATATCAAACCAACATATCCTTCTAATGAACTTGACTACTATCCCTTTAGTAACACTTCAATAGGATGAGGCCTCAACCCACTTACTAAAGTAATCGATAGCGACCAATATGAAGCGATGACCGTTAGATGTCTTTGGAGTAATTGTGCCCATGATGTCTATACCCTACATTGAAAATGGCCATGGTGCAGAGAGTGTATAATTCTTGAGGCGGGGTATTTATCTTGTTTGCATAAACTTGGCATAAGTAGCAATGCCTAACATATTTGATGCAATTGCCTTCCATTGTTAACCAGTAATATCCTAGCCTCATAATTTTCTTAGCTAGCATGTAATCTTTCATGTGAGGCCACATACTCCTTCATGTACTTCTTTCATAAAAATCTTAGCCTCTTTGTCATCTACACACCTTAAAAGCGTACCATCAAATAATCATTGATACAAGGTGGATTCGCTTGCTAGGAACTAGGCAGCCAATCTCCTGATCATCTTTCTATCCTTTTTCTCAACTTCCTCGGGGTACATGCCTTGTTGCAGGGACATTTTAATATCATGGTACCAAGGCTTTTCATCATGTGTACCTTGAATTGCTAGATAGAAGGCAGGCTTCTTTAACTTCAATGGTGAAGGGTTGAATTTTGACTCCACTAGATATTTGGATCATAGATGCCAGAGTGGCTAATGCATCAGCAAATTGCTTTTATGTCCTCAATACATAAGTGAAAGTGATTTCTTTTAATTTCTCCATTAATTCAGTCAAGTGCCGGTTATAGGGCACTAGTTTAAGATCATTCGTTGTGTATTCCCCTCAAGCTTAGCCAGTGAAAAATCTCCATACATTTCTAATTTTTCAATGTCCTTATCTAAGGTCATTTTAAGTCCTATAATGCATGCCTTGTAATCGGCAATATTGTTGGTGTATGGGAAAACAAGCCTTATAGCTACAGGAACTATATACCTTTAGGGGATATGATAAAGGCATATTTTATTCATATTTTAAAGAGCGAATTAGAGAGAATTATTATTGATTTTATAGAAATTATTAAGAATTGGTACTTAAGTATTTTCATTGGGACATTTTGGGTCTTAGAGGATTTAGAGTGGAAATATAGTTGATTTAGAGGAATTTTATGCAAATAAAGAAGCTGAAGTGAGCTATGGTACGATTAGAATTGAAGAAAGCTGGCTTACACTGAATACTGGTGGCTTTAGAGTCTATAACGCTGGCCTTGGAAGCTACACTACCGGCCTTTATGAAAAAATTACCTTACGAAAGCCAACCTTAGTTTTCTTTATAAATAGTCATGAGTTTCAAAATTTAGAGAATTTTTACGTCTTCTTTAGAATTAGAGTCTTAAAACAATTAGTAGATAGTTCTTAAAAAATTCTTCTATAGAATTGCTTAAATTAATGAGAAGATTTCGCTTTTGTTGTGGAGATTAATTTTGAAGTTGCAATTGAAATTTACTCTTTTAGATTACAAATTGGTGACATCTATTTTATTTATATTTATGCAATTCTATAATTTATTCTTACTTTCAATTATGAATGTCTTTGCAATTTCCATTAGTAATTGCACCTTCGTTTCAAATTCCATGGTTGGTTAATTTTATTTATAGGAATTAATGAAACCCTAGGTAGCAAAGATGAGAATTGTATTCATGTTATAAGATTAATAGATATATAGATAATTCATGATTGTAATTTCTATGATTTCAATTATAGTTGTCTAAGTAATTATAATTGTCTAAGTAATTATAATTGTTAAAAACTCTAGTGATACTGGAGTTGATATAGGGTTTGTTAGAAATTCTTGACTAATTTGATTGATTAATGTGGAAGCAATGTTAATTGAATTAATTAGAAATAATCTAGAGATTAATGTGATGTTTGGCGATTGATTATTCACTAAGACATTAGGGATAATTGATTTATGATATTAAACAATCATCGTATCGAGAGATATATGATTATAATTTAAAGTCTACTGTTAATTGGAGATGCGAGAGCTGACTGATTAATTAGAGGTTTAAGTCCTTAAGTTTTAAGGCATAATAATTTCACTTGAATGACCATATAGCTATTAATCTATATAATATGATAACAATTTGATTTGCATAATTTAGGGTAGATTTTGTTTTCCCACAATTCTCAATTGATTGCTTAGTTTTAGATATTTTATAGTTATTTTCTTTTCAAAAGTTTTAGTATAATTATTAGATTAGTTAATTTACTTTTAATTACCTAAATATTGATAAGAACTAGCATAAGATTAGTAATTTCTTAGTCCTCAAGGGATCGACAACCTTACTTGCTCTATATTACTTGATTTCAACCCAGTACACTTGCTGAAATATTCATGATTTATTTTTTTTATATATATAGTTTAAGCGAATCAGGATACCAATATTGCCCTAATTCTACACGTAGACACATTAGCAGCTACATCAAATAACATCTTTCATTTTGGAGGCTTATCATCTTTCTCTTCATCAGAACTACCTTCAACTACTAAGATGTCTTCATTGGGAAACCTGACTTGTACCTCTTGAGGGGTATCTTTAGAGGGATTTTATGTTAGCTGATTTGCTAGGGCTTGGCCCTTGATTGAATTATGGTTCACATACATGATGTCGAACTCCAATAGCAACATTTGTCACTTTGAGATTCTAACAATTAGGGTTAGCTTATTTACCAAGTACTTCAAGGGATCATGCTAAGTCAGCAATTCAATTTGGTAATAGAGCATGTATTATCTAAGTCGATGCATTACTAGACTAAAGCACAACACGTTCTTTCAATTTATGAATACTTCTGTTCCCTTTCTTTAAACTTCTTACTCAAGTAATATATGGTCCGCTCTTCTCCTTCCTCATCTTTCTGACTAAGCATACACCCTATGGATTTTTGGTAATATTGTAAGGTATAGAAACAACGGCTTCCTAAGTTTAGGAGCTATCAAGATTGGAGGGTTCATGAGGTACTCCTTGATTGTTGTGAAGGCTTGTTCGCATTCTTCATCCTAATTTATATTGGCATTCTTTTTCAACAATCTAAACAAGGGACAACATTTATTTGTAAGTTGAGATATGAATAGGGTTACGTAGTTTAAGCGGCCTAATAACCTTATGATTTCTTTAAGTGTACATAGAGGGGGGCAAGTCGACTATTGCTTTTACTTTATCAAGGTCTACTTTGATGCCCCTTTGGCTAATTATGAAACCCACTAATTTCCCTAAGTTACTACGAAGGCGCACTTCTCTAGGTTTAGCTTCGATTGGAATTTTCTTAACCTATCAAACAATCTCCTCAGGTTATCCATGTGATTTTCTCCCTCTTTGGACTTTGTAATCATATCATCAACATATACTTCAACTTCTTTGCGCATCATGTCATGAAAGATTACAACTATTGCTCTTTGGTAAGTTGCCCTAGCATTTTTGAGTCCGAAAGACATTACTTTGTAGTAAAATGTGCCCTATGTTGTAATGAATGTTGTCTTGGCTTTATCTTCCTCAGACATTTAGATATGATTATATCCTAAGAATCCATCCATGAAGGAGAAGAGATGGTTCCTAGCTGTATTATCCACTAAGATGTCAATGTGGGGCAAAGGGAAATTATCTTTAGGGGTTGCTTGATTAAGGTCTCGAAAATCCACGCACACTCTAACTTTTCCATTCTTTTTCATCATTGACACAATGTTAGCTACACATTCAGGATAAATAGACACTTCAATGAAACCGACCTCTAGTAACTTTTTGACTTCTTCCTTAATTTTCAATAAGATATATGGTTAGAATCTCCTTAGCTTCTGCTTCTTTTGACATCCTCTCATGTAGGTAAGCAGTGGACTACAATTGATAGATATAACCTAGGTATATTTTCATAAGACCGTGCAAATACATCTTAATACTCAAATAGTAGTGTGATCATTTTCGCCTTTAGTTCCCCTTTCAAATTTCCTCCAATCTTCAAATTCTTGGGGTTGTCATTAGTCCTAACATTAATTGTCTTGGTTGGCTCATCAATAGAAATTCTACCCATTTTATGTCTTTGCTAGCTTTCTTATACATCACTATAGTCATTAACATCACTCCTGACGACTAACCCGATAGGGCAGGAAGTGATATCTATATTTTCATCACCTATCCGTACGAGGTATCCTTAGCTTTTATTCAAAGCATTGGATTTGTGTCAAAAGTATGCAAAGGAAAGAGTGTAAGTAAAGAAGAAGTGAAGAGAATGGAGACTGATTTTTATTAAATTAAAAGAGATTCTCTCAAGTACAATAGCGCAAAGGTAATTATTACAAAACTTAATAAAATACTAAATCGTGATTCATCCTTTACTATAGAGAAGACTTATCACTATTCATAGGGATGGAGAACTAGTTATTCAAGTGCTAAAGCTTGTAGGATGGGCTCGATGTTTCATTCTTGCTGAAGGTATCCTCTTTGGCAGATTCTAAGGTTTGAACATCAACCCGAGTGAATGTCTTCGTCAGTGGTGGAAAGGTCTTTAGGTAGTGATACAATTTGTCACCTCTCTTGCCCCTTACTTGCATGTTTCGCAACTCTTCCATTGAAGTTGGAATGTAGCTGAGCCCATAAATACCAATCTACCCTTCCTTGAATTTCAACCTCTCATCCTTCCTCTAATTGGTAATCATGTACACCTCCTCAAACATTTAGAGCTTGAAGTCTCCTTACTCCTCAATGCCAATATAGGGTATGGCTATTTCTTTATATATTTCATAATCTTGGTCACCTAGAATCATTATGACCTAACCATTTGGGATGAACTTAACCTTTTAATGTAAACTTGAAGGTATGGCCCTTGTTGAATGAATCTAAGGTCTCCCCAATAAGATGTTAAAAGTCCTCAGGATATCTAGGACTTGAAATCAAATGTTGAAAGTCTATAGGTCAATGTCAACTAGTAAGTCGATCTCCTTAAGAATTTCTCTCCTGGATCCATCAAAATCCCTGAATGTTGTTGAACTCGGCTTAATCGCGGTTGTATTGATACTTAGTAGATCCAGGGTGGCAAGAGGGTAAATATTCAATGATGACCCATTGTCGATGAAGACTCCGGCTGTGATAATGTTGTTTACCCTTATTATTATGAAGAGAGGCTTAGTGTGTTGATTACCTTCCTCACCTAGTTCTTCAGTAGAGAAAGAAATCTGATCCATAGTAAGGATAGAGTTGGTAACTGACCTCATCTTTTCGGTTGATATTTCATGAGGGGTCTTAACCTACTTCAAAGTTCGGAATAGGGCTTCCTTATGTGGTTCAAATGCCATCGATAGACTCATGAGGGATATTTATGCTAGAGTCTTAGTGAGCTGATCCATTATCTTATACTCATTAGACTTGATCATCTTAGTGAAGGCAGACAATCCTTCCTCATATTCAGTTGGTTTCTTGCCTGATTCTTCCAACGCATTCTTCTTTTTAAAATCTTCTTTCGGGTCATAAATCCTACTAGAGCGGGTAATACCTTCCATGAGAGAACTCGACTGCCCTTGATTTACTACTTAATAGTTGAGAGGGGTTGTCTTATAACTTTTAAGGGCTAAGGGCACATGGAAGGTGTACTTTTTGGTCTTTGAAGTTTGCTTCTCTTCTTGTTTGTAAAATTTGTAGACCTTGGGCTTTCTATTGGAATCAATCATTTACAGGCTTTGAATAGTCAAATATCATATTAATGATGAGGCCATGGTTGACAGGGGGATGTTGTTGACATTCAAAACTGGAGCCTCCACGAAGTCCAGTTGAATTATACCTTCATTGATTAGATCTTGAATCTTGCTTTTTAATCTACAACATAAGTCGATTAAATGGCCTACCTACCCCAAATGATGCTAACATTTTGCATTGGGATGAAAAACCCTTGGCCTGTACCTTTCATTAGGGAGCTCAAAATGGATCAAATTATCTTTTCTTAATTTTTTAAGGATTTGGATGAGAGGAACCGGTATCTTAGTGAACTATCTTAAGGCTCTATTGACTTGCAGTTAGCTTTTGAATTGTTGTTGAACTGCCAAAGGATTCATTCTGAAGGAACCCAGGTATTGGGCCTAGTGTTTGAATTCAACATACTGACAATGGCTTCTTTGGGCTTGCTGGTAGTGGGCTTTACAGAGGGTTGTCTTCTATCTAATGGCTCTTGTAATTTACCGAAAGAAACAGCACTCTCAATTTGATATCTTGCAGTTACTACCTAAGTGAACTTGGAGGAGGCCTGCCTAATTAAGTAGGAGAATTATGGTCTCTAAAGAGTATTGATGAAAGTTGAAGTTAGCTCTTTCTTGGTTATGGGGGTGGATACCTTTGCAGCTAGGGATCTCTACCTCTAAGCATATTCCTTAAGTGATTCATTGTGCCTCTTTTGCAAGGCAACTAAGTCCATTATGGTTGGTGCCACTTCAACATTGAATTTGTATCAATCATAGAACACCCTAGCCAGCTTCTCCTATGTGTTCATCCAACTCAGATTTAGTTGGGCATGCTAGGTTAAAGTAGGGCCCGTTAAGCTATCTTGAAAAGTCTACGCTATGAGCCGATCAATTTATACATACTTATCAATCTTGCATACATACAACCTGGTGTATAGTTTAAGGTAGCTAGTCCCATTATATTTCTCAAAGTCAAGTACCTTGAATTTTTCAAGGAAGCTTCCATAGTCATAAGCTAAGTCTGTAATACCAGTCTTCTCGAAACCATCATAACCTTCAAGAATTTTCATCTTTTTAGTGATCTACTAAGCCAATCGCCTCTCTAACTCTTTTACTTTGTCTCAGTCAACTTCTGGCCTTGAGTTGATTGGGAATGAGAAGGTATTAGGCTAGAAAGTTAAGTTGACCTTTGGATAGACCCCTTTCATTGCAAAAGATTCAAAGGCTTGGTTAACTTTAGAGTAGGCCTCTTTTGCTTCAAGGGATAGAGCTTTGGCATTCTTTTCATATTGGGCCTTGGAGCTTTCATTGTTCGATGGTGCTATGGATCTGAGTAAAGAAATGTTGTTAGCAAGGAAGCTCAACTGATCTACAATTTTTCCTAATGTTCTCAATAGGATCAATAACTTCAAGGTTGACATTGTTGTTATTGCTTTTGTTGTTGATGTTGTCGTTTCCTTTACTAGCCATCTTAGTTTATGAGTGGGTTCAAATAGGACTTCTCTGAAAGGTTTGACGTTTGGGAGTTATCTTTGCTACCTGGTTCTAGATTACTCTTCAATAAGTTAGTGCACACATATATTTTAAAGAAATGAGATGAATGAAAAATAAATAAATGAATGTACAAGAATGCAAAAATGTACGGTATATGGATGTAAAGAAATAGAATCGATAAATAACTAGCAAGATGCTAATATTATTCATCATTTTGCACCTCTCAAAGTTCCTTTTTACATTATTAAAAAGAAAAATACAATGCTTCAAAAAAAAAAAAAATACTGCTCTTTTTAAGCATTCTTCTAGCGCTTGGCCAGTGTTCCCTTCTGTTGCTTACTAGATCTTGTTAGTGCTTCCTTCCTCTTTCTTAGGCTAGGCTCATCTACTTCTTTAAGTTCTTTGAGCCTTTTTTATGTCATCTTCAATTGATGTTCTAAGGCCCGAGAATGCTATCTAGATTCTTAAAAGAAGTATTCCCACATGTCATGCTCTTCATAGATAACTTTTACACGGGCTTGTACCTGGTCTATGTAGGTCTTCATTTCAGAGTTTGGTTTAGTTGGCATGGGTTATATAACCTTTAGTGCTCGATATTGGATCTTCCTCGCCTTATAGAGTTGATTGTATAGATATTCTTAATGGCCCTATGCTTGGCTACTTCTCCAAGCCATTCTCCTAAATCAATGTTAGAGCTAACGGTCCTCATTTCCCATAGTTGCTTAATAGCCTGTAGTTTAGATATCTTTTGTGGCATTAGAACTTGAAGGACCTTATAATCTAGGGTCATGATACCTAGTGGGGGTCTGTAAACTATGTCTTGAATTCCTCCAAACTGTTTAATCATGTTGTTAGGGTAATAGCCCATACACCATTTCATCTCAATTAGGGGTACTGCTTGATAATTTTTATAGACTAAGATTACCCTCTTGAAGTTGCTTTACTTGGCTGTACATAAGATATCAACAATTTAGAAATTCTGCAAAACTTCTACCCAGCAATAAGTAGGCTTCTCTTTTAGCAGATGGACCTTGTCGACAAAGGAATCGATTAAATTAATCTTGTGGGTAAATTCTCCTTAGATCATGTTAAGCCTAAAACACTTCATGTAGCTTACAAACTAAACCATTAGTAATGCCATGCTAGTCTTTAGTACACCATTGTTTTTCTCTTTCAAAATGTTTAAGCTTCTAATTTGTTCTACGAAAAGAGCCGAGACATACGACTTGCCTTCAAAAAATTGGCCTACTAACTTAATGACCCTAAAATGGATGAGAAACTTTCTATTAGGGAATAGGAGAGTCCTAAATGCAGCTAGGATGAATGCCTTTATTCTATTCTATCCCCAGTTTTTGGGATTGCCACAGAAGATGGCCTGTTTGCTGGAATTGGGCTTGGTGGTAAAGCAGGCTTTCAAGTCTTCTAATTTGATGGAATTTCCATTACACTCTTTAGGGCCTTGTTTACTTCAACCTTTCTAACCCCTAATAATCCTGAAAATGCGTTTACTCACTCAATTTCTAAATTTTGAGTGTATATATCCTCTAGGGAAAGGGCTTGAAGTAATTGAGAATAATCTTCAAGTGTTGGACTAATTAGGTGAGGCCCAACTCAAAAGGCTATCTCCTCGAGTTCCCAAAAGTTGGTTAAGGCCCTAATTAAGTTAATCTCAATCTTTACCCTAGGAAGTGACAAAACGGGCCTGATCTTGTTGGTGATGATCTCTTGTTGCCCTGGGTTGAATTGTTGAAGCCATTGGTCCAAAGCTGGCTTGGGGTTGTTAAGCTTATCAACAAACCTTTCTTTGAAATGGACGAAGTTGGATGAGCAGGTCATTTCTTGGGCTAAATTATGAAGAAAACGTTTGTTACAAGATTAAAGAATTACTATTTATAGTAAAGCATAAAACAAAACAAAACCTATTTACATCGGTTCTATATTTGCAACATGGTGAAATTACAAGGGAAATTAAAAAAACTTCGAGCTATTATTTCTTTTCTTCTTTTTTCATCTTGCTTGATTTTTCGTCGATTCTAGATGTCATGAATGCATAAAGGATAGGTTCTAAAGGTCCTTAAGCTTATGTGACTTCACTTGTTAGAAAACACTTTCATTGGTCACATTAAGCTTAAGTGAGGGTAGCTTAATCAACCTTAAGCGGTAGTTACACCACAACACTTGAATCTTATACAATGGTGCCCCCATCTTAGAGTCCTAATAGGATTTGGGTTTAATCATTTCTAACATTCAAATATGATACAAAAAGTAAAACCCTCCAACAAAAAACTTAAACAAGTTTAACCCTGCAAGAAAGGTTAGTGCAACTATATATAAAAATAAGAATGAATAAATAAATAAACAAATAAATAAATTACATTAAGTAAGGTAATTTAAAAAAAAAATTAATTCTATCTTCGAAAAGTTAAATGGCTAACTCTCTTGACTTCCCTAGTAGAGTCGCCAAGTTATTGAACTTGATTTTTTTTTATTTTATTAATTTTCTTTAATCTGATTAATATTAAACCTTACCTGTTTAACATTAACCCTCAACTAAGAATTAAGGAAAATCTAAATTTTTAAACATGTTTTGAAAATACTTAGAGTCGCCACTCAATTAAAATTTAGAAAAGGTTTAAATTAAAATCAATAAGGTGGATTGATTTTAATCTAGATACTGGGTTGCGTAAAAAACCAATTTTAGAAAAAAAAAAA
>JAMXBB010000002.1:96206927-96569508 GCA_024138015.1 Lumnitzera littorea | reverse complement strand
GGGGGGGTTTAAAAAACTAGACATTTGAGTTTGAGGGTTATGTTCTTTAAACTCTTACAAGTATCATAAACTTTCCTAATTTAGATTAAATTTCTTAAAATCACCTTTTAAAAATTGACATTAAATAAATTAGATATTTTTTTATTTTTAGTTTATTAATTTGAGCTAAAAGTGGAAAAACTAATTTTTTCGTATTTTATGTTGCTTCGGATGTGCATATATACTTATTATTCAAGATCAAATGTACGTAGTTCTTTTTCAAAAACATTAGCGAGTTGATCTCTTTTATTTTGAAAAAGAGTTGGGTTTAAGTTTCTTAGTTTTTTTTTTTAATTTAATTTGAAAATTTTCTAAAACGGTCCTAATCGGTTTGTTTATTTTTGAAAAATTAAAGATGTCCTAATTTTTGAAAAGGGATTGACTCGTGTTTGTTTATTTTAGGAAAAATCGATTTTTCTAAGTGGTAAACTTTTTTTTCTAATAATTTTATTTTTTCTTATTTTATTATTTTTTCCATTTTCTTAATAAAACATAAAATAAATAAATAAAACTAGACTTCTTCCTCCTCCTTTTTCTTTCTTTTCTTTTTCTTCTTATTTTTCTTTTTTCATTTTCATTTCCTTTTTTTCGATTACATTTACAACATTTAAAAAAAAAAAAAAAAACTTAAAAGCAAAACAAAGGAATCAAGCCAAAAAAATGCAATAGGTGCAGGTTGGCTTGGGTCTTAAGGTTGGACGAGTCAATCAAATTCAGGTTGGGTTAGTAAGATCTTAAATAGCAGCAATGATAGGGGTACATTTTGAGTAATTCTAGTCACCAAAATGAGTGGGGGAAAGGTTTTTCATGTGTTTCTTATTAGCTTTAGGGTAGAGTTAAGAGAAGTGCCACCAAGTTTGGTGGCTGTTTAGGTGGTGGAGCTAGATGGCCAGTGATAGTAGTGGTGGTTAGTGCGTACAATGGTTGTTAAGCATATTTGATGTGTTGGGTTAAGGGTTCTTGAGGATGAGGAAGTGGATAGTGGTGGTGGTTTTCGTTGAAAACCATTGCAAATAATGCTACCGTAGAGAGAGAGAGAGAGAGAAAAACTAGAGATTGAGCTTGAATTAGAGTGATTTGATTGTTTCTTGGTGCTAGGGATGGATACGAGGGGGCCTATTTATACTAACCTTTACTTGAACGAGCTTGGAAAGCTTATTAATGGAGAATTAAGCATGAATGGTGATGCCGGATTTTCTTCTTACTTTTTAGAGCCAATTTTGACTATCTTAATGTGTGAATTTGGACGAGTTATGGGTATTGATGCAAAATATCTCTAATGCTCTTTGGATTTCTACATTTAGTTGGATAAGATTACCTAAGAAAGCAACTTAGTTGGGTCAAAGATGGAGGGGATTATGTTGTTTTTTAATTATCTCTTTTTTCATTGCGGAAACTATGGACAAGATGGAGGATAAGATAAGGATGCATGGTAATGTGCTAGGTACATGCCATGCGTGTGTTGTAAAAATTTTGTGTGTACAAAAGCGTACCCCCCTCCCTGCTATCTTCTTGATTAAACAATCAAGGCCTTAGCCTTTAAATCCAAAACATACGAACCAAGTTTAAGTCTTGGTCCGATCTAAACCCCTTCCCCCCTTTTTTAAAAAAATAAATAAATGAAACAAAACAAAAATAATATAAATAAAAATACACTAAAACAAGTTTCAACCACTCCTAAATCTTAAACGAATTAATTTTATTTAAGCTTAATCTAAAACTAAAAGACTTAAGATGTCTATATAAAATAAAATCTTTTTTGTATATTTATTTTTTTGTGCTTTTTTCAAAATTTCTTTTTTTTTTGTTGGTTTTTTGAACTTTCTACTTTTTTTTGTATTTCCTAAATCTTATCATTTTATTATCATTTTTTTTTTTTTTGCTTTTTCCTAAATTAGGACCTCTTTTTCCTATTCTAAAAATTTTTTAAATTAAAAGAGAGGATAAATAGGGTGTGTATAAGTCTATAATACTAGCCTACTTGAAACCATCATAACTTTCAAGCATTTTCTTTTTTTTAGAAATCTATTGGGTCAACTGTCTCTCTAATTCTTTCAATCATTCTTGGTCAATTTTTGGCTTCGTATTGATCGAGAATGAGTAAGTATAAGGTTCAAAAGTTAGGTTAACCTTTGGATAAACCCATTTTGTCTCAAAAGACTCAAAGGTCGAGTTAACTTTAGGATAAGCCTCTTTTGCTTCAAAAGGTGAGGCTTCCACACCTTTTCCATATTGGGCTTTTGAGCTTTCTTCATTTGGTGTTGCTGTAGATCTGAGCAAAGCAATGCTGTTGGCAAGGAAGCCCAAATGGTCTGCAATTTTTCTCATTGTTCTTTCTAAGGAGCGAAATCTCAGCTTAATAAGATTGATGACTTCAGGGTTAACATCGTTGTTATCATTCTAGGTGTTGACATTGTCATTTCCTTGGTTGGCCATCTTGGTTCGAGAACAGGTTCGGATAAGACTTATTTTGGGAGCAATCTTTACAACAAGGTTTAAGAACACTTCTTAACAAGTTAGCACATACATTATTTTTAATTTCTAAAGACATGGAAAACAAATAAACAAATAAGTAAAGAAAAATGCAAGTGCGCTACACGGATGCAAAGAAGGGAATTAGTGATTAACTTACAAAATGGCAAGTTTATTTGTCATTTCTTAACTCTCGGAATTTTATAACATCGAAATAGAAAGGAAAATTACAAATGAATCTAAACTAATCTTCTTTTCTTCTATAGGCTAAATGATGTTTTCTTCTTCTGGTTGTTGGGTTTAGTTGCCATTGCTTTACCCTTCTTTAGACCAAACCCGATTACTTCCTCAAATTCTTGGATCCTCTTGTAAGCCATCTTCAATTGGTGCTCCGAGGCACAAGACCTTTGCTTAGACTCCTAAAAAAGGTTTTCCTACATGTCCTTTTCGTCATAGATGACTTCTGTATGAGCTTTTACTTGATCCATATAGGTCATCATTTCAGAGTTGGGATTTGTGGGGGAAGGTTGAAGGACTTTTGGTGCCCGATACTATATTGTACCTGCCTTATGTGGTTAATGGTATAAATATTCTTTGGTGACCCTGTTTTTTATCCATTTCTCCCATTAATTCACTTAAATTGATGTTAGGGCTTATAGTCTCGGCATCCTACTAAGCTTTGATCTTAAGAAGCTTAGTTTTCTAGGGAGTGAGGCTCTTCGAGGTTAAGAGTGAATAACTCTAATAAAGGCTTATGAACTATGTCCTGGATGCCTCTAAACTACTTCACGATATTGTTTGGATAGTAGCTTGTACATCAACTCATTCCGATCAATGGTACAACATGATAATTTTTACAAACTAATAAGAATATAGTATAATTGCTCCATCTAGTGGTCTACAGTATGTCTTTGACTTGGAAATCCTGTAGAACTTCTATCCATAGAAAGGTAGGGATATCTTTTGGTAACTTGATCTTAGCAACAAAATAGTAGATTAGATCAATCTTATAGGCAAACACACCCCTTATCAAATTTAACTTGAAGCATTTGATTTAGCTAATGAACCATACCATTAGCAGTGCCATGCTTGACTTAAGATCTCCATAGCCTTTTTTTTTTTTAAGGAAATTAAGGTTCCTTATTTAAATAAGGAAGGGATATAAGACTTACATTCCTAAAATTGAGCTACTAATTTCGCCACTTTAAAGTGCATAGGAAAAGACCTACTTGGAAATAAGATGGTAGCAAATATTGCTAATATGTAGGCCTTGATTCGATTTTCCCTCCAATTACCAAGAAATAGAGCCCGTTTGTTAGAGTTGGGTTCAGTTTGGAACCGATGGATCAAATGTAATACCCTAAGATTTTGAGTCAGTTTAATAACCTTAGAATTCGAGCCTTTAAATTTAAGGCATTGGGCTATATTATCGGTTTTGTTTCAAACTTTATAGTAAAATTAAAAAAGTTAAATAAAGTAATTTAAGTAAAGTCAATTTTTCAAAATAAATTATATAAAAATATTAATTTTAGAAAAACATTAATATATCGATGAAATCGATAATCATAAAATTCAAGATTTTAGATATCTCAAGATTTTAGATATCGCAAGATATTAGAGATAAGTTAATTAACTTTCAAAAATAATAAATGAAGTTAAATCATATGTAATATACATGTATTAACATAGAATATGCATTATTTGTATTAAATACATATATATGACAAGAAATTATTATTAAAATAAGGTAAATTAATATAAAAAAATGAAAAATTAATTAAAAAAAATGAAAGCATAAGTCATCCCATGATGTGGTAGCCAAGGAATAATTTGAATTGATAAGTTAAAAAGCAAAACACTAGAAAATGACACCTTATGCATTGAAAAATAAAGAAAATGACATGTGTAATTTACTTTTTTACATGCAAAAAATCTTAAAGCCTATAAATAGGGGTCTAAACCTCATTTGCAATATTTTAGCAACTTAAAAATACAAGAACATAATTTTAGAAAATTGAAAAAAAAATGTAGGGAAAAATTAAATTAAATTAAAACAAGAAATAAAGTCAGAATGGGTCTAGGGCGGTTCGTGTATCAACCCACATCCTAACTTAGAGCGACTTGGAGGTCTAACAGAAGGTGTCGAAGAAGCTCTTCTAACAAGGTGCGGTAGTTAGGTGGTAGTTAGAGGCGGCCGATTTAGGTGAATTAAAATTTCATTCATAATTTATTTAATTTTGTAAAAATATCAAATGTTGTTAATTAATTGTGAAATTTGTTTTTTTTGGGATAATTTTAGGTTAGATTAATGCAGTAATTTTACTTTAATTAAATAATTAGTGAAAATATGGGTTACTTAAGAAAATGCTCTGTTTGAGCGAAAATTTAAAATTGAATAAATTTTCATAAATATTAGATGATGTTGTTTCAAGCTTAATTTTTGTCTATAATACACCTAATATATATATTTAATTGTAGTAACAAGAATTTTTGAAATTATGCATGTTTACTATTTTTTATAATTATTATAAATAAAATTGCCAATTTTACCGAATTGTTGAAATAATTAGTTTTTTATGGAATTAATGAATGAGCCCTACATGTTTAGACTTCTAGATGTTTATAATGATATTTGGAATATTTAATTTTTATCTTACACATAAATTTATTTATTTTCCATAATTTTTCGTAATTTCAAGCTAAAACTGTTATTTTTGTAGAAATTGATAATAGCTAGTTTAATATAATTGATGGTTGATAATTAAAATACATTTTTTGTAATTCTATAGGATATTTCGTCAAATTAATCAGCCTTGTATACTATTTATTATGTATTTTCTTAACATAAACCTATATATTAGCTTAATATGTAATATAGTAATTAGTATTATTAAAATATTTATCAAATCTATGTCAAATGAACACTTTAGGGTATATTAAGGGTTACTGGATAAGTTTGGAAAGTGTGATTTTTAGGGTTTCTAGTTCAATACTAAAGCTTATTCGAGTCAATTATGAAATTAAGGTAACGTACAATCAAGTCATAATGAAAAAAGAGTATTTTTGGACTTTTGATAATATTGATAGACTTAATTCTTAAGATATCTTAATGGTACTTGAAATAACAATCGTGACGTCATAATGTTTACTGAAATCAAATAGGAAATGAGTAAAATATGGTCAAACAAAGTTTAAAAACGTGAAAATAAAAGCTTATAATAGTTCGAGTTCAACCCATACTTGATTTGAAGACTGTGTTATATTTTCATAGGTATAATAAGTAAGGAATGACCACGTCACGAAGTATAGGATATTACGCTATTACTAAGCTCAGGTAAGTAGATTTAACCCATGCTTAAAGTAGATATATTGCTACTCATAACACTGCGTGCTGTTTGATGCTATATTGACTGAATATGAGTATATCTAAGGTGAATTAATATGCTACTATGGTGAATGTTAATGTGGTGATTATGAATGATAGTAACTATACCTTAGTTGAATTGTTATGTTGTTACATTGGGTGATGAATTGTGTTTACGAATGATTGTGGTAACTAAGGAAGTTGAGTGATTGCTAACTCAATCTTCTGGGTATTCACCTAAGTGAACCCTAATTAAGATACGAAAATTCCGCTATAGAGAGTTCAAAAACTAGAATCAAATAACTAGGTTGAATAAAACTTAAATATTGATTGTGCTAATTGATATTCTTGAGTTACTATTGCATATCATGACATGGCATAGCATAAAAAGGGACCTATGAGTCAGAACTTTCAGAATGAGGCTTCTAAGTGATCATGGAAAGAATATGGCTTTATGAACTCAATTTTTAGAAGCATATAGATCGCATTGCCCGAACATTATGACTATTTTGATAGTCAAATTTGGTAAACCACAGTGTGTTGTCTAATTTGGCAGTATTACCACTTTGATTTAATAGACTACAATGTATGGTCTAATTTGGCTGTGTTGCCATTTTGATTTGGTGAACTACAATGTATAGTCTAACTTTGTAAAGCAAAGTTAGGGGTCCTATTCCCAAGCAACTCCTTTTTGTCCTTTTTGAAAATGGTAAATTACAATGTATAATCAAATTTGGTGGGGGTCTTACTCCCAAGCAGTTCCTTGTTGCTTATAGGTTCTTAGATGTTGTATCTAGATGCCCAGCTACGTTAACTAACTAAAAGAAGAATTGAGAGCATAGGATATCGGTACCAATGCATGCCACATGCATGAGCATAGCATGTTGTATTGTTAGAAATAAATGCTTGATTAGGCAGATGCATATGTGAAGTTGAACTTGCGAGTTATAATTGAAATGTTTCAATTGTGAAATGAAGTATTGTCTATCATATTGTCTATATTATATTGTTTGTTATCCACTCCACTCAACTTTAGTAGCTGAAGGAATAAAATGTTTAATCCCCAAGTTAATTGCATTGTAAATGGCCCAACACTAAGGGGGGATATATATATTGAGAGTGTAAGCCGAAGTTAGCGACTTTTGTATGGAACCTGCATTAAGTCAAGAATCCTATTATTATAAAGATGACAAAGGAAAAAGCTGGTTTATGTTTTGATGTAAATATTATGTTGTACACATAAGTTGTAGTAAAATATCCAATTAGACTCCAATGTAGCAACCTCTTTATCATGTAAACATTGTTGTCTTTTGATAAATGAGCAAGTTGAGTTAAGTTTTCAACAGGTATTTCTACATGATGGTACATCCTATACTAAGCCGAAATGTAACATCCGATCCCATATCTTGATAGCGTAATTATTGCAATTACTTAAGGCCTCGTTTATTTCAAACTTATGGATCCCCAAGAATTTAGAGAAGATGTTTATTAGGCCTAAATTGAGCTTTGGAGTGTATATTTCATCCAAAAGAAGGGACTAGAGCAGTTGGGTGTATTCTTCCAAAGTTGGGCTGATTAAGTGTGGCCCAAGGAGAAATGTAGCTTCCTTAGGTTCCCAAAAATGTACTAGGGCTCTCACTAATGTGATGTTAACATTAGCACTAGATAGTAACAGTATGGTTCTAATCTTATTGGTGATGAACTCTTGTTCCCTTGGATTAAAGACTTGAAACCATTAATTGAGTATAGGCTTTGGGTTTATGGGCTTGTAGACATGAATCTCTTTGTTGAAGACTTTGGCATTAAATGAACTAGCCATTTCCGAAAGATTACAAGGAAATTGTAAATTACAAGGGAAGAATATTTACATGAAAAAGAAACTATATTTAGAAAAGATATCCTATGTACATGAATTCTAGGAAAAATACAAGGAAAAGAACTTCGGGTTTTTGTCTTTCTTCTTTTTTTTTTTTTTATGTCATCTTGTTAGTTATTTGCCGGTCCAGAAAAATGTATGTAAGAAGGATGAATTTTAAAGGTTCTTAAACTCTATAACCTTAAGCATTGAAGTTTAAGTAAGGTAGCCTAATCAACTCCGAGCAGTAGTTACCCCACTATACCCAGAACTTACACAATGGCTCCCCATCTTAAGGTCCTAAGATGACCCAAGTTCAACCGTGTCTATCATACATACACTCAGTTTAAGGAAAACTAACGCTTTTTTAAAAGAATTATATAAACTTTTTCGAGTCGCTATTCGACCGAAGTCGAGAAATGATTTAGGTCAAAACCAAATAAGTGGATTTATTTTGATCTAGATATTGGTTTACATGGGGAAAATCAAAATTTTTTTTAAAAGGTTTTTGACAAACTAGAGATCAATTCTAGGGTTAGGTTCTTTAAACCCTTATAAGTACCAAAAACTTTTCAAATTTAGATTTAATTCCTAAAAATTATCTTTTAGAACAAACTTTGACATTAAGTTATTATTCTTTTAATTTATTTTATTTTACTATCTTTTTCTAAATTGAGCAATTTGAGCAAAAAAAGAAAAGAGAAAACTAAATTTTTTCATTTTTTACATCATCCCGAAAGTACCTATGTACCTATGTACCTACTATTCGGGATCAAATATACATAGTTTTTTTTTTTTATAAAAATTTTAATTTCTTTGATTCATTTTAATTAAAAATAAATGCTAAGTTTTACGTTTTAATTTGGTTCAGGTTTATTTAAGGAAAATTTTAGAGAAACCTAACTTATTTTATTTTTATTTTGAAAAGTTCTAAAATAGGCCCTAATTTGGTAAATGGATCGTTTTTTTTTTTTTATTTGGAAAATTGACTTTCTAAGTGGTAGAATGGTTTTTATTTTTTTGTTTATTTTATTCTATTTTATTTTTATTATTTATTGTTTGAGTTTTATTTGGGAAAGAAAAAAAAGAAACTATTTATCCTCTTCTTTTTTCTTTTTTTTTTTGGGTTTTTTCCTCTTCTTCTTCTTCTTCTTTTTTTTTTTTTTTTTATAGTTACATTCTCAATTACAAGACTGAATAAAATTAAAAAAAAATACAAAATGAATAATCAAAACAATAAAACCCAAAGGAGAAGTGGATCAAACTAAGAGGCTTATAGGCGTAAATCTTGGAGTCAAGATGGTTGTAGGTTAGACTCGAATCCAAGTTGGACTACTAGTTTACAGGTTGCAAATAGGGGAGAGAGCAGTAGTTGATCGGTGAGGCTTCAAGCGCTTATGTACGTCAAATCGAACGGAGAAGGGGTATCTTGTTAGTTTTTTATTGGGCTTGTAAGGGGTAGGGAGAATGCCAAGGCGATTGGAGCCGCTTCGGGTAGTCTTTAGAATTGGAGAGGTGGCAGTAGTATTGGTTTGGTGTAGTAGGGATTGTTAGGTGTAAGAAGACAGTTGGGCTAAGGTTTTTAGAAGGCTGAGAGTTTGGTTGTACGGTCAGTTTGTGCCAAAGGCGGTAGCACATGGTGGTTTGCAAGTGGGGTGTCTAGGTTAGGGTTAGGGCTTGTGGTAGTGGGTTGTGTGGGATGCTAAGGGGTACAGCGGTGGCTAAGCTTGTTTGTGTAAGGAAGCTTAAGTTTAGGGGACTCTATTAGTGGTTGTAGGTTAGCTCAGAAGTGACCAAAAAGGGAGAGAAATGTAGAGAAAGAGAGAGAGAGAGAGAGCCGACAGTAGAGAGAGAAAGAGAAAGCTCAAGAAGAAGTAAGAGTTTGAGAGAGAGAGTTTGGCTAAGAATCAATCCCCCTTCGAGCTTTAATGAGTTCCCTTTTATAGTTTTCAAGCTCAATCATGCAAGGAAAGTGGCTAAAATGCATTGAATTCAAGAAGCTCAAAGTAAATGGGTGTTAACTTGATTTCAGTCGAAAATGCATAATTTAAGTGATCATTCGAGTAACAAAGTTGATATTCTTGCTGAAAAAGAAGAAAGGAAGCTTCCATATACGTTATCAAGGTTCAAATTTGAAGGATTAAGTAAGAGCTAGAATCTCGGACTTTGACTTTTTGCTGATTTCAAGCTTTGATTCAGAAGCTCAAATGGATGAACATCAACGTGTTTTTGGTCCTAATGCATAGCATCCCACATGGACTTCGCGATTTCACCATTGATTTGGTGAAATTGCTAAGGAAATTGGATAAAAAATGAGTACAAAGTGAGTTGTCTAAGCTGAATTCATGCGAGAAAACAAAGGAAAGAATGGGAAAGGAGGAGAAAGAGAAGGAAAGACATGTTGACGTAACGCCATGTCAGTTGTGTGATCTAATAGGAATGTGGCACGTACCCTGAAACAACACGTGGTTGATGACGTGGGTACTGGCATATATGTGACATGTGTCATGCCTAGTTGACACGTATCTGTGGGTGTACGTGTATGTGACATGTGTCATGCCACATGGCTAACACTTATTAGTGGTTGACATGGTCCAATCATAAAGTACTACGTGTCATGACTAAATATGTGGCCTGGTGATTTTTTGACACGTAATGACATGTTTTGTGAAGAAAAAAAAAATAAAAGGTATTTTATGCCTTTAGTGAGATTCGAACCTAGGATCTCTAAGCTGAACTTAAGTGCAAGTCAAAGTGTATTACCATCAGGTTGTTAGTTTGTGCCTTGTTCATACATATGGATTAGGTCGGTTTAAGCTAGATTTAAATCTAAACTCAAGCCTAACATTCCATTTCTCTTTTATTATTTAAGGCTCTAAAAAACACCAAAAACTTATTATATTTAAACCATCTAAAAATATTATTATTACTATTTTAAATTTTTTTAATTTTCCCTAAATCTTCTACTTTTGTGATTTTTCAATTTTTGTATTTTTCTCTTCTTTTTTTTTTTGTATTTTTTCCTAAATTAGGACTCCTTACCCCATTCTAAAATTTTTTTTTAATAGAAATAAAAATAAAAGAGAGCAAAAATTAAGTATCTATAATAACCTTAGAATTTGAGCCCCTAAATTTATGACATTGGGCATAATTATCTATTTTAGTTTAAACTTTACAATAAGGTTAGAAAAGTTAGAAGAAGTATCTTAATAAAGTTAATTTCTCAAAATAAATTATATAAAATAATTAATTTGATAAAAATATCAATTTATTGATAAAGCCGATAATTATAAAAAATGTGAAATTGAAGCTTTGAGATATAGCAAGATAATAGAGATAAGTTATTTAACTTATAAAAATAATAAATGAACTTGAATTATATATAATATACATGTATTTACATAGGTTATACATTATATTTATTAACATATAATAATAAATTATAAAAAATGAGGTAAATTAAAATAAAATAATGTAAATTTAATTAAAAATTGATTAGGTGAGTCATCAAATGATGTGGTAAAATAGGAATTAAAGGAAAGCATGAGTCATCGTCCATTTGATGAGAAATTACCACCTTGAGCTTAAGATTTTAGAAAAATAACATGTGGCATACATATATCCAATTTTTATTAAATCAAACCAACTTAAGAATCTATAAATAGGACCAAAAACCTCATTTGCAATATTTTAAGGACTTAGAAACATGAACACAATTTTAGAAAATTAGAAAAAAATAAAACAAAATAGAAAATTGAATTGAGCATAATCTGATATAGGGCGGTTTACAAACCAAAATACAACTTGACTTAGAGCGGCTTAAGGATCAAACAGTGGATAGCATGAGTAATGTTTCTAATAAGGAGCAGTGGCCGAAAGTGGCTAGAAACGGTCAATTCAAGTGACTCAATTTTTGAATGAAGATTGTTTAATTTTCTAAATATATCAAATAGCCTTATTTAATTATGAAAATTAGTTTCCTACGGTTATTTTAAGTATAGTTTAATATAGTAATTTTATTTTAATTAAATAATTAGTGGAAATATAGGTTGCTTAGGAAAGTGCTCTGCTTGGGCAAGCTTAATTTTTCTTTATAATATGCTCAATATATTTATTTAATTATGGTAACAAAATTTTTTAAAATAAGCATGTTTACTATTTATTATATTTATTTTAAATAAAACTAGCAATTTTATTAATTTGTTAAAATAATTAGTTTTTGAAGAAATTAATCAATGAGCCTAACATTTTTTTATCTCTGGAAATTTATATATTTGGAATACTTAGTTTTTATCTGACACTTAAATTTGTTTATTTTCCCTAATTTTTCATAATTTTGAGCTAAAACCACTATTTTGGTAAAAATAGACAATACACTGGTTCAATATAATTGATGATCAATAGTTAAACTACATATTTTTTATGAGTCTATAGGATTTTTCGTGGAATTAATCGTGCTTATATACTATTTACTACATATTTTCCTAATATAAGCTTATATATTGACCTAATATGTAAAATAGTAAATGGTACTATTATAATAATTGATAAAATAATATAAGATTAGTATTTTAGGTATAAAATACATGTCATTCAAGTTTGGAAAGTGTGCTTTCAGGATTTTTAATCTAGGATTAAAGTTTATTTAGGTTAATTATGAAGTTACGATAACGTACAATTGAATTAGTAATAAGAAAGGGTATTTTCAAGCTTGTAACCATATTCATAAATTTTGTTTCTTAAGATGTATTAATAGTACTTAAAATAATGATCATGATGATATAAAATTTACTGAAATCGAATAAGAAATGAGTAAGATACATTCAAATGAAGTTTAAAAACATAGTAGTAAAAGTTTACAAGAGTTTGGGCTCAACTTATAGTTAACTTAGAGATTGTGTTTATATTTTCTCACGTGTGATAAGTGAGGAAGGACCACATCGTGAAGTTTAGGATTTTGCACTACCATTAAGCCTCAGTAAGTCGGTCTAACCCATGCTTAGAGTAGATATATTGCTACTTATAATACTGTATGTTGTTTGATATTATGTTGATTGAATATGGTTATATCTTGGTTGAATTGATATGCTGCTATAGTGGATGCTAACATGGTGATTTTGAATGATGGTAGCTATATCTTGGTTAAACTGTTATGTTGCTATGTTGAATGTTGATGTGGTGTTTATGAATGATTGTACTAACTTAAAGAGTTGAGTGATCGTTAACCCAATCTTCTAAGTATTCACCTAAGCGAACCCTAAGTAAGATATTAGATTTCCACCAAGGAAAGACCGAAAATTAAACTCAAATAACTAGGTTGAATAAAACTTAAATACTGGTAGTGCTAAAAGATATACTTGAGTTGTTATTGTATAGCATGGCATAAAAGAGACCTATAGGTTAGAATTTTCAAAATGAAGCTTCCAAGTGATCAAGAAAAATCATAACTTTATGAACTCAATTTTAGAAGCATATAGATTCTCATTACCCGAGCAACGTGACTGCTTTTGTAGTCTAATTTGGTAAACTACTCTTCATAGTATGATTTGGTACAAACAGAGTTGGGGGTCCTACTCTCGACAACTCTTTGTTACCTCTAGGTTCCTAAACATTATATTAAGATACCTGAATATGTCAACTAGTCGGATGAGTGAGTTAAAGAGCATGGGATATCGATACCGATGCATGCCACGTGCATAAGCATAGTATACTACATTACTAGTAATAAATACTTGGTCTAGCTAATGTATGTATGAAGTTGAACCTATTGGTTATGATTGAAATGTTTGAGTTGTGATATTATCTATATTGTCTTGTTTGTTATCCACTCTTACTTAAATTTAGTAGCTAAGGGGATAAAATGTTTTATTCTCAAGTTAGCAGGATCTTAAAGGGCCCAACACTAGGGGGGATCTATTCTGAGAGTGTTAGTTGGAGTCACTAACTTTTGGATGGAACTTATACAAAGTCAAAAGTCCTATTATTTTGAAAATAAAAAAATAAAAATGGTTCATGTTTTAATGTAAATAGTAGGCTATACATGTAAGTTGTAACCAAATATCCAACAGAACTTTGTTGTAGCACCTCTATTATCACATAAATAAAGTTGTCTTTTGATGAATAAGTAGGTTGAGTTAAGTTTTTAACAGGTACTTCTATGTGATGATGTATTTCGTACTAAGCTAGGATGTGACAAAAAATGTACCTGAACAGTAATAATTGGTCCCAATTCCTTAAATTAATTAAATAAGATAAGCCAAAAGGCTTAACTAACTTCTTTTGATAAATTAAGCCCTAAAATGCACTTAATTAGTATCGAGTGTACAGATAATTAAGATTAAGAAACTTAATTGCACCTTAATCCACTAATCAAGATTTACAACATGATTAACTATAAGTCAAGAGCGATTAATCATATAAAACCAAAGTAATTATATGAAAATATCTCCTTAATAATATCAACATTATACTTGGGGAGACAATATGATCCCCATAAACTTCCAGATTTAAACTCGAGGGTAGATATTGGAGACAATAGAAAATCCCTAAAACTGCTCAAGATATAATAATAAAAGATATGATAATAAAACCCTTAAATAAAAAGATTGAACCCTAAATAATAGGTCAAAAATCCTAAATAATAAGTTGTAAAACCCTAATCATATATGTAAAACCCTTAAAATCATAATATATAGGAAATCTTAAAACGATTAGAAAATATCAATAGACTAACTAAAACCTTAATTGGAAGTTCAAAATCCTAATTCAATTAATAAACCCTAAGTATATCCCTAAACTATTTGTTTATTGTAAATAATTTCTCTAATCGCTCGGAAATCCTAATTGATCTTAAATACTAAAAGATTTTAACAAACAAAATAATATAGGTCATTGGACTTAATTAAAGTGATAAATATGGTAGACCCCGAATACACCTTAATTAGGCCTAAGTTACTTAATTAAGTATAAATCGATTAATTTGCTTAATTACTTTTTAATTCATCTACCAACCTTCATTACATATTAATGAGAAAGAGGATAAGAATGATTAGTTGGCTAATCAAAGGACACTTGTTCTTTCGGAGACAAGATCTTCCTTCATTTGGCAAAAAGCAAATAAGATACAATAATACTAAGAGGGAACCATATACCCTCATCCCAAAATAGCAGCCTCTTGTACCCCTTATCCCACCTTTATGATCTACCATTTCGCCCCATTAAAACCTTTATTTAACCTTATTCTTCATTCTTAGAAAACTCTAGGAAACACTCTCTGGAAACCCAAACAAAAATTAAAGTAAAAAGGGAAGAGAAACAAGAGAAGCTATCGGACCAGCCTGTATACATCAATGCCTCTTGATATTACCACCACCATATGGCTTCAAATCATAATCCACCTCTACCCAAAGATCAACATATCCCCTGGTTTCTTGCCAAAGAACCCTTGCTTACATAGAAGCATGTTTCGACTTCGTTTTTTAGTGGAAAAATTAGAACTCGTATATACTAGCTTAAGGTAAAATTCACCCAACTTGAGTTTCTTATTCACAAAAGCTATATCCATGATATCTTGAGATTTTATGATTAGAAATACTAGACAAACATATTATAATCATGTACATGACATTTTAGAGACATATAATTATGCATTCATTCATCTACTTAGCTAGTTTGCTACTTGTATTGTACAAGTATAAGAGACAATTTTACATAGATAACTTGAAAAGAAGTTGAGAAAACTCCATGAAACCCTAAGTACCATGCATGCCACCCCTTTCTTGATATGTATCCATCTTATTTTCACCATGTTATGTGATATTATTAGCTTAAAACAAGTAGATATGTGATTAACAACAAGGAAAACACACTATAATAAGTATTGGATGGATGAAGTTGAAGAAAGCCTAGAAAACCCCTATTTGGCTACCACTGTTGATGGATTAATACGTTGTAAAATTTGACTAATTAGTGTAATGACATGATTAATTAGTATTAAGTATAATTTAGGATGTAATTAACCAGGTTAAGTAAGGCAATAATGAGTTCGTAGCCTAGTGAGTAGAGACTTAAGAATAGTGTTAGGAGTCGTATTAATGAAAAGAACTAAATCTAGAACATTAGTAAAAATTGACCAAACTTAAGGCTTTAGTGGGCTTAGGCCCAAAATAATAAGCGGAGTTAATGCAAGATAATCCCAAAAGCCCTTAAAAGGACCAAGAATGGAGCCTTATAACTTAGTGATAAGACTTGATCCCTAATTTAAAAAGTTCATAAGATAAAATATCAAATGCCCATTAACTCCTTAAGTAGACCTCATCAAGTGAAAGAACATTCGAAAATGATGAAAAACAACTATAAGAATGAAATTCCGAAACGAGAAGGTTATGACCAAAATATAAAATAAGTGGAAATAAGAATTATAGTGAAGCTAGTGAATATATTAAGTTTGAGATCAGTTTTATTTATTTTTATTACCTTACTCAGGTGATTTAGGATACCAAGTTTGAGACCGAAGATTATTGGGAATATTAAACTTCAAGGCCAAGTGAGTATATTGCCTCTTATTTTACTCTATTATGTGCTTATAATTAGTGCACCATCTAATTATATCTGATAATTAAACTTATTACATGTTGCGGTACATGAGAACTTATATGTACTTGTTGTGGTCGACTCTTTCTTACAAAATACCCTAAGATATTTTGAACACCCTTATTTACTACATTAGATCTCGAGGTAATAGAGTGTCTTAAATATATTTGTTCAGTTACCCTATAAATCTAGATTAATAAATATTCGACCTTTAATTAAACTAGACATGCATTGCATCCTGTTGCATAAGTTAAGGGCATTAACACTACCCAATAGAGCGAGAAATCATACATAGATGGATCCATATTGATATTATATGTTATGATTGTTTATTGCATGATGTATTCATACGACATGTTCTTACCTCGAATTTTGGGATCTACTTGGCTCTAGGGAGTGTTGCCCTTTACTAGAGGCTAAGCCATGTCTATTGTTAAGGGTGCTTATACTGCTAAGAGAACTCATATTAAATGTGGATACCTAGGTCTTGATGTACTTATATACTTCCCAACCCAAGCAACGGTGGGCATAAAACTGTGTTTTACATAATTGCTGATAAGCTATGTATGATATTTGCATTCATATGCTTATACATGCATTTATATGCTTGCTTAATTAACATGCTTATAATTATTTTCCTATAAGGTATGAAGGTTACTCACTAAGCTGGATGTAGCTAACCCCCTAATAGTTTCTTTTGCAAGTCTTACAAAGCTAGGGCTGAGCTAGGATTCAAGTGCAGAATACTATATTAAGCTGAGAAAGTCAAATGATAAGTTTAGAAAAGCAATTAGGATAGTCAAATTAAACTTTTAAAGTGTCTAGCGGCTTTATGATTGTCAAAATTTAGATACCTTTCTTATCGTTTGATAGGTGATTTTGACTCTCTATGGTTCTAATGATTGTAGATTACTATATTATTTATAGCTATATATGTGTAGTTAAGTAGACGTATGTAAAAAGATTAAGTATAATGAGAAAACTTGCTCTTTAATCTTACAACCTCTAACTTATAAGACAGTTTTTATATTATGAGTACACATGTGATATGAAGATTTTAGATAATCCTACTTTACCCCCTTTTGAGGCATTACTTTTTAAGCTTGTAGAATTGTTCATAAGATGCCGATTGGAACAACTCCATATCGACTTGAGTATAGCAAAGCATGTCATTGCTTGTGAAGTTTGAGCTTAAGGCCTACTAGGTCATAAAACATGCTAATCTTAATCTTAAGCATGCAAGTGAATACAGGAAACTTTAGTTGAATGAGCTTAAAGAATGGCAAGATATAACCGACAAGAACTCAAGGATATTGAAAGGTCGAGCCAAGTGATATCATGACAATCGGATTAGGCTATGAAAACAATTCTAAGATGGAGACAAAGTTTTGCTATATCAATCTCGATTGAAACTTTTCCTAAGTAAGCTTAGATCTAGATGGTTAGGACCTTATATTGTGACATAGGTATTTTCATATGGAGCGATGGAGATTTTGATTTCCGAGAAGGGAATTTTCAAGGTAAACGAACATTGACTTAAATTGTACTTAAGAGGAGAGTTCGAAAGGGAGAATAATCTTAACTATGACCTCCATCTAATTAGATAAAACAGGTAACTTTGTTCTTGACTAGTTAAGCAAATGACGTTAACCAAAAGCACTTCTTGGGAGATAACCCAAGTGAATTTGCATTTTTCTTTAACTTAGTTTTCTGCTTGATTTCTTTTTTATTTAGGTTTGGTTTTGTAACGAGTCAATGCAAGTGGTTTTTGAATTTTTCTTAAGTGTTTCAAGGATAAATGCAAAAGATAAGGAGTTGTGGTGACTAAAGAAGAAATTAGAAAGAATCATGACTACGAACTGGAGCATGAAGTTCAAGGAAGAGAGGTAGGTCGAAGTCTAATATGGACCATGGTTGAAGACCATGCCCATGTTCCTTTTATTGTTAATTGGACTTAAATTCAAAATTTGAATCTTCGATTCCAATAAAGACCATGGCTTAGGAACACACTTATGTTCTTAGCCGCATACTTATAGGATGTGGAAAGTATGAAGTTTGCACTTGGAATTTGGTTAAAAGGAACCACAACCAATGACTAAGTCCATGGTTACGCCTGTGTTCCTCTTGTCAAAAAATTACACTTCGAAAAGAAATGAAAGAACTTAATCCCAATGGAGACTACAGCCATAGATTACGACTATAATCGTACTTGTATACTTCCGATGCTACTTAACCAAGATACATTGTAGTCTTGCCTCTTGTGAAGTGTAGTGTACTTTCTTAATTTGAACTCCTTTTACCTAAAACTCACTTTCCCTTTCTTGAACCACCTTCTTATTGTTAATATGCAATGAATATCAAAGTAATTTCCTAAATTACTAATAACCTAAATTAAAAGATGTTATTGCAACTTTTCTAAAAATGTAGTTGCTAATTTAGAATTGCATAAATAATCTAGGAAACTTGATATGCTACATCGAGAGCTGACAAGGGCAACAGTATCGGGGTGAGTCTAAGCTTGTAGAAAGGTTGAAAAGGAAGATGGGAAAATGCATGAATAACAATGAAAGTAAATAAGCAAAACTACGAACAATTATGAGGATATGACATACTAAGGTAACTCTAAGGACTCATAGCTCAACTCGATATGATGCGCGAGCTGATCCGATGAGGGCATTCGCTACCTACCATTGCTTAAGGGTTAGGATAAGAGTAAGAAGAGGAAAGTAAGCACACTTAACTCACAAAAGGGAAAGTGTATTCAATATCTAATGTATGATGATGCAGCTACATTTACAATGGTTATTTATACGTGAAATATTAGGGCAACAACTATAAATGAAAAAGACTAGAAAGGGTAAAGTCTTAAAGAAGTAATATACAAAGAAAGGAAAGAGGCATAAAGAGAAAATCAAGAAAAACGTCTGTCTTTTATGGAGGATTCTATCATATGATTGCTTAAACATGTGGCTCTTTATAGATGGGTGAATTTCTAGCAAAAGTTGACAAATTGTACAATTAGGTTAGTGAATACCAAGTCAAGGTGCCGAGTAGACCTGAGGGTACTTCCGAGAAGTCATAGGTATGGATGTGCACTTGGGTTCTTAGTACCAATACTGTCGAGCTAGAGGTCGATACGATCATGACAGAGCAAACGTATGAAGGGTCGGACCATCAGTAGAGCATACTTTAGGTTGACACTTGACTACTGAGAGATGAGCAATTACTTAACTTAGCATATAGAGTTAATCGACAGTGAGGATTTGCTTGCCTTTGGCAAGAGTTGGCTGTAATAGTAGAATTCACTTCACTAGTCCCTCAAGTCCTTGCACTCAAGCTCGAGTTAAAGGTCTAGTAATTTGATTCCTATCAAAACTAATAGTTAATTAATCCTACACTTTGAATAACCCTATTGTACTACCAAAAATTCCTAAATACTAGCTTAACAACTAAGTATGGGGAAGAGAGAGACAACCACTACCACCACCATAATGGTACCAAAACCTACCCGTTGCATAACCCCAAAGGAACTCTTCCCAACCAATAATGGAAAAGGATCCTCTAACTATACTTCCACCTCACCTAAAACACATGCTACAATTCGACTATCTCGATCATTAAACTCATTATGAAACACTTGCTAAAAGCACCTTTTTTTTCGATCAAGCTTCATCGATTAAGAGGTCTTGAAGCTAACCACATGGAAACTGAAATCTATGACATAGTTGAAAAGTAGGGTTATGATAGGTTGTTTAATATCCAAGAGCCCATCTACGAGGAATTGACCTTAGAATTCCTTGCCGCTTTGTCACTAGAACACGATCAAGTACCATGTGGAGCCTAAAACACAATCTCTTTCTAACTTAGAAACACCGAGTTCAATCTTTTTATAGCTGAGTTTGGAGCCTTGATGGGAATTTATGATAAGGAGTTTATCGATTCACTAAATTTTTATACCCTTCCATGTGAATTACCCAGCAATGTTACCCTCACCAATTACTAGCTCAAACTAAACAGTGAGAAGATGTATAATTTGAACTTCACAAGAGGGTCTCACTTGAAAGACTCGACCCATAAAGTCCTTCATTGGCTTCTCACTCACGCCATTAGCGAGAGAGGAAAGAACACTAGAGTAGTGGCTATGTATGAGGTCTTCTAACTTTATAACCTAGTGGAAGGATACTTAATCAATTTAGCGGTAGCACTCGCATTCTATATGCGACATTAAGCAATCGATCCTTGAATGAACCAATTGGGATGTAAACCTTATGTTACGGTATTAGCCAAACAACTTAAGCTTCTTGATGAACAACCCACAATTAACAATGATGCAGAATGTCACCTTGATGAACTTATTAACTTTCCACTAGATGGGACTCCTTTCCAATGAAGTCAACAAGCCATCCCCAAAAAGGAAAGAAAGTGAAAACTCCTCTAATGATGAACTAATACCAAAGATAATTGACCAATCTCTAAACAGATTGTTAAGGAGGCAAAGTAGAATGATGGAGTTTTGTAGTAATCTCATAGACTAAGTTAAGATGAAAATTCCTCTACTGATAGATGAGGAATTGATTGATGTCATGAGGAGAACGAACTTAAGGGATGAGAAGGAGAAAGTAACATCAAGGACATAAGAAAAGGAAACTCCTAAAGGCAATGAAGAGAATGAACCCATCACCATTTATTTAAAGGATGAAAATAATGTCAAACTTAGATTTCTTTTAGGAACTTAGAGTTTAGGTGTCCTATGATTTTGATGTTTTTATGTTTCATTTCAATAAAGTAATTAGTTAATAAGTTGAATTTTTGAGTTTCCATGTTTTTATTTCAAGTTTATGTTCATGTTCATGTTCATGTTCATTCAATTTAATGAAATAATAAAATCTTCTTTTCCACATATGTTGTTATCTCTTTATTTTAAGTATGTTTATTTAGATCTTTTGAGCCCATAAATTCAAATAACTAGCGGTGAATTCTCATGGATAATTTGAGCAATACAAATAATCGGGGGAGTACTAGTTTCCCATGTTTACATTTTCTTCTTCACTATACTTGTTTGCTATTATTTTTCTTATAACTTAGGTAAATTAAGGACAATATATTAAATTAAGTGTAGGGCAGGGGTATGCTACTATTATTTAGAAATCAAATTATTATTTTTTACCCTAATTTTTTTGAAATTGTAATTCCCATTTAATAAGAAAATAGTGCTTGTATCTAAATTTTCTTAAGTCACAATTGTACACAGAACACATTACTGGAATTAAATAGTGGAATTTTTATAAAGTAGAAGTTACATGTTATTTAGCCCATGATTACAAGACATTAGTTAATTAATCATTGAAGTTGAGCTTTAGTCATATGCCACTTCTGAAATCTACTTAGATGTATGCTTATCCCTTCTGATTTTTATAATTCTATAATCTTGAGTAAATAAGTAAACGAAGCTTGTTTCTTGTAATTTTCCCTTGAAAATTCAATTTGCTAAGGGCATAATTAAGGGTAAATTGATAAAACATAGTTGATCAAGAACGGTTTTGGTGTCTTAGAAGAGCGAGATTCTTTCTTACTATCAATTTATTGGAAAAAGAAGAAAAAGAGAAAGGTTAATTAATTAATTTTTTTTTATAAGGATCGACCTTCATTCCTTAGAAAAGTAAGGTACTTTCCTACTATCAATGCTAATTATAAGACAGCTAAATTAGTAAGGATCGACTTTATTCACTCAAAAAAGTAAGGTGCCTTCTTACTGCTAATAAGCTTTGACAATCAATTAAATTGAAAAGCCTATTAGCAGAACTCTATGATAAGGGAATGAATAAGAGATGAGTTGATATAACATATATTTACTCTTGATTATGATGTTTGATAGAGTTGGAAGAGATTTGTATACATTTTAGCTAAATGAAAAGGAGTCATGCATGGTTTCTGCACGACTAACTAAAAATTGGACTAATTCAAGAAGAGAATCATTGGTTAAATTGCAAGATTAAACATCGATTTATAAAAATTAACCATTAAATTATAGTATTTATGTCCAGGATGTATTGGAAAAGAGTGATCAAGGAGATGAATGTATAAGTGACTAGGATTTTTTTTTCTTTTTTCTTTTTTTTTTAAGGGATGCAATGTCTATTTGTAGGGGTTAACTAATGTTTTCATGATTTATGAATAATAATAGTTAACTTAGGAAAATCTTGTCCTAATTTCTTTTGACAACCCTTGTTTAGGATTGATTAATTTACTTAAGGACAAGCAAATATTTAAGTGTAGGGAGATTTGATAAGTATAAAATTACACTCATCTATTACGTTACTTTCCTAGATAATATGAGTTATTTTAATATAATTTTGTTGAATTTGCTATTGGTTTGAGTTATTTTTTATTTTAGGACTCAAATGAAGCAATGAGAATGAAAGATGAGAATTTAAGCAATATTTGAGAAGAATTACATCTATTTTAAAAGATAATATGAAGATAGCAAGTGCTAGAGAGAATATATTCAAGAATGAAGTAAGGAATATGACTACGGTTGCCCTTCATGGCCATGTTCTTTGGTCATAAAGTCTATGCCTTTAATTTCAAATTGAAGTACGAAGGATTTTTGACAAGAATTTGACTATGGTTATCCACTATAGCCGTGTTTCCCAACTATGATCCCCTCATCATTAATTTTAAGACAATTTCTTGAGAATTGTTGCAAAAAGTAGTTCACGCCTAACTACCATGCCTGTCTACACGCCTATGGACCTCCAATTTACGTTGATTCACTTGCCATTTGGAGATTATTTTGCCCAGACACTATAAATAGATGATAGACATTTGTATAAAAAAAGGAGGAGAGAAGAGATATAGATAGATATAAAATAGTCTTTCTTTTATCATGCAAGATTCCATCTTTATCATTAATGTAGCATAAATTTTTTATATCTAAATCTACGAATGATTAATGTAACAATGTAACGTACGATAATTATTCTATTATAATGCAATTCTCTTGTTCTTATTAGTTCCATTTCTTATTTCGTTTAGATTAAATTGTTATTTCTAGAGTCTCAACTTATTTATCTGATTTTATATATTGAAGTCGCGAGGCTAATACATAAATAAATACATTGTAATTGAAGGGATTTTCTATGAGCATAGAGATAAGTTATAGATTTCTTTCGAAATTGAAAATTGTTCTTATTTCTTTACAAGATTCCTATTCTTAATGCTACTCTAAAGAGTTCTATCCTAGAAGAGATTTAAGTAAAATATAATTAAGATTAGAATTTAATAGAGAAGCAATTCCTATTAAATTAGCACTCAATTTTATCTAGTTAATAAGAATAAGAAAT
Source organism: Lumnitzera littorea (assembly GCA_024138015.1). NCBI lineage: Eukaryota > Viridiplantae > Streptophyta > Magnoliopsida > Myrtales > Combretaceae > Lumnitzera > Lumnitzera littorea. Next base: position 96,545,843 of record JAMXBB010000002.1, on the reverse strand, counting down.
TCATTAAAAATCCTAAATTACTACATATTACACTCATAGTGATCGAAGTCTAGATATCTCAATCCATGATTATTTAGTTTTATTTCATTATTGCATTCTTGGTTGTTTTTCTATTAGTTTATGTTTCTCTATTTTCATTCAATTTATCATCAATATTACAACCTATCATTAATTAGAATAATTACAATGGGTAAGTAAGTATATAGTTCTTATGAGATTGATAACTTTGGACTCTTAAAGTTCTCTATTCTATTATTTGACTAGTGCACTTGCTCGATAGCATGATATACGCCCTATCAATAGCTGGAGGAGAATTTCAAAGTATTGGCTCGAGGAGCAGATGATGAGACGATTAAGAGATATGTATGGGCATACATTCTCAACTTGATGGGAGGATTTATCTTTACTCATATATCTCTAGCCTTATTCACCTCATGATTCTACCATTGCTGGAGGGCTTCACTAGTATGGGATAGTACAGTTAGGGCTTTACATGTTTGAAATGGTTGTACAAGCAGCTTTATTTAGTTACACAGTTTAACACTCATGAGATAGAAGGGGTTGCTTTCCTACTATAGATATGGGTATGGAACAGATTTCCCTACATCACCTCACTAAGTCATTACGACTTCTCCATATAGGAGGGGATGCCATTAGCAACTCGATGGAGGATCTAGTGTGACACTACAAAACATGTTACCTATACTATGGATGCTTATCGGACTGCATTCGACTTATAAAATAAACGCTAGGTACAATACACTCTCTCCCTCTGTTTGCATTTATACATTTATATCTTATAATCACCGCAGTGTAATGTGATTCTCATTAAGTTATATAGGAGCCTTACACTAAGGAGTTGATTAAGCTTCCATCTGATTTTCGCAGTACTGAGCAATAGATATGGATGACTCGAGTCTCACTCATATATTTCCATATTATTGAGGGGTGTTTTCTCAACCATATCATCCATCAATTCGGTGGGTACCAACTGCACCACAATAAACCCAACCCCCCTAGGCCCAAGGATATCGACACCATTAATTGCCTACCCTAAATCAACTTTATAGGAAGACCGATGTGGACTGGCTACAAGTGTACGATCATTACATACACTTGTAGGCTAATCGCTACCTCTACTTAATGTAGGTATAAGGATCACCTTACCTTGTTTGTGATTCAAGTCAACTCATTACAAAACGTACAATTAGCAAAACACTTTCTAGTTGTACTCAATGTTGTGGATGGAGCACTATAGTTTGTTGAAGAGCACAATAGACTTATTTTGTATCCCCAACATGTTTAATAGCAACAACAAGACCACAAGGCACCAGCAATGGATGGAGGAGCACCTGACTCCTATGTTATTCTGCCTTCTTACCTCTAATTAGAGGTCGAGATAAGGTTTGAGAAGGAGTTGCTTGGCATTCGTATGGCTGTGTTGGTCAACACCATGACATGCCATCCAAGGGGTGCCATTCCATTGACTTGTGCAATATAAGTTCCAACTTAAGCGTCAAGTCTAGTTCTAGAGCTTGTTTTAACTCTTACATAACTCTAGAGTTCCAGTATCACTTGGAGATCCTCACTTCGTCAACTCCTCATAAGTGTTGTTTAGGATATTGACAACCATCATCCATGAGGGAAGGAGTGACACAACAAGATTCACCTTCTCAATTGACTTCGATGCCTCTAAAGGAGCTTGATGATATACCTATAGAGCCTTCACAATCTCCATTAAGATAGAGGCCTTCCATGTTGTCTTAAGCATGCAAGACATTTCAATGGCACAAGAAGATCTAAGATAAACATACATGTACTTACTTGTATGCGTTTAAACTAACAAATGTGGTGTACATGTGCTTTTGTAAAGACATTTCCTGAACTTTTACTTAATGTTAATATTTATTGTGCATTTTCTCATTTTGTGTATATTGCATTGGTCTCATCTTCTATACAACAGAATTTGGTGTACATATACTTTTCATGTGTGTTATGGTATATAATTTGAGTTGACTATTAGTGGAGTTTGTATGTTAGAAGGGAGAATTCAAGTTTGTGTTGCTTGTTTAGACTTGTAATTTCAAGATAGAGAGTGGATGTTGTTTCTATTCAGTCATTTAAATATTTGTAGTTATGTTAGGTTTTGAATATTTCCTAGGTGTTATTGTTGTTATGTATTGTGTATGCTGACTTTGCTAGTTTGGTGTAGGTGGTGTAGAAAATCATGCGCAGATATGCTTTTAGTGTAAAAAATGGGACGCATGCAGCTTCACTCTCCTATAGACAAAATATTCTTAGATCCGAGTCCTTTTCAATGATATTTTTTTAAAATGACCCGTATTAGTAGAGAACTCCTTATGCTAGTGGGCTCGACCCGTTTACAATGATAACAGATGGGACGGATAAATTCGCGCCAATATTATATCTTTACTCCCGCGCCTCGCTCCAATAGATTACACCTTAGCGCATGGTCCAATAGTTCCCCTCAAAATACGCTAACCAATCAAATTCAAGCAATCAAAGCAGTAGCTGGACTTGGCAAGACTTCTCGATCTGCGTTAAAACAGTAAAACTGTACTACAATAAATAAACCAACTTTCAGCGACGTATCTACTACACTAGCATATCTCTCCGTCTCTCTCTCTCTCTCTCTCTCCACTTCATCTTCCTCTCCCTCTTTCTATTTATTCTCACATTCTCACCGTGAAATTGTCCATCTTTACAACTACCCATTACTCAAAACTCCACTTTATACGCACCCATTTCCTAAATTTTGAATCCTGACCACTAGAACAGTAAAACCCCTCCAAACCCTAGTTCACCCATGTCACAGCGAGCCTTGAATTCGCGCCATTCAATTGATTCCTGCACTTTACAGCTCCACTCATGGAAACCCTTTAAAACGTTAGACAATAATAATAGTGTTAATAATGATAATCACTGTTTCTCCTCCTCCAATGGTCCTGGTTTCAACCCTAAGCGTCCTTGCCTCTCTGATCGTGCTACTTCTTTTGGAATCGAGTCCATCGACATGTCGAAAATAAGCCTTTTCGATGATGAGAAGCCGGTTGATCGGAAGAGAAGTTTAAGGTTAATTGCAGGGAAGCGCCGCCGTAGGGGGTCCCGATCGGTGTCGGGGCGGAGCAGTGATAGGAGTGGCACGAGGCGGTGCTGCTCGGTAGGCGCTTCGGCGGCATACGGCACGTGTTCAGACTTTCCAGTTGCTGTGGGGACGGATTCGAGCGGGGAGTTGTTTGGGAATGGTGGTGGAGGGGATTGGGGTTCGGATGTTAGTGAGGCGAAAAATTCAAGGAAGGAGAAGGAGGAGAGGGAGAACTTGGGTTTGGGGTTTGGGCAAATTGGATGTTTTGATGCCCCGGGGATGGAGGCCGGGTATGGGAGTGAGCCTGGGTATCGGGGTGATGCGGAGTTTGGATATGGAGACGAGGTTGATGAGGAGGAAGAAGATTCGCGGTTACTGTTTTGGGGAGAGGAATTTGAAGGTACATTCTTTTTTATGGATCGTGTTGTTACTTGTGTGATTTGATATGATTATTGGATTGGTGGAAACAGATTATAGAGTGATTTGATTGATTTGATGCTAGAGTTGCTAAATTGTTAGATTTTAGCTTATTGCGGGAAGTTTGAATAGATGGAGATTATATTGTTAAGAGTAGTTTAACTCTCTTTTCTTATAGAGTCCACTTGCAGCAATTACGCTGGTTTTGGAGCTTATTGGACAGATGTGGGGAGAATATTTAGACTTTGCACATGTTAGTTAGCAGTTACTACTAAGTTAGGTTGTGTTATTTGGTAAGGAAAGGACGTGGTGACATGGTGGGATCTTGGAAATTTTTTTGAGTCTGCCTTAGTTTTTCTGACCGAGCTAGATTCAGTATGCGTAGAAAAAGTTAAATGATTGTGTTTCATCGGTGTTTTTCTGCATGTGTACACGTTCTTTTTTTGGTTAAACGGTAAGGTATTCTGTTACCTGTGTTCCACTCTCATTTACAACTATGTGAATCTTAGGGTAAGTGAACTTCTTCAGGTTTGGCTGGGCAAAAACAAAGAACATTGACGTAAAAACTCTGTCCGTCAATTCCATGTACTCTGGAGTGGATGGAGTTTGATTGTCGATACTTCTACTTTGCTCTTTGATAACCTTTTTTTGTTGACACAGAATTTACAGTTCTTCCTTTCGTAAAGGTGGATTAGGAAAGCCCTATTGCTTGTAGCTTCTCAATCCTCCAGAAAGAGTGGAACTTGTTCTTAATTAACCCCAAAAAGAAAAAAAGGATCAGGACTTTCTCTTGGATCTTGATTTGTCAAGTAAATTATAAGGCATTCCTCTATTTTTTTTCTTTTCTTATCACAAAGGATGACTCTTATATTATACTCAAGAGGTATACGTCTGTCTGTTGATGGGGATGTAAGCAGAGATGAGATATGGTAATGTCCTTGAACTGTCTAAGTTACACACCAGAATGGAAAACTGGGTCAATATCAAATCACACCTAAATTATCAATTTTTCCTACCTAAGGCTTTGGTTTCAAATGTTTGCAAACACAAGTACACTAAAGACCTCATGATCATTTTTGGCCAAAAAAGGGATCTCATGAGCATTGAATTATTCAAGTGGACCAAAATAAGCTAATAGCTAGAGTGGTGTGGGCCTTTTCAGGATCAAGAATAAAATAAGGCCCATCCCTCTTGTCCTCTTTTTTGGCCAACATCATGTCACCATGATCTTATTAGCTTGTTCCAACAGTGGGTAATAGGCAAATAAGCTACTGAGCCCTTTATAATCCAGTGGCATTAATACTACTAATGGAATGTAGTTGGTTTGATTCTCTTCTCCCTACAAAAAATAATATGTAGTAGTAGGCTTAAGGAATAGAGGACAAAAAAAAAACTGATGATTTTAATCTTACTTCATTATCATGGGAAAACTTCCATCTCCAAGATTTCCTCCTCTCAAGCGTCTTACAACTAATCTCCTCTCATTCCAAGAATTTGGTTGAAAGAAAGGGCTAGCGTAGGTGGATGAGATGGGCAACAAGCACCAAATGAAGAAAGAAAATGAGTTAGGTCAGGATTAAGAAATAACCGGTAGTAAGGGAAGCTGGGAAACTGCCAATAATGGCTTTCCTTGCTCGTATTGGGAATGCTGTCTTTAGTCGGTTACCTGCTTCCCACTATCGATTGTCCCAGTCATTCGGTCAGCTACTACCTGTCTATAAAGGATATAAAAACCTCCCCATAAGCTTGAGACTGCTTTGCCTGCTTTCAATCTGCCACCTTTAACTCATAAGTATGGCCTACTTTTAGGTGGTATAACCAACAATGAGGCAGTTCAGGAAATGTTCTTTCTACTTGATCTATGCCAGCTCTTGCACTTTGCAAATAGCCCCTCTTCCTAAAATTAACTGTCTGTGCCCGACAGTTAAGCATATCTAGTCCTTTCAAGTTCTATATCCCTCAATTGCAGTATAAGAGTATCTTGGCCTCTATGTTTTTCTCTCTCTTTCAGGCAGAAGTTCCTGTTTTCATGTTTGTGTCCTTCCATGCATGTCACATATTTTGAATCTTCTTGTCCAACATCATTAGCTTAGATGCAGTAATACTGACACCACTTGAAACAATGCGATGCCCAATTGGCACTGTAAAGTTCTAATATCTAAGTGGTCTGAGGATAGGTTGAGAGCTTCAAAAATTTCTTTGATAGCAAAAATATACATTTTTTATTAGTGAAAAGAAAATTGGACATTGCAGGCAGAGTTGGATTGAAAAAGTTGGATAGTCTAATCATCCAACTTTAAGAAGAAATGGGGTATATCACGCATCCTTATTCCTAGACCTATTCTTTCTTAGTCATGTTTTACTTGTTTGTGTTTTGAATTTGCGTATCTGCTCATTATGTCATTAAGCTATGCCTGGAGTCCTAATGTGGTGGTTCCTTTTTCACCAGATACAAATTCAAAAATGGAGATGGTTGGTGAGAACACTTTTTTGGATCAGAAAGTTCATCACAGAGTTCGACGGAAGAAACATGATTATAAGATGATCTGTAGTTGACTGAAAATTGTTGAAATTCTTATCACTTCTAAAAGTTTTATCGTCAGCACAAAGGTACTTTGAAAAATCAACCATTTCTTTGCTGTGCCCATTTTGGTGGCAACCTATTTGTGCTACTATCTATTGGTTATGTCTGTATCGCATCCTTCCAGACTTGCAAACCCGATTTATCCTATCTAGATAGAGACTGCATATTACATAAACAATAATCATATACTCCCTTTCTTTCATCTGTAATCATGTGAAATGTTAGTTGGTTCACGTCTCTATTAAGAGGATTCGTGGTATGTTGAGCCCCGGTAAGATTCTTCACTTTGCATTGAATTAAACCACATGCTTTACCGCTTATGTGGATCTCTTTGTAAAAGGTAGGTCTACCCAGAAGCACTAACACGTACTACGGCTTCTGGTATCTAAATATGGATGGATATTTGCAGGGGCTTGTGAACATGGGAAGTTGCCCAATCAATCCAAGCGGGTATCAAGTAAGTCGAGCACTTATCTACTGGGCATAATAGTATTGATCCGGTAGACATAACTGGGCCTGTGGGGAACCAAAACCGGACGGTTCTCACTTAAAAGGTAAAAGAAAACCTGCAAAATGGAAAAATGCAGATTTACAATATAGTCAAAACGTTGAAAAAATGCTTATTGAAAAGTATTTTGAAAAATAAGGGAGGAGAACACTTGTAGTATATGTATTTTTCTTTTTTCTTTTCTTTTTGTTTTTTCGAACGAACAGTATATGCGTTTGTCATTTATGTCAATTTTTCTCTTAACGGAAAATGCATATGACAGTATAGAAGAGGGGGCATATTTTATGTGTTCTCTTCTGGTTGAATTGCGTCGAAAATGCGTGGTAAATGCACTTTCAGAAGATATTCAATAAGAAAAAATTCATCTTAAGAGGAAAAACTAATGAACATATAATTATAATAACTGGACATGGTTAAGTGATAAGTTGTTTATATTGTACTAAAGTTCATGGTCGTAATCACAATCTTTCCTATCTTTTTTCGCCATGACGATCTTTCCTATCTTGAACTACTTTTTTGCTTTGAAAAGAAGGGGGGGAAAAAAAAAACTCTTTGTAAATAATAGTAGAGACAACATAGCATTCAATCAGGACTAGATAGTAAAGACAACTTACCATTCAATCAGGACTAGTTATTAGTATATGTGGACTATTTTCTATGGGATAATGTCAAAGTTAATATCTAAACTTTGTTTATATTTTTAATTTTATATATGAGATTTCAAGTTGCTAAATATCACGCCTATTCAAAGTCTTAATCATCAAATTTTGCACTTGAGGTGTGAAGTTACTAAAGATATCACCAAATTTACTACCTCTATTATCTTTGAATAGATGATATAAAAACTACATGTTTAATAGTAAATTTAATAAATAAAAGTTCGATTTAATATAATTTTAGCAACTTTAAATTTCTAAGTGTAAAATTAAAAAAAGAAAAAGATTGGAAGTTCAATAATTGATTTCGACATTGCTAAATCCCTTTTAACAATTGTAGCCAATATTTCTTGAAAACGCTTTTTTCCCCGACTATTTAACATAATTCTTTGTAAATAAAGAACACAAGAAGAAATAATTCCATGCTTGCTTCTATTTTATTTATTTATTTTTAGGTTTGTGTGTATGTGTGTGTGCGCGCATAAAGCTCATAGAACTAGGTGCTTTTAAAAAAAAAACATAAATTGTAAAATGTACAAAGATTACAAAGGATAAGATTGTTTCATTAATTTTATTAAAAAAAAAAAAACATTTTACTAAAAGTATAATAACATTATAAAAGCTCATAAATTTTCCGAGTCTAACAAACATCTAAAGTTAAACTACAACAATAGGGAAAATCCAATATCTAAAACGAGTAATAGTAGAAGCTTCTAAATTTTAGAAACTCTCTGGCTAGTGTTTTTCTAGTCCCAATGTAAAAATCACATCTAAGCTCAACAAATAGAGTAACAGTAGCATAACAACACCTGAAATGTTAAATTCCAAGGAGTGAATCGAGAACCGAGTATATTGTATTGATAGTTAGTTTTCACTAACTCGGCTTTTCAAGCGCTAATAGTCAAATCTTCACTCACTCGTCCATTTAGCTATTAACATGCCATGTAATGAAAATTCTCGATTTCTCGTCAAGAAACACAAATCAATTCCTAATTTGAATTCATGAGAAGTGATGCAAATAGTTATCATCAGTATAGTTATATTATATAACTACCTACTCTCCCTACATTTCACGGAATGTGTTTAATTAAGAAGCTCCTACATATTCTGATAGTTATTCTAATAATTATTACTTTAGACACGATAGTTGTCTATAAATAAAGGAAAGAAACTCTATAAGAAAGATTTGATACCTTTGGACTAGTCACTTAACTTTCCCTACATTTGTTTACTAACTTGAGTATCGGAATGGCCGTATTAGACTGACTTCGGTACTAAGTGCTTTTCTTTTCTCTTTGCAGGATATTTCCAACTACCAAATTCTACCAACAACACATAACAGCCATAAAAACATATATTATACCATATGTTTGTGTTGGTCTCATATAAGATATTAAAAGAGAGGAACGTGAATTGATATCTTTAAATTTTTTTAAAAAAATTTCAATATAAAAAATAAAATTACCTCTCTTAACAACTTATAATAGTAAACAATGATATTTTAATCATTCAACACACAACAATTAATAAAGCAAATTAAAAGAGTAAGAAAAGTGAATATCAAGCTAAAATTTTATAGAGTTTCGATCTTCTGCCTACTGCTCCCAATCTACTCTATTAATGCCATTCCACTTTATCCACTAGATCAAATCACAAGAGATTACAAGTAATCATCATACATGGAATTTACGACACTCTACTCTACCTATTTAATTTCTCTATAATCTAATTTAATACAGATTTACAGAGTACAAATGTACTTGTCTCAACACTCAAACAACAAAATAAAAATTAAAAATTAACAATTACAAATTACAAGTGAGAATAAAAATATAGATCTCAATCAATTTCACTTTAAAGAGAAATAACAATTGTTGTGTTGTTTGCTTAGGTGCAACTTTCTGAATAAGTATCTGAGGGACTTTTTGTGACTTTTCAAAAGATAGAATCTGATCATAATTCTTTTTATGTAGCGAAACTTTTTTTAGAGTTGTAAAAAAATTGACGTTTTGAATCCTTCTTCATTTTATATTGAAATCTTCTAATGGCTAATATGAAGATTATCTTTACTTCTGTATTTATCCAACTATTAGTTGTTAAAGATAATTCCTTGAATATTTTGAGAAGATCTCGATCATTTAAAATTCAAAAGGAACTCTTCTTATCTTGTTTCGATCAGATATATTTCAATCTACAACTACTAAATAAGCTTTTGATTTGAATTTGATGAAGAGATATACTTAATCAACAACTTTCAAATAGGACTCATATTCAAGATTTGAAATTGCATAAAATCCGATTCAACCTTATCCTTATTCGTATTTGTGCATATCTTGATTTTTCAAAAATTAATTCGCTTAAAAATCCCCATGGATTATGATTCCATCTTGAGTGAAATGGGATTAAATATATTTCCCTAATACACTCAATCTAGTAAAGCTAGGCCTTGTTGAATTCAAATCCCGATATTAAAATTTAATGTGATATATTTCCATATTAACGTTCTAAATGACCTTCTAAAGAGTATTAATTCTTCCTTTCTTTGAAATTTCTGAATAACCTTCTGTAATGTTATATTACTTGTACTTATAAAGCTTCTGAAATACTTTCTAAAAAATTTTAGACTATTCTCTTTTTCAGTCAAGTCAAACCTTCTGAATAAGTTTTTGAAAACAACTTAGCTTTGTAAATTTAAGCTTTATGAGAATCCTTCTAAATGCCTACAATCTTAATGATTATTCATCCCTTTTTGTTATCATCAAAATATATGAGAGATATATCTAACATTCTCTTTCCTTTTGATGATAACAAAATCACTCTTATAAAACCAAATGCAAGAATAAAAAAATCACATAATCATTATGTCGTGCAATATGTATGTTGTGCAATATGCATGTCCTGTAATGTGAAAACCACAAATGTTTTTAATTTTCCTCTCCCCCATTTTGTTACCAACCTTGATTAATATATTGTAATTAGAATGAACTCCCTCTTAATCTTTATAAAATGTGTAGAATGATTAAAAAGATAACAGAAATAAAAGATCATACTGCATTGATTAAAGGAAATATCATAACCAAGTTTAGAAATAACAGAAATGACAAGAAAAAAGTCCATAAGAAGATTGAAACAAAATATCCTAACACATATTCTAGCTAAAACTAAAATACTGGACAAGAAAGAAGGAAATACAAAGAAAATCATTTCTTAGATTTCTTAGTTTTCTTCTTAGCATACAGTTTGAATCTGCCAGAATATGTTATGTTAAAAGAGCTTTGCTAGGAGATGGAGTGGCTTCAAAAGATGTTACAACAAATGAAGTGAATTCTTTGCTTTTGTCAGAGGATGGTGTGTTTTGGATGAGAGCAAGTAGAGAAACTTCTTTTATGGAAGCCATAGAGAGAGTTTCTATGTTTCCTTCTGGAGGTGTCTGTTCTTTAGGATTGAAAACAGGTATAGAAACTTGAAGTGTCTCATTAGGTGATTGTGGGGAGTGACAAGAGTGGTATCTGAAGCTAAAATAGGGTTGGAATCAGTCTGATCTGTTGGTTGAATAGAAACAGTAAGGAGATTAGGTTCAGGTGGTGTGAGGGGAGTGTTTGAAACAGGAACAGATGGTGTAAGGTGAGGATCAGAGATAGGAATAGGTGGTTTAGATAGTTCAGTTGGTTGAGTCTGTACAGGGTAGTCAGATGGTTCAGCAGGATAAGCTTGGTCACTAGTTGTTAGATTTGATTCAATAATAGTTTCCTTAACCCCAAGCTTTAAATATGTCTTTCATTTCAGTAATCTAATCCCTAACTATCTTTCCTAGAACTTCCTTGATTCCTTTAGAAAGTTGTTCAACAAAAGCTGAGCTTTCCACTTGTTTGTGGTGAACAAACTGAAATTCTGTACTTTTTGAATCATTGTCCGAAGCTGACCTAGTTGGTTCTCTGAATTCTATGCCACCTGATCTTCTAATCAATTTCCCCTTCCTCTTTGGCTCCTTTCCTCTCTTCCTTTTCTTTTCATTGCCTTTTTCTTCAATTATAATGACCTTTCTTCCAAGATTTGAGGGATGAACAAAGACTTATCCATTATGTAAATACCAAAGCTTTTTATTCACATAAATCCCCGTCTGTTTGAAAATTCTTTCACCTAGTTTAATAGAAAAGATAAGGCAACTTTCTTCTCTTAGAATTTTCAATTTCTTGAAACTAAAAAGAGTCATCAACAGATTTCCATATGGCCTAAGATCCAAATGCTTCCATATGTGCCGCATCATAAATTTCACAACATCTACCTTCCTTTTCCCTAGTATTGCTAAAATAACCAGTACATCCTCTCTAGTTACAGAGGTTACACTACCTTTCCTAGGCAATATAAATGAGTCGATAAATTTATGTAAAATTCTAACCAACAATTCAAATTCAATATTGAAGATATCTCTTCCTTTTCCCAACTCAACTCCATCATTTAATTCTGTGAATAAATTTTCTTTAGTCAACTGGACGAAGCTCTCATCCTCATGTACTTCTTTAATGCCAAAGTATTTTAGAATGTCCTTCTTAGTGATTTCAATCTTGGCCTAGTACAATTGACTTCCATACTTCTTGATTCTTATTATCAAGCTTCCTATAAAATTCATCTACTAATTCTCCATATATCACTCCATGCATATCAATCAAACCATATAAACCTAATCCATTCAAATAGTCTTTCCAATAAAAACCATTCTTATTAAAGAATTCTAAGTCTAAATAAAATGAATTTTTGATGGAGAGATTTTTACCTTTGATTATATATCTCTTCTTAGGTTTGTCTTTTGATTTGAAAGAGGAAATTGGAATTTTTATTTTCGAAGACTTTTGCACATTCTTAAAAGCTTTTGACATCTTCTTCATTAGAGTATCAACCTTAGACTTTCGTGGAGTCTTCTTTGGTTTAAGTATAGAGGTTGGTTCAGAAGAATTTTTTTCAAAAACTTCTTCAGATGATTTGCCTAAAGGATCAGCACCTTCAAATTTAGCCACCTCTTCGAATGAACTAGATTCTTGAACATCCTGATCAGCCTTCTGATTGACTTCTTAGATTTGTTCAAAATGTACCTCAAGGGCGTTTTTTTTATTCACTTCTTAAGGAGCTTCTTCTAGTGGTTCATCACAAAGTTCAAGAGATAAGGTTTTTTCAGATGAATCTTGGTATGTTTCAAAGAGTGGATTAGGTTGGGAGTTTGTAGGGATGGTCGTGTCTATCACTTGTTCATCGAGAACATCATTTTGAATTTTAGATTCAATCCCCTTAGCTACAATGTAAGTAGATTTTTTAGGTGCCATGGAGTTTGATTTAGAGAAAAACACGAGAGAAGGATAGGAGAGGTTTAATGAAGTGAGAGAAAGAAAAAAAATCTGAGGCCTTTATAAAGCGTAAGGAATTGAACTATTAGTGTTAGTAGCATTTAACCATAAGAAAGTGGATTAGCTTAATGAACTCAAAAAAGAGGATTTTGTGGACCTACTAAGGACATGCTAAGGCCCTTAATTTTTCATGTCCAACAAATAAAAAAAAACTTTACACGTGATTAAAGAATATACAAACAAAGAAAATTAATAAAAATGCTCTCTAAATTAATAAAAAGGATTACAAACACCTAACTCATTATGAATAAATTCAAATCTTAATTTATCTAGAGGCTTAGTAAAAAAACTAGCAAATTGATATTTAGTTAGAACAAAATTAACACTCACATCATTATTTACTACATGATCACAAATGAAATGATGTTTTATTTCTATATGTTTTGACTTTGAGTGATAAATTACATTTTTTGTTAGATTAATAGCACTAGTATTATCACGTTTTATGGGTATATTGTTACACTTATTCCATAGTCATCCAATTGTTGTTTTAACCAAAGTATCCAATTGTTGTTTTAACCAAAGTATTTGTATACAACAATTTTCAATAGATACATATTCAGCTTCTACAGTTGAAAGAGCAACAAAATTTTGTTTCTTGAAAGACCAAGAAACTAACTTATCTCTTAAGAACTAACAGGTGCTTGAAGTACTCTTCCTATCTACTTTGCAACCTGTATAGTCAGCATCTGAATATCTTATGAGATCAAAATTTTTACTCGTAAGATATCAAATTCCCAATTTTGTAGTACTTTTTATATATTTAAGGATCTTTTTAATTGTAGTTAAGTGTGCTTCAGTTGATAAACTTTGAAATCTAACACACACACAAGTACTGAACAAAATATCAAGGCGTAAAACAGTTAGATACAATAAAGAACCAATTAAGTTTTGATAGGGTTTTTCATTTACCTTTTTGTTATTACCTGTGATGTCAAGCTTTGTTGAGATACTCATAGGTATTGAAGAATCTTTGATATTCTCAAAACTAAATTTTTTCAATATCTGTTTGGTATACTTCTCTTAGGGAATAAATATTCCATTCTCTAATTGTTTAATTTGTAATCCCAAAAGGAAGTTTAATTCGCTCATGAGTGACATCTCAAATTCTACTTACATCAAACTTGAAAATTCTTGGCAATATATTTTATTAGTTGCACCAAAAACAATGTCATCAACATAGATTTGTACAATTAGTATATCTTTTCCATAATGTTTTATGAAAAGTGTAGTATCTACTTTTCCTCTTTGAAAGTCATTTTTAATTAAGAATTGACCTAATCTATCATACCAAGTACGGGGAGCCTATTTAAGTCCATATAAAGCCTCTTTTAACTTATATACATGATCAAATTTGAAAAGATCTTCAAATCCAAGGGGTTAATCAACATATACTTCTTCTTTTATGAATCCATTCAAAAAGACACTTTTTACATTCATCCGATACAACTTAAAGTTTTTCAAACAAGAAAAAGTAAGTAGAAATCTTATAGCTTCCAATCTAGTAATAGGATGATAGGTTTCATTATAGTCTATTCTTTCTTCCTGTGAATAACCTTTAGCTACTAACCGTGCTTTATTTCTAGTTATTTTTCCATATTCATCCAGTTTGTTCTTAAATACTCATTTAGTTCCAATGATTAACTTGTTTTTAAGTCTTGGAACTAAACTTTAAACCTAATTTCTCTAAAATTGATTGAGTTTTTCTTGCATGGTTAAGATCCAGTTACTATCATTTAAAGCTTCATCAATTGAGTGAGGTTCAATTTCAGATATAAGAGCAAAATGATTTTCAAAGTTTTGTAAGCTTAACCTTGTTCTTATTCCAAATCTAACATTACCAATTATGAGCTTAGGAAGATGATCAATTTTAAATTTTGAAGTTGATGGTGGAGTATGAAAGTATTCACAACCTTCTGACTTACCTTCTAGATGTGTTTCAATAAACCTGGTATTAGTTTCTAAAGTACCTCTTGGTTCAAGTTTTGTTTTGGATCCATCAAGCATCCTTGAAGCTTCTAAAGGAGGTTATATCTTTCCTTCTGAATCAGGACGCACTGTATTCTTTTTGTTTGAAGCAAATGAAATTTCATTGTCTGATTCCTCATGGATTGTTTCTTCAATAAATTTGATATTTATTGATTCTTTCATGACTTTTGTTTCTTTATTGTATACTCGGTATACTTTTGAGTTCAAAGAGTAGCCTAGAAAGATGGCTTCATCTGCTCTCTCTTCAAAATTTCCTAAAACTTTTCCTATTTTCTTAATAAAACACTTATAACCAAATGTATGAAAATATGAAAATATGAAACTATAGGTTTCCTTCCTTTATAAATCTCGTAAGCAGTTTTATTTGTCAAAGGTCTTACATATACTCGATTAATGACATAACAAGCTGTTGAAGCTACTTATGCCCAAAAATGATTAGCTATATTACTTTCATTAAGTAGAGTTATCGTCATTTCTAAGATAGTTCTATTTTTGCATCCAACTACTTCATTTTATTGTGGAGTATAAGGTACAAAAAAATTATAAGTTACAAAAAAATTATAAGTAATGCCTTTTTCTTTACAAAACAAAATAAAATCAAGTTTTTAAATTCCTTACCATGATCAATTTGCAAACTAATGATAAAGAGACCTTTTTCATTTTCAATTCTTTTTGAAAATATTTCAAAACTTTTAAAAGCATCACTTTTATCATACAAAAATAAGATCCTAATAAATCTAGAGAAATCATCTACTATAACAAATCTATATTTATTTCTTCCTAAACTTAAAGTTCGAGTTGGGCCAAATAGATCTAAATGTAATAATTTTGAGAGTTCTTTAAGTAGAGATAATCTTTTTACCCTTATGAGAAGATGAACTCATTTTATTCTTAAGACAAGTAGCACAACGAATATTCTCATGAGTATGCAGTTTATGTAAGCCTAGGATTGATTTCTTTTTAGATAAGTTCTCCAATTATTGAAAGTTCACATGTCCTAGTCTTTTATGTTAAAGGATAGCGTTATAATTTACTGAAATAAAACAACTTTCAAATGATACTTTAGATTATTTAATTAGATAAACATTATTCTTTCTGAAACCTTCAAACAGTTTAAAACCATCCTTATTAAAACCAATACATTTATCATGTTCAAAAACTATTCTATACCCTTTATCACACAACTGACTTATACTTGATAAGTTATGTTTTAATCCTTTAACTAACAACACGTTTTCGATTGAATGAGATACCAAACCAATTGATCCTACCACAATTATTTTACCTCTACCATTGTCACCAAACTTCACATAACTATCTTCCTGCCATTTTAAATTTGTGAACAACGAAGTACCATCAGTCATGTGTCTTGAATATCCGGTATCAAGATACCATGTTCCTTTTATCTTTGCTCTCTAGTCCTACACACATCAAAGTATAATCAACTCTATTTACAAACCCAGCAAGGCTTAGGTCCATGAAAATTCAAGCTCATCTTTTGAATAGAACCTTGATTATTGCTAAGCTTGTATTTTTTGTAAAAGCAATATTTTTCTATATGACCTTTTTTATTACAAAGAAAGCAAGCATAAGATTTCTACTCAGTATACATATTACTTACCATTTTCCTTTAATTTGAATTCTTTTTGAAATATCCTCTATTCAATCTTCTATTGTACCCTATGAAGGGATACTTGTCGTTGTTTTGAAAGAACCTTCTATTGTTCTTTCTGATAGATTCAAATGCTTTGTCGTTTTCCCTATGTTTAATCATTTCTTGATTTTCATCTTTTGATTTAACAAATACTATTTCTTTCTTTGTTTTAGATATTTCTCCAAATTCGAAACCTAGTCCAAATTTTAAATTATCCATCCTTTGGCTAGAAATCAACATTTATATCTTTTTGTCACTTTCATCAAACTTGAGGAACGTATTCTTAATAGACTTGGATAAGTCCTCCACATGATTCTTCAAATCCTTAATTTCTTCTTTTAGAATAATATTTTCATTGACTAAGGCTTCACGGGCAATATGCAATCCTTTGAAATCATTTTTCAAAAAATCATTTCCATCTGCTAGTAGTTTATTAGCTTGACTAAGTGCATATTTTTTAGTTTTCAACGTTTTTACTTCAGATTCAAGCTTATATATCTTGTTACTTGACTTAGAAAAAGCTTTGAGAAGTTTGTTAATTTCAACACATGTATCATCAAGTATTTTTAAATTAGAATCAAACTCGGTTTCAAAATCTACCTCAAAAAGTGCCACAAGACATATATTTGCTTCATCGCATTCTTCTGAACCTTTTGATTTAGTTTCTAAATCTTCTAGGTCACTCTATGTTACCATCAAAGGTTTGCGTTTCTTCTTGAATTTCTCCAATTTTTTTAATTAGCATGGGACATTTGTATTTGGTATGTCTAGGCTTTTTGCATTCATAGCAAATAACCTTCTTTTGGAACTTTTTCTCCTCTTTTTCTTTGATTGCCTTTCTTACATCAATAGACTAATTCTTATTAATAGTAAATGTTTTCTTACCATTTTTCTTAATCCATTGGTTGAGCTTTCTATCTAAAAGTATCACATCCTCATCTTCTTCTTTAGATGAATCTTCTCCTTTTGAATCAATATCTATTTTTTTGGCTTTGAAAGCTATGGTCCCTTTCCTTATGTCTTTTGAAGTACTTTTTGATTTAAGAAAATTAGTTTCATATGCCATGAGCTTGTTGTGCAATTGACTTAGAGTTAATATTTATAGATCACAAGCTTTTTCTATGGCCGTTTTCTTTGCATGCCAAATTTTCGGAAGAATCCTTAGCATCTTGCGTACCGTATCTACATCACTAATAATTTTGCTAAGAGAAAATAGTTCATTAGTTATAGTAGTAAATCTATTAAAAGAATCTTTGATTTCTTCACCAGGGAGAATTTGAAATGTTTCATATGATTGAACCAGCAAGTTGATTCCTATATCTTTGATTGTTTTAATGCCTTCATAGGTTTGCACTAAAGTGTCTTAAATATCTTTAGCTATTTCACAAGAAGCAATTACATAACATTTTGATCATACAATAGTACTCAATAATAAATTCTCAGCCTTTGAATTGAGTTCGACTTTGGTGATATCATCTCTTAACATAATCATGATTAAAACTTTGAGATCTCTTGCAAAATAATTTGCCAAGCCTGATAATTTGATGCCTTCACATAAGTCTCTGTCCTGAATTTCCAATAGGAAAAGTTAGTTCCATAAAAAAATAATGCCTTGCCAGGCTGAATTGTTAAACTACCACTTAGTTCACCAATGATCCTAAACTCTAGAAGATATTAAAGCAAAGTCTTGATACCAATTGTTGGTCTCGTATAAGATATCAAGAGAAGGGGGGGAAGGGTGAATTGATATCTTTAAATTTAAAAAAAAAAATATTTCGATATAAGAAAATAAAATTATGCCTCTTAACAATATATAATGGTAAACTGTGATATTTTAATCATTTAACACATAACAATTAATAAAGCAAATTAAAATAGTTAGGAAAGAGAATATCAAGCTAAGATTTTATAGAGTTTCGATCTTCTGCCTACTTCTCTCTTTCAGCTCCATTACTGAGGACCTGATTTACTTTACTGGTGCCGTTACACTTGATCCACTAAATCAAATCACAAAATATTATAAGAACTCGTCATACATGGACTTTACAACACTCTACTCTACCTATGTAGCTTCTCTATAATCTAAGTTAATACAAATCTACAAAGTACAAATATACTTATCTTAACACTCAAACAACAAAATAAAAATTACAAATTACAAATTACAAGTGAGAATAAAAATATAAATCTCAATCAATTTTTCTTTAAAGAAAAATAACAATTGTTGTATTGTTTGCTTCGATACAACTTTTTGAAAAAGTATCCAAGGGACTTTCTATAACTTTTCAGAAAGTAAAATCTGATCACAATTCTTTTTGTGTATCAAAATTTTTTTCAAAGTTATTGTTTTTGTTGTTGTAAAAAAAAATGACGTTTTGAATCCTTCTTCTTTTTATATTGAAATCATCTAATGGCTAATTTCAAGATTATCTTCACTTCCACACTTATCCAACTGTTAGTTGTTAAAGATAATTCCTTAGATATTTTGAGAAGATCTCGGTCATTTAAAATTCAAAAACAACTCTCTTTATCTTATTTCGATCAGATATACTCTAATCTGCAATTACCAAATAAGCTTCTGATTTGAATTTGATGAATGGATATGCTTAATCAGTAACTTCTGGATAAGACTCATATTCAAGATTTGAAATTGCATAAAATCTAATTTAGCCTTATCCTTATCCGTATTTATGTATATCTTGATTTTTCAAAAATTAAATTGATTAAAAATCTCCATGGATCATGATTCTATCTTGAGTGAAACAGGATTAAGTGTATTTTTCTAATACACATAATCTAGTGGAGTTAGGTTTTGTTGAATTCGAATCTGGATATTAAAATTTAATGTCATATATTTCCAAATCAACTTTTTGAATGACCTTCTGAAGAATATCAATTCTTCCTTTCTTAAAAGTTTCTGAACAAGCTTCTAAAGTGCTATAATACTTCTACTTATCAAACTTTTGAAAATTTTCAAACTATTCTCTTTTTCAGTCAAGTTAAACTTTCTAAATAAGTTTCTAAAGATAACTTAGTTTTGCGAATTTAAGCTTTCTAAGAACTCTTCTAAATGCTTGCAATCTTAATGATTTATTAATATTAATTCCTTTTTGTTCACATCAAAATATATGAAAGATATATCTAACAGTTTGCATAACTATTCTTAATGTAGTAATCAAGGTTTATTGAAATAATTATTTAAGTGTAATCAACTAGTACAGGAGTGACTCCTAAAGGGGGCCTATCCTAAAATAGATTATCAGGTATTGAAGGGAATGGCTAGAGCACTATGTCGAGAACCACAACAATAAGTAATCCCATATGAAATTCATTGCCGCCTCAGCCACCGACGATCGTAGTCTACTTATAATGTATTGTCTGTTACGCTCAATTACCCTAGAAGACTCCTAATATAATTTCTTCTCATTCTCATTGTCCTTATCTAATGTAATTCTCACATATAAATTACCTACTGAGCTACCTATAATGGCTTAAGTAACTAGCTATCATAATATTCTAGCAATTATGGCTGTAACTATAATCCTAATCTAAATTGTCTGTTGATAGAAGCAATCCTACATAAGAAGAATAAATGATTAATTGCACCCATATAATCATTAGGAATTTTCTAGCAAACTTGAGTGCTATGTCACATTGTACTACCTTTACTTGGTTTGTAGTTATGAATAAAAATTGATGAGCTCCTTTAAACCTAGAATAAAGTGGTGTTATTATATTTAATGTCACATGAGACAGGATGACAATGTATAACTGGCATATGAATTTTTAGTATTGCACTTAAATTTAATTGATAACCTAGGTTGATTATGTGTAATAATATAATTGAACTATTTTCCCACTTACTGAGCACATCTTTTTGCTCATTTATTTGTAGTCTCTTTTGTAGGATAACATTACTCAAATGGCAAGGATCCACTTACCTCCAATATATGCATGGAGATATATGAGCATATGTGTGTGTGGGAGAGAGAGAGAGAGAGAGAGAGAGAGAGAGAGAGAGAGAGAGAGAGAATGACTTAGAAACTAGAGTAGAAATATAATGATTGTATTTTATGATCGAAGTTAGTTGTGCTTCTTTTGGGTTTGATAAGTCAACCTAAGGAGGCTTACGTAAAAAATGCTATAATTAATCAAACCATTCATATGTAATATAGTATCTTAAAAATCAATATGTTATTATTATGATGGAAGCTGAATGGGACAACTAATGTCATGGTGTAGTGTATATAATAGATTATTAAGATTATAGTCTATCTAAGGTCTAATAACTAGCTAACCTAAGGTTTGATTCCTTTTTTTTGTTTTAATTTTCCTTTCTTCATTTCTAAAACTTGTTATTATTATCAATTTTATCATTTGATTTCATATGTGTAGTAATATAATTATTTTATCAAATTAAATATTAATCAGTTACCTGATTCTTTAATGGACTTGATGGAAGTCTTTCAAAAAACTTAGATAACTTTGAGGAATAAAATAAGGAAAAAGAAGAGATTAGGGATTAAGATAGAAAAATAGTTAAACAATGAGGACTAAGGTAATCAAACCTAGATCGAGCTTTCATTTGGACAAAGCTAAGGGTCCAACTATTATTATATTCTTTAAAAATCATTTATATGTGTGTGTAAAATATTAAGGAGAAAACACAAATAAGGGAAAGAATTAAGGAGGGATCTATAACAAC
The DNA here is from genome assembly GCA_024138015.1 of Lumnitzera littorea. NCBI lineage: Eukaryota > Viridiplantae > Streptophyta > Magnoliopsida > Myrtales > Combretaceae > Lumnitzera > Lumnitzera littorea. Next base: position 96,524,825 of record JAMXBB010000002.1, on the reverse strand, counting down.
AAATCATGAATGAAAAAGCGTGACGAAAATTTGTAACTTTCTCCTTGAACTTCCAAATGTTGTAAATAACCATCAAAACTTTAATTTGGTATAAATAAACCTCTTCAATTTTCAACTATTTGCAAGCAACCTTAATCTATAATTGTAGTGTGAAAATTCCCTATTAAACTAGTAAAAAAAGGTCCTTTGTTTTGCCAATTTATCAAAATCTATGAAATAATTTGCAAAATTTGAGAGCTTAGGAGGTATATTTGCATTATGAAAATTTAAGGGGATCATATGCAATATTTGAAAGTTCAGGGATCACCAAGGTCAAAATTTAGAAAAGTGATTTGCAATTTTCTCAAATATTAAATTCAACTAAATCATATACTCAAATAAATCAAAATGATTAGATTTGTATGAATCTAAATAGAGATAAGAAACATAATTAAATAAATTAAATGTCTAACAAAATCTATAAACTTAGAATAAAATGCAAATATGATACATAAATGTCTGAAAAGTTATCTATGAACCAAGTTATTAAAAAAAAAATTAAAAACTATTGCTAAAATTGTCTTTCAACACAAATCTAACCAATTAAATTGCCAACAAAAGACTAGAATATTTAAACTTCACTTACCTAGAAACTTCGAAGTTGAATGTCCTAGACTCATGGAAACTTAGAAGTTAAATGTCTTAGACTCAAGGATTAGGAGAAGGTTATGATAGTGCTTTGTGATGGGGCCTTTAACCTTTTTTCTTATTACAATTTAGAGTTTTAGTTCTTACCTATATTTACTAAGTAGTAATTTACTATTTTTTCAATTTTTTAGGGTTCATGTTTCCAAAAAATAAAATAAATATAACAAATTTTTTTTACATTATGACCATTCCAATCTATCTAGTTATCAAGTTGTAGTTTACCATTATGATTTGATATGGTCAAACATGCCCAACCTGTGCCAAATGTTACAAGTAGACCTGTTGAATCGAACAAATCAAACTACATCTAACTATATTATTAAACTAAGTTCATATTTTTCCAATAATTTATTATGGTTTCTCTTAGAGAACTTACAATAAACCCATATATATATATATATATATATTGTATATTTTGGAATAGACCTAAATTTGGTAAAAAAAAAAAAGCAACATTAACATAAATGGCTTACATTTTTTTGAAAGTCTTAACTAGATATTCAAATGTTTATATAACAAAAAGTACAAATCTACTTCACTAGTATTATTTTTAGTAGGAGAAAAAAATCATTTTAAAATACTTCCCCTCATTTGGATAGGATAGGAAAGTAAGAGGTGCATTCTGGAAATAAGGATAGACCTATATTTTTCATTCATTCATATAAGGAAGTAAAATATCTATAATTACCCTTTCAACCTTAACAAATTTCAAAGAACTGTAGCTTTACAAATGGAAAACCTTTCTACACATATATATAGATTTTCCTCTCCTACCCAAACAAAGGAAAATTTAATTTTCACTTCCTTTTCAATCCCGTGATTATTCAAGATCATTGAAATGCCTATGTGTGTGAGAGCAAGGAGTGAGAGTGAGAGAGAATGTTATCAAAGGAAAGTAGATTTCCTTTTTGCTTTATTTTCTGGTAAATATAGAAGACAGAAGCAACATAGACTCAAAATATGCTTTTAATAAAAAGCAAATAGATGATATATTCATGATTAATATCAGATAGTACGGTATTATCAGAATAATAAGAAGTGACTTGACACAATCTGTTTGATTACAAGACCAAGAGTAAATGGTGCTTGAACTTGAATCATCAATGCTTTATTTCAAACTAATAGCAGCATCAAATTATCAAAAAGCACTTAAAAGCATGAGATTGATTGTTGTGAAGAGGATTTCCATCAATGAGCAATCCTTGCATTGGCCATACCATGAGGTGGTGGGATGCTTGGGCCGGAAGGAGCAGTTCTCAATACTCTTGTATTTGCAAAGCCATGAGGTGGAGGGATAGCTGGACCGCTAGGTACGGTTCTCAATACCCGTGCATTTGCAAAGCTATGCGGTGGCGGGATCGATGGCCCAGAGTGAAAAGTTCTGAATACTTGTACGCTCTCAAGGCTCAGAGGTGAATCGATGGCGGGGCCGGTAGTAACAGTCCTCGATGTCTGAGCATTGGCAAGTTGATGTGGTGGCGGGATGGCTGGCCCTGAAGGAACCATTCTCAATGCCCGTGTATTTGCAACGGCATGGGGAGGTGGCGGAATGTCTGGGCCGGAAGGAACGGTTCTTAACACTCGTAAACCGTCGTGTACCTATAACAATTTAACAAAATTCCAGAAAGGGAAGTATTTTTAAACATATCCAAAAAAAAAAAAAAAAGAAAAGAAAAGAAAAGAAAGAAAGAAAGAAAGAAAAACCAAAAAGAAAAGTCAGTTATGACAATAACGCAACGTTATCTTCTACCTTAGCATTATCGTCCTCGTATGCGATGGCTTGCACTTGCAAGCAGTACAAGAGTATTAAACCACATGTAAATTTAATCTTTGATTCCATATTTTGAGCAAAACAGGCAGATTATAGTTCTGAAACAGAGAAGACCAATTACTATTATATGACAGTGAAAGAGAAGTGAAACGTCTATTTGTAATAGTAAATGCAAATTTTTATAAAAGAAGCATGAAATCCTATATGATAAAAAAAGGCAATGTTTCTTGATAAAAGAAGCATAAAATATATACATATTATTTGTGCCTATGTCTATCTATATTTGATGGTTCAGACAATTCTTCGTAAAAGAAGCATGATATTTTACCAAGCGTAATCGCGATGATAGAAAAATAAAGAACAGAGAGTGGGAAAGTCCAATGAAGATTATTTATATCTTGCGACCAATTTCAATATAAGTAAAATATCATAAAATTGGCTCAAGACAGCTCAAGTCTCATCATTTGAATTTAACACAAACTAATTGGTCTTGTATTACGTTTGTTTGGAATTTTAATGATAACGAATCTTTACCAATTAAAGTTATTCTATTTTTTTTTTCATTTATTACCGTAAAAGTTTCACTATCTTTCGGAAGTTGTATGAGCATGAGGTCTCGTTCGGTTTCCAGAGCAATTTGGCCTTGTTTATATAAGCAGGTATATAAAAGTTGCCTTACAAGTTTCCATTGTTTTTTCTTTTTTTTCTTTTCTTCTTCTTCTGTTTTTTTTTTTTTTCTTCGGGGCTAGTGCTTTATAAGTAGACATTCGTTATTATAATATTTTCAAATATATGATTATAAATGAAAATATATATGGGTTATATATAAAAGTATATATGTATATGTAATTAAATGGCTGTCTAAATATACCATGGCAATAAATAATCGAAAAAAATGGAGATTAAATTCTACACCAGAATCATTTGAAATTGAATAGATTAGAATAAAATATAATAAAATCAAGAATGGAATGATAAATTCATTCCTATATTTAGAAACGTTTACTATCTTTTGAATGGAATAAGTAAGCTATTCTTTGAGTGCTCAAAGATATAATAAAACATAAAACTTTGCTAACTTATACAATGCGTTCACTTCACTGAATGTAATGAAGGAAGAATGTAATTGGATTTCTTAAGAAATGTAATGAGAGTGTAATATCTACTACTTTATTTAATTGGATTAATAAATAATTTAAAAATAGATACGTAATAAAACTTTAATGATTAAATTATCCTTAATCCATTTTCTTTCTCAAATAATTTTAAAGTAATAGGTGGTGGTGGTGGTGGTGGTGGAAATTGACTACGAAAGCAAAGGTGACGGCAATGGTCAATGACGGTTGCGAGTAGTAGTAATGACGGTAGTCAATGGCAGTAGCAGTGGTGATGGCCGAGGAAGCGGCTTGGAGGGGGGTTAGGGGTAGTTATGATGGTGGTGACAATAGCAGTGGTGGTGATGATAGCGGTGCTCAGAAGCGGTGGCGGTGACGGTGACAGTGACAGTAGTGGTCATGATGAGTGATGGTGGTGGTAGTAAGGTGATGGTAATGGTGTTGGTGGTGATGATAGTGGTGGTACTGGTAGTTAACGATGGCAATAATAGTTGGCGGTGACAGCGGCGATCGCAGTGAGTGTAAGTGGTGGTGGTGGTCGATAGTTAGCAATAGGGGTGATGGTAGTAGTGGTGGTGGTTTACAGCGGCAGCGGCGATAATGGTGGTTGTAATAGCAACAGTGACAATGGTAATGATAGTCATCGTTAAATTAATATAAGGTTATTTTTGGAAAAAATGTAAAATTTTGTAAGAAATCAAGATTTTTTAATTTAATCAAAAAATCCCTATTACGTGAAATTTTGTAAGAAATCAGGATTCTTTAATTTAATCAAAAAATCCCTATTACGTGATATTACTTAATTTCACGTAATAGGGATTTTTAAGGAATTGCGATTCGGAAACAAAAAATCAAGTAAACACTGTAATAAAGAATAAGGTGGGAATTGAATTTCAATTCCCCTCAAGTAAATGAGGTAATAATGTTTCTTCAGTTTGTAATTTTTTTTTTTTCATTATCTTAATATTTAAAGATGAGGTTGATTATTGTCAATAGGACCTCAACCAATAGGAAGTAAGAACAGTTCTCAAGGCCCATGTATTTGCAAAGAGAAATGGATCCTACGAAGTATTTTATATAAAGTTAAAAACTTAAAAGTTGAAATTGTTTAAATTTTTTAAATATCTTATGACACTATGACGATATCAACTTATTTATCATAATTTTAATTATTAATTATACGTGATAATATTTTAAGATGATAAGTTTAGAAAACTTTAGAATAAAGTAATTTAAAAGGATTCTCATCCATTTGCAAAGTTATGGAATGGTGCAATACTTGGGTCAAAGAGAATGGTTCTTATCACTTGTAGACCTCTACATACCAATAAAAATTTAACAAATTATGAACATTCAAACGCATGTATCGAAAATGAGAAGGATTTATTAAGTAATATAAGTTACGTTATATATATATATATAATATGTGTTAAATACTTCTCATATTTAATCATATGGTAGTTGTCATTTTACGATATTAGCTAATAGAGATTTGATTAGACTTTGCTTAGTTAGATGACTTGCAACTTGCAAAACAAGGAATAATGAGAGGCGTCGGGATGTTGTCCAGCATAACCATGCTAATACTTAAGTTAGTCATGTGTATGGAGAGTAAGAGTACTCAAAAACAAAATGTAAGCTTTATGTGAAATATCAAGTAGTTTATCATTAAGTGATAGACTTATATTTATAGATGAGTGAAGTTAGCAGTTGAAAAGAAGATTGTGGGTAGAAACCACATCTGCAAGTATAGAATAGCGGAGCCATAATGTCTAATGTCTTCCACAAATATAGGAGATGGTTGTTAACTTAGTTATTTACCCTTATTTGTTGTCTTCTAGCCGTTAGGGGTTTCTGTAGTTGGATAGGCCATATGCTGGGCCTAAACTGAGGCTAACTATGAGGGGAAGGCTGAGACTTTAAGGGGCGTACCCCAAGTTGTAAGCCTTATCAAGTCGGTATAAGCCTAAGGGGCCCATGTTCAAAAAGCCCCATCAATACTTGCCTTTCCCCCTACCTTCGCAAAGTTTTATTGCCGTTGTGGAGGTAAAGAGAAGGGAAAAAATGGGCTCTTTAGGCCTATAGTTGATCCGGTCTTAAGGTGCTTATGTTGGCCAAGCATCATGATAATGCAGCAGTGTCAATGTAGTAGTGATTGGATTTGGAGCTAGTAAAGGGCTGAAGTGAAGACGTTCTAGCTAAGTGACATAGGGGTCAAGTAGGTAAGGTCGACTTGAGCAGGTTGCCACCTGGGCTAAGGTGAGAGCTCCAAAATCGAGATGGGATATTGGAGGTCCAACTTCCTTTGTCGTTAGGGGACATCGAGTCGTTAGCCCTTTGTCTGGTCAAGACAAGGGAGACAGGAGGAGATCTAGGCGAAAAATGTACGAGGATAAGTAAAGTAAGGTGATCCGAGGTGAAATTAACAGGTTGAGCTAGGTGCTTCAAGTAAAGGTGAAGGTTTGGTAGGTAAGGTACTTCACATAGGTTGTAGTGCGGGGGTATTGAGTAAGTAGAGGTGTCAAGCTATCTAGGCTAGCATGACTGAGCCAAGCTAACTATTATCCGAGTAGATCCAATTAGTCCATGTTGAGGCATAGTGCTGTTGTTGTACAAGGAAATTCTCTTGGTGACATAGAAATTCAAGGGGCCTTAGGAAAACTTTTTGTGAAAGTAACTTTTCAATTTTTTACTTTTTCGTATGCTTTCATGGTGCAATTAATGTGATGTGACAAGTGTTCTATCTCTACAGGCTTGCATGCAAGTGTATGCTTTTTGCCTTTTGAATATAGTCGTCCGATTAAAACTGTCTCTACGTGTCTGCATTGCAATGTTTTAGGGAATTTGTACTTATACAAATCCCTATAACTACAAATTCGCTTTCCAAAGCAGTCGGTTTATAAATACATAGTTGCGTAAATAGAATATTCTTTCACAACTTCTCATTTTCTTATTATAATTTGAGCAATCTTATTCTCTCTCTTCATCAATTTTCTTCAAAGCTTTTCACGCTTCCTTCTTCAATCGTTAAGATGCTGACTCGTAATGGAGCAAACACAGGTGAGACGCCTTCTAATGCGTCAAAGTACAACATCACAACTGACTTCAAAGCCTTAAGAGGTGACCCTCCCCGTGGAAGAGAAGACAAAGTCACGTTGTTGGCACGATTGAATGATGACTTGAGAATGGCGGTGGAGACCATAGATAAGACAAGGCTTATCAGTGCCATCCCATGGGACATTTATGTATACGATCCCTTACTCAAGGCCACAGATCTATTCACTATACTTGAGATAGAAAAATGTTCGAGTGGTCGGATCAGTAAGAGCAAGCCTTCCGCTACTAAGTGGGCCTTAGTGAATTTCATGGTTGGATTGACTCCGAGCTAGATAATATAACTACTAACAAGGGACGAGAAGGTGCCCTTACTGTTGGAGGTGCTTTACGGTGTTTGAAAAGTATTTGGAATATGGGCAACTCCTCCCCTTAAGCAAATTTGAGAAGTAAGTTTTCAACTTCCATCAGTGCAATGAAACATAAGTTATTCCCAATAGGTAGACGGTGTTGAAGGTATTCTAGGGACTCTGTGAATACCTAGTGATAAGGGTTACTCTCGAACTCTTCAACCACTTCTATATATGGAAGAGTTTGAGTGGATGGCTATACTTCCAGCCCTATCCAGGGAAGAAGCTATTTGGAAGCTAAATAGATTCCATTAAAGGTTGGCAAGACAAGTTCCTAGTAGTGGAGCTGCTAGATTAAGTTGACTTTTGGACATTGTGGACTGCCCTAGTTTGAACTAGAAGTCAAAAAGAGCTTAGGCCCAATGACGCTAAGGTTACAAGGGAGATAAAAGCCTTCATAGCCCTAAGGAACGGCCAAAAGATAAATGCCATAAAGGTAGTAGAGAGATACTTTAAGTATCCAATCTCTGAGCACTTTCCTAGCATGAAGAAGGTTGTGGTAAAGAAATGAACAGAAAGTACAAGTTCATTCTTCGCAAATGCCTTCCATTGTGCTAGCGTATGTATGTAAAACTATGCTTCATCTAATGTCCTTCTAAAGAGAAGGAAAGGGTCTTCCTTATCTGTGCTAGTCATGGCAAAGTTAGTAAAAGATCGTATCATATTCATCTTCAAACTAACAATGTTTGTTTCTTTTTAGGCAAGAAATTAGCTAAGGAGATACCTTATCCATCTGCATCTGAGCTATTAAGGCAACGCCAAGCTCAGGTAAAGTCGACAACCAAAATTGTTAACCTTAAGGGCAAGGTTGTGGGGCTAAGATTAGGAGAGTCTAGCAAGGCTGAGCTAGCTGCCTTTCCCCAAGGGATTCCTCTTGTTAGCCTCCTCTGTAGGGCTACTGGTTGCAAGCTTGTGAGCACAATTCCTCCCCCCATCGAATATGTTTACACTTCTATGCCCATAACGATAGAGGATGAGCTTGCTAGAGTTAAAGAACCAAACATGGTGATGCTTGTCTCCCCTGATAGGGGTGAGGAGGGGGTTAGCCGAAGCTAAGGCCGAGTTAGAGGTAGCTAGGTAGAAGAAGAAGCCCCTAAGACTGCTAGGGACGAGGCCCCCAAGGTGAAGAAGAAGAAGAAGACAAAGAAGGTGCCTATCAGTCAATTGAACATGTACAAGTGGCCCTCGAGTCATCCTTATAAATGCATTGACGACCTCTAGGATGCCTTTTATGAAGTCTTAAACAAGTTTTGGTGTTTGGGGATAGCATCGAACTTGTTCAAGGACGTACTATAAGTGTCCCGGAATGAGGAGCTATGCCTTCAAGTAAGCAAGTCATAGACTAGGAAGGCTAAAGGGAGGCTCCTAAGGTTGAAGTGGGAGGTTCATGGCAATTGTGCCACCGAAGTCTTAACTACCAAGCCTCATTGAGGTCATACACCCTTGGCACTTAGGCCATCCTTGAAGACTTGCCAAGGATGGGAAGAGATGCTCCTATGGGGATAGTGGATCACTTGAGCTCGCTCATTCGACAAGTGAGTCTTCGTCTCTTCAAATCGATATGTTTCCCTATTGACACTACTTTATTTACAGTTTGTATTTCTTTGCAATACCATGGCTAGGTGTTGCTCCAACTCAAGAACTACAACATGCTACAAAATGAGGTAAAGGGGCTTTGTGCTACAGTGTTTAGTGCTTAAAAGGGTCTAAGGGAGGTAGAGTCCTCCTCTAGTAAATATTTGGAAAAGTTTAGCAACGTTAATTGATGCCTACACTATTCTTATGTGTAGATAACTATGCTTAAGGTAAAGTTGTAGGAGGCAGAGTAAGGTCAGGTCAATGTCAAAAAGAATACCAAGCAAGGTGGTGAACTCAAGACTCAACTAAAGGACAAATAAAGGACTAAGGCTCAACTCTCTTAAAAGCTAGATGAGGAGAGGAGGGCTAAGGAAGAGCTTGAAAAGGAAAACATTGAGTTGAGAGCATTGGTCTCCAAGTTGTAGATTGGGCTAATGATGAAGGCATCTAAATGTGATAGCGCCAAAACTACCTCGTTGAAGCTAGCCGGTCAGAAAGTTAGGTTGGAGTAGAAAATCCAGGAGCTCCAAAGAGAGAGTACAGAGATAAAGGAGATAATCTCCATATTGGAGAGTGGGGAAGTGCTCAGTAAGGTTGTTGGAATTTTATGAGACAAACTGGTGGTTAGAGGAGCTAGAGGACATCTCTACTGAGTGCGCTCGGTATACGCAGAATGAGATGCTCCTCTATCATCTTGAGCTCAACCTCAACTTCTTAGGCTAACTGGATGCTCTAACTCATTAGGAGAAGAAGGCGACCTAAGCAAGAGAAAGAGAAGCTTCTTAGGTAGTTACCACGATCCAAAGCATCCCTTCTATTACCAGGGATGGTCAAAACATTATTCCCTCCACTTCTAACCCAGTAGCTCAGCAGCAGGTCACTCTTATGGGAGTTTCCCAAGTAGATTAAGGTCAAGGTGATCTTCCTACTACCCAAGCCAATAAGTCTTAACCTTTCCCTCTATAACCCAAGGCCAGTCATCTCAAGAACAGGGGCCACTAGCAGATTAGCCCTCCAAACAAATTGAAGCACTTAATTTTTCTAAGCTTCTGGAGTTTACTAATCCTAAATAATTAATTATCCTCTCTTTTTTTCTTGTATTTATTTATTTTTTCATATACTAAGGTAACATATTGTAAAGCAAGTTAGTATGCCAACCTTAACTTTATAAAGGCTTTTGTTAATGGACTTGAAAACTTTTTGCCTCTGTTCTTCAAGTTTTGTAAGTACCGCTTTATCTGATGTGTTGTATAACTAATCTGGGGATAGTCTGATTGTATCTATAAGGGGTTCCTTAGTGGTACAAGGGTGTTTCCCTTTACTGAGGTTATCTTAAGGGGTCAAGTCAGTGGCGTTTCGACCTACCTGAATAATAGGAGTTCCTCAATTGTGCAAGGGGTGTTTCTTCTTGCTGAGGTTACTTGAGGAGGTTAAGTCAGTAGCATTCTGACCTGCCTAAATTATAGGAGTTCCTTAGTTATGCAAGGAGTGCTTCCCTTTGCTGAAGTTATCCCAAGGGGGGGGTGGGTGCGAGGGGGCGGGGGGAAGGGTTCAGGTTGGTGGTGTTCTGACTTACTTAGATAATGGGAGTTTCTTAGTTATGCAAGGGGTATTTTCCTTTACTAAGGTTCCCCGAGTAGGTTAGGTCGATGGCATGTAGAGTTGCCCAAGTAGTTGGTCCGTTCATCCTTTAGGGGTTAGGACTTAGTATGAGAGTGAAAGAAAGAGAGCATACATAAACAATACACATAAGGAATGCTCTTCTTAGTAATGTTGGCTACGGCCTTGACCTGGACCTACTTTGTAAAGTAGTTGACGGCTATGAAAATGAATTATCAACCTCTCGAAGCCTTGGGGAAGGCATCAAGAATGTCAATGCCCCATTGGACAAACGGCTACAAACTAGTCAAGGGCTGGAGATTATTGCTAGGGGGGTATGACTGATTAAGGCATGCTTCTGACATTGGGAGCACTTCTAGGTTATGGACTTATCATCCTACCTCATAGTCAGGCAGTATTATCTAAGCTACAAAGTTCAAATATAGAGGACTTAGGATTGGATGTGGTTGCTGTATACTTCAGCATATAACTCTTCCATGACACGCAGTCCCTCATCTATTCAGAAGCATCTGAGTAAGGGAAAGCTAACCCCCTCGCAATACAGGACGTTGTCAACCGACGTATAGTTGGTGGTATAGTATCTCAACTTCTTTGCCTCTTTTCTGTCCTTTAGGAGCATAACTTGCTCTAAGTAACTTCGAATAGGGTCCATCGAACTCGGCTCTAATGAGGCTACTGTAAGCTCTAAGACTTTAGCCGAGCCTGGAGTTACATTCTTTCTAGTAAGTATTTTATGAAAATCTTCTTATCCTTTACCTCGAGCTTTTGTATCCTTGTGGACGCGAGCTTGGACAACTAATTTGCAGCTGAGTTTTTTATCTAAGGGATCTTTGTGATGGTCTACGAAGGGAAACCAGCTAAGAGATTCCTCACTTTCTCTAAATATCTTGCCATAGTGTCATCTCTAGCCTCATATTTACTTCGAACTTGCTGAATGATAAGCATCGAGTCCGAGAAGACTTATGGGTGCTCGACACCGATCTCCTTAACTAACTTAAGATCGGCTATTAAGGCTTCATATTCGGATTCGTTGTTGCTGGTATTGAACCCAAACTTAAGGGCATAGTAAACTATGATCTTGTGTAGTCTGATCAATACAAGACATACACCTTCACCATCTGAGATGGATAATCCATCAACATGGAGAGTCTACACCAGTTTGTCATCTCTTAGTGGTGCTTCCTCCTCTCCTGTATATTCAACCATGAAGTTGGCTAGTACTTGTACCTTATAGGCCATCCATGGTTGATACTGGATTTTGTATACGCTCAGCTCCATCTAGATACATCAGGCTTCTACAGCATTGTACGTAATGGCTGGTTTGTAAGTACAATAATTTGGTATGCCTGGAGGCAAGGCCTAAGCCAATGTGTTAAGATAACGATAGCCAAGGCGAATTTCTCTACCCTGGTGTACCTAATCTCAAGCCCCTAAAGTATGTGGTTGACATAGTATATGAGCCTGTGCTCTCTCCCTTCTACTCTAACAAGTACAGACGAAAGTGCCTGATTACTAATAGCTAGGTACCAATATAAGTCTTCCCATGGGATAGGCTTGGAGAGGATTAGAGGGTGTGTAAGGAAGTCCTACAACTACTTAAACACTATCGCACACTGAGTAGTTCATTCAAAACTCTTAGGATTCTTAAGGATTTTAAAGAATTGAGAGCATCTATTTGCACTCTTAAAGACGAATCTACTCATCACGGCTACCATACCGATGAGCTTCTATATGTCTTTTACCAAGGAGGGGGGCTTCATGTCCCCGATCACTTATATCTTTTTAAGGTTGGCCTTGATTCCTCTTTAAGTAACCAGGAAGCCTAGAAATTTACTAGAGCTGACCCTAAATACGCACTTCTAAGGGTTCAACTTCATGTTATATTTCCTTATCTGGTCGAATGCTTCCTACAGATCCTTGACATGATTGTCGGGCTTTCTGCTCTTGAATATATGCCATCAACATACACCTCTATGTTTGGCTCAAGTTGGGGCTTGAACAACTTTGTCACCATTCGCTGATATGTTGCCTTAGCATTCTTAAGGTCGAAGGGCATGAGCAATATGTACCGAAGTCGGTGACAAAAAAGGTATGGAATTTGTCCTTTGGGTCCATCTTTTTCTAATTATAACCTAAGAAGGCATCCATGAAGTTGAGCAGGGCATGTCCTGATGTGGAGTTGACTAGTTGGTCAATCTTAAGGAGAGGGAAGCAATCTTTCAAGTAGGCTTTGTTAAGGTCGGTATAATCGACACATATACACCACTTCCTGGACTTCTTCTTGACTAAGACTACATTTACCAACCTTATCAAATACTTCTCCTCTCTTAAGAAGCCAGCCTTAAGCAGCTTCTTCACTTCTTCCTCTATTACAACCTATCTTATAGGCACAAAATGTCTCTTCTTTTGTTTGATAGGTCGCATGCTGGAGTCAACATTAAGGCTATAGGTTACCAGGTCTAGAGAGATCCCAAGCATGTATGATGCTAACCAGGCAAAATCTATCTAAGTTAGTCCGCAAGAGGACAACTATCTCTTCCTTTACCTTAAAAGAGGTCTTGATTCTAACCCTGGTCGTCTGGTTAAGTGAGGCACCAATTTTCACCTTCTTTGTCTTTCCACCTGGCTTGCCTCTCTCATCCAGCTTCTCCTGTTAGCTGGTCTCCAAAGCAAAAACACCATTTGCTTTTGTAGCCCTAACATAAAGCTCTCAAGAGAGCTTCTAGTCGCATCTACAAATTCCCACCTTAATGGGGGTCGGGAACTTAGCCTTCAAGTAGAGGGATGAGGTGACAACTCCAAATGCATTCAATCGCAGTCGTCCCAAGTGACTATTGTAAGGGGATAGGTAGTTGACTACGATAAACTCCACTAGTCATTACGTGATGTTGTCATCATCGTTAAGTTCCATGTTAAGGGTGATGATTCCCTTAGCTCAGAGAGTACTCCCATTGAAATTGATAAGATTATCGTAGTAGGGCTTCATATTCACAAGCAACTTGCTCCTCATCCTTTCGTAGGTATGTAAGAAGAGGATGTTAGTGAAATTGTTAGTGTTTACCATAATCTTAAGGACCTCGAAATTAGCCATCCTTGCCCCTATCATAAGGGCATCTTAATGAGAGGTGTCTACCCTTTCTAAGTTCTCATTAAAGAAAGAGCTACAAGTGTTTACCTTCTATCTGTTCTCTTTATTAGTCAACACCTCAGACAAGGCATTAATAGAGCTACTGGTGTTTAATCGACTCCCTAGACATAGCCCTCCAATAATTATATTGATCACGTCGTTGGGGGTCAATCATTATGACAATCTTCATTATGCCCTACTCAAATACTCTCGATCCACCACCTTCGAGGTGCCTTACCTTCATCATCATCGAAACAATTGCCATTCCTCCACTAAGCGACATACTCACTAAAGAAGACCCACTGAATAGCATATTCAATTTTGTTTTTCAAATGGAAGCATTTGTCTATGGTGTAGCCGTGGTTGTGGAACTAGCGGTACTTGTTCGGGTTCTGATAGCTGGGATTCCCCTTCATCTTGGGGGGCTTCTGCAGCAAGCCTCTATTATGCACCTTGGCAAAAACCTCTATTTTATGCTAGGTATAGATGGGAGGGGGAAGTAAGTTCTACTCGACTCGACGCTTCTTACTGCTCAAGCTTTCCTCCGCAACTCTGCTCAATGCCTTGCTACCGAAGCGATCCTTGATGAAAAATCTCTCCTTGTCCTTCTTTCTGCCTAACCTCTTTTGGTCCATGTTGCGCCTAATGCAACTGGCATGAATGTTATCCTCTTAGTCTATGTATTTGTAAGCCTTATTCTAGAAATTGGATAGGGTCTTTGGCTTGGTCTTCACAAGTGATCGGAAGAAGTCTCCTAAAGGTCATATGCCAAGTTATACGACATGCACTGCTACTCCCTCATCCAACTGAGGTATCTTGATTACAGCATTGTTGAATTGGGCCACATATTCACATAAAGTTTCACCCTCACTTTATCTTATCAAGTACAAGGACAACGTGTCCTTAGACAACATATCAAATGAGCTAATGGAGTTCTTAGGAAGATGGCTAAACCACGTCCGAGCTGCTTTTGGCAAAGTCCTTAGGAAAGCCTTACACATGATGGCATCCCCATGACTATGGAGGTTCATAAGGGTAAGAAAGTGGAGGAGGTGATCATCAGGATCACCGGTGTCACCGTATTGGTCTAAGATAGGAAGCTTGCTATTCAAAGGTAACACTTCATCTTGGACACCCTTAATGAAGGGTATTTTGTTGTTGGTGACCAGCCCAACGTCGTCAATTGCCTTACTCTCCTGTTGCTCAAAGAGCCTCTTTACAATCACACGGAGCTCATTGAGGTTAGCATTGTCTACTGGATGAGCTCGACATACTGTAAAGTATACCAATGCTCCATGGGAGTTAACCACCTACTCATTGCCAACCATGGTACAGTTACATGTGGCCACAGACCGTACTTGTTGTTCTTGCACTAGGGGATCAAGTTGTTGATCCCTATTACTCTACTACTGCTGCTATTGTTGGTTGTACCCAGTACGAGCATCGAATGCTTCCAATGGGTAGCTTCGTGTAGTATGTCTCTCGGCATCTTCTAGGCGAGCGCAAAGCAACCTATTTTAGGCAACAAATTCCTCAAGTAGGTGCTTCGAGCGCTTCAGATGTTGTTCAAGTGTTTCCCTAAGTAAGGGTTGGTTTTCAACATGTCGGTTCACCAACTAGTAGTTTTCTAGGTTATCAATGCAAAACATGATGGTAATCAAAGGTGGTGTTTAAGTGAGTGTTTAGTGTGTATTCGATTAGGAAATTAGATCGGTTTCCTACAAACGACGCTAAATATCGTCTTAAGATATTGGTTGGTAAAGATTTGATTGGGATTGGTGTAGTTAGATAAGCCTACAAAACAAGTAACAATAAGGGCCGCTAGGATATTATCCGATATGGCCACTCTAATACTTAAGTTAATCGTGTATAAGGGAGAGTACAAGTACTCAAAGGTAGAATATAGGCTATAGTATGCAAAGTATCAAGTAATTTACTATTGAGTTATGGCTTTATATTTATAAAGGAGTGGAGACGATAGTTGGAGAGGAAATCATGGGTAGAAACCATGTCTACAAGTATGGGATGGTAGAGCCATGATGTTTGACATGTTTCGCAAATGTAGGAGATAGTTGTTAACTTAGTTATTTACCTTTATTCGATGTTTTCTAGTTGTTAGGGGTTTCTATAGCTAGATAGGCCGTATGCTAGGCTTAAGCTGAGGTTAGCTATGAAGGGAAGGCCGAGACTTCAAGGGACGCAGCCCAAGTTGTAAGCCTTATTAAGTCAACACAAGTTTGAGGGGTTCATGTCCAAAAAGCTCTATGAAAATAATGATAGTAAGTAGTTTCAAAAAATACTTCCATGGATTTCTCGCTTTTTCTTTATATTTATGCATCTCAATAACAGGGTATCACTCCAAATCACTTCCTAATCAAATCTTTACCCTTCTTTTATGTAATTGATGTCATCTATCCCTAAGGAGTGAACTTTATAAAGCCTTATCGTAGATGCACGCCCCTATTGACATAGTATATACAAAGAAAGGAATTCAAATCTGTATTATTATTGGATAATTGTTCGCAAAAAATAAGAAAAGAAGAGAGGAGATATCTATATCTAAAAAGAATCCCTAAAAACGCCTAAAATATCTTTAAAATATCGCTTAAAAAATAAAAGAGCCAGTAACAGGCTTTTAAGGGTGTTTTTCAAGTCCAAGATGGCATTAATCAAGGTTATTTGGCTTGCTTTACTATAATTTTCAAAAATCAATTCTCAAAAACATATAATAAAAAGAAAAATTCTTCCTATATTAAAAGTTATGTCCGTTTAAATGTAAAAGAAAACTGTCTAATTTATTATGTTGACATTACTTATCCTAAAAGGATGCTTGATGCTTAAAAGGATCGATATCAAATATTTTACAATATGCTGTATTAATTTCTCCATAGAGACTGGGAAATGCATAAACATATGCACATAAACATATCATGACCACATTGGCCATATAATATTTATTATGGAGAGTGGTTTCAGTTTGTCTTCCCGATCCCGTTTTCCTGCTAATCTAGACATGTCATGACTCATAATGGATGAATCCAAATGATTTTAAGATTTATCATTTTGAGCTTAAAGATTAAAAGCGCACCACTTGCTAGTGTAATTTTCAACATTATTTGCATACTATATCTTTTTATATAAGGAAGTATTATTCCATCACGTACTTATTTAATTTATCGATTTGTTTTACATCTCTTTTATACGAATTTAGCAAGACACACATTAGAGCAAATCAACTATGACTAGCATTACCGGCCCATGTTGCATTAACAAAGATAACTATTAATGGACTCTTCTATTATCAATATTTTTTAACAGCTTTTATATATATAAACTTTTTTTTTTCCATATTTCCAATTGTTCTTGCTCCTCCATGTAATTAACTATGTAAATATTTTGTAATTATGAACCTATTATTGTTAAACCTGCACATGTATCGAGAGTGCAACATCTACTAATAAGGAAATTGGATAAGGAAATCTTGATATTTTGATTACTATGTGTTTGTGTATGTGTACAATTTTTTATGCATTCTTAAAACCATTTGTGCATAGTGCTTTTTTCTTTATCCATAACAAGTATAATACAATTCAGTGATTGTTTTATATTTGAAATTTAATTATATCATTGTATTTAATTTTTATACATATATAGCAAATGCATGTCAACTTATCTGAATATAAATGTAACATAGGCTATAAGCAAAAGTATAGCTATATGCAATATAAATAGCCATCTACATGTAACATGGAGTCAAATAACCAGGAAAGAATGGAGACCGAACTCCATTACTATTTAAGCAAACGAGAGCAAAGAAATAAAAATAAGTTTCAAAGTAAAATATTTTTTAGATAATAAATTAAATATATTTGTCGTACAAGACTTTCAAGGATGGAAGATACTTTTTATTATTGAAATAATATCTAAACGCTTAAAAGGAGAAGGTTCGTTATTGGGAATAAGATTTGGACCAGAAGGAATCTCTTTCAATGGATAACCATCGTGAATAGGAACTGGAACTGGAACTGGAGGAACCTTTCTCAACGGTTGACCTGGAGGAACCTTCCTCATTGGTTGACTGTCGTAAGTAGGCTTTGGATCTAGTGGGACCTTTCTCAATGGTTGATTATCATGATTAGGCTCAAGACCTTGGAAGGACCTTTCTTATCGGTTGACTATTATGAATAGGGTTTGGACCCGATGGAGCCATTCTCAATGGTTGGCTATCATGATTAAGCTCTGGATCTGAAGGAACATTTCTCACCAGTTGACTATTATGAATAGGCTCTGCACTTGGAGGAACCTTTCTCAACACGAGCATTTTCAAAGCTACGGGGTGGCAGGATATTTGAATTAGAGAGTAAACCTTCTCGTACCTATAAAAAAATTTAATCAAATTTCAGAAAAAGGGAGTATTAAAACATTTACTGGAAATAGACCAAAGGAAATTAGTTATAACAACATACATACAAACATATACCTTAACATTATCGTACACATATGAAGTGGCTTGCATGAATAAGAAGCACGAGAGTATTAAACCACTTATAAACTTAATCTTCAACTCCATATTTTTCATGAGAATAAGTAAACTATGGTTGTAAAGCTTGGCTACTAAAACTATTATATTTCTGTACGCAGCTGGATAGTGCACGACTATATGAAAAAAGAAGTGAAGCATCTATATATATTATATTAAATGCAAGTCTTTATAAGGAAAGTATAAAAATCTATATATAATATAATAGAGGTATGGCAAAAGAAGCATTATTTGACCAAATGTTATGGCAGGATTGAAAAATAAAAGAGAGAGAGAGAGGAGGAGATGGAAGAAAGTAGAAAGAGAGTGGGGAAGTCAAACCAAGATGAATTTGTAGCTTGCTTCCAATTCTGGTCTGTGCGAAAATTATAAAATCGGATCCTTGATTTGATTTATATATAAATTAATTGCATAGTCTGTTGTTTTTATGGATAGATAACACAACTTACCATGCTAAATAACCACCACCCATTAACCTTCACCCTACAACCACCTAGGTTAAGCCCCTAAGATTCTTTTGCCTTTTTTTTTTTTTTTTTTTTATAACTTCTTTACTATTTTATATAATTAAATATATTTAATAGTATTAATTCATTAAATTAATTATTATCCATCAGTCAAAAGCTGGCACGTATCCTTTGACTGCTAATAGTAGCAAATAGAGACAAAAAAACAAGCATTCAAAATTTCAAAAATATGAAAGAATACATGTATGCAAAGTGATAAAAACCGAAAGAACATATATGTAAAGTGAAATATACCTTTTATAAAATAATGAAATGAAAGGTAAAAAGAAAATTAAAATACAATAAAATTACGATAATATACCACTTTCAAATCAAATTTTTATCCTTCTTTTACGAAATTGATGTAATCCATCCTCAATGAGTGAATAATATTACGATGTTTTGTATTAATATTAGTCCATATTATGTATCCGGCTTCTAAGCTTGATGCTTCAAAAAGATCAATATCAAAGAAATTACGATGAGCTGTATTAGTTTCTCCGTCGAGAGTGGGGAAGGCACTAAAATAACATACATACATACATAGACATATTATGACCGCCTTGACCATATAATATTTATTTATAGAGATTGTTTTCAGATTTTGTTTTCGTGATCCCATTTTCCTACTAATCTAGACATATCTTAATGGGTTCATCCAAACGATTTTTAGATTTTCATTCCAAGCTTAAAGATTAAAAGCGAACCACATACTAGTGTAATTTTCGAGCGTAAGCTCCCTTTCAGGATTTTTTTTTTTTTTTGTCTTACTTCATAATGCTAAAAGAGAACCAAATCATTTGTTAATGATTTAAAATAATCAATTTAAAAGATATGGCTTGATAAATAAATGGCTTCGATGATAAAAGTTATTCAGTCACTTGATAAAAAATAAATAAGATAAATTTATTTAATATATATATAAATTTTGCTAATGAAGTATCCACACACAGTAAGTGTAAATATAATTATATGTAATCTATAATATTAAAATTATCTTCTAATTTTTTGGCATATTTTTTTTTGTATTATTATAAAAAATAAATTACTTACATTTTTCTGCAGTCTCACAAATTAAAAAAAAAAATGTGGCAAATAAATTGTATAGTAATAATGGAAAATATTAAATGCATTAAAAATATAATAGTCAGTTTGTTGTACATATTGAAAATTGATTTAAAAGTACCTTCCTTATAAATTGTATAAAGACACCTCCCTTTTAAGAAATAAATAATTAATGCTCTTTTGTAGACTCACAAATCAAAGAAAACATGGCAATTGAATTGTAGAATAATAACGGAATATATTAAATGCATTGAAACTAGGGAAAGAAAATTACTATTGTATTTTTTTTAAGAACAATCCTAAAATAGGGCTTCATAAAAAATAGTCTTAACAATATCACTGTTAAAATCAGTTTTTAAAAATGCGAATTTAAAACAAATTGAAATCAACTTTTTAAAAGTCGAATTTAAACAATAAACTTAAACAAGAGCTGATTTTTGTAAAGTTAAAAATAATAATATAAAGATAAATTATAAGTAACAGAGTTTGGTGTAGTGATTGGTAAGGTATCGGGTTTGAGTTCCAATAACATCATTTTATTTCATTCTCTTTATCGTGTGCATGTGCAAAAAGTAGGCTCCTTCCTACGATAAGATTCCAACTCAATTCTCCAAGTTAGTAGCCACACAGCCAATCTACTAGACCGCAAGATGATTTTAATAATAATTTGCAATAATTAAATTAAAATCGGATTTGCAAAAGCCAATTTTATGTCTATAAATGTAGAATCAACTTTTCAAAAACTAAATTCAATTGATTTTAAGTTCACATCTTCATAAACTAAGAACTAATTTCATCTGTCATATTTTTAGAATTATTTTCCAAAAGGCCATACTTTTGGGATTATGTTAAAAAAAATATTAATTTTCTTTTCCCTATTAAACTATGAGGCACTAAATATGTTAGTTGTTAACTGTTAAAATAGGGGTTCAACTTTAATAGTACAAAACAAGAAATATCTCACTTTCCTTATATAGGTGATTACATGTTTATCATTATTATTATTCACTATCTATAAGTATTTGTAATTAAGATTATTTATTCGTAGTCTCACAAATAAAAGGAAGGCATGACAATTATATTATACAATGATAATGTAATATATTAAATATGTTCTAACTATAAGACCCATAAATGTCAGTTGTTGATGATTATGAAAAAGAATAAAACGTTAAATAAACCAATTAAAGTACAAAATAAAATAAAAAAATCCTAAAATTTGACAATGAATATTCAATCTTTAACAATTTCCAAAGGTTACAAAATCCTAAAGCAAAACAAAATTTTGTATATCCAAAATTCATAAAGAATACGAAAAATAAAAACTATACATATGGCGAGAAAAAAAATACATAAAAATCTAATAATAAAAACTTACAAGTCTCGAAGAAACTACGTGATTTTCTTGAGTTAACTTTTTAATCACATCATCCAAAGCAAAAAAATAACAAATGCTATATGCAATAAGGCTAGCCAAAAAAAAAAAACAAAAAAAAACTATAAATCCTTAACTTATTCGGTGTTAATGTTTCGTTTCATAGTTTGGTTTAGCACATGAATTGAACTATTTGGTTTGAATCAAATCACACCAATTTTATAAAAATAAAAAATAGAAAAAAGAAAGAAAAATCATAGTTAGAACCATGAAAATTGTCCTCCAAACCATCATAAAGAGGTTTAGATTGTATGTGCCCAAACCGGGGATTGGTAACTAATCTCCTTGGTGACGAACTTGCTATTAGGCCTTTCATTTCTCATTTCTCAACAAAGGCGAAGATTGGCTGGCAGAATACTTGATACACTCCAATAAGATGGATCACTATGACAGCATTTGCAATATCAAGAAGCCAAAAAGGATTATAGAAGCCAAAGCCTGTCAGGAGATTTCCTAGTATCGAATGGACTATTGTTTTTCTTACAATAGTTTATTATTTCCCCTTTCCAATACTTTTAAGTTTTAACTTTTAATTATCAGGATTTACTATAAAAAAAAAAAGAAAAGAAAAGAAAAGAAAAGGGTGTTCAAACTGCTAACCGAACCGTATCAAATTATTTGATTTTAGGTTTGAAATATTTATGAACTAAAACGTCTGGTTAGATTCTGTTTGAAAAAAAACTCAACCATTAATTTTACGTTCAATTTCATAGAAGGGACAAACTGTATCGAACCAAACTGTGCCTACCTCTATATTCGATTGTAAGAAATAAAATAAAAATACAACTATCTTAAGTTAAAATTATAAAGAGAAAACAAAACAATTTTTTTTAGAATTTTTTTAATCATATTGCTATATGTTTTCTTTATGCATATAAACTTGTACATCATTCAATTGAATTATAATCCATTAATTCTAAACTATAGGTTGAGAAAGAGAAAAATTGAGAGAAAAGAAAAAGTATTATAACATGTGCAATTGAATATTGACGATAGATAGGAGTTACTAAGGGACAAATTTTATAAAGAAATATTAAATAATAGGAACTTAGCAAATCTTCTTCATAGTTAATGCCATGCTATCAACTACTATTCATATATTATTAACATAAGATATTATTTTATTTTAAGAACATAATAGGGCATAAATGTTAAAAAACAATAATAATTGTATAATTTTTAAAAGTTAGCAAATTTAGTAGATTGTAAATAGTGGTTTTTAATAGTTGTGTTGTGGTTTTATTAGTTGTAATTGGAGGAAAAAATAGTTACTAGTAACAATAAGTAGATTTTAGATCATATAATTCTATAAATAGTGAAGTATCAATGAAGATTTGATAAGAAGTTTTCGACCAAATTCTTAGGTATCTCTTTCTTTGAAAGTTGGTAAAGAAATTGGCTATCTCGAAATAAGTTAATCATTTCATTCTTTTCATTAATTCCATCATTACCACACTTCACACCAACATCCACAACACAACTCTAAAGTCTATGCAAATTCAAATGCAAGAATTCATGAAAATATGCATACCATTACAACATTATGTATATGATTTGGAAAACTCAATTTTATACAAATTAGATGCCTCAATGGTTGAAGAGAAAAAAGTGCAAGAAGATAGAATGATGGGAGAAGAAGAGGATGTGGAAGCATGTCAGGAAGAGTGGCTTATCCTATAGCAAAATTAGCCTTCAATCGCATCTAATAAACATAGCTATATAAAAAAAAAATGTAGCAAAAATTTTTAACAATGTTTAATAAACATAGCCTTGTAATGTGGAGAAAGGTGCATGGCAGAATGTTTCACTACATTTCAAAGTGCAAACATGATATAGGTTTTGCCACATTTACTTGTAGCAAAAAGTTATAACCTTACCATATTTACACGTGACCAATAATATAAGTTTTGCTACGTTTCCACATGGTCAATAATGTAGATTCTACTACGTTTACACATAACTCAAAGTTATATACGTAAGTGTACAACTATAATATATCATGTCTATACGCAGCCAATAATGTAGGTTCTACTATGTTTATACGTAGCTAAAAGTTTAATATATAAACATACACCTACAATTTACCACTATTACACATAGTACATATAGTTGGTTCAGCTACGTTTATAAGTGGCAAAAGATTATTACCACCATGTGTACAATGATTTGCTAAGTGCAAACGTACCAAATCTACATTAAAGGTCATCTTTAAATATGTCCAATGATATTTAATACATCTTGTCTAAGATTTACTATGCTTGCATGTGGCTTATGGTATAAGTTTAGTCACATTTATATATGACAAAAAGATAATAAATGTATTTTCTCATATGATTTGCTATGTTTATATATAGCTAAAATTAAGTTATAGGACATGTGTAAAAGTGATAAAGCTTGTTAGGATATGATGGCCTCCCACTATTTTTCAAGATTGTTATTGCTTATATCCATCATTTCAGTCATATTTGTTTAACTTGTAATTTGCATCCATTGTTTCACTATACTTGTTTAGCCATAAGTGACTTTTTAATTACATACATCTAACATATGATTTATACCTGTTTCAATCATACAATTGAATACTTTGTAAATCTATCTTATTCCATCATAAGTGGCATTTAAAACTTCAAATACTAACAATTCAAAAAGTGCTTGAAACTTAATTAAATACTAATAATATGTCTTCACACAAACATACTATAATATACATTACTAAGAGTTTATGACAAGATTCATATCCATACTGTAAACAAAATAAATATATTTAAAATATAGATCAAAGTGTTTTGAAAACTTCATTATTTCTAATCTTAGACATCATATTAGTACTTGTTTAAAAATCTATATATCTCCTTAATTTTCCTTACTTCTTCTAGAATCTTCATCAACCTTACCATTGCTTGCATCTAGAAGTCATGTTATATCATATATAAAACAATGAGTAATAAGCAAATGTAATTATATTCAAAAAATAAACAAATAACTATAGGAATTGTTTTTAAACCTTACTTGAATTATTAGGAAAATCTACAACATGTTGTTGGATAAGTTGAGTAAGCTGAGATAACTATAAAGCAATTTCACATTTGCACTCATTTTACACATATGTTTGTTTCCAATTGTAAATAAAAAATACAAAAAAGCAAACATAGCAAGAAAAAAAATAAACTTCAATGTTTAATTAAAAGTAATAGAAAGAGACAAAATTATAACAACAAACTTCAATTTTTATATGATCATAAATACTGTCTTCTATCATTCAATAGTAAGTAAAGACATTACATACACTCTCAACTTATTATAAATATACACATACCTTACCGCAAAAAACACATATTTGTCATCTCAATATGGCATAACCTTAAATAACAAATGTATCCAATAATATCAGCATACATACTTACGCTTTCTTCATAAGTCTAAGAATAACAACATATAAAGTAGACTAACAATAGACAAGAAGATGGTATCAATAGAAAAAATATAAAAACTACCAACATGGTCTATTATTACCAAAGTATACTACTCTTATAATTGAACAATTTATATTCATAAATAAACCAAAAAGGAAGGTAGGTGAATATACACACAAAATCCTTTAAAACTAGAGTCTTGACTTAGCTCTTCCATAGACTGTTTGACCAAATGGTTAGAACATTGATCTCCAAATCCAATCACAAAAAGTGTCCATGTAACAAAACTAAATGGAGAAACAAACTAATGAAAAATATAAATTATGTCAAGATAACATGTTAATAAGAATATATTCTAGGATCATGCAAAGATAAACACAACTTACATGAATTAGCGAAGAAATTAAAGCAAATTGTAAAATTTTTTTTAGATAAGTTCAAAAATTATAACTTTCAAAAAGACTATTTTGAGATTTAGAAAAAGCAAATAAGAAAGGTTAAACTTCTATGATACACAACAAGAAAAGAAAGCTAAAACTTAGAAGAAAAAAAACAAAACAAAATGGAAAGCTTAACTTTTGGTATTTGCAAACATCCTTAAGGAGAAGAGTTTTCAAGTAAATGACTTCCCTAACAAGAGTTATGTCATTATTATATAACAAGGGTTATCAAACTAAATTTTGTTTGCAAATAACATAAATTACACATGAGATCATAAAAAGGAAGTTGAAGTTATTTACCCCATTAATATGAGAAATAATGTAATTTGAAACGTTAGTCTAACAAGGCTATTAAAATGACATAATTGGGAACTATTATAAAAAACATAAAACACTCAAGCCATGAATAGCATCACATCAATTTACCTAATGAGATAAAGGAGTTGGAGAGTATAAATACCTCATTTTTGTCCCCCTTTTATTTTTCAAAATTGGTTAAAGGGTCATAAAGTAAGAAAAATACAAAAAAAAATAAAAAATAAGATATTTTTGAAAAAATACAAAAAAATAGAAAAATAAGAAAACCCAAAAATATGGAATTTAGGAAAATACAAAAAAAAAAAATAAGAAAATAGGAAAAAGCACAAAAAATAAGAAATTTAGAAAAATTACAAAAAATGGAAATATTTAGAAAAATATATAAAAAATTTTGAAAAGCTGCAAAAAATAGAAAAATTAGGGATTTAGAAAATAATAAAAAAAAATTAGGTAGTTTAAATAGAATAGATTTTTAATTTAAATAAAAAACCATTGGACCTAAGTTTAGATTTAAATCTAACTTAAGCTAACCTAGTCCATATATGCAATTTAATTACACATATAGATAAGGTTTAGGTCAACAGTCTAACAGATATGCTTATAAACATTGCATTTGGGTTTGGTATGGAGATCGAGGGTTCAATTCTCATCGAAGGCAGAAAATGCTTTTTATTTTATTTTTTCCCTACACTCCATGTATTGCTACATGTTAAGGCCTTATTAAGCTACATATCTGACCGTAACACTTGGCACGCTACAATTGGCCTTAATAACAAATTTTCTTTTCCCTCATTTTCTTCTCCCCTTTCTTTTTCTTCCCTTCACTTTCTCATTTTAAAAACAAATAAACAATAAAAAAAAGGACAAACATGGACACAAGAGGGTGGAAATTCATCATACACAAGGAGAGTAGGGGGGTTACTTTAAAAAAAAAAAAAAAGAACACACACACACATGTAAGGACTTCTCTCTCTCGATTTTCTCTCTCTCTAGACTCTCTTCCTCTCTCTCTCGACTAACTTCTCTCTCTTTCTCTTAACCAACCCACTCTTATACACATCAATGACCACCCTAAAAGCTCTAACCACTGACCTACTACCCACTCCAAACCCCGAACCATCCACACACAGCCACCCTCTCGGTTCTCTCTCTTCGCACGATCTCTCCTCATACGACCCACTATCATACAACATCATACTCATAAAGACAGCCACCCCAAACGACCCATCTTGATCACTGCACAACCCCGTACTCTCTACCCTTACCCACTAACTCTATCTCCAATGCGCTCGCATACACTGCTACAGAACAACCCACAACTAAACACTCTCACATAACCCTAACCCGGACATAATACGACACCAACTATACCCGAACCAACTTGACTCTCTCGACTCCTTCTCTCTCTCTCCAAATACCATTACAAACAACCACCTTCATCCTCCAACCAACAAACAACGGCAGTAGCAACAAGCTATGGGCACCGCACGCGTTAGCTACCACAACCTACTCCCTCTCCTACCATCTACCGAACACACCACACATTACCATCACTTCCTTTAGGTACCACCCAAGCACTGACCACCAGCAAACCGCCACCCTAGGCATTAGCGCTTGGGCAACCTACTATCTTCAATCCAATAGCATTAAAGGTAGCTTTCCCCGCTTGTTTTGGCTACCGAAACAACCTCCATGGCACCATTTTAGTCGCTACCATCATCTACACAAAAGTCGACCCAAATTTTACCCAATCTAAACCAAACTTGGATCCGAGACTCAACCCTCCAACCTATATTCACTACTTTTAACCCATACGCTCGAGTTTATTGATCTAGTCCAAAGCCCTTTGTTTTGGTATTGTTATGTTTCAATTTATTTATTCTTGTTGTTTTGTTTATTCTTGTAACTTATTGTAATAAAAAATAAATAAGGAAAAAATAAAAAAGAGAAAAAAGGAAAAAAGAAAGAAAAGAAGAGGAAGTATTTAGTATACTTTTTTTTAATTTTAACCCAAAAAAATAAATATAAATAAAAATAAATAAATAAACAATAAAAAATAATAAAGTCACCATATCACTTAGAAAAATTATTTTTTCAAAAAGAATGAAAGTAATTTATCGTTTTTTATAATTAGAACCATATTTAAAATTTCTCAAAACAAAGCCTTAATTTGGACCCTTAGAAAATTTCCTTAAATAAACTTAAAACGGGTAAAAAACATAAACCCAACCTTTTTTGAAAACTAAAATCAATTTAACCCGCTAAAGTTTTAAAAAAAAAAACGAACTATAAAAATCTGATTCTGAATAGCAAGTACGTAGGCATTCGTACGCAAGTACAAGGCAACTTAAAATATTGCAAGTTTCATTTTTTCCATTTTTATGAATATTTGTGTAAATTAATTAAATTAGTTGTGTATAATATGATTAACTGTTTAGAAACCAAAAAAGGGTATTATTTGAAAAGTAAAGTTAAATTCGGAAAGTTAAAAAAGTGATACTTGCTTATGGTTTAATAGGATAGCCCTCAGATCTAGATCTCATATTCTAGAAAACAGTTTTAAAAACTGGTCTTATCAATAGACGAGTAGCTAAGTTATAACCAATTTACCTAATTAGTTATAACTTAACTTTTTTTCCTAACTTTGGTCGGGTGGCAACTCCAAGGTATTTTTTTCAAAATACAAAAAATCAATTTTCTTTAAACCCTAATCAAGGTTCAATATTAAATAGGTAGAGTTTAGTACTGATCAATTTAAAGGAAACCTAATTTATAAAAGAACCAAGAGGGAAAAAACCAAGCTCGATGGCTTGGCAACTCCACTAGGGATCGTCAAGAAGGTTAACCACTTTAAAACTTTCCAAAACTAAATTTGCTTTTCATAATACCTATGTTATTTGTTCATTTGTTTATTTATTTATTTGTATGTTTATTTGTTCATTTGTTATTAATTCCATGTACATACTTAGCTTTAATTATCATACAATATGCATTGAGACATGGGGGGAACATTTGTTACATTAAAGATGCAAGGTAGATGTGATCAAACTCAAGCTGTCTTAAGACTCTAGGAAGGAGGCCATTGTGTAAGTTCTGGGCATTGTAGGGTAACCACCATTTAGAGCCGATTAGGCCACCCTACTTAAGCTCATTATGACCAATAAAAGTATCTTCTAAAAACAAGTGAGGTCACAGAGCTTAAAGACCTTTTAGAACCTACCATAACTGTATATACTCTCCTTTAAGCTTGAGTTAATATACTACACTTAAGAAATTGCAACCCTGTTAATCGTTCAAGAGTTTTAATGCAATCAAGCTTTTGAAAATTATAGTAGGGTTGTAACATAAGAAGTAATGTATTAACCCAAACGACCCTAACATCTATATATTTCCACATTTTTTCTTTTGTTTCATTGATGAATAATTCTTGTCATAAAATGTGTAGATTTAGGATGGCAAATAACCAAGCAAATGATTAGGTGAACGATAGGCCACTGGACATCTCTAGAATTTGTGAATAGATGCTAAAAGATGAGATTCCTACTTGAAGGAAAAGCTCAAGTGTTCTAAGGCTCACAACCAAACCTTAAGGTCCCTTTTAGCATAGGTCTTTAGGTATATCTATGAGATGATAGAGGATCTTAAGGCTTATATACGAGACTTCATATAGGGTTTTTTCCAATTCAAATCTAAGGAGTATAGAATAAAGTTTTAGCTTAAATGTTAAGATGTCTGCCTTTGTTTCTGTATTCTGATCTCTTTCAAAATAATGAAGTTCTATTTTGTTCATTGTTCTTCATTCTTTAAGATTTTTGTTTTTGTAAATAGTCCTTTAATAAGCATCTATCTAACTACTATTCATTATCATTGAGGGAAATGTAAATAAAATCTCATAGACTTCTAAATAGCACCTTAAAAAAATCACTATCCTTATTTGTAAATAATTTTCTTGTTTTTTAAACAATAAAAATTTATCTTTCTCTCTCTTAAAAAAATAAAAAAAAGGGAACAAAATTTGAAAAAATAAAATTGAAAAACTAATAACGGCTATAAATCCTTATGGGCTCAAGAAGCTAACACAAGCTCAAGCCTTTGGCCCACTCAAGTAACCTACCCAAATACTTAGTTTCCAACCCACACAAGACCCCTCGATCTATTAAAGAAGCCAACACATGCCCCTTGGCCCATTCAACACAAACACTAGTCTCTTAGCCCATTCAATCCAAACACCAACCTTAGGCTCATTCAGCCATTCAACTTAAAACACAAACCACTTGGCCAAGCAGCCAATCTGAACACGAGCCACAGCCCATCAAGGTAGTTGACCCAAATACAACCCTCAACCCCTAAAGGTAACCAAGCTAAGCTAAAACCCTTAGTTTATTTAAAAAAAAAAAAAAAAAACAAGCTTAATCATAAATCAAGCCAAAACACAAACTCAAATCCTAGGGTATGATTTAAGAAACCGAATGGCAAAGCCAATCTTTACCCTAGGAAAATAAATATAGATTCCTCCTTAAGAAATCAGCAACTCACCTTTTGAAAAGTTTAGGATGAGAAGAGGCAAACTATATCTTATACACCAACCTGAAACACTTTGAGAGTTTAGCGACATAATAGTAAGGATACCTTGGACTCATTCCTTAAAGGAGGTTTACTTTGAAAGTGATACATAGATTAAAATGAAGTTAGGCATTTATTTTCAAATCCTAAACACAATTATCCTTTGTTAACCTCATTAGACCAATTTGGAGAATTTTTTAAATTTAAACCCTGTCAAGAACCACCCCACAATAAGGCAATTTGAAAGTTAGGGTCATTGATTAGGAAATAGGGGTAAATTTGGTTTATGCTTGCTTGAGTAACATTAATTCAAAAATGATCTTTATTTTTTATAAATTATTTTTCATTAAATGAAGAAGAGCCAATTCCTTTTCAAACATCTCAAGCTTATACACTTCTTACGCAAGCCTATACACTAGAAATCCATGAGTTTAAGGCCATGAATCGTTTATAAGGCAAAAACTCGGCAATGGAAGCAATTACTCTTGGGGCCAAGGGAAAAGAGAGAATAGTAAGGGATAATGGGGCAAAGCAATTAAAAAAGGAAAGGAAAAAAAAGAAGAAGAAAAGAGGCCAAAGAGTTAGGCCCGAGCGTAAGACAAAAACTTTAAGAAATATTTCACATCCTAATAGGGGCAACATAACTGAATCAAAAGGTAGGGAATTCGAGCCCAAAAAGCCTTAATTTTTTTAAATCTAAGGCCCTAAATCACGCTTCAAAGTTCGGAAAACCAAAATCTCTATATCTACTCTAACACTCTGAAGCCTCTCTTACTTGTATTAAATCATATAAGGCCTCCCCGCCTACAATACCACCCTTATACAGTAAAAACTCTTCCAATCTTGAAAGATAATCTATCTTCAATAAAAGTTGTTTTTGAAACCGAGGCAAGCATACTTCTAATTTTTTTTCCTAAGGTTTTTTACTTGTACGCTCAGGTTAAATAAAAAGTATTTCTTCCAAAATAGGTTTTCTCATTAGTCCTTTTTGAAACCTTTGGACCAAAAGCCTACATTCATAATTTAGAACCAAAAAAGACCTAACAGATTGATCAAAGCGTATCAATTGCAAAATAGATTGTAATTTTTAGAACAGAAGTCTAGAGCGAAATATAGATTGAGAGCTAGCAAGGAAGACCCCTTCGACTAAACTAATCATGGGTTACCTTTTTCTTAAAGAAAGGAATGTCTTGAAATCACAAAAGCCTTATGAGAAGCCCTAAGGTTAAGGACATTAAGAAACTCCACATGATTACCAAAGATAAGGGGTTATAAGATTGTTCCTTAAATAAAAATTTACACCCATTGGCAAAACTTTCAAAAACAAAAAAAAAAGGGAAAAAGAAAAAAGATAAGAGAGAGAAAGTAAAGACTTATCACAAGATTTTTGTCTAATCCATATCGGCTCGAGTAACCAAGCTTTCAATTCATCCATTTCCTTTTCAAGGTGGTCATTTTTTTAAAATTAACCTTAATAATCTAGATCATTATTTCCTAATTGTAGTTTTTAATATCCTTCAACTCTTTTCAATGGGCTAATCCCTATTTCCTTTTGCATAAATGGTTTTTTAACAATCTTCCTATAAATACTTTTCCAAGTTAAGAAGTTTTTTTAAAATCGATTGCTTTCCTTACTTTACTTCTTTAATCTTTCATCGAATTCCTCTTAAGGTTCAAGCCAGCTCTTAGAGCACTATCCCCTTTTTTATTCTTTTCAGGATTCCAACTAGCCTTTAGAGCGTTGTCTTGTCTTTCTCTTTTAGGATCCCAATCATCTCTTAGAGCGTTATCCCCTCTTCTATTCTTTGTAGGGACCTAACCAACCTTTAAGGCGTTGCCCCATCTTTCATCTTTGAGATTCCAGCTAGCCTTTAGGGCATTGTCCCGTCTTTCATTCTTAAGGTTCAAGCCAACTCTTAAAGTGCCGTCCCATCTTTTATTCTTTTATGGGTTCTAGCCACTCTTTAAGATGTTATCCCATCTTTCTAAGGTGTTAGCCAACTCTTGGAGTACTAACCTACTCATTTATTCTTTTTAAGGATTTAGCTAGCTTTTAGGGTGCTATCCCGTCTTTCATTTTTAGAGATCCCACTAGCCTTTAAGGACTTTTCTATTCCTTTAGCGACCCCATAGGGCGCTTCTCCTCATCAAATCTTCTTAGCGAGCCCATAGGGCGCTCTCTTTTACCAATTCCTCTCAGAATCTATTCCAAAAGTTAGGGTTACTACTCTCCTAAAGACGCTCCCACCTAAGATAGTCAACCTAAAGGAGTACATCCAAGTTTTTCTTGAATCAATTCCAAAAGTTAAGATTATTAATCCCCAAGAGACTCTCCCGCTTAGGATAGTCAACTCAATGAAGCACATCTAGGTTTTTCTCGAATCAATTCCAAATGTCAGGTTTGCTAGTTCCCGAGAGACACTCTCGCTTAGGATAGTCAACTCAGAGAAACACATCTAGGTTTTTTGTTGAATCGATTCCAAAGGTCAGGGTTGCTAGTCCATTAGAGATGCCCCCACCTAGGATAGTCAGCTCAAAGAAGTATTACTAGGTTTTAGCTTAGGGTCTTAGATAGCTCTAGGAGCACTTCGCTGGTCTTGGTTAGTTAGCTCATTAAGGCATAACTAAGTTTTCCCATTCTTTTTAGGGTTTTAGCCAACTTTAAGAGCACTTTTCCCGCCTTAGTTAGTCAACTCATTAGGGTACGACCAAGTTTTCTCGTTCAGTTTAGAGTCTTAGCCAACTTTAAGACCGCTTTGCCCACCTTAGTTAGTCAGTTTATTGGGGCACGACTAAGTTTTCTTCATTCAATTTAGGGTTTTAGCCAACTCTAGGAGCGCTTTACTCACCTTGGTTAGTCAACTCATTGGGGTACGATCCAGTTTTCTCATTCTTTTTAAAATCTTAGCTAACTCTAGGAGCACTTTACCTACCTTGATTAGTCAACTCATTGGGGTATGCCCAAGTTTTCTTATTCTTTTTAAGGTTTTGGTCAGCTCTAAGAGCGTTTTGCATACCTTAGTTAGTCAGCTCATTGGGGCATGACCAAGTTTTCATCATTCAATTTAAGGTCTTAACCAGCTTTAGAAGCGTTTTACCTACCTTAGTTAATCAACTCATTAGGGCACGACCAAGTTTTCTCTATCTTTTAGGGTCTTAGCTAACTTTAGAAACGCTTCACCTGCTTTAGTTAGTCAGCTCATTGGGGCACGACTAAGTTTTCTCTATCTTTTAAGGTCTTAGCCAGCTTTAGGAGCGCTTTGCCTACCTTAGTTAGTTAGCTCATTAGGGTATGATCGAGTTTTCTCTATCTTTTAAGGTCTTAGTCAACTCAAGAAGCGCTTTTGCCTACCTTGGTTAGTTAGCTCATTAGGGTATAACCAAGTTTTCTCTATCTTTTAGGATCTTAACCAGCTCTATAAGTGCTTCACCCACCATGGTTAGTTAGCTCATTAGCATATGACCAAGTTTTCTCTTTCTTTTAGAGCCTTAGCCTGCTCAAGGAGCGCTTCACCCGCCTTAGTTAGTCAACTTATTAGGGCACAACCAAGTTTTCTCATTCTTTTAGGGCCTTAGCTCAATGAGCGCTTTACCTGTTTAACCTTAGCTCGTCAACTCATAAAAGCCCGACCAAACTTCTTTCAGTCTTTCGACCAGCTCTTAGAGCACTATACCTCTCTTCACCAAATCTTTAGTAGATCGGACCTAAGATAGCTAGCTAGTAGTAGTACTCCTTAGGATAAAATCTACCCTTGGGGCAAAAATATTATCTCTTTTGTCTTTGTAACAAAGTTTTACTCAAATTTCACTACAAAGAGAGACAACTATAGATACCTCATTTTTCTCTCCTTTTTATTTTTCAAAATTAGTTAAAAGGTCATAAATTAGGAAAAATACAAAAATAAATAAAAAAAAATTAAAGAAAACCCCAAAAATAAGAAATTTTGGAAAAAAATACAAAAAATAGAAAAATAAGAAAAGCCAAAAGTATGGAATTTAGGAAAATACAAAAAAATAGAAAAATAGGAAAAAAAACACAAAAAATAAGAAATTTTAAAAAAATACAAAAAAATGGAAAAATTTAGAAAAATATACAAAAAATAGAAAAAATTAAGGATTTAGAAAATAAAAAAAAATTAGGTAGTTTAAATAGAATAGATTTTTAATTTAAGTAAATTTAAATAAAGTTGGATTAGGCTTAAATTTGAATCTAACCCAAGGTAACCTTATCCATATATACAATTTAATTGCACATATAGATAAAATATAGGCTAACAGCTCAACGAATAAACTTATAGATAATACATTTAGGATTGGTTTGGAGATCAAAGGTTTGATTCTCATCAAAGGCAAAGATTGCCTTTTATTTTATTTTTTCCCTACACTCCACATATTGCTACATGTCAAGGCTTCATTGGGCTACGTGTCTGACCGTGACACGTGGCACCTTACAATTGGCCTTGACAACAAATTTTCTTTCCCCCCATTTTCTTCTCTCCTTTCCTTTTCTTCCCTTCACTTTCTCATTTTAAAAACAAATAAACAATAAAAAAAAAAGGACAGATACAGATGCAAGAGGGGGGAAATTCATTTCAAGTTCACACACACACACAAGGAGAGTGAGGGGGGCACTTTTAAAAGAAAAAGAACACGCACACACATGTAAGGACCTCTCTCTCTCGATTTTCTCTCTGGGACTCTCTTCTTCTCTCTCTAACTAACCTTTCTCTCTCTCTTGACTGACCTTTCTCCCTCTCGACCAACCCACTCTCACATACATCACCAACCACCCTCAAAACTCTAGCCATCAACCCATTACCCACTCTAAACCTCGAACTATCCACACACGACTACCCTTTCGGTTCTCTCTTTCCAGCACAATCTCTCCTCACATGACCCACTGTCGCACAACATCACATACACAAACATAACCACCCTGAATGACCCATCCTAATCACCGCACAACCCCGCACTCTCTACCCTTACTTACTGACTCTCTCTCCACCGCACTTGTACACACTACCATAGAATAACCTACAACCAAACACTCTCACATGACCCCAACTCAAATATAGTGAGACACTAACTGCACCCGAACCAACTCTACTCTTTTAAACTACCCCCTCCTTCTCTCTCTCTCCAAACACCATTGCACACAACTACCCTCATCCTCTAACCAACAAACAATGACAGTAGCAACAAGCTATGGTCACCATACGCGTTAGCCACCATGACCCACTCCCTCTCCCACCATCCACCGAACACACTGCACATCACCATCACTTCCTTTAACCACTACCCAAGCGCCAACCACCACTAAACCACCGCTATAGGTAGTAGCACTTGGGCAAATCCACTATCTTTAATCTAATAATGACAAAAGTTGCTTTTCCTGCTTATTTTAGCTGCTGAAACAGCCTCCAAGGTGCCATTCCAGTCACTACCATCATCCACTTAAGAGTCAACCTGAACTCACCATTTGACCCAGATTCAACCCGGTTCGAACCAAACTTGGATCTGAGACTCAACCATCTAACCTGTATTCATTGCTTCTGACCCGTATGCCTGAGTTTGTTGATCCAGTTCGAAGCCCTCTGTTTTAGTTTTGTTGTGGTTCAATTTATTTATTTATTTTTTTTTATTTTTATTGTTTTGTCTATTCTTATAA
Organism: Lumnitzera littorea; assembly: GCA_024138015.1. Taxonomy (NCBI): domain Eukaryota; kingdom Viridiplantae; phylum Streptophyta; class Magnoliopsida; order Myrtales; family Combretaceae; genus Lumnitzera; species Lumnitzera littorea. The sequence continues at coordinate 96,489,515 of JAMXBB010000002.1, read as the reverse complement.
CTTATTGTAATAAAAAATAAATAAGGAAAAAAGAAAAAAAAAGGAAAAAGGAGAAGAGAAAAAAGGAAAAAATAAGAAAAGAAAAAAAAGAAAGAAAAGAAGAGGAAGTATTTAGTATACTTTTATTTATTTTTAACCAAATATATATAAATAAATAAAAATAAAATAAAATAATAAAATAATGATAAAAAATAATAAAGTCATCACATCACTTAGAAAAATTATTTTTTCAAAAAGAATAAAAGTAATTTATCATTTTTTAAAATTAGGATCTTATTTAGAATTTCTCAAAATAAAGCCTTAATTAGGACCCTTAGAAAATTTCCTTAAATAAACTTAAAACGGGTCAAAAATGTAAATCCGACCTTTTGTCAAAACTAAAATAAATTCAACCGACTAAAGTTTAAAAAAAAAAAAACGAACTACGGAAGTCCAATCTCGAATAGCGGGTACGTAAGTACTCGTACGCAAGTACATAGTAACTTAAAATATTGCAAGTTTTATTTTTTCCATTTTTATAAATATTTATGTAAATTAATTAAATTAGTTGCATGTAATACGATTAGCCGTTTAGAAACTAAAAAAGGGTATTATTTGAAAAGTAAAATCAAATTCAGAAAGTTAAAAAAGTGATACCCATTTAAAGTTTAATAGGATAGCCTATAGATCTAAATCTCGCATTTTAGAAAACCATTTTGAAAATTGGTTTTATCGATAAACTAGTAGTTAAGTTATAACTAATCCACCTTATTGGTTATAACTTAACTCTTTTTCCTAACTTCGATTAGGTGGTAACTCTAAGGCATTTTTTTCAAAATATAAAAATTAGTTTTCTTTAAACTCTAATCGAGAGTTAGTATTAAACGAATAAGGTTTAGTACTAATTGGTTTAAAAGAAACTTAATTTATAAAAGAACCGAAACGGAAATAACCAAGCTCAATAGAGAGTTTCCAATACATGTTGTAAAATTGCTAAAACTATATACATGTTAAAACCTATTGTAGATTCAGGGTGCAATTATTTTGCTAGTATGCATTGTACTTATAATCAAGAGAGCTACACTAAAGTCAAATTATAGTTGACCTGTTATTCCATATTTTGATCCTAGCTATGAAGAGTCAAAGATGGCATGATCCTTTACTCTGTACTAACATAAATTACTTGATTACTACAAAGATAATGTCTAATGCTATCACTTCAAAATCACATTGAATCTTAAAGGCCCGTAAGGCCATACTTATCCAACACATATGATATTAGATTATTCACAAAAATACATATATTTCATTATTTTAGTCACTATCATATTGAATTGAGGCAACCAATACAGTACCACACATTATTTAAAAACCATTTTTTCCTTCGCCAACTACATTAAATATTACAACAATTTAAAAAGGAAGGATTTGAATCTAGTCCATCTCTTTAAGAGAATAGTATTATCAAAGTAACTGTACAACTTATTTAATACTTAATCTAATTATTAAAGTAAACAAATAATAGTAATCACATATAATTACCATATTTAATTTAATGATACTATATAAAGTTACTTAGAATACCATTATACATTTGTAAATTGAAAAATATAAATAATGATTATATTTATGAGAAGATAAATAATTTTTTTAACAATATTTGATCTAATAACACAACTAATTGTTTTGATTCATTAAGTTATAACCCTTTTTTTTTTTACTGAAAAATTAACAAAGGATGAAAAAGAAAAAAAAATAGAAAACTATACTTTTAGTCCTCAAACTTTGTCGCTTTTTCTAACTAAGTCCTTAAACTTTTATTTTTTCTATCTTGGATTACCTTATTTGCCTAGCTCCTAGAGTTTCAATCTTCAAACTTTTTAAAATTTTTTAAAAGAACCCTTCGTTAATGGAAAAACTAATAATTCACTAACGGAGTACTTTTTTGCAATCTTTTAGATAATTTAAGGACTAAAATAGAAAAAATAAAAGTTCAATGACTCAATTAGTAAAAGTGGTAAAGTTCGAGGATTAAAAGTAAAGTTTTCTTTATTTTGCATATTCCGTTTCAAGATTTAAATTTAGGGAGTTTGTTTGACTAACTTTTAAGATCCTAACGTTTTTCTTGAGATTATTCATAAAATTTTTTAGATGCCCTTAATTTGAGAGTTCAAAATTCTACGATTGCAACTGATTAAGTCTTTTACATATTGTTCTAGATATTATTTTATTTAGTATTATATGTATTTTGTCATCTTGTTAAATTTTTATATTGTTAGCTTATGTCCAAGATCTTATTAATTTAGTTATAAAGTTTAACAATTTTCTTGTTTTTGATGGGTAACAAATAAAATTTGAAGATTTTAACTTTTATTTATATTTTATTATTTTCTCTTAAGTACCTAAATTTTCTAGGTTGTTTTAATGAATCCGTAACCTTAATGTACATTTCAAGATATATTAAATAAGTTTTTACACACATTCTAAATTTTTACTGCCAAAGTTCTATTTGCTAAATTCCAGGTCTCATTGTAGTTATCCTTCCAAGGTAGTTCGTGTTAGTGCACTTCAAAAAGTGATGAGTATTACATAGATGATGGCAACAAAATTTAATGGTAAGGAATAGTCATTATCAGGTATTGGAGGTGTTGAAACAAATGGTGATGCTATTGAATTCATTCTACTTAGATTATATATAGTTCAGGTATACACTTGTGTATGAAAAGTTTTTCACCTAGGTCGAATCAAGCAAATTTTCTAGACGTAACATTCAAGACCTCCAGATTTTGCAATGGATATTTTCAAACTTTATCTCTTTCTACTTCAACCTTGAGGATAAGATTAATTTTGAGTAAGAGAGAAATGGTTACGTTTTAAGAATATAATAGGGCATAGATATTAAAAATCAAGGGCTTTCTAACGTTAGACAATCTAAGCCATCTATTTAGTAAAACATAATCTAGAGCATTGGTTTTATTAAAATACTAGAACCTGTAACTTGAAGTATAGGTTAATAGGTTTTGAGAATTGAAAAATGAAATAACAAATATTATTAAATAATAACAAAACCAAAATAAAATAAAAACTCCAAAATATAAACCTGAGAAGATAAATACATTTTCACTCACTCTCTCAAAGTACAAAGAAACTCTATCATGGTAAAAACATATCGAACATTGTAAACAAGAGGTTTTTTGCGTTCTTCAATATCCTTGAAAAACTCATCTCAGTATGTTTTCTCATAATTTTTTCTTACTACGTTCATTAAAATTTGCTTTTGTTTTTTGGGGATTAGGGTTTTTGTATTTTGATTCTGCTACTAATAGTGGATGTTAGGGTTATTATATATTTTTATCATATTGTTTGGTTTTTCTATTTTGGATTGCATTAGGTCCTACAAATTATCACATGGGTCAAGCAAATTAGGGTTTTAAAAATTCATAGTAGGGTTATTATTGTTGGGCCTAATTGTCAACTATAGCTGATAACTATTGACAGTTCGAGAGAGGGGAAACACAATTTCAATTTACTATTGACAGTAAAATGGAATTGTATTTCCTCCCCTTCTAAAAATGTCGACAGTTATCCAATATTGTTGATAGTTAAATAAATCTATCGACAATTTTTTAGAGTATAATTATATTTGCTAATAGATAAAACCGAGGAGCTTCTATGTCCATATTCACTATCAATAGTTAACTGAAACTATTGACAGTTTTTTTTATTATTTTAATTGATAAACAGTTTCTATCAATAGTTTTGTATTATCTATCGATAGTTATATGGCTATACATATTTATCTAATTTTCATAATTCTATTAAAACATAATTTTACGAAATTTGCACAAGTTTGTGATTTTTTAGAGGAAGTAAGATAAAGTGGCCAATGACATCATACATGCATTACCTATACGACTTGAGATCTCCATTTTTTTTTTAATTATATTGTTTATACTTTTATTACTATTGAAATGTAAGAAGCTAAAGGTATATGAACATCTGATAAAAGGAGAGGTTAGTGATCATTTGGATTTATACATTTTTGTTAACTTAAGATAGTTTTATGTTACTCTTATATGAATATGTTTGTCTTTCTTTTTAAACACTTGCAAGGAGAGTTGAAAAGTGGCATGCTCTTTCTCCTAAAGAAGAGAAGGAATACGAAAAAAAGGTGGATTAATAGCTTGAAAGAGTATCAAAGTCGGAAGGAGGAATCTAAGGGTGCTATGAAGCTAGTAAGATTAGATGGGCATACAAAATTATTGACTTAGAATTTTGTTATCCTTTTTAATACTTATTTTGTATTGTTTATTTTTTATAGTACCAAATGAGATGTCAACCCAAACATGTTACTAAAGTCCTTTCATCCTTTTTTGATGCAAAAAAAAGATGTAATAAGTGAGATAAGACTTGGTAGCCTTTTAGAGTTGAACTATGGTAAGATAGATAGAGATCTATACTTGTAGTTGATTAAGAACTTTGACTCAAAGAGCTGTGTTTTGGAGATAAATGAGACAAATCTTCCTTTTACTTCTCTTGATGTGGAAATATTCTTGCCTTAAGCAGTAAAGGTGAAGATGTATCAATAGATACTAAGAAGGAGCTATTGGCTAATGTAAGGAGTAGGTTAGAGTTGAAGGAAGATGTTAAGTTAATCATCCTGGAGGAGCGTTTGCAAAAAGCTATGACAACTGATGACAAGTTCAAGCAATTGTTCGTGATATGAATACTTGGTAAGTTACTTAACCCCCAATCCAATATAACGGTGGTGAGAGAGTATTTGGTAGTGGTAGTTGATGTAAGTAACCTACTACAATATAACTAGGTGAAGTACGTTTTGTAGAGAATGCAAGATGTCATTTTAAATTATAAGATGACTGGTCGAAGTTATATGTAGAGTTGCATTCTGTTCCTCATGGTATATTTTTTATCGTTAATAACCCTTATTTTAATTTAGTAGCATTCAATTCATTAATAATATAATTGATCAGTATATTATATCACCCATGTGACATATATGATTTATGATTATTTTCCACGTTTTGCTATTAGTAGCTATGCTTTATTAATAAGTGTTTACTAGGCTATATAGGGGTCAATAGCTCTATGTAGGCCTTACCCCGATTGAAGACATGGATAGAAGAAAAAGTGAGGAAGGTCATCCAAAAGTTTAATAAGATCCCAAGGGACTTAGTAAGCTATTCAACTTTTATAACGATGCTTTAACTATGAATGCTTTTAAGGTCTTTCATACCATTGTAACCATCGTTTCATTTGACAAGTGATTATGTAGAATCCACCAAAACCATTACCTAAAGAAAGATTGCCCGTGTTAGGGAGATCAAAGCTTGAGGTCACACTTTCTCTTTCCTATTATAGATGACAATCTAGTTTATATTCTTAATTGACCAATATGTTATGTTAATGTGATTTTTGCAAGTGTTGGAGGAGAAGCTAGATCTTTTATAGAAACAAGAACAAGAACTAAAGGAAAAAGTCCAAAAGATTACAAGGGGGGATACCCCATTTCTAATATCCATGAAGAATCAATTGATAAACTTGATGAATACAATTTTTCCCTCCAAGAAGGCATCCAAAGGTGCAACCGATGAGGAGATAAGAATGAGGACTTTAGTAGAGATTTGTCTCTTCTCCAAGACCCTAACTTAAAAGATGACAAATACATGAACACTAAACCTCTGCAAGAGATGTTACCTAATTGTGGTGAGAATGATCCCCAACCAATCAACCTTTTGTAGGAGATATCACCTAATCGTGATGAGAACAATCCCAAACAACCATAAGTAACCATTTATTCGTACTTTCACATTTTGGCTTAAATCCTTGACAATAATGCATTGCGATTGATTTTCTTACTTGCCTTTGTGTCGACTTTTAGGACAAAACCGAACATAGTGTTATGCATTGCAAGAAGAATGAAATCAAAGAAATCATAATCGTCTTGTCTAAAAGTCTTACGTCTCATTCACTTCGTTAAATGGAATAAAAGGGGTATGTAATACCAATTACCATAGAATTGAATAGATAAGTAATAGATGTTATGATGTATACTTAAGCGTAATGGAATGGTTTTTATACTATTCACTTCACATGATTGAAATAAGAGACAAAATTGAATAAAAAATGAGTTACCAAAAATACCCCTACTTTCTTTGAATTAAAATGAACTAAAAATAAGATAGACAAAAATAACTCACACCCATTATGACCTTATTATCGTGACACTTCCCTATGGAACCTTAACCCCCAAATGAACCCATTTGATCTTACTTACGATTATAATAACATTTGAATGACTATCCTACCACAACAATGAACGCCATCAATTAGATGAAGGTACGAATTGAAGTCTCAAAAACAATCATCGTCTTTTCCCATAATTCATACGAAGGAATCCTAAATGGATAAACATGGCTTCGACTTAAATATCGCAACTACTATAACCGACTATGATGCTATGGAACTTAGAAGAAGATGAAGAGGATTGACATGTTAATACGGCTTTTGCTACGATTACAATGGCGAAAATCAAAAGTAATATGATGAAAATGAGTCAAGATGATAAGAATCCCTACCTTAACAAGCCTTTCAAACAAATGGAGAGAAAGATGGAGGCGATATGGAGTGACCAATGACAAGATGAATAGAGAAATGGAGTAAGCTACTGCGACAAGAAGAATAGAGAAATGGAGATTAGGATTTCTCGAGGAGCTGAGATGAGGTGATTGATCAACATGGGATCTGTTTTTGTCAACGGCATTTTTCAAGTTTTTCGAAAATGTGTTAAGGAAAAGTTTGGAAAAATGAAATTACTATACTATTGAATCACAATTACTTACTTAGGAGGAAGGAATCTCAATTCCGTGATTTAAAGTAATACAAATTTAGTAGGATTGGTGATTGCAGGACAACATTTGAAGTAAACGATGTAATAGGGCCTGAATAAGGAATAAAAAGGGAATTGAATGGTCATTCCCCCCCAAGTGAACAAGCTATTAGTCTCACTCCTTTCACTGCACAACCTAGAGATATGAGGGATGAGAGGAGGCCATTACGATATCAGGTGTCTCCTTACTTAAAATTTGACAACGACGAACAAGAAAAAACTAATACTACGATTGGCACTAGTTAGTAATCTTTTATATGGCGTTTCATTCTTTTCTTTATCTTCTACTCTCTTTTTTATCAAATGTGGTATTTGTTCCAATTTTCAGATTAGTTTACATGTAAATCAGTATATTAGGGAGCACATACCAAAGAAAGATGAACGTTGCTGGATTTCCATGCCCCATGATGATGTGTGTGTACTTAACTCTATATTCTATATCAAGATTGGTAAAGAGTAAGATCAATGATGATAAAATATATGGTTTAAATTTATTGTGAGAGTAACAAGATGTAAGACATATTTCTATCATATATAGTGAAACACTGGTACAATTTGATCATCATGTCATTCTAACGTAATCAAATTTGTACTCATTAAGACCTACAAGGTGGTTGTATAACAGCATTATCAACATGATGATCCGAAATTAGAACCATTCATTAAAGAGTGATGAGTTAAAGAGGAAGACATGGTTTTTTCCCTACACTTTTGTGGTGAAAACACATTATTTCATTATGTTATTACTATTTCATGGAACTTTTCCTAATGAATCAAACTAATAACACTAGCTATAGGCTTATGTCTTTATGGGAATGATAGAACTGATTTCCTTCCATAACATCTTACACATTGATGAAGTCTTCTTAGGTAAAACAAATTAATGTGAGAAGGTACGTATTCATTTGATCTCTATTGTTCCACATAACTTTTGTTTTAATTTAAGTGTTAAGAAAATTGTTTAATGCAGGTCTTCATACCAATGAATCTAACAACAGAACACTAGTATTTAGTTGAGCTACAAATAACTCAAGAGACATCATGGTATACCACAACATGCACGCAACACTACACAATAAGCACAAAGGTGATTTGAAGAGAGTGGTAAGTTGTTTTCCTATCCAATCCAAACAGATTGGATGCTTCCCACAATTGAAATCAACCTATGACTATTTATTTATGACAATTTGGCAGGTTGGAATCATGGATAATGTATTCCATCTACAAGAATTTACGGATGAGGATGCTGGTCCATTCGACAAAGTCATTTCCAATTGGCCAATTCAGATAAATGATAATGTGCCACAATAACTAGATATCGGTGATGGATAATGCTCTAATTTTTTAATACTCTCACGCATTCAATGTAATTTAAAGTTTCAATAACAGTAACATGTTTCGTGTTTTGTAGTTTCAACTGTGGCATATACGTACTTAAATGTCTAAAGCCTGAAGGCCGAACCTCAAAGATCAAAGGAAATGTAAGACCTTTATTGTTTATCTACTTTTTAACCTTTTTTGTAAACCCCAATGTCATCTCGTTTATTCTCTTGCTAAATGTCCTTGTGTTGTTCCACAAATTGCGACCCTCAGGGAGTTGAATACAAATTAAATACAAGGAAGGTTAAGACAATCAAATTAGCGCGTAAGCACTATGAGAAGACAAAAGAAGTCAAAACTTAATACAAATCAAAAAGAATATAACTGAACTGTATTATTGTAAAATGCAATTGTTTGTCCATTTTTGTATAAATATTGTAAATAGTTAATTTTACCAATTTTTGTATAAACTCTTGATTGTACTGTTTTTATGTCAAAGATCAAAACTACATTATACAGTCAACAACATATACGAAAAATTTAAATTCCAAAAGTAACATACTATCGACAGCATCTTGCAATGAACAAATTGTCAACAATATCATGATTGATTGTCGACAATTATGATTGCAATGTATCATCTTTACTGTAAATGAATCCCCTTTTTTTTGTGCTCCAAAACCATTAATACAATAAATAAAGATAATTTTACCTAAAAGAAATCAATTTTACCATAAAGGAACCCCATTATACTGTGCTCTAAAACTATTAGTATCATAAAGGAAGTCAATTTCACCATAAAGGAAGTCAATTTCACCATAAAGGAACCCTATTTTACTGTGCTCCAAAACTATTAATACTTTAAAAGAAGACAATTTTACTGTAAATGAACCCCATTATACTGTGCTCCAAAATTATTAGTATCGTAAAGGAAGCCCATTATACCATACTCCAAAACTATTATTATAAGGAAGTCAATTTTACTATAAAGGAAACCTATTTTATCGTGCTCTAAAACTATTAGTATTATAAAGGAAAGTCAATTTACCATAAAGGAATTCAATTTTACTGTAAAGGAACCCCATTTTACTATGTTCTAAAACTATTAATACCATAAAGGAAGCTCATTTTACTGTAAAGAAAATCAACTTTACCATAAATGAGCCCCATTTTATCGTGTTTTAAAACTATTAATACCGTATAGGAATGTCATTTTACCTTAAAAAAAACTCATTTTACCATGCTCTAAAACAATTAGTACCATAAAGAAAGGTCATTTTATTGTAAAGGAAGTCAATTTTATTATAAAGGAACCCTATTTTACCATACTTCAAAACTATTGCTATCATAAAGGAAGCTCATTTTATCATTAAGGAAGTCAAGTTTACCATAAAGAAAACCCATTTTACCATACTCCAAAACTATTAGTACCGTAAAGGAAGGTCATTTAATTTTAATATGCTCCAAAACTATTAGTGACGTAAAGGAAACCTATTTTACTGTGCTCTAAAACTATTAGTACCATAAAGGAAGCTAATTTTACTATAAAGGAAGCCCATTTTATCATACTCCAAATTTACCATAAAGGAAAGTTATTTCACCGCAAAGGAATTCTATTTTACCGTAAAAGAACCACATTTTATCATACTCCAAAACTATTAATACCATAAAAGATGGTCATTTTACAGTAAAGGAATTCAATTTTACCGTGCTCCCACAACTGTTAGTACCATAAAGGAAGGTCATTTTATTGTAAAAGAATCCTATTTTACCTTGTTTCAAAACTGTTAGTACCATAAAGAAAGGTAATTTTACCGTAAAGGAATTTGATTTTACCGTAAAGGAACCCTATTTACCATGCTCCAAAACTATTAGTATCATAAAGAAATGTCATTTTATCATAAAGGAAAACAATTTTACCGAGGGTGATATACTGTCGACAATCCCCTTTTCTGTCGACAGTACAGGCTATTCAATAAATTTCCATGGGTAACACACTATTAATAGTATATTATATACTATCGATGGTTTCTTGTAATGAACAAATTGTCGATAGTGGCAAGATTAACTGTCAACAGTGATGATTGCAGTGTGTCAATATTTTCAATTGTTTTAACATTTAAGTTTTTAGTATTGATTTAGGGGATACACTTACTTTTAGAGATAATAAAATATCACAACTTTTGTTTTTATTATCTTCATTATAAATTCACAACTTTTGGTCCAAATCATTGCAATTAGTGTGTGCTAAATGATATGATCTAGCTTGACAGACACATTCGTAATACCTTATTATATGTTCTTAATAGGAAATGCCTGACCATTTCCCCTTCCACTTGTAAAATATAAGATGATGAGAACCAACTATTCTCAAAACTTTGACATATAGATATTCATGTGGTTTGTAATTGAAATATCTAAGCATTTCAAACTGATTCCTATTCTTATTTCAAAGTATCTCAATCAAATACGATCTTATAGGAAATGCATTACTACTAGCAAATTTGGAAATGAAACCCAAGACTACATAATTTAAAAGTAATTCTTATTCCAAAACTTCCAACTTAGATTAATCGGTGATTCAACAAACTAAAATAAAACCTGTCATATACCATGTTGATTACAGTAGAAAACCTTTAACTTAATCATAAATCATAGTCATTACAATAATACATGATAAAATTGGGACATGGTGCTTATAAATATATTAACCATTACATGATAAAGATTGAAACAAGATCCTTAGGAATTCATTATCCATTACATGAAAAGAAAAAAAGAAAAAAAAGAAAGGGAAACATGTTCATTCATGATTGCTAAAAAAACATTCAACCCTACAAAATGAAAAAATCAATGTAAGTCCTATGATAATACATAAAATGGATTGCAACTGATAATATTGAGCATTATACCTTCAAGTACATTTATTATCAATCGTGATCATCTTCCTAAGCTGGTGGATTGGATGATGATTATTATGGTGGCCAAGGCATGATGTTTGTACATGCTAGCAAACCCAATATCTTGTATGTCCTTAACTTAGTGAACTTCCCCCTGAAGGTCTATGACAGACGTCTCTAGGTTGTTAACTTACCAAATTAGGTTGTCCACTTATTCCTCTAATGGAGTTACACTCTTACTCTCGTTATCTTCTTCATCTTTGTCATCTAACGGGTTAACTTTGTCCATAGGTTGTTAGCTAGAAATCCAAATTCCATCTTTGATCTTCTCAATAGCCCAACCTCACAAGATTTGACTTATCAATCAACTCATGATGTTTTTCTTCACTAGACTCATCTTCACATACAAGTTTTTGTCTTTTGAAAAAATGGGAAAGCAATCTTGCATAAGGCAATGTTGCTCTCCTATTTGGTAATGCCTTCTCGATCTTGTAAATCATCTAGTAGTATCAATCTTTTGGCCACTTAGGATTTCTCCCATTAGCCACAAATCCTCCACATACAAAATGGCACGCCTCTAAGATGGCTGTTCACATGGTAACATATTATGAGATGAAGCATCCCATGGAAGGCACCCAAGCACTTCATTCCCATAAACTCGACAACACTTCGCTAGTTGTTGTTGTTCAACCCATCTAAATCACCATATAACATTCTACAAACGCTGCTGCCATCCCAACGTCATTTCTATGGCATTTTTTATCCTCCGCACTTCACCCACAAAACATTTGAAAACATAGTAAGATTAACTGTTATTGGGATTCCTTACACAAATGTTCGAAATTTAGTTGCTAAAGTGTCGGGTTCCTACAAATCAGTCATTACATTACCAGAAATTATGTTTAAGTAGAAATTATGGACTAAACATGGATATACAGGTTGATTCATCATCTTAAGCATACATATTATACCATTAAATTCTAAGCCTTGGTAAAACGTAGAACAAATTTCTCCAATGAAAGCTTGTTGGAACTCACGATTATAATCTATACTACGATCAACAAAAAACTCTTAATGCCTTAGCTAATGGGCCTCAAGGGGGACATCTACATGGTAGAGCTCGCCATGCTGCCGTTCCAACATCTCTCCTTCCATCCTCTTTATATACCTAAGGTTGTTAAGGTTTTTTTTTTTTTACCACCTGTTGAAATTACTATCAACAATAACAGATCCACTATCGATAGTTCAAGCTCTATCATGGTAAAATAACACTCCGTCACAATTATATAAGTTCCCTGACAGTAAAACTATATCACATATGGTACATACTAAGCTGTCGACAATGCATGCAATTGAAATAAATTCTAAGAGTTGGAGACTATTAACAATATCAAGCGTCTGTCAACAGTTTAGTTGGATTATGAACACCATTAATAGTTACGTTTTTTTGTCGATAGTAAGGTCAATTTTAATAATTTCAAAGAGTTGGTTACTATCAGTAGATATATTTTTTTGTCGATAGTGTGGTTGAAGCATGAATACTGTTGACAATTATCCTTAACTATTGATAGTAACATCAATTTGAATAAATTTTGAGAATTGGATATTGTTGATAGTGTTATATTTCTGTCGATAGTAAGTTGCAAGGCATGCACTTTCGAAAATTTTTCTTGTCTATCGACAGTAAGGTCGATATAAATAATTTCTAAGAGTTGGAAACTGTTGACAAACATATGTAGACTGTCGAAAGTAGATGCTCCATCACGGTAATTAACCATTTCTTACGGTTATAAATATTTCTTTACGGTAAAACAATATCAAAGTTAGTAAATTGGCAATAGCATTATACTATCGACAATGGTGTTTTTCTATCGACAAATTGATTGCAATGGCCATGATGTCGATAGTAGCAAGGTTAACTGTCAACAATTTAATGGATGATCACTTCCTTGTCTAAAAATTCATAGGCATACACCATAATGGTTATAAAATACGATCTAATAGAGCAATAACATTTAAATATAAGAGTAGGCTATAAGGGAACTTCAAATGTGCATCTACTATAAGAATGATTCTTTGTATAGTGAAATTGGACTACATTTGCTCCACGCGGCCTTTCAAATACACTTGTAATGCTTTAGCACCCACTCAAAGGCAAAAGACGTGCTATTATAGTAAGAATCAATATTGTTTGTGTTTCACCCGAAAACCAATAATAGCTGGTTCTCCTAGATTGAGTCACATGATCCACAGCAAGCCACAACGTTTTCTTTAGAAGGACTATCCAAATTTATTACTGGTTCTACAAATGTACTACTATTTTTATCATCATTCCTAAGATTCCTTGGGCAACACATACAGTTATGTCCCTCCTACTTATACAAGCCATATCAAACTTGTTTTCTCAGATGCTTTAACTATTGATTAGGACATCCTTTAACTTGAAAAACTTTTGGGTCCTTAATTCTAGATATACAACATAGTGGAATCATCAACATATAGTAAAAAAAAAGACAAGACATAAGATGAAAGAGTCTTACCATTCATCCTACCATTAAGTGTTGAGATGGCATTTACATCATTCGAAGCTTCTTGCATCTCCTGAGTGAGGCGTACAATCTCTATCATTACTCTAGAAAAGGCTAGTAGCTAACAGAGCACCATATCGAAATTGTTCCATCATGATTGCATCTTTACTGCCCAGCATGGCCCCATCACCTCAATGATTGGTCTTTGTTAACTTAGTCCACCTCAAGGATATGAGATTCTAAGGGATATTATTTAGCAACTCTAATTTAGCCACATGAAAAGCATGGCTATAAGGAAATCTAGTAGTCTCATAGTGTCAACATTTGCAGTTAATGGATTGACCTAAATTTTTTAATATCACCCTTACAAGTCTGGAGGGGTGATCATAACGATGTAAAGTGTAGATGGTTACCCCAAGCTCACTATCATCATGAAGGTGTGGTATCCATAATGCCTCACGCTCAATCTCTAACCTCACTCTTTCAAAGGATGCCCTCGTATATATGGAAGTCACGTGCTTTTCAAAACTCTTGAGCACAATATGTAGAACTAGTTTGTAGGTGCGTTTTCATAGTCAGCCTTCAGTTTTGCATGTCCCAAATTAGATAACACCCTCTCGAAGTGTTAAACTACTTGGTACATTCAATACCTCCAAGAAACGGAAAGGTTTTCCTTTATAAATGAGTAGATCCCCTCACATCTCTACGTACTCTGCATGAACGCCCAAAAATGTCCCCTTAAATGCATGTGTGCCCAAGAGAACCACTTCTACTATAATTTCTCAACCTATTCATTTCCTTTAAGCTCATGCCTTTCCAAGATATCTGCTAAGCCACTTCAAATTCATCGACAAATTCTATATTGAATGTGTACCTCTTGAAATCTTGCATGAACCTATTGCTGTGAACATGAGATACTGCATTCCTCTATAAGTGCCATGAATAAAGGCAACGCTGCACTTGAGGACAAACAAAAGTAATGGCTACCCGCATTGCCCTATCCCCATCTGTGATAGCCTTTTTCTTTTCATTGCATGCACAAAAACATCAAGTAACTAGCTATATGCCTCTTCCATCTCATCATCTAATAGTGCACCATCGAATATGTAAGTATGATGGTGATGGTTAACACGGACTAGTATTACCAACAACATTAAATACTTGTTTGATCAATATGTAGAATCAAAAGTAATGACATCTCTAAGACAAGCATAGTTTAGCTAACATGTCGAATATGACTAGAACATCCGACTAAGTTCCCCCTCTTCATTCACAATGTATTCATAAAAATAGCCTCAGATCAGCTTCCTTTTACCCTGCTAGGAATGCCAGGGCTACCTTAGTATCAACATCACATGTATCCACTTGCTTTTGCTTATCAACATGGTTGTATGGGTCTTTCTTTGTAAATCCAACTTTCATGTATCCACTTGCTTGATGAACCAAATATTCCATTCTATCACATGGCTGAATAATAGAATTTAACTTGCTTTTGATTTGAACTTAATCAGCACTTGACACAGACCTGTTGGAATTTAAGAAACAATTCTACAATGGTGGTATGACCACGTAATTGTACTCAGTATTTACAGTTAAAACCTCCTAAAGTCCATCATCCTTAACTAGTTTTACTTTAAAAATAGCTTCATAACTTATTCTAATCAATGCCCTTTCCTTTCTAACTCGACCATTCTTACCAAGGTGTTACTAACCCCTATAACCTTCCCTATAGCAAACCCATAAACACGATCTCACTTACTTTTGTTCATTTTTTTTTAGAACTATGCAAACGAATACCAAACCCGTTTATAGCAACATAGCTAACATAGAAATCACAAGCATCCGAAAAAAAATGAAAACTTTCTACCAACTAAAAGTTTAATCAAATGCAAACCTATATATAATGGTAAGTCGTTAATGATAATCATATTGTTTTGCTAAGAAGAATCATTGCTTTCACCATCACCAGAGATCACAATATCATCTAATTCATCATATGCAACATCAGTTTCAATATCGTAGTCATGAAAATCATATCCATCTTCATTGCCATAATCCAAATCATAGGCATACCTACTAGAATCCATATTGTGATTGAAAAAGTTGTTGTTGTTCTTTCTGAGTACTGAAGGTAAACTTAGGGTTTTAGTGTGGAGATTTACATGTTTAATACTGAAGATAGTGGACTTTACTATAAAAATATCGAGAATGCGGAAGGTACTGATTTTTGAATTATCGTCAACAGTTTCTTAGTCATGCAATATATTGTCAATAGTTTTAGCAATCTGTCGACAGTCATGCACTCCATTTAAGTAAAAAATAATTGCTTCGCAGTAAAATAATAAGTAAACATGGTAGTGTTATTTTGATAATGGTAAATATAACTATCAATGGTGCATAAGCACGGATAATCTTACATTTCAAACAAGTAAACGTGACTCTTTTGTAGTACAAAATGATCAAGCTTGGTTAGTTCTTTATCATTGATGGTAACTTTAGCTATCGATAGTCAAATTATACTGTTAATAGTTTTGCTAAAAATCATTTGATTCATCTTATTTAATTTCAATATACACGTCACTAAACAATTTTAGCATGTGTCATATAAAATTTTAACACTACATATAGATTGTAATATTATAGTGCACAATTTTAGAGCATGATATTACATATATTCAACTAATATTGTTTATAAACAACTAATGTATCATCTTAGTATAATGGCATATAATATAGTATGGGGTACTAACAATGATATGTACAGATTATGTTTATATTATGTACTTTGTTAATATATGAATTATAAACATGTACTTTGTCAATATTAGCATTTTATACATAATATATACTAGCATTAATAAACATAGTATTTTATACCATCAATAATATTTATGGGTTGCAACTATACAAATTATATGTATGCATTATAATTATATCCAAACTATATGGAGCGTATCTTTTAGTTTCATTAAATGGAGACTCTAATTATATGAAAGAAAAAACATATATATAATATAGTTTATAAACAATGGTATATGTGGGTAACATTCTTGTGAATTTCATGTGCAATTTTCTGAATTATATGAATTATGTATGGATTTAGTATTTTCTATTAATCATAATATATTGTGTAGACAATAGTATACACGGGTTTCATCCATATGAATTATACATGAAATTCATTGAATTATATAAATTGTGTATAGTTTCACTAAATTCTAATAATTATAAAATTAATAAATGAAATAGTGAAAATCACAACAAATTATCCTTTACTTATATAAGACATATGAAACGCTAAACTACTTATAGTTTATATGAATTTCATAATCATAATTAAAATGATAGCTAAAAAAAAACTAAGTAAACAATAATTTACTATAAAATTAATAATAATTCTATCAATGGGAAAATATTTCGAATAAAGAGAGGTAATGAAAAAAAAAAAAAACAACTAATATATGTGTAAAAAGGGAGGAGACAAATTGTAAAAATAGATATATGAGCATCTAATTGTAAAAATAGAGAGGGATATTAATTAAATGGGAAAATATTAAAAGGAAAACTAAAAATGGGAACATATAAAAAAGAATGAGATTATAATTAAATGAGAAAAGTCATTAAATAGAAAAAGGGGAAGGAGGAGGTAACTAGCTAACCTCTTATAATATGTTACTTTATCTAACGTTACGATAACGCTTGATTGCCAGCATTATCATAGAGTTGCCCTAAAAATCAATAATAATTGTATAAAGTTTTAGAAGTTAGCAATTTTTGTAGATTGTAAATAGTGGTTTTTAATAGTTATGTAGTAGTTTTAGTAGTTGTAATTGAAAGGAACATTAGTTATTAGTAGCAACAAATAGATCCTAAATCTTGTATTTCTATAAATAGTGAAGTATCAATAAAAATTGAATATGAAGTTTTCAACTAAATTCTTAAGTACCTTTTTTTTTTTTTTTGAAAATTGGTAAGGAGATTGGCTATCTTAAAATAGGCTGGAGTTTTAATCTTTTCATTCTTTCCATTGATTCCATCATTACCATATTTCACACCAACATCCACAGCACAATTTACAATAAGTTAGTGGGCTATAATTTCTAACAGAGATCATAATTGAAATAGCCATCACTTTAAAATAAAAAAAAAAGATATTCCTTAATGATTACTTAAAAAAAAAAAAAGTAGATCTTTCTCTAATATTATTGAATAATTTGCAAATTAATAAATGTGAAAAATTGGCATAAAAATAGAATTGCAAAAAAATGACTTTGGTAAGGAGAAGCAACACTTAAGCATAAGTTATAATTCAAAAACTTCCAAAAGATTATTTTATGTAACCTTAAAAATTTTGAATAGCAAAACTATTATAAAAACAAAAGGCTCAATTTTTGTAAAAAGATTTATAAACAACAATGAAACCCCAATTTAATATAATCAAATTGAAGGTACATAGAATATATAAAAAGAGAATACCATATTTTATATTTCAATACATATAAAATCGAGAGGAGAAACAACTTCCTTGAACAAGCTTCCTCAAATGGCCATACAATGCAAATGCTACACAAATAAAAAGGAAAAAAGGTTAAACAATAACTAAAAGAAATTAAGGATTTTAGAAGCAATATATGCTTAATTTAATTTCAAAAGGAAAAAAAAAAAAAGGATAACCAAAATACCTTAGTGATTTTGAGTTGTGAGAAAGAGGAAGAAGGAAGAGAAAGAAGTGTTTATTGGAGAAATATGGCATAACGATAATTTAGTAATGTCTAGTGATTATGTAATGTCTTAAGAGTCTTAGGGTCAATTTAGTAAAATTAAAAATAAAATTTTCGTCAATATACTAAAAACACCAAAAGAGTTCTCTTTCGTTTTAATAAATAGATATAAATTTTTAAAACTATATAATTTGATTACTAATTAGCCATTATTACTATTAATTTGACAAAAACGTAAGTTGAATTCTCATTAAATGCCTTAAGACATTGATTTAATTATAGAAACTGATGAATATATATACTTGTTGTAAGTGTATGAGTTCAAATATGACGGTCATGTGAATGTTGCATAAGTAACGCGCTAGGAACTAATGTGTATCAAACATGAGGTATAATTAGGAGAGAAGCAATAGAGAGGAGTAAGCAATCTCAAGTGGCTTTGACACATAATGTGACAGTTAGAGGATTGTAATAGCATCAAACTCCATGATTTGTAATAAGATGTAATATGTTCTTCAAATGATTGAGTATTTGATCTCTCAAGAAGTGAATTCAACAATACAACAATTTTTGTATAGGATTCTTGATTTCCAAATGGAGAAGGACCTTAGCTTTTTATACAAGTTTGTCATCAATGGATTGTGATGACAATCAATGATTGAAATTAATACCTTGTTTAATCAACCTCAAACGAGCTTCCTTTTCGGATTTAACCCTAGTAAATGCCTTAGTGCATCAACAAAATTGAGAAACTTGGTATCAAATGAGTAGATCTAATAGGTCCATTTCAAATACATCATGCCAAACTTTCCTTAACTTTCAAAATTCATGAGTTTGACTTTGTGAACCTTATCGGTAAAACGATAACTCGAACTATTTTTACATGAATTTGTTAAATTTTGTGTTACTTTTTTCATCTATTATACATTCAATATACTATATGTATATAGATAAATTAGTTGAGAATGCACACGCCACATGTGTACTCATATTAAATGTTGATATTCCGTTCATCATTAATATCAATTATAAAACTAATTAATCAAACCACTTAACGCATGTGTGTGTATATATATATATAGGTATTTTTCTCTAAATACTTTAGAAATGAAATATTGTATAAAATAAAAATTTTGAAGAAGGAAATATAACTTAGAAAATAAAATTAATATTAATAGAGAGTTTTAATTAAGTACATATAAAGATATCAAAGTTATTATAACTTAATAGTATGAAACTATTCTCTCAATAAAGTAAACCAAGTTTGAATCCCTCCTCCTCTAAGTTATAATTTGTAATGTTGTTGGTTAAAAAATAAATAAATAAATGTAATGGCATTAATTTAAAATTTATAATGAATCTACTATAATTTTGAGTAATAAGACAAATTATAACAATAAAATATTAACGTCAAGAAAATTTTCACATAGTATATAAATGACTAAAATGAATAATCAATTATGATAAATGGGTGAGAAAAATATATCTAAAACTAAAATATGAATGCAAGAGTGTGTATATACATATATATATATATATATATATGTTTAAAATTTTACATAGATGGCGTAATAAAAGCATCCTCATCCCTTATTGCTTCCCTCGTATCCCAAGAATAAATTCAAGTTGCTCCACCGTTGGAGAGGGATGATTGTCCTTGTCATATTGCTCTGCAAAGCAACATTTAAAGGTGGGTAAATTTTTTTTCTTTAATTTTGATTAGTTGAATAATTTTATCAAGGCCTACAAAAATTTAAAAAAAAATGTGAAGTAACTTTTATAAAGTAACTCAAGGATAATATGATAGTTTCCTAACGAAAGAGTTACTTAATATATTAATATAACATCTAAAAATATGAAAATAGATTATTATAAGATGGGAAAGATTTAACACTCTCCCTCCTTTTGTGTTCATACAAGATTGCTATTCTTTACTTCATATATCTTCTCGCATAACAAATCAACTATTTTCCTTCACATTTATCCAAAATTATTCCAAGCTCTTCTATATTTAAAATACTAACCATCATTATTACTATTCTCCGTATAATTGGAAGGTCTAACTTCTTTATTGAAGTCAGCCTCCCATAGTCGTCCTCAAAAAAACGACATCAACCCTCAACACTGCCACATCAGCAAACCGCCTTCCTAAACCATTGACTTCATATTAAACCTTATCCTGATTAACCTCACTTGCTTCAAAACACTGACACATTCCCGCCAAAGTTGCATGTAGTGGTCCAGTGGATGCTCCAACCACTAAACCCATATAGATGTCCAAGTTGAGCATCGCAGTGCGTCGTGTCTCCGCCAAACTCATATCCCCAACACACCCGACTCTCAACTTCCGACATCCAACTCTCGAATCCTTTACTTGGAACATCCTCATCCGAAGCCAACCAAACCCACTCTCCCTCTTCCTTCGTATGCGCTCACATGGCGTCGCTCCCGACTTCCACACTTTCCCTTTCCTTCTTTACTCTCTCTCTTCCCCTCCCCATCTCTTCTCTGGCCAACAGCTACACACGCAAGCCATCCTCTTCGGCCTCATCGCCGATCCTTTTGTCCAAACATCACTCATCAACATGTACTCGAAATGTGGGGTTATATCTTATGCTCATAAGGTGTTCGATGAGGTTCCTCACCCGGATTTGCCTTCCTGGAACGCTATCATCGATGGATGTGTGAAATCGGGTTTAGTAGATATTGCAAGTAAGATGTTTGATGAAATGCCTGTGAGAAATGTGGTGTCTTGGAGCAGTATGATTAATGGGTATGTGATTTGTGGGGAGTACAAGAAAGGAATAGATTTGTTTAGGAAAATGCAGATTCTGGGTGATGGTGTTGTTAGGCCTAATGGGTTTACAATGTCAGCAGTTCTCACTGCTTGTGGGCGGTTGGGTGCCTTAGATCATGGAGAATGGGCTCACGCTTACATTGATAAATGTGGGATTGAGGTGGATGCTGTAATTGGTACTGCACTTATTGACATGTATGCCAAATGTGGTAGCATTGAGAAAGCGAGGTGGGTTTTTGAGAATTTAGGCAATGAAAAGGATGTTATGGCATGGAGTGCGATGATCTCAGGGCTTGCAATGCATGGGCTTGGTAAGGAATGTCTTGATTTGTTTTTAGAGATGATGCAGCAAGGAGTTAGACCAAATGCCATTACATTTCTTGGTTTACTTTGTGGGTGTGTGCATGGTGGGCTAGTGAATGAGGGGAAGCAATATTTTACGAGAATGAGTGAGGAATTTGGAATTACTCCAGGGTTAGGACACTATGGTTGTTTGGTGGATCTTTTCGCAAGGGCAGGTTTATTAGTTGATGCTATGAAAGTGGTAGAAGCAATGCCAATGGAGCCTGATGTGCTCATATGGGGTGCTTTATTGAGTGGAGCAAGGACGTATGGTGACAAGGAAACCTCTGAGATTACCCTCAAAAAGCTAATTGAGCTAGATCCTCAGAACAGTAGTTCTTACGTGCTTCTGTCAAATGTGTATGCAAAAATGGGCAGGTGGAACGATGTAAGGAGTATGAGAGATCTCATGGAAGTAAATGGAGTCAAGAAAGTTCCTGGTTGCAGTTTAGTTGAGGTTGGCGGTATACTGTATGAGTTTTTTGTTGGAGATGACTCGCATCCGGAATCCCATCAGTTATATATGATGCTTGATGAGATCATGACAAAATTAAAGAAGGAAGGTTACATAGTTGATACAAAAGAAGTGTTGGTTGACGTGGATGAAGAAGGAAAAGAAACTGCACTGTTCCATCACAGCGAAAAACTGGCAATAGCATTTTGTTTCCTGAAAACTAGTCCAGGTACCCCGATACGAATTGTTAAGAATCTCAGAATATGCAGTGACTGTCATGTTGCAATAAAAATGATATCGAAGGTTTACAATAGGGAGATTGTGGTTAGGGATTGCAATCGCTTTCATCATATTAAGGATGGAGTTTGCTCTTGTGGAGACTTCTGGTAGGTTGACAATTAGTAGCTTACTTAATGCAGGCTCAAAATTCAGTTGGTACGGGAAGTTCATTTGATTGCAGTGGAACTAGAAGAACATAAAAGACACAGATATTGGCATGAAACAAAATATTGCATTGCTTAATAAGCTTTGCAATGTGCTTTCGTCAGTCTCAGCTAGTTGGTTATTTGGTGCCCTTCAGTTCTAGTCGTTATTGTTGTCATAAAATTCTGAGGGCATAGAATACGTGACGAGAGATGTTGAAGGGGGGTCAACTGTGTTGTTATATGCATGCCAATGGGGTGATTTTGTCGAGATGGACTGAGATTGAGCTTAAGAAGGGAGAGCATTTTATCAATTTATTTCGAGAACAAGGAAATCTGCTGGTAAAAATTCAGCTCTATCTTGACATGAGAAAGAAAAACAAAATCTTAACCAAAAGAGAGGGAGAAAAAACAAAATGTTAATTCCTTGTTGATGTCACGATGAGGATCTATCATTTCTTCTGCTGCTACGGAGGATTAAGTCCCGTGACTCTTCTTCATAAAGCGGTAAGCATAGCAGGGAGGAGAATCATTAATGAAGCAATCAGTGCATTGATTCTGGGAAGAGAAAAGGGAATGCCAAGAGAACAATTCAGGTCCATAAAGAACCAAGAAAAAGAGAATCATGGAAGAAATGTTCAAGTCTGATTTCCGATATACATGTTGAAACAAGTATTCATCAGTGATGATAATAATGAATGGTTCTATGCCAAATCATTTTGTATTTATGGTCGATTTCGTAAGATTGGAATGGTATAGTTACTCTTTCTTTACACATTTATATGACCCACCTTTGAAGCAAGGATAGCATTTCGTTCCCTAGTGCCCTTTTTAATCGTTTGCGAATAATGATTTTTCTTCACGTTGCACATGAAATCGTGGTTGAATAAAACGAAGCTGATCGTACCGGTCACAGGTGATTTGATGGCTTTAAACTAGAAGCGTCTTGCATGACATGCATTTAAGAGAAGATAGCTAGAGACCTAATGCTACAACGAAGCCCATGGAAATATGTTACCGTTTGATTCATTGGCCAATCGAAATTAAAAATCATTTTAAAAAATGCAGAAAAAGCAATTATTCAGCTTGCCTGGCATATTTACATATGATATGATAATGGCCTTCATGGTTAAGATTACAACTTGCCGAGGCTGTTATGGCTGATTGGTGGACATGATGGAAGGATCTGTTCTAGTCTATTTAGAAAAATGGAGGATTCAATCCTTTTTTTTTTTTTTTAAACAAAGGTCAAGCATTCAAAGGGAAAAGAGATAAATGGTATAGACCGCTTTCATTACCTTGTGTATATTAATATCATCAACTTTAAAAATTTTTGGAAAATAAATTTTAAAAATTGAGTACATTTTTAAAGCTAGATGACTCAACCCTTCCCTCACATCCCCCCACCCTTTTCTCTCTCTCTCTCTCTCCCTCTCTCTACCGCTTTTTGTATGTATCTCCAATAAAACAATTAAATAACATAACAAACTTTTACTATACCTGAAACTAAAGTACTTTTTAAAATAAATAAACTCGTAGACTGTAAACGAGTCAAGTCAAAACGATACATCACAAAGCTCGAACTCGGTGAAGCTTAAAATCTTAAGCTTGAGCTTGACTCAAAATGCAATAAGTTTGACTCAATTAAGCTCGTTTAAACTCGAATTATTTAAAAACACATATTTTTTTTCTAATTATAATAAAATTAGTATTCAAACTCGACCGTGATTAGATTAACATTTATATCTGACTCAAGTTTAATTAGACTCGCGAGCTAGTTAAACTAAGCATTATTAAGATCAAGCTCAACTTGGTTAAATCCTCGAGTAGCTTAAGCTCGAGGCTCAATTTGTCTCTAATCGAACTTGAGTAAATATTGAGTTGAACTCAAATAACTCACAAATAGTTTAACTCATACACTCTTATAAACCCAAGCAATACAAGGGGAAAATATCAAAATTCCCTTTTTAGAACACTATAGGTCCAACATCGTTAAACCCTAAATGCACCATAATCTAGTCCCACTTCCCGACTTAAAACATTCAATCAAACCCTAAATGCATAAGTACCACCATTTACAAAACTCTAAATGATAATGAATGAGATAAACGATTTGGTCAATAACCATAAAGGTTGCCTCCATAATGTGAAAGACATTGATCCTTAAGAATACTACCTCTTCAACATGACAAAGGAAGCTATTGGTGTTATGCTCAGTCTCATTAAATTTTTTAATGTTCTTTTTAAATCCAATAATATTTAGGCTACTCCACCATCTTCATTTGATTCATAATAATTGCACAACATTAGACATACAACATGGCATTAATAATGGAACATATAACATTTCTTAATCCCATAAGATGAGCCTTCAAAAGGTGTGTTACTTAGGAAAAAATTCTTAAAGAGGGCATATGAAAAACTTATATCAAAGGCACTTTCTAAAAAACACTTTCATTTTAATACAAAAGGGAAGGTGCACAGCCAAAATGCGCTTTCCCTATAACTCTCTCTCTCTCTCTCTTACACATACACACATATAAAACCCAAACACAAAAGAATCATATTGAAGTCAAAACAAAACCCTACAAACTCTCCTCTAAGTACTTAAACATACACCCCATCCAAGATAGCTTCCTTCAACTTTGTTTTGCCATATCTTGTTATATATCGAAGGCACATGCTATTTATCTCATTCCATCTCTATAATAACTTGCAATTTTCTCAAAATTGATGTAATTTGAGAAACTCCAATGTGGATATAAGTCTATTCATGATGACCTCTTTTGTCAATGTAATTGCATATTTTGTATTTGTATGTTAACATGACACATATTTACATGATTATGTAGTTTGTCGTATATAGAGGCATGCAAATGGATTTTAGCCCGCGACCTGATTTATTTAACTCGTTTTTTAACTGACTTGGGCTAAGATTTTTTTGTCTATTTAAAAAGCAAGTCAAATGAACCCGACTCATGTAACCCACAAGCCAAAGTTGGCTGGTTTAGGTTAACACATTTGCACCTTTGACTCGCAGGGGTTAAGACCAAGGTTTTCGACTCATTTAAAAAGTAAGCCAAATAAACCTAGCCTATTTAACCCACAAGCCAAAACCGAACTAGGTTGGTTCATTTAACCCACTTACACACCTTTAGTTGTATAATGAGTTAAGCAATAATCGTAGTTTAATATTCATTATTTAAGTGCAATGCATAATGTACACCACATGTTTGGTGAAATGGTCGGGAGAGTTTATTTGCAATGAAGGCATAGGTAATTAGAGGTGTACAAACGGGTTTTGGTCTATGGGTTAGCTATTTTAACTCACTTAAGGGTTGGTGTGTTTAGCCTATTTAAAATGTGGGTTAAATGAATTCAACTTGTTTAACCTACGAGCCAAAATAAGCCAATTTAGGTTAGCCCATTTAACACACTCATGCTTTTGGCCTATGGGTTTAAGGTTGAGTGTTTTTAGCCCATTTAAAAAGTAAGAAAATGATGAGTTTGGTTAAATTCATGGTTTCTACTCATGGAAGTATTGTGATGGAAAATTCAAGGTCGAAGTATAATAGCAACTCAATTGAGATGTTAAAATTGAGAACCGATGTGAATTTTGCTAAACTTTTGCAAAAAGTTTGCCAAAGTATTGGAATTGATCTTGGTGGTGGAGATACTATACGAGCATCCCAATGCTATTTTTGGAAGTTATTTCATACTCCTTGATTCCTATAAGTGATGACAATGATGTTGAGAACTTGTTTGAGATGGTTGAAACTTTTGGATAGACTCACATTCATCACTTGTTTGTGAAGATTGGAGGAAAAGGAAAAGCTGGGACTAATCGACACTATACGTCCTATGCAACTAATGTGTAACCATGATAGAACAGCTTAGGTATCTTTTTTAAGTTCTGCAGCCGTGGGAGAGACGTTTAAATAACTCAGATGCCACTTATTTGCTTCCATATAATTAAGTAACACCATTTAGAGCATCTAATCCACCAATTTGAAGGTTTGCAAAGGGTTCCACTATCAAACGACATAGATGAGGTGAAGGCATTGCATTGTATAAACCTATAAGGTTTCATGGAAGTGGATTGGGTTAACCATCATCAAGCTACATCGACATACGGAATGATAGATATGACTGGATCCTACAAATAAATGGCCCTAGAAGAGTACAGCATGGGTACCGACAGTGGTATAGGGGCAATATCCATCGGTATATCAATCATGATTTTGCTTAGTGTATTAGTAAGTACATTATTGAGACCTATTGTTTAGTTGAATTACCTTGTAAAGACTTATGTTAGTCTCCTTCTCCTTGCAAGTTGAAGGGTTCTAGTAGATCAGAACATCTATGAACTAAGCCAACTACCACATAACTTAAGCCCTTATTGATCAAAATATGCAATTGTTACAAGACTATACTCCAAATACTTTGTACCCTCCACATTTGACTGAGGCATAGGTGCAAGAGGAGGATGACTCAAACAAGTTTGATTACAACTCTTAAAATCTACCTGGGCGCGATGGACACACCATGATGAGGGGACTTGGATGACAGTAGCAACGGGGCCAACCTAATGACAATATTCCAAGGCCATTCCATACCCCTTTATCTTCTGAATATTTAGATGTAAGTAACATGCCAAGTCCTCCTTTGAACTCATTTTAGACTCTGCTCATAAAGATGCAACATGATCCTCCCTTTACACCAATAGCTCCACATAATAGAAGGAGAAAGTCTGTGAGTTCCCAAGGAAAAGGTTCTTCCCAAATACCTACAATAGATTATTTACAGTTGTTTAAGCTACCCCAGGAGGAAATACAGATACAGGAGTCACAAGCTCTAACCATTGTCATGTAAAAGAAGAGTTTGGCATCAAAGTATCGCATGTGTTTACTAAGACTAGGAGAAGAAGGGATTAAATGTATTCATTTATGTCATTTGCATGAACAACTGGAGTGATCATTTTTATTGATGTACATTTTAATATAAGTTTACTTGTTGATATTTGATTATATGTCATGATTGTCTTATACTTAATTGTTTGGTTAGAACTGGTGATAACCAATTTTAAAGTTAGGGATACAAGCTATAAATGTTTTGCTTAAATTGGTGATATGAGGTAACTTTTGAGTTGGCAATGTGAGTTGGAGATGAAATTTTGGTTTTCTCATTGGATTCATGTTGATTTAAAATGTGTTATTATGATATTTGGTCATAATGTATTTTTCATGATTTACTGCACTTACTAAATTTGGTTTTACATATTTTAATAAAGAGGGCACCTTTATATTTTACTAAAGAGAAGGAAAAGCCTTTTTGAAAGGCACCTTTCCCTTTGCATAAAAATACAAGGAAGGCATGTATGGTAAAATACAAAGAAAGTGCCTTATTATTGTAAAAAAAAAAAAAAAAAGAAAGGCGTTTTGTAAAAAACACCTTCACAACTTTATAGATGGAATAAGTTTTTTATCTATCCTTTTTTAAGAATTTTTTTCGGAGGGTGCGTTCCTCCTTTACTGTTTATATTGTTATACTAAAACTAACTTTCTTTTCTTTTCTTTATTTTTTCGCCAATACTAAAAGTAACATTTTTACCTTCTTATTTTTATACTACAATTTTAAATTCTAACTTAAAATATAAGAAGAGTAGCAAGTAGTGCAACATTTCAAAATCTCAAAAGATTCCAACTAAGGATTCTTATGAGTTTGAGGATCAAAAAACTAGAGTACCAGGAACGAAAAGATCCCTAAAGTGAGTACTCTTTTAATAAACCAACTCTTCTATATTGAAGGTACTATGCACTGAATAATTCTTATCAGTTTTATTTATGAACATTGTATCGTGAGTACATATTTACTGCGGATAAATATATAAATATATATCTTTTTTATCTGCCGAAGTGTTTACAAGTTCATCACTAACAAAAACATATAGGAATAACCCAGCAGTTTCTTATTTACAATCAAAATTTGGTGGACCAAGTTACTTGATCACCATAGGGTCAATTATGTCTTAAATCAAAATCATTATTTATTATTTTTTTTTATTACAATAGAAAGGAAGATTCAAATCAAATCTATCTCAATAGAAGATTAATATCTATATTATAAGTTATAAGAGTCTTGGCATATTGAAAGCATTATTATTTATTATGGATGTACGTTATAGTACATTTCTAAGTCTCTTGGAAATCAAAACATTTTAGAAAAAAACGAGAAATTGATAGGCCTGGAGTTACACAATTTTATGTGATCATATTCTATAGCCTAAATAAGCTAAGAGGAAAAAGAATAGTAATTTGGATTATGAAATCATATTTGACAAATTGTACCCGGTTTCCTTATTTCTCAATAAAGGCAGACAATCTACGGATGACTTCTATGTCAACAGAGAAATGAATTGCAATTAGGCTTGAAATCCTTATCATTCCAGCAAAACTAAAATATTCCTTAAAACAACCAGGGAATGAAATTGCTACCATTCGACATGATCAAACACTCATTGGCTATTTTAAAGTAAGGGATTCCCTTGTACTCTTAAGAAATAGCTAATGGGAAGCTGCACATATTAGTAGGTGAAACCCGTTGAGTGTCCAGTTCCGTAATTCCATTCATATGAAGGTATAGATTTTTTTTCCCCCCCTTTCAATTCATATATAATAACATATAATATAAATTATATTAAAATCACTATATGAACATTTTTGTATTATTTTTTAATGTTATACATGAAACCTAAAGTTGATAAATATTATACTCAGTCAAATTCTTATTTTTCAATTTTTTTTTTTTCCCCGTGTAAAGGGATATTCATTTACTTAAGAAAAACACATACAATAAGCAGTAGCATATAGTTATCAATCTAGTCTGCTAGCGGAAGTCCTACAATATCTTTCATAATTCTAGTACATCCATATCCTAACAAGCTATTTTTGACAAATTTACTTTCTAAATTTATTACCACAACTCTAACTTTTCTCTTTAACTAGTGAATATTTGACACCCCGTTATACGAAGATAGTAAATTTAACAAGTGAAAAATCTATTAGGCATAAAATTTTGATCAATGTAAACTTAAGCTATAAAATTTCTTGCGTAAAAAGTCAAATTGAATATAGCATTTGGTAGTTTCAAACTTCATACATGAAACGAAAAAACTATGCATGGCTTGATTAGTAATTTTGACAATCTTTCTATAAATTGGTATATGTACATGTTGAGGGCTTAAATATTTTTCCATATCGATTTTATTTCATTTTTATACCTTTTCATCCCACACATTTGTCTAAATAAGACTCAGAAAGATTAATGTATGAGTCCTTATATATTCCTATTCTAATACTAAAATCTACCGAATTCCCATAAAGTTAAACTCACTTACCAGCTTGTCTACTTTTATGAAAAAAGAATACATTTATAAAAAAAAAAAAATTCTAATTTATATCTTTTTCATAAAAGGTACACGAACTTTCACTTCCAACTCTTACTTCCCGATTATCATCATTAGGAGATTTGAAAACAAATAATCAAATTTAAATAAGATGGTGGGATATATGAATTTTTAAATGGATACAAATCAAACCCCATACAAATACAAATAAGATTTTTCAAAAAAATCCAAAAAAGTAGCGATAAGTAAACTTCGACTTCGTGATGGAAAGGCAAAGGAAGGTGGTAATACCTACCTGACAAATGTAATGCACCATCATCCGCTACCAACTTTTTCCCTAATAAAGAATAAATCATTGCTTATACGGACTCAAATACTTATGGAAATCAGAAGTTATTGGTCACTCAGCTTCTTGTTTCGTTTCGTTTCGTTGTTCCTCCCTCAACGGAAAATGAATTCATTGAAAGCAAATTAAGACTCTCGTTGAGTTCTGATTTAAGTTGTAATATGCAATATTATTGTCTTAAAAAAATATTAATTTATGTTAGATTCATATAAAATGCTGGTAAATGTAAATCCTATGGGTTTAAGAGTGCAAAATATGTAATATAGGACAAAAAAAAATTATCAGAGATTTTTTAATGATAAAGCCATCCCAAGTCATATGACATGAACACTATTCTTCTACAATGAGTTATATTAATATTTAAGGATATCAATTTGTATGAAATCTAAATTATTATTATTATTATTAATTTATCATGAGCGCTGGATATGGATGCGAGTGATGATGCATCTTCAAGTCTCTCCAAAAATTAGTTAAAATTCAAATAATTATAGAAAATCAAATAATCATAATCCCGCAACTAATAGCTATAGAGTCGCACTTTTTTAAATGATCATATATTCTACAGCCTAAATGAGCTCCGAGGAAAAATAAAAGCAACTTTTACGAGATCATATATATTTAATATATCGGACCAGGTTTGCTTCTTTCTCAAGAGAGGGAGACAATCGACGGAGTGTTACTATCCTTACATAGAATCGAATTATAATGCATAGATTTTGGCTTCAAATGAAATTGCTAGGGTACAACATGAACACATGCCCATCGGCTATTTCAAGGTAATGGTTTTACCAGGAGGAAAATTCGGTGCTTGGCTAGACGTTGATAGTGATGGTGATGCCTATCCAAATGGTTAATAAAGGAATCGAGGTGAGCGAGAATCCTATCGGAAGCTCCAATTTGGAATCCTAGTCACATAAAATACAATGGATATTGAAGGACGAAGGTCATAGGTTAGATCATAAATCCAACTTTTCAAAACGTGCTTTCACAAGATTGAATATAACGTATGCATCTCAGATCTCTCTCTACCATTTAACAAACTTGTAATCTTTACTCAAAAATATATAAAGTATAGATTTTAGTTTCATCAGCTGTTCCCAATAATAATACTATGGTGGATTTTGTGCTGTTACATTTATTTTAAATAAGTAGAGTTAGATTCTGTAATAGATTAATAATATTGTTATCACATTTCGTAATAAATTGCATGGAATTATATTATCATATTCATAATACATGCCTTCATAAGATTAATGAGACTGAAAATA
This sequence comes from Lumnitzera littorea, assembly GCA_024138015.1. Lineage (NCBI taxonomy): Eukaryota > Viridiplantae > Streptophyta > Magnoliopsida > Myrtales > Combretaceae > Lumnitzera > Lumnitzera littorea. Next base: position 96,458,123 of record JAMXBB010000002.1, on the reverse strand, counting down.
TATATAATTAGACATTGCCATGTTGACTAATTGCAAGTATGTCGAAAAATTAGTAGGTTATTCGACAACTTAATCTAAACTTACTCTAAAAATTTTATATTATAAAAATGTAATAAACAATTTACAAGCTCTACAATATAATATATACCCTATTAATTTTACATGATATAATTCTTTTCTTTTTTTTTTATTCCCACATATACAAAGTTGGTTGTAATTTTAAAATGTGTAACCAATACTTATAAATTAGAGGTGATGTCATACCATATACAATATTATCCCCTCACCTCAAAACGTGAATGTCGATATCCTAGGTTCATCTAATTTTCCTTCTCTTAGTACAGCTTCCCGGTTTTATATTGTAGCGTCTGCTAAAGTAAGGTATAAAAAATATAATAACATAATAGTATATCTGTATCCGTTTTAGAAAATTAGACGCCTGGTGAAACCCTATGAGTTAAATTATTTGCATTTCACTTGATTTTGCTTAAACACACAAATGAAGTTTTCTTTTCCCCGATGGAAAAATTATTTTTATCAAATCCTTTTCATTTAAATATGTCAAACATTCACCTCCAAACTCTTGTTTTACAATCACCATAACTATCTTTATTATAACTATTATATAAAATAAGAAAAGGAATAGTATTGATAGGTTACTTTGAAATTGGCCCGAGGCTCAATCTAAACAAGAGCCAACCGAGACTGATCAACAAGTGAGAACTGTGCACCTCACTTTTGCCTTAGTGCTTGTAGATACTCAATAGTAGTTATAATTTTTATTTTTAGGGTCGTAATTTAGAAAATAATAAAAAAAAATTGAAAAATAATAAAAAAAGACAAAAAAAATAGAAAATTGTTAGAAAAAAAAACTAAAAAAGAAAACATTCGAAAAAAATTAATTTGATGGAATCTTAACTAAATAGTTGTCGAAAAATAAACAAATCTGATACGATGACATTAAATCTAATAAAATCAAGATTTGTAAGATTCGAATCTATTTTGGATCTTTATCAATTTAGATTCGATTCGATTTAAAATATTTATTTTCGAGTTTTATAAATAGGGGTTGCAGAACAATTACATATTTGTTAAAAAAACACAAGCTCAAACCCACTTCGTAGACCAATTCTATAGTTGTACCCACGACAGGATTGGGGATTCAATCTGTTCCCTTTCATCAGCTTTACGTACTTTACCTTACAGATACATAATAGTGGTTTTTAATTATTGTCTATAACTTGTTTTATTTATTTATTTTTATTTCACTTAATATATGCACAGTTATTTTTAAAACTTGTACTACTTTTTTTAATTTTTATCATGTCTTTAATTGCTAGTAATTAGTTATAGCATTAGTGTCTAGTGAATATGTATTAAGTTAAATTTTCTTTTTTTTTCTTTTTTTTATAGATTTTATATTTTCAAAATAAAATTTTTATAAAATCTCATATTTTACAAAATTTAGTTCTTTGCATATTGTATTAATTTTAAAAAATTGCATTAGACATGTTAGGGTTTTCTAGATAAAAAAATCATTTTGATGTTCATAAAATAAAAAAAAAATCTTTAATTGATTTCTTTTTTACGGCATTACATCTTTTCCATGATTTAGGTTTGTTTTCCATAGTTTAGATGTCTTTTATATGGTTTGAATATCTTTTTTATGATTTAGACATATTTTCTATAATTAGACATCTTTTCCATAATTTAGGCTTCTTTACTATAATTTATATATATTTTCCATTATTTAGGTTTCTTTTCTATAATTCAAAAAATTTTTCTATAATTTAGATTTTTTTTTTCATAGTTTAGATATCTTTTTTATAGTGTAGACATCTTTTCTATGGTTTAGATATCTTTTCTATGGTTAGGCATCTTTTCTATGGTTATGAATTTTTTTTTTAATATTTTAAGCATTTTTTTTTTCTATATAAAAGATTCATCATGTAAAACATTGCATATTTCATAAAATCTTTTAGAGTTTTTCTTGAAAAAAAAAATTATCACTTAGTTGTTTTTAAATAAAAATCTTAATTTGAGACTTTTCAAAAATTAGGTTTTTTTTTTTATAATTATGAATAAAAATTAAGCTTCTAAAGATTTTTCTTAATAAAAATGAAATGGTTAATAAAAACGTAAATTCAACCAATTATTTTTTTTATAAAAAGAACCAACACATTAAAGTTTTCGGAAAGAATTACAATCGTCTGATTCCAGCTAGCGGGTACGTAGGTACTTTCAGGATAACGATAAAATACGTAGAAACTTAGGTTCTTTTTTCTTTTAATTTTTTATTTATTTAATTTTTATTTAAAAATATTATAATTAAAAGAATAATCCTAGTTTCGATAAGTAAATAATAGTACCCATTAGGGTTTAATAGGTTAGCCCCCAAACTCAAAATCCTTTGATTCTTCATTCAAATTGAAATCAAAAACCGGTAGCCAAATCGCAATCAATTTACCCAATTGATTATGGTTTCTTTCCTTTTTCTCGAATCCGGTCTGGTGACAACTCCAAAAATTATTTTTAATAAAAAAACCGAAATTTCTCAATTTTTTTAGTCGAGGATTAATATTAAATGGGTTAGGGTTTAGTATTAATAAAAAATGGAGAAATCAATTTTAAAAAGAAAATCGAAAAATCAGGCTCAATAGCGTTCTATGGTCCTTCCGAGCACCTTACCTATGGCAAGCACCTCAAGGACCTACTCTTTACATGCTTGGCTACCCTATGCACCCAATGGTCTTCTTAGACACCTCGCCTCTACTCGGGGAATAATACATCCGACTAGCCACTTACTCGATTACCCTAAGCTCCATGGCCTTCCTCCGACCTCTAAGTATGCACTCACCACACTAGGGATGCCCTCTCCCCTGCAGGTGCACTGTGGAAGGTTAGCCCACGACTCGAAGGTCAATCAACATCTCCTCCTTCGAACCTTTAGGTCTCTTACTCCCCCTACTCTCTTGATTAATTGCCTTGCTGATAGCCATAGTATGGCCAACATACTCAATAGCTTTTAAAATTTTAGCATACAAAGTTTTAGATGTGGCTACCAATGTGTTCACGGTCAACCAGCTTGCAGAATCACCCTATCAACCTAGCAGCACATGTCTCCTACCAATAATAGGGCGAGCGAACCCCAAACCGCTACACATCCTTAGCAAGTAAGCTCCTTATGTTATAAATAGCACACTGAGCCAAAGCTATAGGGACGAACTCTCTCTTTAGACTTTCTGAGATCACATACACACATAGTTAATTGAGTAACCTCTCCTCCTTTTTCAAGAGAGTGCTCGGAACCTCACACTTTCTCACATATTTCACTATATTTACACTCTTTCCTAGCTAACTTGAGTGTCAAAGGGCCCTTGTAGATCAATCTACCAGGAACTTCTTGCAGGTAATCAAAAGCAATAAGCATCTTAATGTCGAAGCCCATTTATATCCCCTTTGGTGCTCAAGCTTATCTACATTTCTACAACTAATTGATTCACCACAACAACATTTTGGCTCTTATTGTTACTAGCCAATCCATTCCACATGGCAAAAAGCAAGAACAATCAACCCTAAGCATAGCACCCAATTAATGGTAACAGGTCACCACCATCGCCCCCACCACAGTGCTCACCAACTATACCAACTCTAAGCACCTAAACTTATGTGAAGTGGCAACTCAAAGTGCTTGTTTAGCAAATACTAGAAGACAACCGAAGGACTCAAGGTCTAATGCTGCTTTGTGAAACGAGATGGCTACCCTCAAAAAGGCATCACAAAAGTGCCCCTAAGAAGAGGCAACAATCAACTTATCTACATGACTAAGCAAGCAAAATAGAACACATATCGAGAACCTAACATGTTTATGCGACCAAGTTCATCACAATCACATCACACAGAGGACTTACGTGATTAGCTGAACCACAATCACAACAAAACATAAACATAGAGTGAACACTCTAGCACAAGTAGAATACCAAGGGAGTTATCCTAGGACGCTCCCAAAAACCACTTGAGGATATGAACGTCCAAGAACTGGATGAGCATATACACCACGCATCTAACACGTGCGACCAAAAGAAGGCCGAGTCTTCAACCCATACGTCTCGGCCAACTATGGTAAAGAGCCCTTTTGCACCTATCATCATCGAGGAAACACTCCCTTAAGGCATAAGATTGCCCTACCTTAGCATGCGTGACAAAATAGGAGACCTAGATGATCACTTAGTATACTTCTACACAATGATGAGTCTTAATAACTTTACGAACACCATTGATAGAGTACCGACCTCTGAACCCCTCACTTGAGCTCACCTTCGAAGCCTACAATCTCTCGAGAAAAGGATCCCATCTTCTCAACCTACTGAGGACTAGGTCAAATACATGGAAGAGCTATGAAAGAACTCCTTAAGGCCCCAACTCGGATACACCCTGCTCTACTCAAACTCTTACCTAGTCACCAAACTGCTAAGGGTTGAAGCCGAGTCAAGGGTCCCTGTATGCAGAGCTATTCTTTTCATCCTACCAAGCTACAGATTCACCTTGTCTCTTTGATAACCTTCAATATAGCACGGCAACAGCAACCTCAACACGGACCAACCCAGTACATGTGAACCCTATCATAGCATACCTCCTATCCACTACTTTTCTAACATTTGTACTATGTTCCTTTTTGTCCTTTATCATATTTACTCTTTTTATTTGTACTAGGAATCTTCTTTTTACATTATCTTTTATGTAATTTTTCATTACTATATCGGTGTCTTAAAGAACTTACTGTAAATAGTCCTCTTTACTATAGCCAGAATCATCTTACAAATCATTATTAATGAATAATCTTGTTCTTGCAAGACACCATTCTCCGAGTATATCCTTTTCACACTTTTATCTAATCTTGTCAAGTAACTTGAGATTAGTGGCAAGCGAACCTTAATATTAGCTTGTGCATCATATGAGGCAAAGTACTAAGTCATGTTATGTTTGTTGGTGCGTTATATCTTATGAGTAGCTCTACGAAATTTATTGTATTTGTCAACCTATTCATTCTCTCTTTCTTCGATATCTCGAAGGACCCACTGCTACCATTTGTTACGGTAAGCCCTAGTGATTAATCGAGCTTCTAGGCACATCACATAATGCTGGTATTAGAGCTTGAGGTTACAACCAAAAGCTAAATATTGTTGTAGTTGCTTCTTGTTATAGTTGTGTGTTTTGTTATACTCTTTTTCTCTAGTAGAAAAACATTGCAAGTTCTAAAGTTATTGAACGATATCGTACTAGCGAAGTGGTGTGAAATTTTTGTTTAGTGAACTTCTTGAAGTTTTGTATTTAGAATGTCAAATCTCAGTATTCAAGGAGAGATTAATGATGCAGAGAGCTATGCTCATGGCCATGGTCATGTTACCTAACAAACCCCCTAAACTATTGATGAACAATTACAAGACCTTACTGCTATTGTAGCTAACCTGGCTATATTTGTACAGAGGGTAGCAAAGATTAGGAATTAAGAGAGAGTTGATGAATGAGGCCAAGATGTGATAGACTAGCCGAGAAGGCAAGTAGCTGAGCATAGAGCACTCGAAGCTGTAAATGTGAACCTAACTCCACCTCGATATGTTGAAAGGATTACAAGGAGGAGACTCGAGTTAGATGAAGTTAAAGAATATGGGGAAGAGGAAGAACAGTATGATGGATTCAAAGAGCGCGAGCTCTGCGCCCCAAGAGGAACCAAACATCTTAAAGTGCAAGTTTTGAACTTTAATGGATCTAATAGTGCTAATGACTACCTAGACTAAAAGGAGAAGATTGAGAAGATATTTGACTTGTAAGATTATGAAAACTCGGTGTATACTCAAGTAGCTATTTTAGAAATTTCTAGGTATGTAGCAACGTGGTGGAAGAAACTGTAAAATGTATGACAGTAAGCACGACATGAAATCTAAACTTTGAGGGAGATGAAGAGAGTTATGAGAAGTAGATTTGTTCTAAAATACTATGAGCGAGACACTTTCCGACATTTCCAAGAGCTCAGACAAGGCAGTTAATCAGTGGACGAGTATGCCCGAGAATTCCAGTTGCTAATGATCTATTATGATGTTGACAAGCCTGAAGCACAAACAATAGCAAGGTTCATTTCTAGACTAAGTTTCGAGATTGGTAATGGAGTAGAGGTACAAAGGCTTAGAAATCTGGATGAGACCGTCCGAATGGCCTAAAGGGTAGAAAGATAGAAGCGAAATCAACTCAGTCGTGCACAGAGCAGCCAACCTAGCTTACCAAGTAGAACTAGTATGTAGAGTTGACTTAAACATGACCGAGCTTAGTATAGTTCCGAGGTCAAATGCCAAGTAAATCTGTTAATGGCCAAAGGAAGACTAAGGCTAAGGAGCTTAAGGTCAAAAAGGACTGATAGGAAGACTAAAGAGATAAAGTGTTTCAAATGTCTTAGTTTTAGACGCATGGTTAGTCAATGTCCGAACCAACGTGTCATGACCATTAAAGGTAATAAGCCCCAGTTTGAAGTAGAAAGTACTAGTGAAGGTGAAGAGGAGGGGGAAGCCGAACAATGTGTTGATGAATTCTTAGAAGACTCCAAAGCCCTTACCCAACCCGAGTAAGGAAAGCAATACCTCAATTTAATTGTTCAAAGATTTCTTAGTACCGATGTTGCAAGGGAGGATAAGTAAAGAGAGAACCTCTCTCACATGAATTGCCGAGTGAATTGGGAACCCATGTACTGTAACCATCAATGGAGGAAGTTGTACCAAATGATAGCACAAGGTGTGGTAAAGGTTTTAAAGTTGCCAACCTATTCTCATTCTAGACTATATAAGATTTACTATCTTAATAAGAAGGGAGGACTACATGTTACTGAACAAGTTAGAGTGTCAATCACTATTGGCGATACGTATAGAGAAGAGGTGTTATGCGATGTCCTACCTATGTGTGCCTCACACATAGTGCTAAACTGACCATGGTTCTTTGATCTTAAGGTACTTTATGATAGGTATAGGAACACTTATATGTTCCAGAAAAATGCAAAGAAAGTTATACTAACCCCAATGAGCCCCAAAGAGGTTCAAGGAGTTCTATGTGGAAACCTGGAAACCTTTTGTTATGTCATCGACTACATGAAGGGAAGTTCTAATACCGTGGTCGATGCCCTTACTCGTTAGCATGTTATTATCTTGACATTACAGGCTAGAATACCTAGGTTTAGTACCTTACCTAATCAATATGAACATGATCCGTACTTTGAATCCTTAGTAACCAAGTGCAACATTAAAGGAGTAGTGGATGGGTTCCATCTAAGCCAAGGATTCCTAATGAAAAAGAGGCAAGTCTGTAAACCAAGTAGTTCTGCTAGGGAATTACTTGTTTGAGAAGCTCATGATAGGGGCTTGGCCAGCCATTTTAGCGAGAAGAGAACTATTTAGCTATTGAAAAAACAATTCCATTAGCTTGAGATGATGAAGGATGTGCACAAAATTCTTAAACATTGCAAAGTGTACAAGCAAGCCAAGGGAAAAAAAGGAGCCATATGGAGAATATACACCTCTGCCTATACCTGAATGGCCATAAGCTAATCTCAGTAGGGATTTCATGCTTGGCTTACTTAGAACACCTTAGAAACATGATTCTATTATGCTAGTAGTCAATCAATTTGGTAAAATGAACCACTTCATCCCTTGCTACGAAACAATGATACTTTATTTGTTGCTAACCTCTCTTATAGGAGATCGTGCGGCTGTATGGTATCCCAAGAAGTATTGTATAAGATTGTGATTCAAAGTTTACAAGCTTCTTTTAGCAATCACTATGGAAGAAGTTCAGCACTAAGCTTATGTTCAGTACTTGTTGCCATATGCAAACAAATGGCCAAACAGAGGTTGTGAACATAACAACAGGTAGCCTCCTTCAAGCTACTGTTAAGAAGACTCTGCATGATTGAGATCTATGCCTACCCATCATCGAGTTCACTTACAACCGCTCTACTCATAGCCTAATAAGAAGGTCGCCATTTGAGGTCGTCTACAGACTTAATCTGAACTTACCATTAGACGTCATTACAAGCTCAACCTCTTAAGGAGATAATTAATCAAGTCTACAACATACCAAGGAGTTTCAAAAACTACATTAGAAGGTTGCCGAGCGATTAACTAAGATAGTAGCTCAACAAAGGAAGAAAGGAAGCTAAGGTAAAAGGCCAATTACTTACAACCCAAGAGACCTTGTATAGATTCACCTCAATAAGGAGTAATTCCCAGGGAAGAGAACAAATAAGTTATCTCCCAGGTCGAATGGCCCTTTCAAGATCCTTTGATGCATCAATGATAACACCTATGAGCTAGAACTACCAAAAGGATACGACGTGTCTCTAGCTTTAACTTCACCGACCTAATGCCTTATGTACTAGAAGAAGAAGAAGATCATGATTTAAGGAAAGATCTTCAACAACCCCGAGGAGCTAATAGAGTGCTGACCTCTAGACCCCTAACCCAAGCTTGCTTCCGAGGCTTACAATCTCTCATGAGTAAGATCCTATCATCTCAACCTACCAAGGGCGAGGTCCAATACATAGAAGAGCTGTGGAAGAACTCCCTAAGGCCCTAGCTCGGACGTACCCTATTTTGCTCGAAATCTTACCCAAACACTGACCTATCGAGTACCAAGGCCAACCTGCCGAATGCCAAGGTCTCTCTACCAAAGGCTAAAGCCCACTTACTAAGTACCTAGGCCAACCTGTTGAGTGCCAAGTCAGGGGTCCCTATATGCTGAGCTCTCCTTTTTCATCCTACTAAGCTACAAATTCACCCCATCACCTTAGCAACCTTCAATACAACACAGTAGCAACAACCTTAACATAGACTAACCCAGTATATGTGAACCCTATCACGACATGCCACCTAGCCCCTACTTTTCTAACATTTATACTATGTTCTTTTTTGTCCTTTATCATATTTACCCTTTCTATTGTACTAGGAATCTTCTTCTTACATTATTCTTTATGTAATTTTCCATTACTATATTGTTGCGCTAAAGGACTTACTATAAATAGTCCTTTTTACTATAGCTAAAATCACCTTACACATCACTATTAATGAATATTCTTGTTCTTATGAGACACCATTCTCCGAGTACATCCTTTTCACACTCTTATCTAATTTTACCGAGCAGCTCGACCTTAGTGGTAAGTGGACCTTAGTGGCAAGTGCACCTTAATGGCAAGTGCACCTTAGTATTAGCTTGTGCATCATATCAAGCAAAGTACTATATTGTGTTGTGTTCATTGGTGTGTCTTATCCTACGAGCAACACCACGGAAGCTACTGTGTTTTCTAACTTATTCATTCTCTCTTTCTTCAATACCTCAAAGGACTTACTACTACTATTTCCTATGGCAAGCTCTAGTAATTAACCAAGCTCCTAGGCACATCAACCATCGTGTGCAAAGCTTTCCCTAGCACACTCACAAAGGCTGCCCTACTCCGGTTCAACACCCCACTTAACAACTCGATCAACTCTTTCAAAAAGCTAGCAATGAAGTTCCGGCAACACTTTCTTAGTTCCAAGGTTCTACACGAAGACTCCTTTACATTATACAATATCAGGTAATGCCCTAGTGAATCACTATGGGCATACTTCGAGTGATCTAACCATGCAAAGTTTCAAGTCTCCAAGCTCGATACCAAAACTTCCCTCTAAGCATTAATCACCAGAATCGACCTTACAAGGAAACTATTCGACGCCATCTCACTCAACCTGCCTAACTTGCTTAATGAATTCATGCGAGTGGCTGAGAAGTATGTAACCCAAGAAGACCCATACAAGCAATATTGGAGACTAACAGCAGTACACAAAGATAGGCAAAAGACCACCTCGATCCAAGAGACACCAAGCTACCCTCTTCATAAGAATGACGGGAGAGGTATAAATAAAAATTCATTGATTACACATCTTATGCACCTCAGAGCTGCCCCCTTGAAGAAGTCAGTTACAAGGTCTGGGAATAACTCCCCTGACCCCTTCATATGAGAGAGACATTAGAGTGGCTATCTCAAACAAATAGTATGACTACCACCAAGTATGTAGACATAACAAAAACGAATGCCACCCTCTGCAAAATGTGATCGAATGCCTTGTCTGCAAATTCCACATCAACCACCTTAATGTAGAAGAAAGAAACCAACTCCAGCAATCGACCTAGCATCATCAGATAAAACAGCAACAGCAACCAAGAGGAGACCTCCCCCATGACCAAAACCATCAAGGAAGAAGGGGCCAAGTTAACACGATTTTCAGAGGCTCTGTTCTCATTAAAGCCACATCATTCACACCATTCAAACAGGAAGTCTACCTTGTCCAAAGAAAAAAGCCTAAGGTAGACATTTCCATCAACTTCACTACCAAAGTCATGGAGGGCATCGATTACTCGCACAACAATGCATTAGTCATCAGCATGGAAATTAAGTACTTTAATGTCCTAAAGACATTCATTGACGCCAGAAGTTTAGCAGACATCCTATTCTATAGTGTCTCAAAGTAAATGAAGGACTAACTTGATGAGCCCTTGCAAACCTATAAGCATAGCCTTACAAGCTTCAAAGTCGGCAATGAAGTGAACTGGACCTGGCCCTTAAGGCTACAAGCCCAAGCTAGTTCAACAGAATCAACGATTTAAGGGCCAGTTCGATAGCCCTTAAACCGTAGGTTTTGATTTTTGTTTTTTTCACATTTCCCTCAATTACTATAAATAATTTATTGCTTCTTCCTGTATTTCTTTTTTCTTTCCAAATAATTCTAAAACTTTATCTTGAGATGTAGTGACACATAAATCGAAAATTTTAATTTTGGTTCAAATTTTTTTCCTTTTTGAAATAATTAATTTGGATCGTGTGAGCATGTTATATTATATATATATAGTATATATGTATGTTATAGTATATATATAGTATATTAATTATTATATATTACATATATTGTTGCAAACCGTGACAAAAAACAGATAAAGCCGGTCGTTTGATAGGTCCAAGCTTGTAGAAAGCTCGAAAATGATTGATAAGGAAAAGTATGAAAGGGTAAAAATGAAGAATGAAATAGTAAATAAAACCCACGAACAACTCTAGAAGATATGATACATGAATAGAACTTCCGAAAACTCATAACTTAATTCGATATGATGCACGAATTGGTCTGATAAGGTTACTCACCACCTAACCTTACTTAAGAGAAAGGATAAAAGTGATGCCAAGAGTAAACAAATAGTGTTTATGCAAGGAAGAAAAAGTACTCAAAGAGTGTATATTGAGAATGATCTAATGTTGTTACAGTTACAAGTATAAGGGTATTTATACTCATAAGTTGAGGTAACTTTCCTAAAAAGGAAAAGACAAAAAGGGCATTCTCTAAGGAAGTAATGTATAAGATACAAAAGGATAAAAATGAATATACAAGAAAAATGGTCATCAGTACACCAGATTTTACACATGATACTGTACACATGGCAATGCTACATTGGCAAGATAGTTAGAAGATGCGGACAAAAAGTACGAATAGATGGGCTTATCCGAGCAGGGATGGCTTAGTCAATTAGGACTCTCTCTCTCTCAGCTTCTCGATAAGGAAGAACCCAAGTAATTTGTTGGCTTAGCACTAGAGAGTAATCAACAACTCGGTATACTGTAGAAAAATGTACAGTCATATGGCACAGCATGAAGAGTGACTCGATAAGGAAATACTCGGCCTCAGTAAGGGTTGGTTGGAACAAAAGGATTCATCATGCCATCCCCTCTAGTCCCCAGGCTCAACTACAGGTTAAAAGTCCGGTAGTCTGATTCCCATCATTCCTTTCAAGTTATTTTGGATTCGGGATCAAATCCCAATGGTATTCGCTCAGTTCTCCGTCAGGGTGATATGGACTGAGGTCGGCAATATTGAAGGCATCAAAAACCCCATAGTCTTCGGGCAATTTCAACCTATAAGCATTATCATTGATTTTTTGGAGGATTCTGAAAGGCCCTTCCACTCTTGCAGATAATTTGTTCCCCTTATTGTTCAAGAACCGTTCCTTACCGAGGTATAGCCATACCAAGTCTCTCGGCTGAAATTGTTTGGCCAACCTACACTTAGTCTTTCCTTGCATTGTTTTAGTAGTGTAGTTGATGTGTTGAGTGACCTTGTCATAGATGTGCTGAAGAGATTGTGCTCTAGCCATTACATCAAGGTCCTCTTACGCAGGTATTGGTATAGAGGTGTGGTCGAAGGACAACTCAAGATTAAATCCACAAACCACCTCGAAGGGAGTTTGCTTAGTGATGTCATGTACTATTTGGTTATAAGCGAACTCGACCACTAGAAGGCAAACGTTCCAATCAACTAAGTTCTTGCCTATTGCAACTTAAAGCAATGATCCCAAAGTATGATTAACCACTTTTGTTTGGCCGTCAGTTTGGGGGTGACATGAGGTACTAAAGAGTAATTTAGTTTCCAGCCGACACCACAGGGTTCTCTAGAAATGGTTGAAGAACTTCAGATCTCTATTAAAGACTACACTTCTCAACACACCATGTATCCGCACAATCTCCTGCAAGAAAAGAGAAGCAATAGTCAAAGAGTCATTAGTCTTGGTGCAAGGCACGAAATGTGCCATCTTACTGAACCAATCTACGACAACCATTACAAAATCTTTGCCTCGAGTGGTTCACAGCAGTTTGAGAACAAAATCCATGCTCAATTCAGTTTACGGCCTCATCGAGATAGGTAGGAGCATTGCTTTCCCTTACTCAGCTTAGCGCTTAGCCTTCTTACACATGGCATAGCTTTTGACAACTCGGTGCACATCTTTCCTCGTTCTCAGCTATAAAAATCGGCCATTTATCAGTTCACAAGTCTTCCTTTCCCCAAAAGGTCCGAAAAAACCTCTACTATAGGCTTCTCTAACTAGTAGCTCCCTCAGTGAACAAGTCAGCACACATAATTTTCCACCTCGAAACAAGTAACCATCCTCCACATGATATTCGTCTACTGTCTTCCTATCAACGCATCATGAAATTATGGCTCCAAAGTGCAGATCTTCAGAGTACTGTTCTTTGATACTTGTAAACCTAAACAGCTCGATCTGCAGCTCTGATAAAAGTACATATTTCCTCAAAAGAGCATTTGCAACTAAGTAGCTCTTTCCTTGCTTGTACTTTATCACAAAGTTAAATCCTTCAAGGAATTCAACCTATATCACCTGCCGCTTCAACAACTTGGTCTAACTCCGAAGGTACCTCAACAATTCATCGTCAGTATATATGGACAAATTCTCCCAGCAATAAATAATGTTGCCATACTTACATTCCTCAGATCAATGCCAAAAGTTCCCTGTCATACATAGAATAATTCAATTGAGATCCTTAGAGCTTCTCACTGTGGAAGGTAATTGGTCAACCTTCCTACATCAGGACAACACCTACTCCAATGCCCGATGCATCACATTCCAGCTCAAAAATTTTGTCGAAGTCGGGTAGTACTAACACCAAGGTGAAGGTCAACCTTTCTTTTACCTCAGCAAAGCTCTTCTCCTCCCTTTCTCCGCATCGGAAGTCATTATTTTTCTTCGTTAGCTCAGTAAGTAGCGCAGCGAAAGTGCTAAAATTCCTAATGAATCTTCTATAAAACGAAGCCAGTTCGTGGAAACTTCTCACGTCAGCACAAGTAATAGGAGTTGGCCACTCGATAATTACTTAGATCTTCTCATCGTCAACTCGCAAGCCTCCTCTACTGACTACATAGCCCAAGAATACCACTTCCTCCTAACAAAAGCAACATTTCTTTAGATTGCCGAATACTCTCTCGACACGAAGGATATCCAAGACTGCTCTAAGATATTCATAGTGACTCGACATGTCGGCACTGTAGACCAGGATGTCATTAAAGTACACCAAGACATACTTCCCGATGAGATGTCTCAACAAATGGTTCATTAATCTCATGAAAGTGGTCAGGGAATTTGACAAGCAAAAGGGCATGATCATTCACTCATAAAGTCCATGTCGAGTCTTGAACGCAGTCTTCCATACATCGCATGGTCTCATGCGGATTTGATGATAGCCAGATTTAAGATCAATCTTATTAAAAATCTTAGCTCCACTCAATTCATCCAACATGTCTTCTAGCCTTGAGATCATATACCTGTATTTGATTGTGATTTTGTTCACGGTTCAACTGTCTATATACATCTGCCAAGTTCTATCCTTCTTCAACACTAAAAGTGGAGGTACAGCACAAGGTATGAGACTCTCTCTTACATAGCCTCTCTCCAACAACTCATTGACTTAACGTTGAAGTTCAGAAGCCTGCTTGAGATTCATCTGATAAGCTGGCTTATTCGATAGTGCAGCGCCGAGTACTAAGTCCATGCAATGCTTTATGCCTCGAGTTGGGGGCAACCTCTTAAGTAACTGTTCTGGAAACAAGTTGGCATATTCATCTAACAACTCATTGATCTCTTGGGGTAAGTCACCCCACTCCCTCATTTCCAACAATCACCTGACTAACAAGAAGATCGGCTCATTAGCATTGATAGCCTCTCGGAGCTCGACTCTACTCATCACCAGAGCCTTTTTCGATCTGCGAGCAAGTTTCGTCTACAACTTATTGACTTTTCTCGGTAACATTAGGTTTAGTGTAATCTTCCAGTCATCCTTCTCGAACATGTATGTGTTCCTGTAGCTATCATGAATGACCCTCCTATCAAACAACTACGACCTGCCTAGCAACATGTGGGAAGCACACATGGGTAGGATATTACAGAGAATCTGGTCAAAGTAGTTCCTAATTATGATCGGTAGTAGTATTTGCCGAATGACATGTAATGCTTCCTTCTCACTTAAACAGTGCAACTTATATGGCTTCTGGTGCGCAACAGTCAGCAATTTCAGTTTTGAAATAAGATTTGTTAATGCTATGTTGGTGTAGCTTCCACTATCCACAATAAGGGCACATACCTGATCATTCACCTTACTGGTTGTATGAAATAGATTCTCTCCCTACTCCTCCTCTTGTAAAGGTTCCATGCTCATAGTACATTGAACAGCCATGAGTAACTAGTCCAAGTCCTCGACAAACACGTCCTCCTTAATCAGTGCTTTCTCTACATTTTCTTTCTCAGTAGGAACCTCTTCCTCCTCGAGTTCCTCATCCATACTCTCTACTTCGAGCTTCGGGATGTCTCCCTTGATGACCATCATCCGTCGATTCAGGCATTGAGTAGCCATGTGTCCGAACTCTTAGCACTTGATTTGGCTAGTCTTCCTACTAGACCCTCACCCATTCTCATACGTTCGAGTTGGCACTTCACCATCAGGTCAGTTTTTCTGCTCAACTCTGTACTTGACTAAGCTTAGTGACTTGCCTATCCGAGTTAGCTAGTCAGCATTCTGGTCAGTACTCAGCTCCTTCTTTGCCTCTCTACTCATTAGGCAATCCTAATAGCTTCATCCATTGTGTCAAATTGTTAGAGCTCTACAATGTCTCAAATGTCTCCTCTCAACAAAATAACAAATCTTGAGACTGTTTGGGTTGCTAGTTCCTCTACTTCACATTGTATCATAAGAATTTGGAATTCTTGAACATACTCGTCAATAGTTCGGCCTCCTTATCTCAACTCCTGAAGCCGAGTGAAAGTATCTTAGAGATAAGTTTCCGGCACATACCTATTTTTGAGCACTCTCTTTATCTCAGGCCAAGTGTTAATCTCTCGATACCCTTCTCATCTTCTCATGGCTTAAAAATTCTTCCACCACATGACAGCATATTTGGAGAACTCAACAGCAGTAGTTCTCACTTTCTCATAATCCTCATATTGATAGTAATCAAACATACGCTCCACTTTCTCTTCCTAATCCAGATACTCATCAACATTCCCAGATCTATGAACACTCAGAATCCGAAGCTTCGCATGGTCGAATGCTCTAGGGATTCATACACACTCCTCCTCAAAATACTCTTCTCCCTCTTCATCAAGCTCTCTCAAGTTTATCCTTCGCCTTACTCATTTGCCAACTCCTCCACCTTGAATGGGTCGAGTTAGGTTTTGACCTATAACAAGTTGAACAACTTATAAGGTGTTTTGTATGACCTTAGTAGGTTAGTAAGACAGCACATGAATAGCTCGGGTTAGATCTACTAAGAGATTAGCTATCTCATCAAGTCTCTCGTCAATGCTTCTAAGAGTTCCCTAAGATTATTGTCCATGGTGGACAACTCCACTGTCATCACCAATACCAACATTCATACTTGGGTCTGTCATTTTTCCTTACAGATTCAAAGCTCAAATAACACTTCAAGAAATTAACAATTAACAACAGAATAATCAATTAAACACAGTAACATGCTCTGTTTCACACATGCAAAATAGAGTATAACAGATTTTCAAAAAGAACTACTACAATTCACACAAAACCTCCGCTCTGATACTAAGATGTTGTGAACCATGACCAAGAACAGACAAGGCCAATTACTGGATGGATCCAAACTTACAAAAAGCTCGAACAGGATTAATGAGCAAAACTACGAAAAGGTAAAAATGAAGAATGAAATAGTAAGCAAAACCCACGAATAGCTCCAAAGGATATGACGCACCAATGGAACTTTCAAAGACTCACAGCTCAATTCAATATGACATACGAATTGGTCCAGTGAGATTACTCACCACCTAATCTTACTTAAGGGAAAGGATAAGAGTACTGCCAAGAGTAAACAAACAGTGTCTACGCATAGAAGAAAAAGTACTCAAAGAGTGTATATTAAGAATAATCTAATGTTATCATAGTTACAAGTACAAGGGTATTTATACCCATAAATTAGGGCAACCTTCCTAAAAAGGAAAAGACAAAAAGAGCATTCCCTAAGGAAGTAATGTACAAGATACAAAAAGGTAAAAATAAATATACAAGAAAAACGGTCATTGATGCAACGAATTCTACACATGATACTGTATATGTGACAATGCTACATTGACGAGGTAGTTAGAAGATGCGGACAAAAAGTACAAATAAATAGGCTTATCCGAGTAGGGATAGCTTAGTCAGTCAGGACTCTCTCTCTCAGCTTCTCGACAAGGAAGATGCCGAGTAATTGGTCGGCTCAGTGCTAGAGAGTAATCAACAACTCAGCATACTATAGAAAAATGGGCAGTCATACAACACGGCATAAAGGGTGACTTGGCAAGGAAGTACTCGGCCTTGGCAAGGATTGGTTGGAATAGAAGGATTTGTTGTGCCAACTCCGCTAGTCCTTGAGCTCAGCTGCGAGTCAAAGGTCCAATAGTCTAATTCCCATCATATACCATGTATTTGTTTGCATTATATATATAGTATATTATATATTATTCATATTTTTTTTAATTTTTGGGGTTAGCTCAACCCCAAACTGTCGAGCCAAACTACCTATTCAACCAACGGTTCGACCCACCAATGCAACGAGTAGCCATAGTTGAATCAATGGTTCGATGGGCTTATTCTAACCCGGTTCACAATTTAGAGCTGGCCCTTGCATAAGTCTACCTACGTAAGCCAAGGGGCTTATCACCCTTCCAGTCCAACTAAGCAATGATGTAAACGTTACCATAGAGTCAATCAACTTCATCGTCCTTAACCAATGGTCACCTTATAGTGATATATTGGGATGATCAAGCATTACTAAGTTCGACATGCTCCTAAGTAGAAGTGTCAATAGTCAAAGAGGTTCAACATCTCACAGGAAGAATTACCACCCTAAACCACTTCATTTTCAAATGTGCAGGCAAATGTTTTGAGTTCTTTAGGATCTTGAAAAACCCATCAAAGTTCAGGTGGACTACCCAATGCTAACAGGCCTTCAACAGCCTTAAAAAGTTCTTCAAGAGCCCACTTACGCTCTTAAAACCTATACTAAGAGAAGAGTTATATTTATGCATTATTGTTAGTAACTAAGCACTTTCTTCAATGCTTGTATATACAGATGGACGGGAACACAAGCCCTTTACTTTGTCAGTCATATCCTAAAAGGCTTAGAGATTCGATACACCAAGCTCGAAAAATTTGCCCTTGTTGTAGTAATCGTCACATGGAAGCTGAGGCCATACTTTCAAGCCTACCCAATAGTCATCCTCACCAACCAACCATTGCAAGCTATCCTATAAAAGTCAAACGCTTTAAGCAAAATAGTTAAATACTCTCTCAAGCTCAGGGCTCGTAGCATCCATTTTCACCCCAAATAAGCAATTCAAGTGTAAGTCCTTACAAATTTTATGGTAAGGTATATTAGAGAAGAGGAAGCACAACTCAACATTGAAATACCAGTATGGACCCTCCACATTGATGGATCCTCCACTTAAGGGGAATAGAGTAGACGTAGCATTACAAGGCCCGTACGACACTACGGTGCATTATGCATTCAAGTTCATGTTCCCGGCGAGTAACAATGAGGCTGTTGGTTTGAAAATCGCCAAGGACATTGGAGTAGAGAAATCCATTTAGACCCCATGTTGGTAGTCCAGTAGGTGAAAGGAGAATACGAAACAAAAAGAGAATACAATAGTCAAATATCTCTGGACAGTGCAGGGGCTTCTTTTAGGTTTCACTTCTTTAAAGATCAATAAGGTCCCTCAAGTAGAAAATTCTAAGCTTGGTAGGCTATTCAAGCTAGCCTCCACCATCATCCCTACACAATACAACAACAACAAGCCACTCTTTATTTAATACTTCCCTAAGCATAACATTGAGGAGCGAGAACAGGGGATATTGAAAATCTAACTTGTATATGCCGAACCTTGTTAAATGGATCCTATAATGAAACACTTGAAGACTAAAGTGCTACCGAGGATTGGACCAAGGCAAAGAAGCTGGCTTATGCCTTAGTGAACTGTACCCTCATAGATCGCGTCTTGTATCATCAAGGACACAGTGTATCGCTTCTCAGATGCTTTAAACTAGAAGAAGGCATCCACACCCTAGAAGAGCTTTACACTGGATTATGCAGTAATCATATCTAGTCTCAAGGCTTATACATCAAAGCACTCCACCTCGATTATTACTGGCTAACTATGAAGGAGGACATGAAGGCCATGGTTCAGAAATGCCATAAGTGTCAAAAACATGCACCCATTTGCCATATGCTGAGCATCGATCTTCACCTCATAACAAAACCTTGGTTGTTTGCTTAGTAAGGTTTAGACGTATTCGGACCCCTTCCTAAGTCGTTCAGAAGAAGGCAATTTATCTTGGTAACAGTGCGTTATTTCACAAAGTAGGTAAGGCCCAGGTAATCGCTACCATTACCACCCAATCAATAGAAGGGTTTATCCTTACGAACATTCCCTTTCGATTCAAGGTCCCATACATCCTAATCACAAACAACGGGAGACAATTTGATAGCACCAAGTTCCAAGAGTTTTGTGATATGCACAACATAAGGTTTCACTACACGTCGGTGGCGTACCCTTAGATAAATGGCTAGGTTGAAGCAATCAATAAGATCATCCTTAGCAAATTGAAGAAGAAGGTAGAGCATGCCAATGGAAGGTAGGCAAATGAGCTCCCTTATATTCTTAAGGGCTACTGCATTACCCATAAGACCTCCATAGGAGAAATGCCCTTCCACCTTACCTTTGGAGCTGAGGCCATCCTATCCATCGAGCTTAGGTTGCCTACAAGTAAGGCCTAGAACTTTGACATTAACACTAACCACATAGCCCTTCAAGCCAACCTCAACACAATTTATGAGGTACAAGACATCGCATGAGCTCGAGTAATGGCCTATCAACAACGAGTGACCTAATATTACAATAAGAAAGTCAAGCACAAGGTCTTTTAACTTGGGGACCTAATATGCCGGAAGCTCAAATCCATAGGCTTAAGAGAAGCGTAAGGCAAGCTCACCCCCAATTAGGAAGAGCTTGTACGTGTGATGGAAGATGCAGGTAATGGAGCTAGAGGCTCATGACCTTGGATGGATAGTTTATTCCTAGAACGTGGAACGCTAGCAATTTAAGGATATACTTTATCTAAGTTTTGTAGTCGGTTCATGGTACTTGTAAAAACTTAATGAACCAATGAAAAGATGAGTTCATTACACTTGTCTATTATCTTCTCTTACCGATTAACACTACATACTCTAATACTTAGGTCGATTATCATCCTCAAGAATGAACCCTAAGTTAGTACAAACACTGACGATCCCAACCTCGAATGACTAGGCACCCACGAGGCTCTCAAATACAAGAACCTTCAACTACTCAAGCACTCAAGATGACATATGATCCCAACCTTAGATGACCTTAGTGGCACTCGCAACCAATGGGTTAACAACTAAGGGCTTGGTACGCCGACACGTCTAGTACACTCACCTAAGTGACAACAAAAGATTGAAGCATATGACTACACCACCGAATAGAGAGCTAAGGTACAAGTAAAGACAGCAACCAAAAACTAAGTAAATAAAGAAGCAAGAGAATGAGCTCAATAATGAGGAAGAAACGAAATTGCATCTATTTAACAACTATTACAATGCTTTAAGGGTCAGCATCCCAACCTCAAGTACAGGCAAAAAGAAAGAAAATGAAAGAATAGATTACAAATGAAGAGTACAATGAAAGCTAATCTCTCTACTCTTGACTTTTGGCTTTCTCAACCCACTCGATTCTTGTTCAAGCTACAACTGGGAAAACTGTAACGAACACACTAACCACCAACTAAGCTAATGGCCATAATCTTGTGACATCAGTAGCTTCAAGATGAACTCCCTAACTATCAAATGAGATAGCTTCCTCATGAGCTTCCTACACGAAGGCAACAAGATGGGTTTACCCACCCCTTATGCAACAACCCATGGATCATACGTATAGACCTCTACGATAGCTTCACCCGAACCTTCTTCTGATTGTACAAGAATGCCCACACCACCATGGCTTAAGGAAGTCACTAAGACCCCCTACACTATTCTCTACTCGAGTACCTCCGAGCCATGAGGAAACCCCTCTTGGCTGTCGAAAACACCATAGATAAAATGCATGCTCAAGTACTTTAGTGGCTACACACATGTGTCCACTAAAGTTACCTTATGCAAATGAGTACACCTGTGGCAACATTGCCACCGTAATTAGAAGATGTACCATCAAGGGCTCCCCACCACCTAAACTTGCTTGGTTCGATGAAGGAACCAATCAAGTGGCCCACATACACCCCTCAATTGATACTTAGAGGCTACTTCTTACGAGGCAGCCCCTTAAACCCTTCAATCGCTACTCGATAAAGTACTCCAAACAAACTAAGAGCCTCTTCTCAAGCTCATACACCTTCCCTAACACCTTGATCCTCCTCAACCCAAACATCTTACACCACTAAAAGGGACCCATAAGATCAATAGCTCTTAGTGAGATTCAAAGAATGTTGGAATAAATACTAAGAATTTTCTTAGTAGGAATGAGGAAATGAAGGCCCCCCCAAGCCCTTTATATAAGGACTCAAGTGATACCCCAGTCATCCACATGTACTCCCCCTCAACGGCATAAATCTACTAGTAAGAGGACTGTTGATGTGGCAACATAAATGCGTCGTACTCACATTTAAAGCCTTATGGAAGGTACTCTACCTAAGGCATTTCGAATGCCCTACAATGCACTCTACCCAAGGTCGTGTAACTGTACCTTAAAGACCATACATCATCATGCACCAAGAATCGCGTAAACATACTTACGGGCTCAGTGCCGAGGCGCATACTAGACTTCATGTCGAAGAACAAAACAAACAATAAAGCAACATTTAGCTAACCTGGTAATCGAGCAAGATGAAAGATTTTCCAAAAAAAAAAAAAAAGAAAGAAAAGAGAAAGAAAAAAGCATTTGAAGTAACAAAAAGCATTAAGACTTGCACAAAGGAAGGGCAAAAGATCATCCATTAATACGCCTTTTCCTTACAATAGGTAGAGGGGTCGACATCCCAAACCTAATTATAAGCAAGTCCAAAAAAAAAAAACAAGTTTTCCTTTAACAACTTTTCCTTACAAAAGATGGAGGTGCTAGCATCCCGTCTTCCCTCCAGGTTGTCCCTCACCTTTGCTAAATCATCGTCTTGGGCCCTCACCAATGCCTTTATAGCCCTCAACTCTTCCTCTAACTTTGACGCCTTTTGCATGAGTACCAACAGTTAGCATACATCGTTGAGAGGTCGTCGGCCTATTTCTTCCCGTTTGAAATTGAATCCTAAAGCCTCACCACATTCTCTTTTAGGTGCACCCTCTTCCCTCAAGTAAATGCCTTTTGATAGCTCGAATGTGCGTAAGTTAGACGAACACGCATAAACGCTTCAACAAAAATACTACAGCACCTTAACTCATGTAGCCATTGCAATAGCGAGACACAAGATTAGATATCACTCTTGTCGTCAAAGAGTCACCCAAACATCGCCTTAAGATCCACAATACAGTCAATCAGTTGTTTCCCACAACTTGAAGAGCGCTCAAGCTTGTCATCCAGGATCTCAATTGCTCGTTTTGAGGATTGTCCTTCAAATCCTCCCCTTATTCTTGTAGTTGCTCCTATACTTATTACCTCTGCCAAGGATGCCTCACCAACTTACCCCTTAACCCCGTATCCTTAAGCTCCTCAATCGGCTAAGGCTCCACAACCCTTGGCCCTAACACCATCACCTTTAGAGCCTGACTACCTCATCAAATGAATGCCCAAGTTCCCTATCCAGAGCTACCAACTGAGGTGTGCACTAGTTACACTAAACCTCCCTTTAGACTTAGCACAGCAATAGTTGCCAATGGAACAGCTTTCAGTACAACTCTAACAGACTCAAAGATGGTCATTTACCTACCTTTCTTCTTACTCTTCTTTAGTGATTGAGAACTCTTCCACTCAGCACCCCTAGCACTTCCCTTTCTTTTGTGCAAATCAGCTACCTCCTACATCTGCTTCCCCCGAATTTCAAACAATTTCTACCTAACAACGTTAGAGGCGAGCTGGATAACTATAAACATAAGCAAATGGTTAACAAAATAATAGAGCAAGAAAAGGAACACTTACACAACTAGGGACAAGTAATCCCAAGCTCCCCTATCATAGCGGGGATGCGATGCAGTAAACTCCAGCGACCTATCCCTCAATAAAGAACAATGAATACCTATCTCAACCCTAAAGAGTGGTCTTACTTGGGCATACGCCCATGTAATCAACAACAGGTTAAGCCTCTTCTAGCGAGTGAAGTCAAGCACCTCCTTTTTTGTATCTTCGTCTTTGGGCCCTAAATGCTTGATAGAAGACATTCAAGTAAACCTCACCCAAGATGTAGGGAAGGGCAACTTCTCTACTAATCAGACACTAAAGAAGTACTCCTTCCACTCATCCACCTTGCTTTGTAGCCCTTTAAATACCTTCAGCAACTCACCTCAAGAGGAGACATACACCCAATCATTTTGGCCCGACTTCACTTGAAAAAGATATCGAAACAAATGGGATATTGGTCTTTGAACCTGAAATAAGAACATTACCTCTAATGTGAGCACCTATAACCACACATTTAGATGCAATGACCTTAGAACAATCCTGAAGTAATCGAAGAACTCTACCAAGAACTAGGATAAGAACACTCGCAACAGCAATTTGAAGGGTTTCACGTACATGTGGAAGGAGTACTTATCTCCCACCTCAAATGCCCTCTTGCCTACTACAGGCCTCTCCACCTACCAACCAAGGACTCCCCTAACAGCTCGATACAAATTGTAGACACCTCATTTTTTTCTCCCTTTTTTTTTGAAATTTTTAGAATAAGTTAAAGGGTCTAAAGTTAGGAAAAATAGAAAATTTAGAAAAACCCAAAAAATAATAATAGTAAATTTTAGAAAAATATTTTAAAAAATACAAAAATAGAAAAAAGCGTAAAAAAATAAGAAATTTAGAAAAAAATACAAAAAATGGAAAATTTTAGAAAAAACATGTAGAAAATTGAAAAGTCACAAAAAAAATAAAAAAATAAAAATAGAGGATTTAGAGAATTTAAAAAATAATAAATTTTTAGAATAGGATTTGTGTTAATAAAAATAAAGGAGAGAACCGTTTAGGCTTAGGCTTCGATTTGAATATAGCCTAGGCTGACCTTATCCATATTGCACATATTGACAAGGCACAAACCAACGACCTAACGGTAAAATACTTAAGCATTACATTGGGTTTGGTTAAAGGTTTTGGGTTCGAAACTCACTAGAGGCATAAAAATGCCTTTTATTGTTTTCTTTTTTACACTCCATATGCTGGCACATGTTACGGCATCATTGGGATACGTAATTAGTCAGCTCATTAAAAGCACAACCAGGTTTTCCAAATCAATCCTCGCTTAGGGTTGCTAGTCGCCGAGAGATGCTTCCGCCTAGGTTAATGAGCCTAAAGGGGCATGACCAAGTTTTTTCATCTATTTAGGATCTTACCCAGCTCAAGAAGCACTTCGCCTACCTTAATTAATTAGCTCATTAAGGGCACTACCAAGTTTTCTTATTCTTTTTAGAGCCTTAGCTAGCTCAAAGAGTGTTTTACCCGTTTCACCTCAATTTGTCAACTCATAAGAGCACAACCAAACTTTAATTCTTCTTTCAATCTTTTGGCCTTCTCTTAAAGCACTACCTCTCTCTTCACCAAAATCCATAGTAGACCGAATCTAAGATAGCTAGCTAGCTGTAGCACTTCTTAGAACAAAATCCATCCTTGAGGTAAAAATAGTGTTTCTTTTATCTTTGTAACAAAGCTTTGCTCAAACTTTACCAGCTATAAATACCTCTTTTTTGCCCTCTTTTTTTATTTTTCAAAATTTTTAGAATAGGTTAAAAGGTCCTAAGTTAGGAAAAATACAAAAAAAAAAAAACAACATTAAAAAAAAACAAAAAATAACAATAATAATTTTTAGAAAAAAATAACAAATTTAAAAAATATATAGAAAAAATACAAAAATAGGAAAAAGCACAAAAAATGGAAAAATTTAGAAAAAACATGTAGAAAATTAAAAAGTCGCAAAAAATAGAAAAAATTGAAGAAATAGAGGATTTAGAGAATTTAGAAAATAATAAATTTTTAGAATAAGATTTGTTTTAATAAAAATAAAGGAGATGACCGTTTAAGCTTAGGCTTAGATTTGAATCTATCCTAAGCTAACCTTATCCATATGTACAATATAATTGCACATATTGATAAGGCACAAACCAACGGCCTAACGGTAAAATACTTAAGCATTGCATTAGGTTTAGTTGAAGGTTTTGGGTTCGAAACTCACTAAAGGCATAAAAATGCCTTTTATCGTTTACTTTTTTACACTCCACATGCTGCTATATGTCAAGGCATCATTGGGCTATGTGTTTGATTGTGACATGTGGTACTCTATGACTGGCCTTGACAATGCATTTTCTTTCCCCTTTTCTTTTTTTTCCCTCACTTTCTCGTTTTAAAAAAACAAAAAAGAAAACATATGCAGGGGGGGTAGTTTCATTTTAGAAACACAGACACTAACACATAGAACCATGTATACACTACACGCAATAGACCTACTTCCTCTCTCTCTCAGCCTAACATTGCTCTCCTTCATCCATTCTTTTCAACATACACTCTCTCTCTTTCGAGACCCTCTCTCTCCCTCACTCACTATCAAGATAACATACACATAGCTCACCCTCTCTAGCGAGTCTCTCTCTCTCTCTCTCAGTTCAATTGAACCTACAACTCACCATCTCTCCCTTATTCACAAGAACCATACGCATATATACGACACAGCCTACTCTCCAAACCTCTCTCAATCACCAATCAAACCTATAGTACACTCCCTCGTTAGCTCCATCCCCTCATCTCACAACATACTATTGAACATCACTTTCTTTTGGCCTAATCTCTCTCTCGACCTAATTCTCTCTCTCTCAACCAATCTCTCTCTCTCGCACAACACAGGGAACACACACCATGTCTCTCCCTCTCACCGAAACCCCCACACATGCATAGCCTAAGCCACCCTCGACCACAGCAGTAGGCCCATCCTCACCACTATCCACAACCCAATCAATCGTACCCCCTCGCTCTCTTAACCCCAACCACACACCAAGCCACTTAGCCTTCACTCCCTGAACTCCAACCCCTTACTATTGAATTAACCCCTATTTTTCGTACAATACCTATCGAGAACACATACAAGGCAATGGATCTCTCTCTCAACCTGACATCACCCTCTCTCCACTAAACCCCCCAACCCACAGCTCTCTAGAGCGACTAAAACAAACATAGTTGCAGTAGTGCAACCATGATCTCTACCACCACCATTCTTCGTCAGCCACCCAAAACCACTAAACAACCACTATTGGCCAAGATGTTTTCCCTATACCCCCCAATCCCAATCGAAAACTCACCAAAAAGTCTTTTCCTGATCATTTTGCCCGCCAAAATGGCCTCTGTAACACCATTTTAGCCATTGCTGTTTCAACCCACATAAAGCCCTAGTCCGGCCCGACCCAAACCGAACCTACCCCAAATCCGAATCACTCTTGACCAATGTACCTTTGATCCGACTTTGTTCACTTTTTGTTTTTTATTTATTTATTTTTATTTACTGTTATTTCATTTTTCAATTGTAAATGCAGTTGTAATAAAAAAATGAAGAAAAAAAAGAAAAAAAGAAAAGGAGGGAAGAAGTATTTAGTTTAGTTTTATTTATTTTAACCTAGGAACCAAAAATAAAAATAAAAAGTAAATCTACAAATAATAAAAAATAAGAAAAATAAAATAATAATAAAAGATAATAAAGTTACTTTATTACTTAAAAGACCAATTTTACGATAAAATAAATAAAAATAAATGGACCCTTTCCAACTAGGGCACTTTATAATTTCCAAAAATAAACTCCGATTAGGACCCTTAGAAAATTTTCCTTAAATAAACTTAAAGCGAGTAAAAATTTAAACTCGATCATTTTTTAAAAAACTAAAATCAATTCAACCCGCTATATTTTCGATAAACGAACTATAAAAATCTGATCTCAAATAGCGGATGCGTAGGCACCCGTACATACAGGACGACTTAAAATATAGAATTTTTTTTTTCCATCTTTGTAAATATTTGCATAAATTAATTAAATTAGTCGCATGTGATATAATTAGACATTTAGAAATTGAAAAAGGGTATTATTTAAAAGCAAAATTAAATTTGGAAGGTTAAAAAAGCGATACCTATTTAAGGTTTAATAAGATAGCCCCCAAATCCAGATCTCCCATTTTAGAAAACCATTTGGTAAAATTGGTTTTATCGTTAGACCGGTAGCTAAGTTATAAACAATCCACCCAATTGGATTGATTATAACTTAACTGTTTTTTCCCGACTCCAGTCAAGTAGTGACTCCAAAGCGTTTTCAAATTAAAAAAACCAATTTTCTTTAAACCTTAATTGAGAGTCTGTATTAAACGGGTAGTATTTAATATTGATCATTTTAAACAAAACTAATTTATAAAAACTAGAAGGAAAAAACCAAGCTCAAAACAGACCATCTGATAGAGTTCATTATTATGCTCATAGCCGACGTATGCAAAAGCCTTCCCATTCGTGTTCGTCATGCAATGATCCTTCACAACCTTCTTATCTTCATTATCCGATGCGTACACCTCTAAGGGTCTTGGTGCTACTCACTCTCTCCTCTCAACCTAGGTTAACAACCTTTCATTACCACCGCTACCATTTTGGGGGAGGGTAATGGGTTACCACCCAACTAAAGCATGCCCTCATAAACTTCCTTAACCTCTCCAGGCGCCAATGTGGTCACCTACACACCTTAAGCACTAAATGCTCTCTAATCAACCATGATCACTCCTTGTAAGAAGATGGAAATCTAGAATCTAAAATGCAAAAGTTCGAAATGTGCAATCTAATTTTTTAAAAGAATGAGGCCTCCAAGCACTCCCTATATAGGTAAATGAAAGGGAAGATGGACGGTTTTTTAACTGCCAAAATGCAAATTGCATCTCAACTGTCCAAGTACCCCTATACGACAACCAACGGCCCGGATCTCCTACAGACGCAGATTGTTGACATGGGCTACACACATTGGAGTTCTACGCACATATCGTCATTGCACCTCGAACAAACCAATAGTCGCATCAATCAATCTAAAGGTCACTTCACCATGTAGCAAGTCCTATCAAACTTGTCAAATGTCACTTTGGGTGACTATACACTCGACAGCTTTACCTAGAAAAATAACTGGTGTTGAGTTGAACCTAAGCCTTAGAGCTCAAGCACACCTACTCTCCTCATCGTCTTGATACCGAGGAGAGTATGGGGGAGTATTAATAGGCTATTTTAAGTCTAGCCTGAGGCCTAATCAAAGCAAGGGTCAATCGAGGCCCATCAATAAGCCAGAATCAAGCACATCACCTTTGCCTAAGCATTCCATGGTCCTTCCGAGCACTTTACCTATGCCCAAGCACCTCAAGGACTTGCTCTTCGTGTGCTTGGTTACGCTGAGCACCTAATGGTCTTCTCAAACACCTCGCCTTTGCTTAGGGGACACTGCATCCGACTTGCCACCTACTCGACTACCTCAATCTTTGTAACCTTCCTCTAACCTCTGGGTCTACGTTTGTCATGCTAAGGACACCTTCTCCCTAACAGGCACACATTGGAAGGTCAGCCTATGGCTCAAAGGTCGATCCACAACCCCTCTTTCAAAACTTTAGGTCTCTTACTTCTCCTTCTCTCTTCACTAATTGCCTTCTTAACACCCATGATATGGCTAGCATAGCTAACAACTCTAGAATGTCAACGTCCCAAGTTCCAAATGTAATTGCTAGCCTACTCTTGGTCGACTAGCTTACAGAGCCACCCTGGCCGCACATCTCTCCTACCAACGGTAGGTATAGGTGAACCTTAGACCACTACGTATCCCTAGCAAGTAAGTAGCACAAGTAGCCAAAGGTAAAGGGACAAACTCTCTCTTTGAACTTTCCAAGATCACACACATGCATAGCTAACTAAGCACCCTCTCCCCCTTTTTGAAAGAGTGGTCAGAAACTTACACATTCTCACATATTTCACCATATTTACACTCTCTCGTTACTAACTTGAGCATTGAAGGGCCTTTATGGATCAACCCACCAAGAACATCTTGCAGGCAATCGAGAGTAAGGAGCATCCTCAATGTTAAAGCCTATTATATCCCCTTAAGTGCTCAAGCCTATCTACATTTCTACAATTAGTTGATTCACCACATCAACAAATAGTATGTTTGAAATAGAGACAAACCGAATATAGATTAGATAATTTTCCAAACATGATATTTAAATAGATATAAATTAGATAAGGAACAAATAAAATTCAGATAAAAACTTACAATCCAAAAGAGTCTTTTTTTTTTCCCCCAACTATTATATATATAATTGGAGATTCTATTAGATTCTAAATAATAACAAGCATAATTAAAAGCAAAAATTGAAAGGAAGGTGCTTGATTCTCACTAACAATTTGTTGAGATATTTATGTCCTACTCACTTGTTGGGAATGGATCTATTCCTTCTTAATTCCTTATAGAGGACCTATTACACTATTCATTTATATTTTAGACTTAGAATCGCAATTATGGATAGAATTTCAATTCTTAAAATTGCCAAATAGGGATTTTTCATCTCAACTTATGAATCATAACTCTAAAATTTCCTCTTATTTTTTTCCCAAAATATCCTTATGCAAATTTGAAAATTACACCATTTACCCCCTAAATTAAAACATCAAACCAAGAAAATCAAAGAACCCTAATCTTTCTATCATCTTCTTCATTGGTCTCTCTCTCCCACTCTCCTTCACACACACTCTCTCTCTTCCTTTTATCCATTGGAGTCTCCCTCTTCACCAATCTAATACTTGCTAAGTTCATTGAAGATTTTATTGAAGTCTCCATCAAATAGAATCATCTATAGGTCCCATCAAAGACTCTATCCAAGATGTCATCTCTGTTGAGCTAACTTCATCAAAGACTTCCTCTCATCAAAGTCTCCAACAAAGTCTTCATCGATGATTGCATTTCACAACTCCCTCTTTACTATTAAAATTCTCTTTATTGCTCCAATTTTCACAAAGACAGCATTTCATAAAACTTAATCAATCTTTATTGCTATTTCATAACTCCATCTAAGTCTTCATCAATTTGGGGTTTCTAGTTCAATTTCCGTAATCAAAGGCTTCCTCTTTATTGCTATTTCAATAAGTTGTGAAATACATTCTCATTATTAGTTAGATTTTCACTTCATCGGAGACTTCTTCTTTACCAATTCGATTTTCCAATTTGATTACATCCCTATTCTAATTTTTTAATTTGATTAAGTTTTCTATTCCAATTTGGGGTTAGGGTTTTCTAATTTTGATTGAGTCTCAATTTGAGTAAAAGGGTTAGGGATATTTTGGTCTTTTTTATCATTATTCAAACTTTATTTTTCCATCTAATGTTAATTCGTATATAGCCAACTAAACATTATAATAAGCATTTACTGACTATTATAACTCTATTCCATTCAACCTTTTATTTCATTTAGCAAAATGAATGACTTATTAGTATACCATCATTAGGTACCCTTTTTTCCCTAACTAAGAATAAGCCATTGCTTACATAGATTCAAATACTTAATGTCAATCAAAATTTATTGGCCACTTCCTTCTGGTTTCACTTTCTTCCCTAAATGGAAAATATTTTCTTCAAGATGGACATTTAACTGTCATTGACAACTTAAAATCTACTATCAAATTATGACTTCTAAATATTATAATATTAACTTCAATAATATAAAAGAAACAGACACATTAAAAAGAAAATATACCTAAATGTTTACTAAGGGGAATGGAACCTTATATTCCCTCGATTTCTTTGTTCACTTGTTTTCAAGCTCCTTATAGTTGGAATTCAATTGAATCTCAATTTCCCAAAAACCGTAAATGAGGATTCACAAGTATAGGCTTTGAATCCCTATTCCTTACCCATTTTCCCTTTTTATGCCAAACCTAACCCCATTAAAAATCAAAAATTACAATTCCTACCCTCACATAAAAACATCGAACATGTTGTAATATTCCTATCCCAAGAAATCGATTTTGCATCTACATTGTCACTCTCATTAAACCTTAATCCATCATCATAGTTCTTTACTTCTCATGCATCAACAACAGGGGAAAAACCATAATCTTCCACTAGTCTCTCTCATTCAAGCCCTTATCTATCGCAATTAAGCTACATTTCAAAGTGCTTAAGCCAAATTTATCATCATCTTCTCTTCACGTTTAAAACCTTACAAGAAAAGTATGTTATGATATATTCCCTCTTCTCTATATGTCTTTGTCTTCTATTACTTTGTTTTATGTAACGATGTTATGTTGTTTTACTTTTGAACATATTTTCATAATCAATTGGTTAACTGAAAAATATTACCTACAACATTACTTTTGTTCATTTAAAAAGAATATTGTAGTGTGAATTTAGAATGACGGTGATCCCTTTGTGTATTAAGGAGGAGTTACAACTATAAATGTAGAAGTGGAGTTTGGTCATCATTTTGCCACCTCCTATTATATGGATTAAATTGGATTGTAAGCTTATAGAAGTGTCCAACTTATGCTTGTTTTTTTTTATATATGGAAAACTCTCTTGTGTCTTATTTTGATGTACTGTGATGGTCATAAATTGCTAGATGGCTAATTTAACTGAATACCAATAACTAAATGGTTTTCTTTCTACTTTAAGTTGATCTCTTTAGAGCCAATTGCTTCACAAATTTATTTTTGCTTTCTATCAATTTGAGCCATGTAAATGATAGTATAGTATAGTAAGTTGGAACTTGAAATGAAGAAGATAAAAAGAGGAAGTGGCTTTTAGTTTTTGTTCAATCCTAAAAGTTTTTTTCCATTATAATTCTCTTGGGAAGGGAAACTAGCTTACTATGCAACAAGCATGCTTATCCATTAAATGATGGGAGAATCAGAAAATTATGCTTTTGTGAATGAGTTGCAATAAGATAATGACTTTCGCATTGTCCTCCTATAACTCATATGTCATGGGTAAGCAAACCAGTTGGTAGCTGACTTTTGATGATATTTAAGTAGATAGGTGCATCCAATTTCAACATTAGTGGGTTTATATTTGTGTCTTAGAGGGTTCTATTTTATTAGCATGCATGCTTGACTCTCCCTCCTTTACATATTCCCAATGCTTCTACTTAATTGGTAATCATCTAATTGTTGTCTTTTTCTTTCATAAATTGCAAAGGCAGTTTTCTATTTTCATTTCTTATTAAAAAAGAATTAGTTTATAAGATAACACATTTGGAGATCTTCATTCTTTCCTAATTAGATTTTGTATAGTAGAAGTACTTGAGCATATGAACATTACCTAAACTGGCATCTCATAAATAGATAAAGATGCTGAACCAAAATGCATAAATAATGATTAAAGGAAATAATTTATGCTTTAAATAATGTTTAATGAAGGGAAAAAAAAGAAAAAGGAAATAATAGTTTAAAAACTTCCTATTTCGATTTCATCTTGCATATTGCATCTCATCTCACATAACTTTCTTTTCTTTTGGCCGTCATGCATGCATACTCACTTATAAGGTAAGTTTTATTAGTTTGTTTTATAAAAACTCCATATTTCAATTTCAAGTGATAACTATTAACTCATTACCAAAATTGGATGAATTCTTAATTTCAAGACTACTTTTTATTTCTAATTTTCATAGAGAACATCGTGTTCCTTTTAGTTGACCATGTCTTTGCCATAGACTACGATCATCTCTTACTAACAATACCTAGTCCTAATCTATTACTAGCTATTGTTTTGACTTTTAGGAGGTGTGAGCCACGTAATTTCACTTAGTCGTTAGAATGAGTAATTTAGAGTATACTTGAAAGTCAACTGGATAGGATAATACTTTATGTATTGATCCTAAGAGTTAGATGATGGCACATCGTGAGTCTGACATATAGAAATATAATAAAATAATAATATCATAACTAAATGTAGTCAATTTTTCTAAATTATATTATATTGTAATTATCCGCCATAAACGTACAAATTAGGTAACGAAAATTAACCGAACTTTAGAAATAAATTATTTAGACACTAAAATTATCAAGTGACGTAAAATCACATATAAAAAAATAGTATGTGTACCTTAGATATAATTATTTATATATAAATATATACCGGTAATGCTTAAATACCAAAAATACTCATAATTAACTAAAAATTTATAAGAAAAATCATTAAAAATTTGTTAAACATTCAAACCATGGTGGATTTAGGCATGGATAGTGATATGAACAGGTGTTGGAGAATTTAGTATGGGAAAAATACCTTGCAAGACTCATTGTTTAAAGTACAAAAGGGGGTAGGAGAGAGAAAATGCTCATTCTTAACTATACAGTCCTAAGAAAAATTTTCAAATGCTCCCTATAAGTTCTTTTGGGATGTCTAGGTTATAGAAAAATTGAAGAATTTGGTAAAAGCTTGAAGAAGAAATTAGAGAAAAATAAAAAGAAGAACCTACGCAAACCCAGAAACATCAAGGAGCTCGAGTTGAAAAGCAATCTGGGGGTAAACCACCACCACCACCCAACAGTAGTAGCAGCACCCAACTGTAGTAGCAGCACCCAACTAGGCCGACAAGGAGGGGGTAACCAGACGACCAACTTTTAGTAAGCCCCAATTTTCTATATTTATCAAAAAATACTAAATTACGTCTAAAAATTCTAGAAAATTTTATTTTGAAATATTTTTATATGTACTTTTCAAGAAAAATATTAGTTTGTACAAATTTCAAATGAGTATATGATCTTCTTAATAAAGCACGTAAAACCGAACAATTTCGAAGTGGTTTAAATAACCCTACTGTTAATGTTTTGAAACCAAATTTTTTCCAAAACTTCCCAATACTACAAGTATGAATTCTATGAAAATTTTTCAAAAAAAAAAATTTTCTGTAATTTTTGGTAATTTTTAAACTCTAGCAAAAATTTTGGATTGAATGAGATTTGAAGATATACATAAATCAAAAGTTGTGGATTATATGTATTAAGGTGAAGATATGAGGATTTGAGAATTTGGTAATATGGTGATTAAGGGTATGATGAATCTATTGTATGATCATGCTATACCATGTTTGTAAAATATAATATGATGCCAAAACGAGTCACGTTATGCAAACTAGTGAAGTTAATCTGTTCAAAAAGTTCTTCAAATGGTTGATCTAATAAAAGAGCAACTTAAAATCTTAGTATAGATGCTTAACCAGAAGGCTAACTCGTGTAAGCATATTGAATATAATAATTGTCGAGCCTAATTTGTTACAGTTTTTATTATTTTTCTTAAC
This sequence comes from Lumnitzera littorea, assembly GCA_024138015.1. NCBI lineage: Eukaryota > Viridiplantae > Streptophyta > Magnoliopsida > Myrtales > Combretaceae > Lumnitzera > Lumnitzera littorea. The sequence goes on along the minus strand of JAMXBB010000002.1, from coordinate 96,423,729 downwards.
CCGATTAATATTAAACCATATCCCATATAATACTAACAATCGATTAGGAGTTAAGAAAAACTTAGTTTTTATTTTGAAAATTGTTTAAAGTTACTACCTAACTAGAGTCGAGAAAAAGAGTTAGGTTATAATTAATTAAATGGATTGATTATAATATAGTTACCAGTCTTTCAATAAAACCAATTTTTTAAAACGGTTTTAAAAACCAGATTTTTTAGTCCGACGGCTAACTTTTTAAACCCTTACAAGTACCAGTACTAACTTTTCGAATTTAGATTCACTTTTTAAAAGAAAACATCTAATCACATGTAAACGAGCAAATAATATCTAAAAAGGAAAATTGAGCTATTATTTACAAAGATGGCAAAAAAGAAAATTTTTTCTATTTTAAGTTGCCCTATAATTGCTACAAGTACCTAGATACCTGTTAGTTGGGATTAGACTTCCGTAGTTCGTTTGGAAACTTAAGGTGTGTTGATTTGTTTTAATTTTAAAAGGTGACTAAGTTTATAATATCTTAGCTGCTTTATTTTGTTTTAAAGAAAATATCTAAAAAAGGGTCCTAATTATAGTGGTCTTATTTTTTTAGAAAAAAGATTTCTAAAGATGCCTTATTTTGAAAGGGTTTATTCATTTTTATTTTAGGAAAGCAAATTTTTCTAAGTTCTAAAGAAATTTTCTAATTTTTATTATTTTTATTTATTTTATTTTATCTCATTTTATTCTTTTATCATCATTATTTTTTTCTTGTTTAAGTTTTAACCAAGAAAAATAAATATATAAAAAAACTAAGCTACTCTATCATTTTTTTATTTTTCTTTTTCCTTTTTTGGATTTTCTTTTTTTTTTTTTGGGGGGGGGGGGGGGGGGGGTTACATTTACAATATAACATTTACAGAAAAATAATAATAATAATTACAAAAACTGAAACAAGAAACAAAAAAGTACCAAACCGAAGGAGCTCAAAAGTCAAAGTCCACAAGTTAGAGCCAAATTAGGAGCTTGGACGGGTTACATCGAAGTCAGTTGACCCGATCACATGCTTTACACGTATTCTACGCAAGGATGATAGAGGCAACGGCAGAGGAGTGATTCGGGCAATTTGTCCACCAAAACAAGCAGGGAAGGGTGTTTTTATAAGAGCTTTATTAGGTCTAGTAGGGGTAAGCAAAGCGCTTCACCGTTTAGTGCTTGTTTGGAGGTTATCGGAGAGTAGTAGCAGCTATAGTTGTTTGGGCAACGAGTGTAATGGATGTTGGATGTGGATGGGTGGTCAAGTTTGGGGTTATGGACCAAGGCAAGCTTGGTGGTGGTAGTGATTCACCTTGGGTTGTGGCAGCCATAGTGTTGTTTAGTGGGTAGTTGTTTCAGTCAAACCCTAAGTGGTTCAAAATAGGGGCTAGCAACCATAGCAGGGGACAAAGGTAATAGCCTTAAGTAGCTACAAGCAAAGGGAGTCTAATAGAGTTGCTAAACTGACTCGAGGAGCTTCGATTCGAAGCTCCAAACATAGAGAGAGAGAGAGAGGGATGAACCTAATAGAGAGAGAAAGAGAGTAGCGATATGTTTTTGAATGAGATTCAGAGTAAGTCGATGCTTGGGGAAGTTCATGAGGCTTTATTTATAGTTTCTATAGCTTGCTTAAGCTCGAAAGGAGCTTTAATGGTTGAATCAACCATTATTGTGTATTAAAGAAAAATATTTGATTTTCATGGAAAATGGTTGTTTTGCTTGATAACTCAAACAGAATCATTTAGGCTCTTGCTTCAATTAGCTAGAAGAAACTTCTAATCCTTCCACTTTATCTTGAATTTGCCAAATTGTAAGAAAGTTTGAATCATGGATCGTGATTTTTCCTAATCTTCAATGGACGCTTTGACCCGCGAAATCAATGAACTTAGTCATAAAAATGGTATAGATTGAAAGTATTCCAAGCGTTCTTCATGATTTCACAACTAATTTGGTGAAATCATAAAGAAAAACAAGTCAAAAATAGTCTTAAAGTGAAGACCCCAGGCTAGTTTTGCACAAGAGACAACAGGAAAAGGAAAGAAAGAGGGGGGAAAAGAGAGAGAGCTTGTTGACATGGCACTATGTAGGCACCACAGTAGCCATGTGGCCAAACCATTGCATGCAACATGTTAGATGTCAACACGTGGCCCAGTAGCCCCTTGCTACGTGTACTATGTTGTGAAAAAAAGGAAAAAGGCACTAAGTGCCTATTAGGAGATTTAAACCCAAGACCTTTAACCCATATTCCATGCTAAGTCAAAGTATATTACCATCAGGCCGTTGGCCTATGCCTTATCCATATATGCAATCAAATTACATATATGGACCAGGTGACTTAGGTTAGATTAATTTTTTAGCCTAAGCCTAATATCCCTCTCCTCTTTTTTATTATTTAAGACCTAAAAAATATTAAGGCTAAATTAAAAGAACCATATTCTATTTAAACTATCTACTTTTTTTTTTCCTTAAATTTTCTACTTTTTTGTGATTTTTCTAGATTTTCTATTTTTTTATGATTTTCCTAAATTTTCTATTTTTTGTAATTTTTTCTTAATTTTCCATTTTCTTTTTTGTATTTTCTAATCTTTTTACTTTTTTTATGCTTTTTCCTAAATTAGAACGCTTTTTCTTATTCTAAAAAAAAATTATAGGAAGGAAGAAATGGGGTGTCTACAATAAAGCCAAAGTCTTAGTTAAGACAACATTTGTTAAAGAAGCATGGTTTTGATAACTTCATAGACATGTTTAGAAGGTCCGTAGATAAAAGGACTTTAACTCTAACTATGTTAGAGCTTCATTTAAAGAGTTGTTTGGTGAAAGAAGGATGATTACATTGATTTTAAAGACTTGATTAGAGGGTTGGCTTCGATGAAATCACTTCAAAGACATCTTCAGATGGTTAGTCCATAAAGAAGGGACCTGATCTCTAGTTCAAAGAGTTAATTAGAAGGTTTAATAATAAAAGGGACTCAACTATAGCCCCATCATAGACTTGTTAGAAAGCATTTGGTAAGGGGAATGCAATTGAAATGACTGCGAGGACTTCATCAAGGATTGAATTACATAGAATGCTTAGAGGAAACGACTTCAGAGGCTTCTTTCAATAGTTATGTGGAGCAAGCAGTATAACTGGGATAACATTAGAGACTTGGACAAAGGGTTATTAGTTTACAAACACACATCTAGAGACTTCATAAGAAGGTTCTAAGACCAAAACTTAGTACTAGGTGAACTTTTAGAACCTTATTCAGAGACTTTAATAGCAAGTTGGAACTCAATATTAACCTTACACAACTTGCTAAAGATAAGTCTTAAATCACACTTCAACTATTTACATGAATTCATTTACCTTATGTTAAGTGAAATTAAAGTCATTGTATTAAATATTTAGGGGAAAAATGAAGCGGATGAGATCGACCATCAAAATTATTGAGTATCACATGTCCAGGTAAGTAGGATCAGTGTTTCATCACACTTTGAAATATTATTTAAGGATACTTAGAGGTCTTAGTATATATCTTAGCTATGATTGTAAGTTAGTTACCTGTGCGTATGCAACGTGTGTGCTTCAATTATGTTTTGCTATTTGGAGTATTAAATTTTATGTATTGTTTGCTTTATGATGTTGCTAGATTGAACTATTTGAAATTGTCTGACCACTCCAAAAGCAATCTAACTAAAGCTTAGCCTAACTTCTAATCGGTCATGTATTATAACCTATTAGGGGAAACGACTAGGTTTCTTAGGCCAAACACAAACCCTTCAATGAGAATAGCAGAAATGGTCTTTTACCCACCCTTAGTCGAACTAAGTGACAAGAGAGGAGGTCATAGCAAGGTTGGAGACCATAGTTCGAAGGTAATCTCAAGCAGAGCATTTTTTTCATTGTACAAGCCTCGATTTGATTCCTATTTGCAAAGTGCGCAATGTTAAACTCCTTGAAACCCAAATTAAAGCGAATACAATTTCTTTGATCTCACAATGACCAATCACGTCGTACGATGATATTTGCTTGAACATGCATTACATTTAATTAACCTTGCTTGTAAAAGCTAATTGCTTAGTGTTAGATATGTGCTATTGTCTTCGTTCCACTTACCAAGCAAGTTGTTACTCATACCTTTATAGTTGTTTTGTAGGTTCTCCTAGTAGATACACCAGTACTACTCCAAATTCCAAAAGTATAGAGAACAAGGTTAAGGAGTGAGATTCAAGACTAATCAGTTGGATTCCTATATTGTTTATCAACATTACTAACCTTTAGGAAAACTAATAAGGTCTCTTCAGATGACCTTCTAGTTTTCAGCTATTATTATCAGTACTATGTTCTGTAAATACATCGATTTTTATAAATCTTTATTATGTCATTTTTCTAAAGTGTTTTATAAAACTTGTTTTCATCTCAAGTTTTTATACCGCAGAATCTCTTTCAAAAGTTATTTTAGAAAATTGCATCACAGGTTGATACCAAAGAGGTATTGAATTAGATGACTCAAAACTGTGGAGTAGTAAAAGTTTAATGTAAGCTATACCTATGTTAACGACTAAAGTGACTACCTTCTAACTGAGATTGATCTACACGATGGGGTTGTTACGAGTCCTTAGTTTAGGGTGTGATAGGGGAAGAAAAGAAATTCATCTTAATTACTTTCACATGATAATCCAAATTATTTTATATGATAAAAAAATCTATGGAAGGTATATAAAGAAAGAGACCCATAATATTGGAGGTTCCATGTCTTGTAAAGCTAAAGAATTGCCTTTCCATTGCAAATTAGTACATAAAACGCTATCATCTATAAAAATGAAAAGGCATGTCTTATGTTTGAAATTATCGCATGGTGAGAACTGATAATTGACTTTCTAGGACTTTTACATAATTGGTTCATTTAGGATTAAACCATTTAGTTGGTTGTAAATTGAATTTCTCTTTAGCACTTTGTCCTTAATTGATATGTAAGTATATTTTATGTATTTTAGTGACAGATCAATTAATGTTTCATGAGAGTGAATTATAAGGGAAAGAAAAACTTGTTTGCATCGTGTTAGCTTTATGGTTAGAGTATTGTGAAGTTGCATATCGCCCGATGCTTCAATTGTATTCTTTGGCCATACATTCCTATCATCCTTGAGACCAATCTTATGAATTGCATTTCTACCAATACCATGAATACATTGGGATGCTAGTTTACAATGATAACGTCTTATGTATTGAGCAACTAAGACTAGATAGGAGTTCATTTTTTAAATATGTGAAATGATAAAGGGTGTAGGAGAGTTAAAGAATAGTAGACATTTGCTTACAAATGAGAAAGTGGCAATGTTCTTGCATATACTTACCCATCATGTGAAAAATAAAGTTATAAAGCACAATTTCAAGCATTCCAATGCAACAATTAATCGATACTTCTATAACATCCTATATGCTACTCTATGCCTAAGTAATCGCTTACTCAAGTAGCTTAAACCCATTATTGACACTTGTTTAGATGGTTGATGAAAATGTTTTAAGGTATACCCTCAACCTTCTTATAATGATATGGAATACTTCCATTTCTATATATAAATTGGAATATCTAAGAATATAATTATTTACTTCTCATGTAAAATCGTTTAGGTGCTCTAAATGGGACCCATATCTCCATTACAATACCCAAGAAGGATAAATCAAGATATAGAACTTAAAAGAATGACATTTGATAAGATTCAACACTTTAGACCCATTACTCAAAATCAAACTAGAGGTCTCCAAGGCTTAACCCAACATGTCTTAGCCCGATAACCTCTCAAGGATGAAGAGTCTCCCTATGATCAAGGTTTACTACATTTCGCCTAACTTGAACACCAAATGTTAGCCACAACCAAGACTACTATCAACCTTTTCAAGATAAGACAACGGACCTCAGGGTATCGAGTGACCTAACCTCATAACAACATGCCTAAATGTCCAGCAAGTATAACACCAAGCTGTCCTTCCTATCCTCTTGACCGAATCCACATCAATTAGCTAATGCATCCAATACCTTACCTTATCCATTGTTAAGCTACCTAACCTGGTTGTTAAGCTACCAATGTCTTGAGCTTCCTATTCACTAAGAGACAATCAAGCATGTTTTCCACCCTTTGTAAGAGTCACTAATAAGCAAGTGACATGTGTCCCTAAGCGCACGATCCTATGATGATTCTCGAACGTATTCTTTATTTGCTTTGTCCATTTTATCCTTTTTACTATGTATACTAAGAATCTCTTAGTAATTAATTTGTAACTTGCCCTTTTAGTCATTTTCTTCTTATGTAAACCCTACTAGCCAGGGTACAAAAGCCACCATTTGTAACTTAGCTAAAAGTTGAATGCTAATTTACAAAGTCTTTCTCTTTCATTTTCAAGAGAATCTTCTTGAAATTTTACTCTTATCTAGCTCCTATAACGAAAGTTAGTAGCAAGTGACCCTTGTGAGTACATGTACGTTATACCAAGTGCTTACTAAGCCATGTAAATCAACTAATGCATATTATTCAACTAGTTACACTCAAGTTTTTGCTAGTTTTCTCCTTGGTTCAATTTCCCTTTTGGTGCAATCCCGTGTGTTTAACCCCAAGACACATCAATATTGCAACCAATGCACTAGGTGCTTATACCCTAAGTATGCAATTTGTGTATGTGTTGCTTGGATAGGAGGGCTTCATAGCACATGGTAAGGTTCTTCAAGATGCAATAACTAAGTGGAACAATCTTCAAGATTCATAAGGTAATATTTGTTGGTTTATCTAGGTGTTTCTTTTACTTTCTTCAAAAACATTTCAATTACAATATAACCTTATTTTCATCTTTCAAATAAGCTACAATTACTTAGTGGATGAAGGTTACCTAATTTGTAATACCTTACACCATTTAAGAGTCAACAGTATCACCTAAGCCAATGACACTAAAGTATAGTCACTAGTCAAGAACTCTAAAAAAATTATTCAATTTAAGACATACATCTACTCGTGAGGTGCTTCCAACTTTTTAAAATGAGGTCAAGTATTCTAAGAAGTTCATTGCTTTACCTAGTAATGATCCATAATGGAATCATTTTGACATGTTGTCTATTGCACAATTTTATAAGGACAAAGATGACGTCCAACCCCTCAACAACCATAAGGATGATATAAGGGGTAATAACATGGATATGAGTGATGATCTAATTATTGTATTAGGAAACATTAATGCATGGTTCACTTGGAGGATGCAATTAGCAAGTGGGATATTTAATGAATGGAGAGATTCAATGAAATAGAAGCAACTAAATTTTCCATGTAATGTAAGGGATTATAATTGATGTGATTATAACCTCATGAGATTGGATTATGTACTCTCTTTTTTTTCTATGCAAATGTATGGCTACTTTTGACCATCGTATAGCAAAACAACATTGACAGGGTCTACCATAGATAATTCAAAACGTTTTCCATAATAATGAAACTCTTTGTTCAAATAGCTATCCCCTATTATTCTGTCAGGAGTGTTCTCTTTTATCTATCTTACTTATGTGTTTCAATATTTTTTATGTAATGGTTTTATGCAATTTAATCATAATAATTCATCCATCTTTGTTTTTTTCTTAGTTATATGTTTTAACTCCAATGATCTCTTTGCTTTTGTCGTATACTATTTCTTTGGTTTTTATCTTCTTTTTTTTTTCAATCAAGGGTACATGTACATGGAGGAGGTGCAATCAACACAAATAGATGCTACGATTGACAAAAAAAACTAAGAGGAAGTGGGTCGTTCCAAAGAACAACGCATTAGTTGCAGCTATGGTTGAGTTGTATAACAGTAGAACAAACAATGTTGTTTGTAGCTTTTAGTATGAGTTTGAATCTTACAATGCATTACACAAAAATATCAAAAAAATAAGATAAACTAGCTAGTGCCCATTGATGAGACAAAGCCAAATAGTAAAGTCAATTGGTGAGTGTACCAGAGCATTAAATATGCAACAATTAAAGACATGTAAAACCAATAAAAGCAACAACTTTGATTATCAATACATGCATGACATTAAAATAAACTAAAAGCTTAATCAAAATTAAACATAGAAATATAAATAAGGGTAAAGAAATTACATACCTCAAGAATTATGTTTCTATTTAGATTATGAGTTTTCAATTTGTGCTAAAGCTTCGATTTAGTGCTTTCATGGTTAGAGCTTTGACTTGGTGATGGATGGATAGATTTAGTAGCTTCCTATGAAGGATTATCATATTTTTCCCCTTCAATTTTGGTTAAACTTTTTCCATTTTGATGGATGGTGATTTTGCATTTTTCATGATTGGGGTTTCAACATTGAGATGGATTGATATGATGAAGTGAGCAACAGTGAGTTGTTTTTGTTTTTTAACTTTTTTGTTGTTTATGCTCTCATTAAATGCAAGACATTTTATGTATTTTAATTTTTGTTCTATACTTATTCCCTGTTGAATTTTCTTAAGTGAACAATGTAATGCTAATTTCATAAACACCATTTTTTATCCATTCACATTTTATTACACATCTATCCCATTCCTTACTAGTTGCAATTTCGTTACCCTTATTCCATTTAGTGAACTAAATGAGACATAAGTCTCTTATTTAGTTATAACGAAAATACTTAAAAAGAGATAGCTCATTGAACATCGCACAGGTTAGTTTCAACCCATAATCTGGCACTAAATAGGTATGTTAAAGAAGGAAATGAAATCAATCTAGCTAGCAGTTTTAGACCCATTCTACAACCTACCAAGTTCTTAGGTCTGTTGGACCCCATTACATTTAGACTCCTCAGGTCCTAAGTAGGTTATTGGTGCAAAATTTAGAAAAAAAAAAACAAAATCATCAATAAAAATTAAGCATAAAATGAAGTTATAGTGAGAATTTAAACTGATTTCATGTGGATTAGGTTTTGTTTTTTAATTCACAACACTTAATATCGCTATTATCAACACAAGAATTTAATGTGTTGTTATTAATAATATATGCATTAGATATGAATGTGGATTTTGTCTGCTAAGAGAGTTCTTCTTTTTAATGATTATAATGGGGAAAGGAGATTCAAATACGATTGGTCATTCCATTGGAAAATCAATGTTCATATTACTAGGTTATAATATTTGCACATCACTCATTGATCCATGTAACATGTTAGTCCCATTGAAAATTTTTCTAACGAAGAAACCCGCACATCTCCACAATTGATGGAGATATGAATAACTTGCCTAATGTAGATAGGGTTGACAATCCCTGTTATTGTGTTGCATTTCATCTTTACATCTAAATGGGTTAGTGTTTGCAAAACCTCATCCTGTGAAATAATTTATTTATTAATTGTGTTTAAATATCTAAACCCATAACGAGAACTATTTAATAAGCATAGCTCATGTCTAAGTTGCATACGTTTATCGATTAAAAAATTATAAGAAAATTTATAAGATAATTACCTAAGCAAAATGTAAATGGATAATAATAATATTTAAATTCAATAAATTCAAATGTCATAAGGTTTTAGTACTTAACATAAAATTAAAATCTACATAAAAACTTTAGTGAAATAAAGTCTAATTAAATTATAAGAAATCCAAAAATTTAAATTACATAACATCTACAATATCTCATTTACTAATATCTTATTATCATAATTCTAGTATTTCCCACAAAACTTTGCCAACCAACAATTAAAGAACAATTAAATTCTTGTATATAAAAAATAACTATCATCTTCATAATTAATTTTCTCCACGTTAAAAATTACTTTAACAAACAATTGTGATATAATACTATTTTATCATCCATAACCTTTTTTCATGAGGAAAAAAAAAAATCTATTTGTAGTGCATAATAAAGAACAAAAAAGAACAGGGCACTCTATTTTCTTATAAGAAATTTCAATAGATTGTTTCTAAATGAAGTTTAATAGTTTAATACCTTATTATTGTAACACAATGAAGACAGAAAAAATAAGACTATAAAAATAAAATAACAAGTGCACACTATTTGACGTGATGAAAACAAAAAACAATAATAATAATAATAATAGTACCTTACTATGCAGAGGAGAAGACTCAAGACTTCCATATTTACTTTGATAGTTGAGAAAAAAATTCAAACTTAAGAGTTTATGAACATCAAATCATAGCTTGCTTGGTTTATGATTGAAAGTTATAAGAAAGAAGAAAGAAAAAAAAAAACTAAAGATAAAATACTTGACTAAATTTAATTGTATCAATTGTCATACAAAGTATGAATCGGACCAAACCATGTACATTTTCACTTTACTCTCCATTGGAAATGAAAGGAATAAAAGAAAATATAAATTTATTTATAATAAACGAGTTTGAGGATTGAACTCGTGACCTATTTTTAAAACCTATTTAATTTCATAAACAGGTTTAGGACCTTCACCCCAATATGGACACAAATTTAAATGTGTCTAAATGAATCTGACTCTTTTGTATCTTGTATTGATTTTTTTCGTATTCAAACCTATTTAAATTGTATCGAGTTCGAGTATGGTGGGTAGAGTCCCAAATTGTCAACCCTAAATGTAGATAGAAAGATATTACTCGCAACAAAAAAAAAAAAAATCAATGGGTACTAACACGCAATGTAAATTAATAAGCAATATATAAATACTAATGATATTCAAACACACGATAATAAAGTCACATACTTTTTAGAAAGAGTATCAATTCTATTGTTATATATTGAATTTTTATTAGTATTTACACATTATTCGTTAATTCACGTAGTATATTAATACTATTGTATCATATTTGGTATTTACAAATAGTTTGAAATGGAATGGAATCTAATAAAGAGCAAAATAACAAGTCTTTTCCATGTTTAAGAATGTTCATGAATAGAATGAAATTAAATATATATATAATAATTATTAGTATTAAAATAGATTTAATTATTGAATATCATAATTAAATTAAAGATTAAATATGTAATTTTATTAATAATAATAAATATAAAAAAAATAAAATCACCGATTATACCTTAAAAAAATGAAATTAAATTTTTTCTTAAAATCGGAATCCCCTTATAGATTTTAAATACACATCGAAATATGAAAAATATCCCAATTCCATTTAAAGTTGGATTCTCGTGTACTAAAGAAGCGTTTCTCATTTGTTAACCTGTTACATTATTGGGAGCCTCGAAGAAAGCGAAGCACTTAATGTAGTAACTTGTTTTCCTATATTAATTAACTACTAACAGACTCCAGAAAGCCCATTTTACGTATCTTGAGCAATCCACGTATTGTCGTCGTACATTTCAACGCCAAAATTGTAGCTGTACGTGCAAGATTGGGATTGAAATGATATTAGCATTTACACTGTTTAATTTGTTAAATCGTATGAAGTATATCAATAAATTTGATATATATAAAGATTATTATAAATTAATGATATCATAGATTTATCGGGTTTGAATTCTTCTTTTTTATAGTTTAAGGAAATAAAGAATGGATATATCTTATTAAAATAATTCAAACTCTTAGATATAATATCATTGGATAAAATTATGAAGTTGAATGAAAAAATTAATTAAATAGTATAAATAGATAGTATAGATATAAATAAAATAAGATGAAAGAGAAAAAATAAATTAAAATGTATATTTTGGTTCTGGAGTTGAATAAAAAAAAATCATAGTACATAATATAGAAGATTAGATTGATATGTACCCATAATAAATATACCTGAAAAAATAATAGACGTTATAATTAATTTGTTTTAATAATGTAGAAGGTCCAAACAACCAGCAAATCCCATTGTTTATATCCGAACAAATGGGTCCAGTTTGTGTCTCTCTTCTCCCTACTCTCTCTCTCCCGCGCACCTTTTGGAAAAAACCGGTAAGCAGTTTTTTCACGTGTTCCCGGCATTGCGCCGCTCGTCGGCGGCGATATCAACGTCACCATTGTAGCTGGACATAGGAGATTGCTATTAAGATCATCTTCTTTTTTCTATCTTCCTTCGAAAACAATGTATGCTTGTTTTTTCAAATTTGCTGCATTTGGAACTCGGTGAAATGAATATCTTATGTATTGCCGTTTGATTTTTTTTTTTTTTTTTGAATTCTGATCTAAATAAAGCTCGTTTTTGGTTTTTCCTTAATATGATCTAATCTGTTATTTGTTGAAGTTCTGAACTTTAAGATATATGCTAAAAACTAGCTGAAACGAAGTTCAATTATCTGAATCGATACAATGTTCAAATCACTACGTGTTCTTTCAATTTCATATCTAAAGTTCGAGATTGCTAATTATATACCTAACGAAACTTTCGTTTGCTAAAAATACTACCTTACATCTAATCCATTGCACTTGTACTCGTAATGTTTGCCATGCCATCATTTTAAATAAGACGGAGGTAGTAAGTTCAAACGAGTAAAAGTTTAATTGGTTATGCTGTTTAGCAAATTTATATGTTAGGAATAGCAAGTTCAAATTTCTGGTGTGAGATTGAATACGCGAAGTTCAGTTCCTGATTTTGATATCTCATCCGAATTTCATGTTGAATTTGTTTATATATAGTTTTCCATAGTCAGAAAGAGAGAGAGTGACAGATTGTTTTGGTGTAATTAACGTGTCTAATAAATTAAATAATCGATCACTTGAAAGTTAATTATTTAATTCGTATTCGAATATATTAACTACATGTGATTTTTGCCACTGCACTTTTTGTTTTATGTTATTAAAATAATAGCAAGTTGATACTTGAATGGAGAATCAGGAAACGACTGCCCTGGACAAACTTTGCCGTCTAAATTGCTGCCGATCAGCCATTTTATCATAAACGAAAAGAAAAGGAAAAGTTATGATTAGCTTCGAATATTCATTATGTCAGCATAGATTGGCAGGGATATGAAGGATACAGTCTCGGGAAGATGACCTTTGCTGGATCTATCTATCTTTGACGTTGTCCCGTTTCATTGTCACATAATTACATGTACTATTAGCCTTGTAATAAGCAGGAACAACTATTGGGAAACATAGTGCATCGACCGCCTTAGTTTACTAGGAGTTCCCACGTTATCTGGATTTCGGAATAAGGGCATCAGACAGTGACAATGCTTTCCATGACAAGTTGGCAGTATATACGTAGGAGTTTTTAAAAATACTGATGCATTTATCTATAGAATCTAATGTTCATCCACAAATTTAAGTTATTCTTTAACATATGGTCATTGCTACGTACTTTAGAGCTCTGAAACATTTCTATGCAATGTGTACGAATGCATGCCCACATGCGCAGAAATTTCTTTAGGAGAAAGTGGTCCATGATGAAAAATGCTTTTTGCAAATGTTTTCTAATACTGCTATCATGGAATCATTGCAGAAGAAAACGATTTTTTGTGGGGTTACCTACCTTTTGAAACCTAATGACCTTTCATATAAATTTCATAGGGCCATGAATGCATACGCATGGTAGGGATTCTATTGACAGGTGTATACACCCTTTATTCTATTTTCCACAAGTATATTGCATCTCTTACAAATTCTTAGGGACTTGACAAGATTATTACCTATTACTTGGAAGTAACATACTTCAGTTCAAGCATTAATGTGCATAAATGACATAATTTTGAAGACTGTAGATATGTTGTATTCATTTTTCAACAAAAAATTCGTCTCTGAATGATGTATCGTTTCCCTCTATGCGTTGTAAATAAGATATGTGATTGTGCTCTATCTATGCATGACCTCTTGGTTTCCTATTGTGAATTTAGTGATTTCTCGCCAGTATTTATAGTCAATTAATGAAAATTGGAAGATTATTATACCTTAGAGTCCTACTGATGTTTCGTTTGTCTTTGAGCCCCTAATTCTGTGCTTTTCTGTCTGCTGGCCTATAATGTTTTGATCACGTTTGTAGCATTTATAATGCTCTTTCTTTGCCCGAGACCTCAAATAGCTCATCCTTTTTGGACATTTTCATTTTGCAGAAAATGTTGTTCTTGTGAGAGATACGTGGATAAAAAAATTCTTATTGCAAGCTACGGCTGACCACAATGGCCTCATGGCATGGACATAGGGCCATTGAGTTAATTGGAGTTCCTGGTACTTTCAGGGATGAAAAATGTGAAAGCTACTTTCTTTTCAAGGGTGAAATGGCTCTTGGAGATGCCTTTCGCGCTTTTCTGTATTTTATCGGCCTTGCCTACTGTTTTATTGGATTATCAGCTATAACTGCATGCTTTTTTCACTCTATGGAGAATGTTGTGAAGCATGCACGAAAGGTAGCAGAGATGGATCCCCACACTAAAGAAGTTTCAGTTAGATATGAAAAGGTGTGGAACTACACGGTTGCAGACATTACTCTACTGGCATTTGGTACTAGCTTCCCCCAAATTTCTTTAGCTACCATAGATGCTCTACGGAATCTTGGGGCATTAGCTGCTGGAGGTATATACGCTTTGTAATCTTGTTTGGGTGCTGATGGTTATTTATCCTCTTGAACTTTCTGCCCACGATACCTCTAGGAACTTGTTAAATAGCCACTTTTATTGAAGCATCCAAAGGTTTCGACCTCCAGATTGCCCACTGCGCAATTTCATTTAATCATTCTCTTAAGTATTTTATGCATTTCAATTGATACCTCTTGGTCAGACAAAATAGTAAAATACTATGGCCAATTAGTTAGATGATACTGCTTTCAAACTCTTTGGTGCTGTCATTGTCACATCTATTCATCCATTTAATTTTCCACACTGCTGCAAGCCTGCAATTATACATCTTCTTATGAACTCTCAATGCCAGCAGTATTACTAGTGACTTTGCGTAACAGGCTTTGTTTTTGGAGGTGTTCCACCATATGAATTTTGTCATATTATATGTCATACATGTTATTTGGCATCACTTCTGTCTGTTATAGTCTGTGCTACTAGCAATATTGTACTGGATAAGTTCATCTTCATTGGAAAAAACATTCTATTGGACAGTTCATTGCTTAATGAGATCTTGAAATTCTTTGCCATACTGCTCCATTAAAAATTCATCACCGAATGTCTTGAAACAGTTCAAGGGAGAAGTAATACCTAGGAATATTTATTAACGAAAAAATGTTAAATTCCTTAGTGTCTATTAAGAATCTGTATGATGTCATTGCATTAAACACTGCAATTTCAAACATAATTTTCTTTCGGTTACAGCATATGCACACTCTCATATGTCCACTTTAATTGCTTTTTATATGGTTATGTGACTTATAATCCTGCTGCATTTATACATAAACTTTCCTCCTTCCAATCATTTCAATATAACTGTGATATATACTTCTGGAAATGAATTTAAGATAGATGGTCAATGTTCCTCTCCACATTGTGCTGTTGTGAAATAAAAGTTAACAATACCATTTTCAATGTTACTTACCTCATGTGAATCCGTGACTGCAGGCCTGGGTCCTGGAACACTTGTTGGTTCGGCTGCCTTTGATTTATTTCCAATTCATGCTGTTTGTGTTGTTGTTCCTAAAGCTGGGGAATTGAAAAAAATATCTGATCTTGGAGTTTGGCTAGTGGAGCTCTTTTGGTCTTTTTGGGCTTATATTTGGCTATATATAATTTTAAAGGTACTGACATTCAATTTTATCTTAAAGTTGAATTATCATGATGGTGCTTGGAAATGCTATGGATCTTTGTTTTGCTTGAAGCTCCTAGGTTCCTCAATTATTTTTTTTTATTCCCTTCCACCAACGAGAAGGTGAGGACTATAGAGAAATGGCATGCAATTTCTACATACATGAAGCTAGTTTCATGCAAGGATTTGTAGCTTAGACTATCAGGAAGAAAGCTAATGCTTATAGGTATTATGATTAAGCCTTCTGTTTATATGAATTATGACTAAACCGTTTCCATTCAGGTATGGACTCCTGATGTTGTTACACTCTGGGAGGCTCTCTTGACAGTATTGCAATTTGGCTTGCTGTTGATACATGCTTATGCTCAAGATAAGCAGTGGCCCTTTTTATCACTTCCTCTGTAAGATTATCAACCACTGACTTGACAGCTTCAAATTGAACTCCCGATCTCTGCCATTGTAATGTCCACTTGTCAAATGAACTAAATGCCATGCTATTGGCAATTTTTTCATCTGTATCCAGAGAGAGATCTGAGAGGCCAGAGGAATGGGTGCCTGAGGATACTGCTCCACATAAGCAAGTAGATGTTGACAATGTTGACTACCCTGAAATAATTCATGTAGGAGAAGAGGAGAATGGGAACATTGTTGACATTTTCTCAATTCATTCCAGAAGTGGCTCAGGTTTAATTTTAAAGTTCCTTTTCCTTATGCTTCATAGACTGCTTTCTTTTGTTGACTTGTGTGTTATTATAGACATAGTAGCAGATGGGAAGAGTGTGCTCTCTGTTCTTCTTGTTTCTTTCAACAGTCAGGGCCTTCTTCACTTTGGTTCTTTAGGGAGTGAAACGGGTAAATCATAGTTTAAGTACTATTTGATGACTGGTGCTGCCATGATACCCAATATATTTTCCTTCTAAATCACAAAATTAGGCACTCTATTTTGCAAATAGCAGGGCAGGGATAAAAATGTTGTGAGTTGATGTCATGCTCATGTAGATGCATGACATGGTTGGAACATATTTTCTGAACCATCAATTGCTCCTTAAGAGCTATTCTGTTATTCCTGTACTTCTGCCCTTGCTTCTTCTGCACAAGCTTTATATGACTTAAAACTCTATTGCTTTAGGTTTAGCATACCTCCATGTACCTGGTAGTGATATAACAGAATTTTCGAGTGGGAGTCCTCATGAGGAGAATAAAGTGGAGCACCTCCACACATTGGCAATCTGGAAGCAACAGTTCATGGATGCATTTGAGGTACTATATATCTTCCATCTGTTGACAGAAAATGGTGTCTAGGCCTGACAGAAAAAACATAAACTGTTATTGGCTTAGGATTAAGTAATGAGTAGACCCTCCACCTAGCCATATTAAGCACAATGCATTGATTTTCCTTTCTGACAATTGCAAAGCACTTTCCATTTAATATGAGCAAGTGCCTCTTATTTTCAGTATTTTAGCATGCAAAAGCTCAGACCCTTCTCAGTTAGATGAAGCGTGTACATATATATATATTAACTTGATAGCAGGGTTTACATTTTAGACTAGCTGGTGACAAGCTATAGTGCAGATTTTTTTTTTTTTTTTTTTGGCTTCCTTTTCCTCTTATTTCCTAAAAGGAAAGGGGCACTTGACTCCACACAGTGGAGATTAGGCATGAGTATTGTTGTTGTGGTTGAAAAGGGCAGGTGTACCTTGTGAGATTTTTTGAGTTTCAACTGCCAGAATGTTTCGATTTATTAAAAAGATTAAAATCCTGTCTTTAACAGGTAGGGGGGAGAAAAATTTAAGAAAAAAAGGTGAATTATTTCTTAGACATATTACGTTGGCTATTAATTTCCTTGAGCTATCTATTTCTTTCTTCAGTTTTTCTATGCTAGAAATATCTCTTAAATTTTCAATTATATTAATATTTTAGCAGGAACTCATTGTAACATCTGCTTTTTGAATCAGTTAGAAAATACAGAATCAAGGAAGTTGGACAATATATGTTTACGACTTCCAAGGATACTGTGGCAATTGATCCTTTCTCCATGGAGACTTATGTTTGCTTTTGTGCCTCCTTATCATCTTGCCCATGGGTGGATAGCTTTCATTTGCTCTCTTATATTCATCAGCAGTATTGCTTATGTCGTGACAATCTTCACAGATCTTATTAGCTGTGTAACCGGTACTATATCTGTAGCTATAACCGAAACTTGTGGTAAATTGGCAGCTGGAATACATAGTAAATAGTACTTCTTGTACTTGCAGAAATAAATCCTTATGTAATAGCTTTTACAGCTTTGGCTGCCGGAACCTCGTGGCCTGACTTAGTAGCTAGTAAGATTGCTGCAGAGCGGCAAATCACAGCTGATTCTGCTATTGCAAACATCACTTGCAGGTTCTCATCTTTATATCTATCTCATGCTCATCTACGTTTCTGTCTCATGTTGAAGTAAAATTGTTCAATGGAATATTATCATTTGAAAAATGAGCTATGACTTATATATCAATACAAGAAAAACAAATGATCTTTCTTAATGCAAAACCAATATCTGGAAGAAAAGTTTTTTATTCACAACCAGTTTAGACCAGAGAAGATCACATTCTATTACAACTTCTAGTGTAATGCTTCTATTGACATTAATGCTTACTTTTCTTGCAAATGTCCAACTTCTAAACAGTAAAAGTGAAAGCAATTTAATTTTTCATGTATGTACTGGAAACAAGATTGGCAAGCTAGGGAAAATATCAATGACTTTGTACAAATAGTAAAGGCTTAACATGTGAAAATCAGAGGAAAATTGCTTTATATAGTCGGAATCATTATGTTTTCTTGAGATAGATTTATGGGATTAGCAAAGGGGTAAAGGGAAAGATTTCCTGTTTACCATATGATGTGTTATATTGATTTAACATGAACATTTAGAGGTTGCTATCGAAACTTTTTTTGTTTTTTTTCAATAGCAAGCAATGGAGGCACAGGCAATGGTGTGTGAAAATGAGAAAAGTAGGCACAGGCAATGGTTTTAACAGTGACAGGGGCAATATGGACACAAGATTTTATTGAAATCGACAACATGTAATCCAGTCCAGTAGACTCCCCATTCCGCTTATTCCCTTTGTAAGGTCTTTGATCGGGATATTATTACCTAGGTTACTAAACAAAAGGGCAAGCATCTGACAAAGGGACTTGGGGACATAGGTACTTGCTGGACTATGTGAGTTCAAAGTGAGGGTTGACACGTGCGAGTCCAAAATGAGAAGTTTAGTTTGAGTCTACAAGAGGGGAGTAAATTTATGGACCACTCACATGTTGTCAATTGGTTTTTCAAATTTTCATGATCCATAGGTTTGTGAAAACTCAATGCGCATACCAACTCAAGTAGGGTAATGCCACATATAAATTATTCTGCTGCAAATTCTTTTAATGGAAAGTAAACCAAAAATATGCTAGACTTATTTTTGTTGAGAGCACACTTTGTGTTGTCATAGTAAAAGTTTTAAAATGTTAATGGTTTCTGCTTGGTCCGTTTTGCAGCAACTCAGTGAACATATATCTGGGTATCGGCATACCATGGCTGATAGACACGGCTTACAACTTTGTTACTTATAAGGAACCTCTGTACATCGAAAATGCTGCAGGTCTTAGTTTCTCTTTGATCATTTTCTTTTGTACTTCCTTAGGATGTATAGCTGTTTTGGTGCTTCGACGGATTGTCTTTGGTGCAGAGCTGGGCGGACCAAAGTTTTGGGCTTGGGTAACCAGTATATACTTTGTCTCACTATGGCTCATATTTATCGTGCTTTCATCTCTCAGAGTATCTGGTGTCATATAAAAATGTTCTCTATTTTTCTCTCTTTCCGCTTGGAACTTCGATTCCTATTCTTTATCGTTTTACTTCTACACCATCATCCTCTCTTTCCCATCTTGACATGATGTGTATGTACCGCATACAAATTGGTGTATGTGCAACAAGGATGCAAGAACTTTTCGCTTCATTTGGCAAACGAGGATAAAAGATCTGGGCCTAGGACCGACTCAAAACATTTTGGATCACTAATCATATAGATCTTGTCGGCCGGAACAACATACGACGTTATGAAATTTTCAACAAGCTTGAAAGAAACGTATTCATCTTTTTTGCACAATCGAAACAAGCTCAAGTTGACCTTTTTGTTAATTTTATCAGTATTATCAAATTGTGCATCTTTAGATCTACGTGTGCAGCTTCATTCCGTTTGTTGATAATCTTGGCCTTGGTTGAGCAAGACGTGGATTGCGACTTTTATCAAGTTTGTTGATTGAAGTTGCGTAAGGAAGAAAATTGGTTGGTACATTTTCGATTAAGATTGGTTGCCCCATTTGATGATAGGTTAATCAAAGATCGATCTGCTAAGTTAAATAAGTACGATTTCTCTTTTGTATTCTAATTTCAAATTGTGCTTACATGCTTCCTACTCCTGTCATGGTTTATAATTAGCATACGAAGATCTTGCTTAAGTGATGGGGTCATTTCCCTTGTACTAAAAATTTAACGATATTTAGCAAATTATTAAAGTTTGGAGAGCTTCTGCATGATTTTTATGGTGAGTATGTAACCTTTGCATGAAGACATCAATTTTGCATGGAATACTATCAAGTGATGCCTGCCTTGATGAATATGGCATAGATTCTTTAATTCAAGGACTTCCTATTTCGTGATATTTTGATTAATTAGTTATTTATATTATTGTTATTATTTTACGGTAATTAGGCCATAGGTTCATTTTATATTAGCTTTTTGCGTTTATATCCTTATTAGTAGGTGTCAGATAATACATTTGCCTTTAGCGTCAAAAAGCTAGTATATAATCTTCCTTTTCATTACTGCAGACAATAGACATTGTTGTTGAATCAAAACCCTAAGAGAGAAGCTCTCTTACTTGATCCTTCAAATTTATCAATTCTTTTAGTATTGCAACATTCAATCCCATTTAATTTAGCTATGAAGAGCATTGTTCCTCATTAGTTAGATTAAGCACATTTTAATTCTTTTTGGCAAGTCATATCCATGGAGAATTAAGCACATCCCTTTATTTTCAATTGTACACAAATAGGGAAAAAATAAAAAGCTACAAAAATATAAAAACTAAACCCCCACTTTTGTGGATCTATCTAAAATCATACATGTGGATTTCTTTTTTGAAATCCATCTACACCATATCGGTAACTAAACCTAAGGCTAGATCGGGAGATATTACAAGAGGCTCCTTGGTAAGAAACTATGTGCTTGTGAGTAATAATCACTAAGGCCTTAATCTCTCATACAACCAAAATGGGGTGTTGGTGATTTTAGGATTTAGGGGAGGTCTTAGGCTTTTAGCATTTGTGTACAGATCACTCCTAAGGTTATGATGCATTGGAGGAATGACAATCAACTTTCTCTCCTACATCAATGCAACACTAATCCAACCTATGGTGCATTACACTTTAGTTCCCCAACTTTTTCAAATTCTAGTAGAGTTAGCAATGGGGTTATGATCAACTTCTCTTTGATCTCATCAAAGCTTTTTTGAGCTTGGTCACTCTATTTGAACTCTATATCATTTTTGGTCAACTTAGTCAAAGGGGCTACAATAGTATTAAAGTTGCAAATGAATTACCTATCAAAAGATATATATATATACAAAAGCTTCTAACCTCAACTGATACCTATAAGGTCAATCACTCAAGTATAACTTTAACCTTCTCCTCATCTACTCCAATTCCTCCTCTTAACACTACAAACCTTAGAAAGACCATCCTATTTTAACAGAACATACACTTTTTCAAGTTGCCATAGAGCTTCTTCACTTAGAGCACATAAACACTAATCTCTAATCTTGCCAAGCTAAGTTTCTACCATAGATAAGTAATATCATTAAAGTAAACCACCATGCACTTGCTTAATAGATCATGCATAACATGATGCATGAGTCTCATAGAGGTATTCAAAGCATTGGTCAATCCAAATAGCATGTCTATCCATTCGTAAAGATCATGGCACTTCTTAAATACTGTCTTCCACTCATTACCTAACCTTATGCAAATTTGGTGGTATCTACTCTTTAGGTCAATTTTACAAAATATGTGAGCTCCAACTCATCCTGTATGTCATTAAGTTTAGGGATCAGATATCGATACTTAACAATAATCCAATTAATAGCTTGACTATCTATATACATCCTTCAAGACCCATCCCTCTTCAACACCAACAAAGTTGGTAGTGCACATGGACTCGTACTCTCTCTAACATATCCTCTTTTAATTAGATCGTCAACTTGACTCTTCAACTCTCTAACCTCCTCGAGGTTCATCCACTATGTAGATTAGTTAGACAAGGAAGTCGCTAGCTACAAGTCAATACTGTGTTCTATACTCTACAATGGTGGCAATTCTCTTAACAACTCTTCAAAAAACAAGTCTTGAAACTCATTCAATAATTTCCTCACTTTTGTAAGGAATGACACTTGGTTACTCACTTTAAACAACCGTTTAATTAACAAGAAGTAGGTTGGTGCTCTTAAATTGACAGCTTGCATAAGCTCGAGCATACCCATAAACAAGGCTTATCTTATGTGCTCAAACTATCTACCTTGAGTCTCCTATACCTACTTTAGTGTCATAGGATGCAAGACTACTCTTTTGCCATTATTCTAGAACACATACATGTTGCGAAAACAATTGCATCTTATATGTCCATTAAATAACTAGGGTTGATCGATCAAAGTATGTGAAGTGCACATAAGTAATACTTTGTACAAGATCTTACCTTAAAACCTATCTCAAATTGCTATTGTTAACCTACTTACTATGTAACATATGGTACGCCCTTCTCATTTAGCAAACACAATTTACAAGATAGAAATTGCTTAATGGTTAGAAGTTTTAATAGTCCACTAAAAATAAAGCAGCAACATTAGTGAAACTACCTCTATCAATGATCATATCACACAACTATCCCTTCCCCTTGCGTCCAATATGGAACAAATTCTTGTACTACTCTTTCTCCTCAAATGGGGTTATACTTAATGCTTGCTTCAACACCATGCTCAGAATTGACCCTCCTCAGATTGGACTATAGCTTCATTAACCTTGCAAAATGCTTCTAAGGTTTCTTCAAGATGACCCAACTTCTCCTCAAGCTCCTCATAATTGATACTATCTCTTTCAATTTAAGCTCTTCAAACTTAGAGATCATAACATGTTGCTTCAAACATTGAGAAGTAACATGTCTAAATCTAAAGAACTTGGGGCACTCAAATTAGCCAATCATTCAACCCAAGCCTTGTCTAATGTCTTTCTTCTAGACATTTTCAATGACAACCTTTAATCTATGGTTGTCCCTTCTCTTGGTAAGCCTTTCCATAATAGCCTCATGCTAATCAATCTCTTCAATGACCACTCCTCTTTTCAATCACCTGCTTAAGATAAGAGCAAACTAGGTTAACCATGACAAGGGTGTCTGGTATGGATTGTCAAGTTTCTAAACTATCTAAATGGTTTCATCAAAAGTGTCGAAGCATGTAAGCTCCACAACATAAGAAAATCTCATACTTCAACCTAGTCACAAATAAAGCTAAAGTTTGCTCTTTGGGCCCATCAACTTCATAGTGAATCATCAACATCTAAAACTCTTTCACATAATCATCACCACACATTCTATCTTATCAAATGGTCTACAATTTGTTGCAGGTTTCTTGCTGATCATACTTCGTTACAAACTCTACCTTAAAATCATCTCATCTTTAGCCATGTATGAATTTTGCATTCACTATTCTACCTTCAACTATTCAATAAGTTTTCTAACATAATGCAGTATATTTAATAAACTCAAACACAACTATACCTTGATAGTTTTATCATACCCTTAGCACTCACATAGCTTCTCCACTTTGTCTTCTCAGTCCAAGTAACCATCTATATCTTCACCTCTTAAAGATGCTGGAATTTTCATTTTCACAGTTTTCATTAATCTAGGTGCTTGCAATTTCCTAACCCTTGTTCCTCTTTACCTCCATACTCCTCCTTACAATTGTCTCCTTCACCTTATCAATATTTTTAAGCTTCAACCTTCTTACTCTACCATCCCATCCAAAGCCTCTAATATTCTTACCAACCTTAGGTACATTTACTCTCATTCTCCAACTCTTCATATGACCCATCTAGTTATTATTTCCCATAGATAAGTCTTTGCACTTCAATAATAAGGTTACTCACCACACTAGTGAGATCTTGTAGTTCCTGCTCCGTGGTTCTCATTGGTGTGTCCACAAGCCTACGCCTTCCATAAGCATCACAATTGGTATCTCTAAACTCACTAAGATCACCATTGTTCAACATCCTCGGTAGACTCAATTTAAAGCTTCGAGAAAAAGATGCCTAAGGACTTTCATTTGGGAACTTGTGTTGAACACTTAGCTAACATGAACACCAACTTCATTCCCAACACCTCAACTTCAAGCTTTGATACCAAAACAATAAGAAATGATGTGCCTAGGAGCAATAATTACTAGGGCCTTAATCTTTTAAACAAGCAAAGGGGGTAAGTCTTTTAAAGTATTGAAGAAGAATTGACAATTTTAAGGCTTAAAGGAGATTTTAGCACTTCTATGAAATTAACTCTTAAGAATATGATGCACCAAAAGAAAAACAATGATGCTCTTGAGCTCTCACTTAATATGACGTAGAAGTAAGAATGTAAGAGTTTACTAACCACAACATCATAAAGGGTTGATAAGAGTAAGAGATTTTAGGTATTGAGAGAAAAAGGTCAATAACTAAAGGGAAAAATATTCATATTCATTCAATAACTAATTGTGACTATAAGAAGTTATGTTCATAGTACATTTAGCATAAAGGTCAAAAGGGTAGAATAATTACAAAAGACAAGGAATGATCATTAACCCATAGGCTAGTATTAGACAATTAGCAGCTCTTAGTGATATTATATTAATGAGCATCTGTAAGATTGAGACATGTGTCCTTTATGGTATGCTAAGGAAACTTCTAAAAGGATATGAGCAAAAGGAGAACTTTTGCATCATCATATGAGCAAATAAGCTGCTCGGTAAAGAATGTTTTATGCTCAAGCTATTAAGGTCTTAAGAATCTAATCAGTAGTTTAGGTTAAGTCGGTCTCACTCAAGTTCAATCAACTACCACTGCTTAGATACTCTTAGAAGTTGCTTCAGCTCCATGAGCTACGATAGATCAATCCATCAAGGTCTTCCACAATTTAAGAAACTATTAGGGCAAAGTAGAGGATTAGATTGTGATGAAGATCATAAGAGTGTCACAAGGGCAGTCTTATCCTTAATTGGCTGGTTGGCTAAAATCCTCCATGTAAAGTTTTAGAGACCTTAATGTGCCCTTATGATCAAACTAATAGGTTTATTCCTATTACTAACGATGATAAGGTTATATAGTCGTTATGTAACAGTGTAAAGAATACAAAAGGCATGGTTGCAATTTACAACTATAGAGTGCTCCATAACTTAAATAAGGTGGCTACTTAGTATTCTTAAGGTACCTCTCATCCTTGGAAGAGTGCCTAAAGTATGGTATAGCAATGTGGTTATGTTGTGCAATGGGGTAGCAAGGACAATGGATGTAGGCAATTGTTCTGTTCAAAGGAGGCATACACTTACAAGCATTTGGGATTCTTATGCTTATAATTCTTAACTTAAGCTGAGGAGTATGCTCATAGGTCCTTAATGTAATGTTATAAGATGCTAAGGTAGCTATGATCAAGGTCACTCAATTGCTATTAGTTAGGGTGCTCACTCATGTTGTTAACAAGAGGTGCCCCATAAGTGTTTGTTGAGCGCCCATATGAGGATCAAAGGGTGCCATTTAAGTGCCTAATCTCCTACTAAGGGCACATATATAGAAAGTGTAGATGTAATGGGTACTTCTGTTAGGCATTGCATTGGTGGTGCTAGTAGTAATGTGCCATGAGTTAGTAGTTAGGTGAAAAGACAAGTCGTGTTTCTTGATTCATTCAAACTTTTAGTTTGTTAAAAGATAAAAAAAAAAAAAAGAATCGTAGGAAATTACATTATGATAGAAGAATTGAAGTTAAGTGAGATAAATGATGTTACTAAGACAGGTAGAGTGTTCAAAGGAGATAGGATTTAGAGCCTAAATTAATGAACCCACGCTTAGTCAACTTTCAATGACTAGTAGAAATCTTATGTGGCAAACACAACAATCATTTCAGCAATAAGAAGAGTTCTTTAAGAACTTTAGTATGGATGGATTTTGGGTGTTGTTGGACGTAGTAATAACCATAGTGGTAATTTAAGATTTGAAAATTAAGAAAATGTCAGTAATGGAGATAGAGGTGTAAACAAAGAAACTTAAGGCACACGAAGAGGAGGCTACAGTGTTAATATTGGTGTTTCCATAGATGCTAAAGGTGGTAATAATGCAGTTCATGTTGGTAATGTAAGAGACATGGTAGACAATAATTATGGAGTGAGGAAGCTTAGCCAACTAAGGGGTTTAGACTTGATGAAATCTTAAATTCCACTATTTAGTTTAAGGTCTATTGATGATTATTATGATAGCTTGGATATGATTACATGCCATGATTATAACAATGCTTGGAAAGTCAAAGTAGTTATAGTTGAATTCGCACATTATGCTCGTCTTTAATAAAAGAGTAATGAATTATAAGAGGGACTAAGCAGTAGGTGATGGTGAATTACCTTCATGGAAGGAGATGATAAAGTTAGTATATCAAAGATTCGTTCTTTCATACTATCACCAAGAGTTGCTTATGATGTGTTTAGGCCAATAAAACACCTTACTCAACTTTTATAGGTGGCAAACACCCTTGAATGCCCACCCAACGCACCATCATGATAGATCCTCAACAAGGTGAGTTTCAAATCTAGTTGAGGTCCAACAACCATCTTACCCTTCCTCCTTAGCATCCCATTTTCCCAAGTGAAATGGCCACTAGTTCAACCATCTTTCAACCTTGTAATGATGTCTTTATAGCCACTCGGAATGACCCAACTCTCCTTAACCCTTTCTAAAAGCTCTAAAGCCACCAAAGTTGCCCTCATATTTTGCAACGTTGCATTGCCCACTCTTAATAATGCATCTGCAACATTATTAGCTCTCCCCGACTTGAATTGTTTTTCATAATCAACTCCTAGTAATTTGGTCAACCACCTTTATTAGATAGGAGTAACTAATCTTTGCCTAAGTAGGTACTTAAGGTTATGGTAGTCTATCTTAATCATAAAGTGCCTTCCAACAAGGTAGTGTCTCTATTCCTCGATAGTATATACCAAAGTCAACAACTCTTTTTCGTATGCAGAAAGTTCGACCTCTTTAGAAGATAAGCTCTAACTTAAGTAAACAATTGGGTAGCCTTCTTATGCTAAAACAGCCCTTAGTTCGTCTCTACACACATTAGTTTCAATCACAAATGTCTTCCAATAATCCAATAGCTTAAGGATTGGAGCATTTGTTAAAGCATACTGCAAATTGTTAAAGGCTAGCTCAACCTCTTAATTCTAACCAAAGTTCCCCTTTTTCAACAATTATGTAAGGGGGCATGAAATTGCACCATAACTCTAATGAAATGTCTATAATACCTAGCAACACCTAAGAAACCTCTCAATTTCCGTACAGCACGTTTAGTTCATGGAATAAAATGAGAAAAGAATGGAATTAGAATTAGAATTAGAATTCCAAAAAGAATGGAAATAGAATAAGAGTATAATACATATTACTTTGTTTAGTTGGATTTATAAACGATTTAGGAATAAACATATAATATAACTTTAATGATTAAATTATCATCAGTCTATTTTTTTTTTTCAACTAATCCTAAAATAATAGATGATGGCAGAAACAATAGTGATGGCGACAACGGTAGTGATGAAGGTGACCACAATGGTCAGTATTAGTGAAGGCGGCAACGACAGTGGTGGTGGTGGCAACGACGATGGTGTTGGTGGCGACGGCAACAGTGGTGGTGGCAACGGCTACAAAGGTAATGCTGGAGGCGACTGTAGTAGTGATAGTGGCAATGGCTACAGTGATGGTGGTGGCAACAACAGTGGTAGCGATGGCAACGATAGCGGCGATGATAGCAACGACGATGGTAGTGACGACGATGGTAGCGACAACGATGACGGTGATGGTAGTGGCGATAGCGACAACGACGGCGACGGCGACGGTAATGATCGATAGCGGCGATGGCAATAATGGTGGTCATGATGATCGCAACAGTGACAGCAATGACAGTAGTGGTAATAGTGGTGATAATAGTGATGAAGAATCGTGATTCTTTAATTGAATTGAAGAATCCTTATTATTTAATTTCAAGTAATAGAGACTGTAAAATTGCGATTCCATGACAAAAAATCAAATAAATGTAGTGATGGCGAAATAAAGAGGAAATGGAATTCCAATTCCATGCATTGAACATACCCTTACAGCTCGTTTACTTTATTAAATGAAATGAGAAAAGAATATAATTGGAATTCTTAAAAAATATAATAAGGGCGTAATACTTATTACTTTGTTTAGTTAGATTAATAAATAACTTAAGAATAAACACGTAATAGAATTTTAATGACTAAATTACCTTTTATTCATTTTCTTTCTCAAGTAATTCTAAAGTAATAGGTGATGGCGGCGGCGGCGGCGGCGGCGGCGGCGACAGTATCGGTGGCGGCGGTGGTGGTGGAAATCAACTACGAAAGCGAAGGCAGTAGTTATGGTCCACGACGGTGGTGATAGTAGCAGTGGCAATGGCAGTAGCGATAGCAATGGCGATAATTAATGGCGGTAGCGGTGGCGATGGCGGTGGCAGTAGCGGTAGCGGTAGTTGATGGTGGTGGCAACGGTAATTGATAGTGGTGGCAGTGGTTGGGGTAACAATTTAGGGGGTAAGGGTAGTTATAGCAGTAGTGACGACAGCAATGGAAGTAATGATAGTGATCAAAGGTAGTATGGTGGCGACGACGATGATGGTAACAATGACAATAGTAGTAGCGACAGTAGCGATAACGATGATGGCAACAGCAGCAGTGGTGATGATGAATGATAATAGTGGCAGCAGGTTGATAATAGTGTCAGTAGCACGATTGTAATGATATTAGTAGCGATAATGATAGTGATAGGTAATGATGGTGGTTAATGATAACAATGGCTATAACGATAGGTAATGGTGGTCGATGGAAACAGTAACGGTGACAGTAAGTAATGGTGGTCAATAGTTAATAACAGTGGCGATAGTAATAACAATAATGATGATTATGGTGGCAACGGCGGCAACAACAAATACGATAGCGGTGGTAGTAATGGTAGTTAGGGGTAACGGTAGCAGTGGCAATGATAATGGCGATAGTCGACAATCAGTGATCGATGATGGTAGTAATGATAATAATAGTAGTCAATAGTGGCAATGGTCGAAAGTCAGTGGAGTAATAATAGTAGCGATAGCGATAATCATCGTTAAATTGATATAAAGTTATTTTTTAAGAAAATATAAAATTTTGTAAAGAATCGTAATTCTTTGATTGAATTAAAGAATCCTTATTATTTAATTTCATGAAATAATGATTGTTAAAGAATTGTAATTCGAAAATAAAAAACCAAGTGAGCGCTGCAATAAAGAATAAAGGGGAAATTGAATTCCAATTCCTTTCAAGTGAACGAGACATTAATGTTTTAGGAATTGACCAATTCACAATGGCCTCCACCTTTTTTAAATTAGTAACCCTACTTTAGTCTATGACATAGCCTAAGTACTCAATCCGTATGGCAACAAAAGTACATTTATTCCGCTTTAAGTGCAAACACTCCCTCTTGAGAATTTTAAACACTACCTTCAAATGTGCGAAATGCACTCCAATAGTTTTGCTGTAAACGAGCATATCATCAAAGAACACCAAAACATTCTTCCTTGATTGTTCCTCGAAATTTTGGTTCATGAAGCCTTAGAAGGTTAAGGGTGTATTGGTTAGCCTAAAGGGCATAATCACATACTTATAATGCCCCTCATGTGTTTTGAAAGCCGTTTTGTAGATATAATCCTAATACATCTAAATTTGATGGAATCTAAATTGTAAATCAAGTTTTAAGAACCAGCTAGCACCACCTAATTCATCAAAAAGGTCTTCAATAATGGTTATAGGAAACCTATCCTCAATAATATGATGATTAAGATCCCTATAGTTAATACACATCCTTTAAGTGTAGTCTTTCCTTTTTACTAACACTATTGAAGATGCAAAGAGGCTATGACTCGATTAGATTATTCCACTACCAAGCATTTCCTTTACCGTATTCTCCAATACATCTTTCTAAACCGCTAAGTGCTTACAAGGCCTAACATTAACTGGTTTATAACCTTCCTATAAGTGTATTCTATGGTCAGATTCTCTTCTTGGTGGTAATCCCTTAAGTTCCTCAAACAACTCATAATATTCCTCTAGCAAGTCTATCAAACTAGGATGCAAACATTCTTGTTGAACATCCTCCTTATTGAACTCCCCTCCATAAATAATCTAACACTATATTTCAACTTTATTTTCAATTGTTTCTAACAACCTGGATAATGACTTGCCTTTAATTTCCCACTAGGCTTCTAATTCTACCTCCAAGTGACAAGGCCACTCACCAAGTATGAAATCCATGGTCATCTAGTAGAAATTCCAGCAAACAGTTCCAAGTTGCAAGAGCCATGGCAACCAGTATTAGGTCACACTTGGACAACTTCAACAAGTAAACTTCAATGACAAACTCAATGCCTTGCATGTTCTAAGCAAATGTGTTAATTTTTAAGTTGCTGTAAATTTGTGAACCATTCACTAGAGTTACTCTAATTGGTGTAATCTGATCAAATTTATACCTCAACCTTCTTACTAATCTATCATCCATAAAATTCAAGGGACTCCCAGTGTTAATGAATACATTGAGTCTCCTTTTTTTGTAATATTCGGAGACTCTCATGCAACCACTATCTTTTTTAGTATCTTCCTTCATAACACATAAGGTAAGTTTAGATAGCTTAGATTCTATCTCCTTAATAACCTTTGGCTCTTACATCATAGGCTCCCCTTCATCTTCCTCTTCGACAATCAGCATGTTCAACCTTCTATTTCTACATTTTTAACTAGGTACAAACATTTCATCACACAAAAAACACAATTTTTTTCCTTCTTTTCTCGTCCAACTCCTCAAGGGTGAATCATCTTAGAGTCCTTTGAGGTTGTAAGGTTGTGTTTATGGTTCAATTAGGTTGTATGTTGGTCGAAGTGCTAGTTTGTATAGGTAGTTTCATCAAACATGGATAAGGTTAAGTTTAGGTCTCGAAGTAAGCAAGTATAGGGGGCTATAAGTGGCATTAGGTTGCATAATTCTAGTGAATGTCAAGGGCTAGTTGGATAGTAAAGATTAGCTTCTTGTAACTTAGCTAAAGTATATGCATCTTATAGGTTAGTAGGTCTAAACATTCAAATTGAAAATTAGATAGAGGATTCAAGTTTGCCTAAGAAGAAACTGAAAAGCATAAGTTCAAGGAGTTAGACTTACATGGTAAGATTTTTAAACTTCTCCATATACTCCTAAAGAGTGTTGGTTGATAACTCTGATTTTAAACATATTCCATATGGTGATTTTATAGCATTTCCCGTACATTTTTTGTTTTCTTTAAAGAAATTGATACTTAATTGAGTAAAATGTTGATTTCAGGATTTAAACGTATTCTAGACTCAAAAACGAAGAAAACGAATCAAGTTTCACTCAATTCCGAGTTCAAACGAAAAAGTTATGAAGTTTTGAAGTTGTGTAGAAAGTTACACGTCCTGGGGACACGGCTGTGTCCCAGGCCGTGTCTGGTGACGAAAATAAAATCCGTGTAATATACATATATAAGGGGATCTTAGGGTTCAAAAGAGGGAGAGACATTACAGAAACGGAGAGAGACAAGAGACGAGAGGAGATTGGAGGAAAATATCAATCAAAAAGCGATAACGACATCGATTTCAAGATTAGGGTTAATATGCTTGAGAAAGATATTAGCTTTAATTGTGAATCCCTCCGGTCAAGAATAATAGAAATTGACTTGAATATATTTTAAAAAGGTTACATGTTAAACACTAAGGGAAATAATTCCTAAATATATCATTGCGTACTTGAAGTCGTTAATAGTTTATTGCTTTCTAATTTGCGTAATTAAGTCTCATAAGTAGTTTAGTTGTTAATTTCAGTATTTTTAATTCATTCAACTCATCATAATTTTCCGGTTAGATAATAAAGCTAAAGTTAATATTAGTACTCAAAATCTCTGAGGGATCGACTCGGACTCATATCCGCTATATTAAAATTGATAGGTGCGCTTGCCTCGTATCAAGTTTTTGACGCCATTGCCGGGGATTTTTTATATTAAGAACGCTAGTTGTTTTATTACTTTAACCATTTTTTTTTCTTTATTTTCTTTTGTTTTCATTGTTTATTTTTATTATCTAAAGCTGCAATTGATTTTTTATTTCTTGCCTTTGTAGTGCATGACCCACAGTAATCCGGAAGATTTGGTAGAACTCGATCCTGAAATTGAGAGAACTGCCCTTCAAAATTTGAGATCGCGACCTAAACAAATTGTGGCAACCATAGATAACGAGTCAATCGTTGAAATCAAGGAAGAAGGTCAAGAGGCCAACACTCAATTCATCGAGCAAAAAGATCCACCACACATGGCTAACAACGGGAATAAAGTAAATCGGACCATGTCCGATTATTCAAGGCCTACACTCATTGGAGCTGACTCCAGTATTGCAAGGCCAACCGTCGCGGCTAATAACTTCCAAATTGCACCTAACATCATACAAATGGTGCAACAATATGTTCAGTTTGACGGTCTCCAAGATGAAGATCCCAATGCCCACATCTCTAGCTTTCTAGAGATGTGTGATACATTCAAAATCAACGGAGCCACAGATGATGCCATTCGACTGCGGCTATTCCCTTTCTCCTTAAGGGGAAGAGCAAAACAGTGGTTGAACTCCCTACCAAGAAATTCAATCACAAATTGGAATGAATTGGTAGAGAAATTTTTGGAGAAATATTTCCCGCCTGCAAAAACCGCTAAACTTCGGAATGATATTTCTTGTTTTGCTCAATTGGAAGCGGAGACGCTTTATGACACTTGGGAGCGGTTGAAGGACTTGCTCAGGAGGTGCCCACATCATAGCCTCCCACTATGGATGCAGATTCAGACCTTCTACAATAGTCTCAATCTATCCACTAGACAGATGATTGATGCATCCGCAGGAGGTACTTTAAACACTAAGACACCTGAGCAAGCCCAAAATATGATTGAAGGCATAACGATGAATAACTATCAGTGGGAAAGCACTAGAGCCAAGCAAAAGGCCATGGGAATTTATGATGTGGACTTAACCACTGCTCTGGCAGCCAAGGTGGACCTGTTGAGTAAGAAGATTGATGCACTCTCAATTGGCCCTCAACAAGTGCAATCGGATGTAAGTGATTTTGGTATGCAGGGGTATGGAGCACAAGAACAACTGGAACAAGTGGATTATCTAGGCAATCCACCTAAGTAACAAAATAACCCCTACAACAACACTTACAATCCAGGATGGAGGAATCACCCCAATTTCTCATGGGGAAACTAAAACCAAGGCCAGCAGAAGACCAACTTTAGCCCACCTGGATTTCAACGACCATTCCTACCTCCTCTCCCTCAAGAAAAGAAGCCCAGTATGGAAGAACTTCTCACAAAATATATTCAAGGCAATGAGGCCCGTTTATCCAACATTGAATCCTCGCTAAGGAATCAAGAGGCTTCAAATCGCAACCTTAAGAACCAAATTGGTCAACTTGCGAAGCTAATCTTTGAAAGACCACAGGGAACACTCCCCGAGAATACTGAGGTCAATCCTAGGGAACATGTTAATGCTGTGACCTTGAGAAGTGATAGAAAATTGCAAGTGGAGAAGAAGGATGGTGAGGAAGTAGTTGAGAAAGAAGTGGAAGTCAACCGTAAGAAAGATGAAGAGCCACTAAAATCAAAAGAAAGTATGGAACCATCGAAAGTGGAGGAGTACAAGCCTCCCATCCCTTACCCGCAGCGCCTTAAGCAAAGTTACACTAATCCGAATAAGGAATTTAGTAAATTGCTTGATATTTTCAAACAATTGCACATTAACTTACCTCTTGTTGATGTTATCTTACAAATGCCAAAGTATGCGAAATTTCTAAAGGATCTTCTATTGAATAAGAGGAAGATGGAGGATCTTACAACTGTCACATTGAACGAGGAATGCTCGGCACTTCTCCAGAAAAAGCTGCCACAAAAATTAAACGATCTAAGGAGTTTCACTATTCCTTGTATACTTGACAATTTGTTAGTAGATAATGCTTTGGCAGACTTAGGAGCTAGTATAAATTTGATGCCGTATAAATTGTTCAAAAAGCTAGGGTTAGGAGAACCTAAACCAACGCGCATGAGTCTTCAATTAGCTGATAGGTCTATCACTTACCCTAGAGACATCATAGAGGATGTTTTAGTGCAAGGAGACAAATTCATCTTTCCCGTGGATTTTGTTATACTTGATATAGATGAAGATATTGAGGTGCCAATCATTTTAGGTCGACCCTTCCTAGCCACTGCTAGAGCCGTTTTTTATGTTGGTGAGCATAAGTTGATATTACGGATCGAGGATGATGAAATAGTCTTTAAAACTTCAGAGGCAACGAACAAATTTCTTGACCGAAAGGACACATGTCACAATGTTAATGCCACTAATGTTGTTATATCTACATGTGTGCAGGAAACGCTTGCCAAGGATTCCTCGAGCTATTACTTGAAAAAGGGAGATGAAAATTTGGTGATTAACCCCAATTGTGCAGAAATGGTAGCTCAAACAAAAGTTCATGAATCGATTATGGACAAAAAGAGAGTTACTCAACTTCATAAGTCAAAGGATCCTAGGTTAAAATCCTTCAAAGAGAAGCCACCATCTTTGGAACTAAAACTGTTAAGAAATCATTTGGAACATGCTTTTGTGGTGAAAAGTTCAAAACTTCCAATGACAACCGCATCTAAAGTAAAAGCGGACAAGATGAAAAAGTTTAGGCTACATGAATTTGATAAGTAGCATGATCAGGAGAGAAACTATGAAAGTTATGTACCAATGAAATAGAATTGGCAAGGTCGATGGCCTAAGGGCAAATTTACGCTCGTATGAAGAGTTCGAAAGCGAGATACAGGAGGAGTCCTATCTCCACTTAGATGAAGAATCATAAAAAGAAATATCCCGTCGAGCTATCGACGTTAACTAAAGCGCTTCTTGGGAGGCAACCCATGTCTAATTTTATTTATGCTTTAGTTCTTTAAGTTTTCTTCATTTTATTTTTCGTTTAATCTAACTTTGCTTTGCTTCTTTTCTTTTGCTTTTAATTTTTCGTCATAATTCCTTCCTCTCTTAGCTTTATTTTTTCTTTTTCTCTTTAGTTTTATTTTTTCTAAGCTCCTTTATCTTTAAATTTAATTCACAAAAAAAAAAAAAAAAATTTACACGAGCGAGGGACACGGTCGTGTCCTCAGCCCATGTACGCCCAGAATTTTCACCAGTGAACAGAAAGTTACACGGGCGTGGGATACGGTTGTGTCCCAACCCGTGTGCGTCCAGGTTAGACACGATGGCACAGAATGTTACACAGGCAAGGGACACGATCGTGTCCCAGCCCGTGTCGACCCAAATTACACGATTTTCACACACGACCGGTTTATTTAAATTACATACCCTCTCACAATCACACATATCTCTCTTACATTTGCTCTCATTCTCCTTCTTCTCTCCACAATTCTTGCATTCCGCATTTTGATTCAAGTAAGTTTTCCTCATTGAGTTTCCTCTCTCTTCCTCATGCTTAAGTAGTTTGGTTATTTGCATTTCTCCTTTTTATGCATATTATTTTTGCCCTGCTGATTTCTTTTGATTATTCATCCATGCTATGCATCATTGCTTTGAGTTTCTTGATCTTACACGAATCATTGCTTTAAGGGTAGTGAAGAAGAGGTTGATGAGGGTGGTGAAGATAAGGAGGCTGGAGAAAGTGAAGAGGATGATGAGGATGATGAGGAGGGTGATGACGATGATGATGCTACTATGGCTGAGGCATCATCTGATGAAGAGGCTGAGGAGACGAATTCAGATCACTCTTCTTAGTTTCACATTTTTTGTGTTTTCTTTTCTTGATCAAGACTTGTGAACTCCGTTATATATAATGATGCTGCTTCTTCGTTCTACGCTTCTTCGTTTTGCGCTTCTTCGTTTTGTGCTTCTTCGTTTTGCGCTTCTTTTCGACTGCCAGGAAAGTATTAGTTTCTTTTTATTACGTATATTTCCTTTTTCCCTGTGCTGCTTTTTCTTGCTACTATGATTTTTTATGGTACATTGGGAACAATGTACATTATTAAGTGTGGAGAAGGAATATATATGAATTTGTTACTGTTTAGGAAATCAATTATTCATATTTGACCCAATTACTTTTTAAGTTAATTTGCAATAGGTGATTAATTGATATTGAGCTAAATCAACTATGTCATCTTGATTATTATTGATCTTATTATACTTTACTAGAATTGATTAGTCAAATTTTTGGAAGGCAATGTTACGAGTTATTTAGCTTAGGATTTTAAGACTTGAGATTGGAGCAACATCACTAGTTGAGAGTTAGTCATGGTTATTTTTTTTAATTTACTTTTGTGTATACCTTTTTCTTAGAAATTTTTAAGAGTCCTATAATTTTTAATAAACAAACAAATGAAATTCTTCTTTTGAGAAATCCCTGAAAAATCATAATGATTAGAGGTTAAAAGTAATAACAAGTGTATAAATAGAAAAATTGGTAAGGATTCGTCTTGATCCGTCAGAAGAGCAAGGTTCTTTCCCGCTGTCAATATAAGGAATAAGTTGGTATGGATCGGTCTTGGTCCGTCAGAAAAACGAGATTCTTTCCCGCTACCAACACAATTGTGCTTAAATAAAGTAAATTCAAAAGACCTCTCAACAAAAGTATGAGCTAGGGGGATGATCAAAGAAAGAGTGAATGTAAAATGTGTTTGTTTTAGATTATGGTACTTAGTGAGATGGAAGAGAGAATTGTATACATTTTAGTCAAATGGATAAAATTTTTATAACTCTTTCTTGGTTGGCGAGATGTTAAATCTAATTTTTAGGTTAAGAATCCTTGATTAAATGGCTTAGTTAAACTTTAATTTTCATAAATTAACTAGTGAATTCTAGTATTAAGTATTGTTGAAGCATTTGAATATGGTCAGATGAAATTGGTTGACTTTATTATTGCAAGTTAGTTGAGAATGATTTTCTTACCTTTCTTCGGGTCAAGTGTATTCTTTCATCGATTTCCTAAATAGTGATAAATTTTTATTAGTGTTTCTTGTCTCGAAAGTTTTGTTTTGATTTATTTGCTTGAGGACAAGCAAATACTCAAGTATGGGGAAATTTGATAACTCTGATTTTAAACATATTCCATTTAGTGATTTTATAGCATTTCCCGTACATTTTTTATTTTCTTTAAAGAAATTGATACTTAATTGAGTAAAATGTTGATTTCAGGATTTAAACGCGTTTTAGGCTCGAAAACGAAGAAAACGAATCAAGTTTTACTCAATTCCGAGTTCAAACGAAAAAGTTATGAAGTTTTAAAGTTGTGTAGAAATTTTGCATTTGTGCAGAAAGTTACATGACCTAGGGACACGGCTGTGTCCCAGGCCGTATCTGGTGACGAAAATAAAATCCGTGTAATACACATATATAAGAGGATCTTAGGGTTCAAAAGAAGGAGAGACATTACAAAAACGAAGAGAGACAAGAGATGAGAGGAGATTGGAGGAAAATATCAATCAAGAAGCGATAACGATATCGATTTCGATTTCAAGATTAAAGAGATTGTTCATCAAATCAAAAGAGGTTTTTCATGCTTTATTTTATATTTTTTATGAAACTCGTTTTTAAATTCGTTATGATAGCTTAGAATTCAAGTATTTAGGATTATGGAACCTAGGGTTTCATGTAATCCTTAGATTGAATTATAATTTTAAAAAAGTTTCTATCTTTTCTTAATTCAATTATGTCGTTTAATTGTGGATTGATAATTCTAGAGTATCGATATATGATATTATACATGTTGATTGAGAAATTGCATGTGTAATTAGATTTAGGCATAATTGAAGAGAATTACATGTATACTTAAAGATAAGATACATGTTTCTTCCGAAAAGTTAATTGTTTGCATGGAAATTCATTATACATTAATGCAATTCTAAGTTATATTACTAAATAAAGAGATTCCGGTAAATAATTTAAGATTAGAGTTAATATGCTTGAGAAAGATATTAGCTTTAATTGTGAATCCCTCCGGTCAAAAATAATAGAAATTGACTTAAATATATTTTAAAAAGGTTACATGTTAAACACTAGGGGAAATAATTCCTAAATACATCATTGCATACTTGAAGTCGTTAATAGTTTATTACTTTCTAATTTGCGTAATTAAGTCTCATAAGTAGTTTAGTTGTTAATTTCAATATTTTTAATTCATTCAACTCATCATAATTTTCCGGTTAGATAATAAAACTAAAGTTAATATTAGTACTCAAAATCTCTGAGGAATCGACTCCGACTCATATCCGCTATATTAAAATTGATAAGCACGCTTACCTCGTATCATTGGTCTACACTAATTCCTTCAACTCCACAATTGAGTCCTCATAAGCCTTTTCCCTAAATCTTTCTAGCATAAGTGCAAACAATTACTCCCACCCAAGCACTATTGTTCTAGAAGTAATGGTGGTACCATTTAAGAGCAATTCCATCTAAGTGCATAGAAACCAACCAAACCTTCCACTCTTCCAAATTCTCATCAAGTTTCCAATACTATTCAACCTTATATAGCCAATCCTTGACTCCCTCATCATCGAATATGGGAAACTCAACCCTTGTTATACGAGTTTGAAGAGGTAACTATATTGGAGTTTGCAAAATGTTATCCAACCTTAGCTCCTTTTCTATCGCAAGGGTTTTGCTTAGATTAGGCATTGCTGATCCGAAGGGAATTAAATTGGCCGACTATTGAACTCGAAGCTCATAACAAACATATTCATCTTGTCCAAGCATTCCTATAATCTTTGCATGTTCTCGATAATGGGCTTCAAGCTTT
Source organism: Lumnitzera littorea (assembly GCA_024138015.1). NCBI lineage: Eukaryota > Viridiplantae > Streptophyta > Magnoliopsida > Myrtales > Combretaceae > Lumnitzera > Lumnitzera littorea. The sequence goes on along the minus strand of JAMXBB010000002.1, from coordinate 96,384,861 downwards.
CAGCAATAACTACCTTCAGCTTCTCATCTAAACTATGTTCATTGTTTGCCATGGCACACCACCAAGCTCTGATACCAATTGTGATAGGCCAAGCACTAGAAATTCACAACGATAATGCACAATCAATTCACAAATTTACACACACAGCACGTAAACATTCACATAAGAGAGAAATTCTTGATATTTTTCATGCCTTTGCTATACACGGAATTGCGTTATATAGCTATAGTCCTCCCCATTGATAGAATATTCTGGTTGTAACAGCATGCACAAGAAATCTAGAAAATCTAAATTGACAAATAACTGAAAATATAAATTCGACTAAGGCAAATGACACTAGGCCAATTGACTTATTGGGTTGAGCTATCTGCAACTAAGGCCTGGTGGGCCTTGGCCCTATCCAAACATATCTAACTCTATTGTCGGCAGGAACTCCTAAGACTTAGTTTCCAAACTCAGCAATTTGTTTTGTCTCCTTTTAACTTCTTTTCCTTCATCGCAAGCCCTAGATTTTCTTTTCGGCCGTGACATCATAGTAGATAGTTTTATGCATGACGAAATCGTTCTTGGAAGTAGAAGCTTCCTTTAAAATTAAATAAAAATATCTACTCGTAGACTCTCGGAATAACTTGTTTGGGCTCGTAGCAGGTAATTTCATACTTTGATTTGAGCAAAGTTGATTTTGAAGCTAAACATGAGATCAAGCCGTTCTATTGTTATGTTGAATGCCATCCTCTTACAGTATACCTTCCTGTGAATCGATGCTTTCCAATAATAATGAAAATCATGCCTTAGGAGAGGACCTTAATAAAGCCGTTGTCGATGAGGAGGTCCTTTAAGAACATCGTTAGGGTGCTCAATAAGGCAAAAGGTTTTCAAATGTATCCACATTTCTTGCAACACGAACACCCTAACCGTAGGAAAGAATTATGCACATAACACCAGTATACAAGAACTCTCGATATCTTGTATGTTCCGACTAAAGCAATCTCATGTATGTAGCCGGTCGTAATGTGGCCACACCCTTCCGTCAAAAAAAAGAAAAATGAAAATGTAAAAAGAAAAAGTTGTATAAAGTATCACACACGTATGGCAGACCAAACTAGACGAAAATCCCAAACCAATAACAAGGGAAAATAAAAAATAGAAAAGTACCACACCTACCACTCCAGGCTCCAAAATAAGCACCTGTACTGGATTCATCAGGAGGATGTATACGAAAACATCCCATCATGGTGCCATGGCAACAGCTCACGCAGAGTTTTTGTTATCCATTAAATTAGGGAAACCACACCCCCCTGTCCCCTGCACATCAGAATCCAAAGGGGGTCAAATATCATGTTGCAAATTTCAGCATGTCATTTACATGCTTCTGCATAAATTCATGACAAAGTCAAAAAGCACATGCGAGGTGGTAAACATGATGCCGTGACTTCTCACAGAACATATACCCTTTAGCAGCCTCAGCCCTTCTAACGATCAAGTGAAGAAATTTCACTGTTGATTCAGGAAGGAAGAGGACGCTGTCTTACGACATTGAGCACACCTTTGGCTGTTGCCTGTTAAGGAAATTTTTTCATTTACAGTTAAAAGACAATATTTTCAAGACTTCATCAATAGAAATCAAAATATAACGGGGAATTCTAGAGTGCACCATGAGAGCAATCTGCACTCATAGTCAGACTCAAGGCTGCAGAGATACCTCAAAGAATAAATTGAAATTCAGCCGCAAGAGGAAACGCCTCAAAAATGGAGCTCGTTGACTACCAGCAAGTCTACTACTGCGAAGGATGGTGTACAAGGAGTTGGATTTCTTGTTAAATTCCTGAAAAAGAGAAGGAAGGCATAGAATTTCAATGCCATCAAGAATAATTTCTTTCAAAGGTTTAGTCATCATGCTATTGTTACATGTATGACAAACTCTTTAGAAGCGACAATACAATATTTACTGATTGCATGAGATAAAGCAACCAAAATATTTTGATTGACGAGGATTTCAACGTTGGCAACTTACACCTTTGGAAATGAAACGAGATTCTGATATGAAGGGCTTATCGTACTTTATATACCTGTGTTTTTACCAATTTTTCACTTTGCATACTTGATTTTTTCATTTTTGACATTTTGCATCCATACTTTTTTCCCCAACACATAAAACGAATTAGTTTCTTATTGGTCCTCACAATTAATTTAATAAAATAATATTATTAATTAGATTTAACTAAATTATATGGTAAAAAATAATTTAAAAACAGAAAGAAAGAAAGATCGCAGATTCATAATTCCAAAGTCCAGGGGCTTTTCTCAACCATCCCTAGGCCTTGGAGTGGTCAAAAAAGGCCATGCAACCATTGAAAATAAAAATAAATATTAGAATGAGAAAAACCCATTAGGTCAAATTTGGTTGCACCACCCAACGGGTGGCTCATTTCTAGTTTTTCTTTCCCCCCCACCCATCACACATACAACAAAGGTCGATTCCGGCCACCACAAGGCCTTAAGTTGGCCAGCCAACTCCTGCCTTTAGAGTGGCTGGAAACAGCCTCTAGGGTTTGGAATTTTATTTCGTACAATTTTCTGTTCTTTTTTCTTTGTAATTTTTATAATTAAATATATATTGCTTTATTAAATTAATTACAACCAAAAAATCAACATGTGCCTGGTGATTAAATGTGGCAAGGATAAAATACAGGTGTACAAAATGTCAAAACGAAAACGTGGATATACAAACTGAAAAAATGTTAAATCATAAGTGATGCAAAGTGCAATTTACCTTGCTATGAATCAAAAGATCAAAGTAGAAATTATTTACATAAGCAAAATTCAAAGAGAAAACAAGAAAACAACATGGAGATACAGACACTAATTAAACCAAATATAATACGAAAGATAAAAAAATTTCCATAAATATAAAGATCTGTGACTATAATGCAAGGAATTTCCCCAACAAAAATTGCAAGGAGCCACCAAAAAGTTGGCAATGAGATTAAATTGGTGGCAACTGTAAATGCAATAAAATTCTTGTCAGTAAATGTCTAAAATAGCCACAGCCGTTATAGCCTAACAACTTGAACAGCAGTCTCCCAAACAGTGAACCAGATTCAATTCCCCCCTTCCCCAAAATTGTATGAGTAACAATTAGCCAAAAAAAAAGGAAAATCTATCAAAATGGTGCCTCTAAATGATATTTCCATCAAAGTTCCATAAGAATATACCCTTGAAGAGAAGGCAACTGAAAATCCTTTCCTTTTCTATTATCATTGCAATCAAAAGAACAGAATTCTAAATAGAAAATCCACATTCTTCTGCATAGAATTTCTCCTGAATTGGCTAAGTACAATTGCTCAGCAACTCCTGCTTCAAGAGTTCCAACTTTTCATGCACGAATGAAAGGGGGACTAGTGGAGTAATAATAATGAAATGTTGAGAAATGGCAATACCTATATGAGAAACTCAAATTTTAATATATTAAGTTGAAGAACCACAAGGAGTTGGAAAGCCACATAGGAAATTTTAATTCTTTTTTTTTTTATCTTTTGTGAGATAAGTGACATTTTGACATTATTCCCCTTACATGCATATGTTTGCTTCATTCTGTTATGTCTTTCTTCAGAGAAAAAGAATGAGTAGCTCATAGTTGCTTCTTATTCTATGGTTTACTTATTCAGTAATATGATTTGCTTTTAATTTGAATTTGGAAAATTTTCTGTTTGCAACTGTTAAAGCTTTCTCAAAGACATGATTTCAATTGGGAGAAAAAGGTGTAGATGTATGACCCATTGGACCTCCAGTTCTTGGGAATTAATTAAATGGAGCACAACTGATTTTTAGATGAGCAACATCTGGAGAAAAAGGATGTTAAGATCCTCAATCCTACACCCCAAAAAATGTCATCAAGTTGCAGAGCCAGACGACCGCATCTAGAAGGCAAAAAACCTGAACCTGAGATGCATAATTGAACAAAGGGTGTAACCCCAGTGTAGCACAGTGCTTCTCAAGCTAGATGGGGTATGGAGGAGGAGAGTCACCTACATATGCAACTTTACCCTCACATTTTTGCGAAGAGGTATTTTCTACACTGCAAACACGTGACCTTTCAATCACCAAGGGAGCAACTTAATCGGTTGCACCGAAGCTTGCTCAAGGTGTGTAATAGAATGTTTAAGTAAGATACTCCTTATCTTTGTTTTGCCCCCAATCTCTTGAAATGAATGTTTACAATTACACACCATCTAAATTAAAAATGCAGCTTTAGACCACCATTTGACAATTTTACCCCTCAGATTTATACTGAAAAAACTGATTGCATAAGCAGAAAAATATTTCAAAAAATCAGATCGTTAAAGAAAAATATAAAAATAAAAAATAACATTAAAATTTTAAAAATATATCGGGAAAAAAAATAGAATTTAATGAATAACTAAGAATTAAAGAAGTCAAAACCCTCGAGTTACCTGTAACTTAGGTTTTTAATTTCCTCTTTTTTAATTTTTAAATATATTTTTATTTAAAATATTAAAGTTATTTTTTCATTTGCTTTATTGATCTTTTTTTTATTTCCAAATTTTTTTATATATTTCATGGTTTTTTCTTGATCCTTTTTTTCTTCACTTTTCCCATTAGTTTTTTATTTTTCTGAATAAAATGTTGTAATGTGCATTTTAAAAGTTTAATGGTGTAAAAGCAGAATTTGAAAGATGAGAAGGCTAAGCACGCATTGAGAGCAAAGATATGAAGGTTTTTTTACAAATAACCTGAATATGTTAATTCATAAAAGACAACGATATTAATGTTGAAAGAATGAGAAACAAAATAGTGTTATCTAGAGTCCAGGCTCCCCATCATGGTAAGGTATGCTAGCTATCACAGATACAAGAGGTTGCACATATGAGAGAAAGGTACCTCTATGATGTGTTCTAATTCAGATGCCTTTGGAATGCCTTCTTGGCTCTCAACCTTCCAGCAGAACTGAAGGCAGAGTTTCATGATGCTGTCTAGTATCCTTGAAACTGAGCCAATGTCTAAGAATGACTGTGATATTAAAGCTGATAAGTAGCTGCAGATAAATTTAGAAGATACTAGTAAGAAATTTGTTGCTAGCACAAAGAAAAATACTGATCAACAAAAATTTTATGAGAGCTTTATGGCTGGCAGATGAGTAAACATCAGCAGTGAAGTAAACAGACCTAAGCCTCATTGTGTCAATGATATTTAGGATTCATGTTCAGTTAACAAAACAGGTTCAAATCAAGATCTTTTGAGAATCACAAGTAATTCAGTTTACTTTTAATAAATAAAAAACTACATGCAAAAATAAAAGCTTAGCAAAATTATGCTATCATCAACAATTGCAGCAACCATTGACACAAAGGAACATTCCAATAAATGAAAACAAGGTGGTCTGCAATTGATATGATAACCTGTCCCCCTGATCTAATGCCTTATTTCCAATTTCACTAGCAGGTCACCTACGTAAAAAGCTCAGCTATATCAATCAAGAAAAAGAGCAACATTATAAATGGAAGAATTCATCTTGCTTACTCTTGATGGAAGCCCACTAGCTCTGTGAAGTCGTGAGAATCATGGATTCGTGCTTGTAGAACATCCCACTGGGATTCAATCACATCCACCTACCAATAAAGTTTTTTGGGATAAGGAACCTACCAAAAAAGTTGCATAGTATAAACTTTGAATACTGCAATCACGAACCTCAAGGATATATCACATGCACAAATTTGAGAATCTAAAGTTACTCCATGAATTAAATACAAAAAGTCATGTATTAGAAGCACATATTGATAACCAAAAAAGAAAAATGAACAAAAACAGAGGTTTATTAAGTGTCTGTATAAGTGCTTTGGCCCAAAAAGAGTGTGCATCAGACCTTTAAACAAGCTACAAAGCTTCCCTAAGTGGAAGATCATGTAATAGCATTTTTCAAAAGCATGCACATTTATATCAACAAAGTTTTGTTGAATAAGGTAAGGAGCAAATTACCATATTGAGTGAGCAACAAGGAATTGGAGACTTGGTGGCATAGTTCAATTTACTGCCACATGCATTACCAAACTGCAAGTGTTTACCCTTAAATAACATTCAATGGCTTTTAGTATATCCAACTTTTTAATTTAGGTAGATCCACCATTTCTTAAACAATTAAGGGGTCCAGTAGGACAGCCAAATGCTCCTGACCATTTTACTGTTTGATTTGGAAATTTCTTCTCAACAAATGAACCATTCTAGAGTACAGAAAACCCTTTAATTTGTCATTGAATAGAATATATTGATATGATTGCATGCATCCAGGAAACATAAACAAGTGCTAAGCTCCTTAACTTTAAAAGGTAGAGGAGAAAGAAGTGAATGTAGCAACTAAAACAAGTTAAACACTAGATGTCAAGAATCAAGTACCTCAAGAAAGGATTTGTTCCTTAAGGCAAGAAAAAGAGACGAGAAACATAGCTACTGTGACAAATCAAACCATGGAAATCAAGAATGAAAACAAAGGAATCCTTGTTCCATTTGATCTGTCTAAATAGCAAATGTATAACTCTAGCCTTTGGGGAGTGAAGAATCTTCAACTGTGAATAAACTTGCTTTTTAAATTTTGATGCTGTTTAACTCTAGAGTTTTAGGCAACCAAATCAGACCTGAACCTTATGCTGTCAAGTGTCCACAGTGTTACAGTATCATCAATGAGGGTGCTCCATTTGAGAACAGATTATAAACTAGACTTTCCAGCAAGCACATGTCTCTACTCAGAAAGAAGATCCTGTATAAGGTAGAAAATGATTGAAATCATTGGATTTTCAAAAATTTGATGTGCTAGTTGGCTATGAGTGCACTAGGAGCTCAGGAGGGAGGGGAAAAGATTGGGACAGTGTGTAAAGTTATAAACAGTCTTTGAACCAAATATTAGACTCCTGTAAGATAGTCCAGCCACATGCCTTTTCTAGGCAAACACCATAGAGAGGCAAAAAACTACTAACATCTGGACACAAGTACTTTGAATTGCAGTAGTTTTTCTTTCACAATAATAATTAAGGAAGAAAAGAAAAGAACCTCCCCATTGAAATACATACCTGGATATAAAACTGAAGATTCCTAATTAAGAATGCCATGTGCTCTCTCACACGCCACATGGGTTTGAAGTGATGACGTTGCTGCTGAGGTATTGAGCAGTTTACACTATCCTTTTTATGCTTTGAAAGTTTTGCACGGTCTTGATGCATCACACATGCCCATAACTTATCCAATTCCATTTGTGTCCGTTTAAGACGAAGCAAATACTGGAAAACCCTGCAGTACCTGGAGCAATCATATTGTTCAAAATAAGAAGAAATAAAAAGAAAAAGAAAAAGAAGAAGTCCTCCGCTGATCTAAATGACACTGATGTAAGAATTAATTGACACAAAATCCTTAGCAGATCTAAGAAAAGTCCTGGAGCATTCAAATTGTGCTTATGCACGTGAAGATTTTCATAAATGCAGCAGTCTCTCATTGTATTCATTTTTCATTTGAGAAAGTATGGTGGCACCGATATAATATATTAAATGACACAACTACAAAAAAGAAAAGGACTTAATAACACAAGATGTTCACCAATCTTACTTAGATAGCACATCCTGTGAGAAGAACAGTTGCAACGGCCAATCAACAGAGTAATCAAGTGAAATCCCATCCCAGCCGTCAGGAGATGTGTCTGAAGAAATATTTGAAGCAACAGTTGTACTCCCACCAGTATTTGGTTTACCCTTTGATATGTCTGCTTGGGAAGATTTAACAGAGATTCCAAAGGAAGGCATCCTGACACATCCCAACAAGAGCCACAATTTGGACAGAAAATAAGTATCTGTTGTATAGTGCAATGGAGAAAATAACCTTCTATTACACTGGCCTAAGGTGATCGATATGGAACTAACCGAAGGGACACCCAAGAGAAGTACACATCTTCCTCACTGACTGTCTTTATTGCAGCCTGGCACAACAAATGAGTATATCTTTTGGGTAAATTCAGATAGAGGACGAATAAGTACATTCTTGAGGTAATATGTGACTAACTACTGTGGATATAACCGATTTTGCATTTGCCTCAATTGTCCCCAAAAAAAAAAAACACAAAAAACAAAACAAAACAAAAGAGATTCATTCCTTTAACTTACCAACTGAAAGGGGATCATAAGATCAGCTTCAGCAGTTGACTGGCGAGGAGGCAATCTCATCAGTTGTCGACTTTCCTCAAGAAAACACTGAAAGAAGAAATTTATTTGGTATCGTTTGAAGCTGAAATGAGTGGTACCAGTCAAGAAAACAATTTTACTTAATAAAATTCCTTTAAGGTAAAAAATAAATAAATCAATCAATCAATTAATTAATTTAAAACAAATTCCATTGACTATGAATTAAGTCAAGATTATTTGCCCAAATGAGTATCATATGAAACTTTGGCCTATAGAATACCTGGAAGAAATCTCCCTTTGCTAATAAGAAATAATCTTTTAAAGCCTTAAGGTGGCCATTTAAGTCAGCACGAACAACCACTAGCTGCAGAAATGAAAAACTAATTAACTTAAAGCCAAAATAATTAGCCAACAAAGACCTTCATATCCATCACCTGCCAAAGATGACTAGCTGCAATAGCTCTTATGGAGTCGACTGCACACTCAAATGACCTCTTGTGAAACTCTGAAGACTCCTGAAGGAAACAATTAGTGAGAGATAATCAAGCAGGCAGAGTTTTCATTCTAGTGCAAACCCTACATCAAACTACAGGCATGCAGTTCAAGAGACTATAGGTCAAGCAGTAAGAAACCTTTAGATCACCAAGCATTGCCTCAATCTTATTGGCCTCAGACTGTGGAAGCAATTCGTCTCCAGTTAGCATTAGATTTGGAGAAAGGTCCCTCTGGAAGGTAAACTGTCCAGTGGACCCATGGATTTTCTGAGAGCCTCTTGGCATTTGTTGATGATTTATGGCATCCTGAGACCGAAAGGCAGGGCTTGGGTTGCGAAGTACCCTGATAGCTTTACCAGAAAATAAAACTGATTCTGCAACACGCATATGGACGTACTCAGGCAGCATATCCTGCAAAATATAGAGAATAATGTAAAAAACATGAATAGCCAAAAAGTTAAGCATCCCTCAAGGAACTGCGACATATAAAAATTACCATTAACCAAATATATATGTATAGAATCAATGAGTTGAGAAAAAGGAGAGATGTCATATAGACCTTTGAGAAGAGAAAATGTGCCCTCTGAACATTAAGGGGAATAGCTTCTTTTATGAACCAAAATAGTCTCAATCGATGGAAAATACCCAGAACAAATATCCTTAATTTGGACAAGCAAAGGAAAAGTAGATTCAGCCAAGATAAATTCCACGAGTTGCATGAACTAGGACAGCAGAAAAAATTGCTCTACCTATCTAAAATAGTGCAGCATACAATCATGGAGATGCATGCACTTTCATCCAAGCTATCTAACTTCCGCATGTGATGATCTTTGGCTGAAGAAATACCACCAATATTATGATATACATTTTCTTGGAAGAAAACATATGCATATTAAGAAGATTTTCCCATTTCTTTTCCCTTTAGAAGAAGAACATTAAGTTAAAATATCGAAACAGTAAACAGCATTTATACAACAAAGACAATTCAACTCATTTCCAATGACATGATATATCAATCATTCATATACTTGAAAATCCTTTTCATCTGTACTGAATCCACTACTCTCTCTCTAAATCCCGCAATATGCTAAAAAGAGTCCATACTCTCATGAGGATACTGTATGGACAGAATTCCAAGATATCAACCAGGTAAATGGCAGATTGATTGTTACCAACTCGGGCACTAGAGTTCATCAACAAATTACAATAAACCTAAAAAAAAATTTCATTATTTGTACAATGTAACATTAAATTTACCTAAGATAATTCTATAATTGTAATAAACTAAATAAAAAATTAGGAAGAATAGAGGTGCTTTCTCAAATTTTTCCTATTATTTATAACTACTGTGACAGCTTTCACAGAGCCTTAGCAGATGAAGTTCAGAATATTCATGACTCAACCATTATCACATCAAGGCCATTCTTCAAACACATATGAGAGGCTGTAACCTCAATTAAAAGGAGCAATCATTTGAGGTGAGTACCAAGCAAACATGGAATCCCAGGTGCCAATCCATCGAAGATGTATCATCAGTTGACAATCGAGACATTTTCTTTGATAGATCCGGCTGAGATGAGCCCTGCTTCAGATCTCTCTCTTCCTGCCTGAAAATACTCAACAATGTTCCTTTTCAAGCAAAATATTTCAAAAAATTTAAGAAGAGCATCTCAAATGAACCATAATGTTAAATTGGTAATATACAGGTTTACAGTCTCTTAAGCCCTTTAGAAAAATAAAAAGGATATTAAAATGACACCTTTGACTAGATATGTGACAAGATGATTGCTTAAGCAGGTATGAAACACCCATTTTCTCACCTTCTGATAAAGAATTCGCCATGTGGGTCTTGAAGAATCCCATAAACCATCCATGAAGCAAGTTGGTTATACATCACTTGGTGCCCATGCCACAGAAGCCTATGTTAAGCACAATTTCCATCAAAGCAGCTTCAGACTAACTAGCAGAAAAGATTATGTGCTGCCAACTGCATTTATAAGTGCTGCAACATCATCAAGCTCATGTGTGGGTAGATTATCTAATAAAGCAGCTTCCAGCCTTTCAGAAGAGTTTCTCTTTATGAAGTCAAACAAAGTCTAAGCAGTTCCAAATAAAAGAACACTAGATATCTCTACATTAAGCTGCATCATCAAACAAAGATGGAAATAACTACATAATGAAGAAAGGTTACTTTGTCATCTCCTAAAGCATCAACCTAGAACATAGGAAAGCATCAAATCATGTAGGAAGCAACCATTTTTCTATTTTAAATTAAGTAGGCAGGAAGCAACCATGCTTGTAGAAACTAGAAAGGTTTGTTAAAGGCACATACCTCTGAATGCATGTTTGCAATTCTGGAACCCCGCAGTGGCATCGCTTGTGTAAAAGGTTAAGAAGCTGTCCTCCACGTATATCATCACGCTCAATCTCGCGAATAAGCTCATAAAGGGGAGGTAAGAGAACAAAAAACTGAAAAATAACAATAAATTAGTTACAAACAAATAAGAAGCTCAGTAAGAGCTTTGTTTGTCCGAAGGACTCTTAAGCATCATGAAAGACTGAAACAATTGAAAAGAACCTTATTAAGGCCTTGAGTAACTGTTGCCAAGATGGGTAAAGTTTCTGACAACAACTTCTGCTCAATGTGGAGAACAGCAGACCTATATACTGAGAGTATCTCGACGATGCCATTAGCAATTGCCCTTCTGTACACACTTGGTTTTTGAGCTTTCTCCTTAGCCAACTCAGAAACTCTTTCCAAAGGGGACACATTTGGAGACCTAACCCAACTTAAGTTTCGGGACTTCGTGGCAAAACGATCAAGCTCCCTATAATAGAAACCTAAGGCAATGAGCCTCTCAATTAGATCCCTGCAACAAAAGAAAGTTCTTTCACACTGCCATAATGAAAATAACTAATAAGTTACCACCGTAAATAAACAAATGTTTCATAGAATAATCAATAGTCAAAACAACACATGGCACTCCTTTATAACCACATTCTTGATAGACAGGTACTCTGAACTTGCTCCCATTACCAATATAAGATTCAATTTCAAAGATTATAGATGGCAACAAATCATAGAGATAAACCGCCATTTATCACCATATTAACACATTTGATAATATAGATAAGACAATTTACTTCACAAAAGAGTCATTCAATCAATTCCAGAAAATTCTTACCAGCATCGCCACTGAATTTGTCAAAAAGAGAGAGAGAGAGAGAGAGAGAGAGAGAGAGTACTTGTCGCTGGGTTGGAGGAAAGAGATATCGGGAGCGAGCTTAAAAGAGGGGCGATCCTGAGGAGTTGGAGATAAGCCAAGAGAGTGGTTGTATTCTCTCTCGTCGACAATCAGATCTCCGGTGTAACCTAAAAGAGAGAGCAGTAGCTCGTGAAGCATTTCCTTTTCGCCTTCTCTCTATCTATCAATCTTTACTCCGTGTTTCAACTTTCTAATTTCTTGTTCAGTGCCGAGAGCTCAAAAAAATGAAAATTGGAGGGAGGGAGTGAGAGAGGGAGACTGGGATTTTGTTTTTTTTTTTTTTGGTTAATTTTTTTAAAAGGTTGAAACGGTAGAAAAAGGAGATGAAGATACTTCAAATTTCTTTTGTCGCTTTCTTTGGGATAATTTCTTTAAAAGTAGGGACTCGTGATGATGAATTGATTTATCCAGTTATTTATAGACTATTCTCTAAAAAAATTGTTTTTTATAACTATTTTGTCAAATATCGTTTTAAAGCATAATTATAAATTATCGATTCGTGTTGGGCACCAAGTGCAAGTGTAAAGCAAGAAAAACGCAACCTTGAGCCATCATTTATAAAATACAAGTTAACACCACACTTTCTCTACGATGCTTAAATGTGTTTTTATTACACAAAATCTGCAACTTACATACAATAAGAAATAAATAACACATTGAAATCAACGTATCCAAACACGTCAACAACTATAATAGCTAAGACCAAACTCTAACATCCTCGAGTTAATTTACAACTCCATCTACATCTTTAACACGTAATAAATTCTGTCAACATTCTCATAACATCACAAGGTCCAATATCCCATAGTTGATCTACAATTAACAAAGAATCACATATCAACAATACAATAAATATATAAACTATCTCTAATTGTGAAGTATACTTCATTACTTTAGCGATAATGACATACAATATGTATAAAAGTTCTTTTTCTAAATCATGCATAAACCATCAAATAATATATCTCCTAATTATATACAAAACCTACAACACTGTAGGGCTAAAAACATCTCTTACATTACCTTTAGTATCGAAGTGACACGAGTCTCTCTTCTAACTCGAGTATAATTGCTCTAATCTACTATATCTTCTAGCTGGGTTTAAGCATAAAGAGGTGGCTCATCCCCTATACTATGGCATTGATTTATCTACATGATGCCCTCACTCATATCAGAAGTCTACTAGATGCCTATGCTTCTAAGGAGCAACTTAGTCACCATAGCAACAAAGGTTAGATCAACATCAAGTGTATGAAAAAAAAAACATATAATTTAGTAAGACCAATGGATCAATTGTAGGTGATAGATTGATATGGGCTAGTAAGACATGAATCACTAGTGAGACATGAGCAATTAGAAAATCTAGAAAAGATGGAAACAGATCAACCTACTACTAGCTTTTGACAACTATCCCTATCATGGCTCCTTCCTCTCCCTTGAATTGCATGAGCTGCAGGAATAATTAGCTACTCGTGATGATCTAGAAGGAATAATGTAACGTGTCCATAACCTTTAAAGAGATCCCTCCCAAAAACTATAACTACTTATGTCTCCTATATAATAGTAGCCAACATAATACAATCAAAGACATCCATCTAAATGAAAAAAATAAGCAAAGCATATTTGATGACTATGGTTGAATCAATTAGGAATGGTAAGGAGTCGATCAGGCTCCAACCAACCAAGTAAAGGCCTTGAAGTTGATCGAGTTGTGCCAGTTTCTTATTCCTTGATACTTGTAAAAAGCTTAATGGGAATGTGTCTACTAAGCCCCTCCAATGCTTAAGTCAATAAGGAAGACGAAGAGGAATAGAGGGAAGGGGAGCCAAGCACTAGTGATTCGTAAGGACAATGCTCGAGAAACAAAGGTTCTTTTTTATCTCAACTATTAAGGAGTTTTGGGTCCAAAAATAATCTAGTCGAATTAGGTTTCGAGAGAGAGGGTTCAGATAGAGAGAGATCTGTCTTATCTAATGGCTTCTTACACTACAATTACCTGGACACATGGAGGTTCAAAGTTTGCCGGTACTTACAATTAGTAAGTGATATGCACCATAAAGCTGACAGGGTAGCTCTAAAGAGTAGTCGACTATAACCACTCTAATAGCCATATCTGTGATCTAAGAGTTTAACATCCTTAGGGGCTATCAAGTGTGCTAACAATACTACAGATATCGGATAACAATTAAAGAGCTATGGGTAGGTGCCAATGCTAAAGACAAAGGAAGGGTAAGGACGCTAGAAAGGCCTTCAAGCGCTTGGTAGAGAGCCTTGCAAGTGCTTAGCCAAGGATGAGCTAGGTCTCGGAGGGGTTCACGAGAATGTCCTCGCTTGCTATGTCCAAGTCAAGTAAAGATCGCATCATGGGCCTAATGTTAAGACGAAATCCGCTTGGAGTAGTCACCTAGGTGCTCATAGTAAGAGCATCCAAGTAGGTCATGAAACTTGAGGGAAGTAGGGGGCTTATTTGTGTGCTCATTAATGAGCTTTTAGGGGCCTATTTATAAGCTGAGCTTTGAGTTAAGCAAGAATTGGGTATCAACACTTGCTCCCCTCCCCTCCCCCCGTAGTATGGCTGATGCGAGGAGAGTATTTTAGATAGAGCGGTTAGGGTAAGGTAAGGTTACTTCGACTGTAAGCAAGGAGTTTGCTCTTGTCGCTTAGTAGTGTGATGTCTGGCACGTTTGGTCAAGTCTAATATTCCATGTAGTGATGCTTCTCATAATTGATGTGACTATTAAACTGCTTATAGTGAGAGCGTCCAAATAGGTCACAATACTTAAGGGAAGTAGGGGGCTTGTCTGTATACTCATTGATGAGCTTTTAAGGGCCTATTTGTAGGGCAACCTTTAAGTTGGGCAAAAATTGAGTGTCAACACTTGCTCCCCTCCCCCTAACTATCCTCACGTAGCAAACACGAGGAGAGTATTTTGGATAGAGAGGTAGAGTAAGGCGAGGTTACTTCGATTACAAGTAGGGAATTTGCTCCTGTTGCTTGGTAGCGTAATGTCTGACACATCTGGTCAAGTCCAATATTCTATGTAGTGATGCTTATCGTAACTAATGTGACTATTGGACCACTCGAGGCACTATGATAACTTCTTTAGAAAGAATAACGCGTTAATGACTTTCTTGATAATGGCTACACATGTAAGGTGCCCTTGAGTCCTGCCACATCAACAATTTGTACGTGTGAGCAAATCAAGGCCCTTGGTTAGTGGAGTGGGACACATGGATGGTTGAGGTCTGGTGTACATCCTGTCAAATGGTACATACTTCGATCATAGGGAAAATCATTCAACTCCCTCCTTTGTTTGCTTATATAAGGAGATGGTCGATGCTTCATCCTCCACTTTACATTGTTAATCTAAGAGGAAACTCTACCAAATTTCCTTCTTGTGAGCTAACCTTTCTTCTCCTGATCTTATCTTTCTTTCCTGACCATAGTCAATAATGGCCGATCATGGTGCGTCAGATCTTCATAGTGAGTCTTCACACGGGTCCATTTCTAAAGAAATTGACAAAGACTATAAGTCAATAGTCCTTGAAAGGGGTAGTAACCCTACTCCCCTGAAACGATGACAATGATGGCAACAAAGGAAACTCATCAACATTTATTGGCCTAATAAGGAGGAAGAGCTAGTGGGGAAGCATTACATACAACCAATAGTAATGATAAGGCCTACGCCTGTATATACTTTAAGGAGGATAAGGCGAAGTTAAGATTGGTTAGTTAGGTAGTGATACAGGCACGATTGTAGATGAACACATGATGTCCAATATCGTGCGAAGCAAAAAGGGAATGAGTTTGAACCTCGAGACAATCTGAAAAATAAACAAGAGTCAAAGGTTGAGTAAGGGTCCTCGTATATTGACGGTAGATATGACGCACCAATGCCTCACACAAGCTTAAGTCATACTTGATATAACTCATAAGTGTGGTTAGAGGTCACTTGCCACTACTCTGCGCTTAATAGGTTAGATAAAAATAGTTGAGAGTAAGCAAGATACACTTAGCTCACTTAAGAAGAAAAATGTCTAAGTGTTAATTATATTAACTATTGCGCCTACCACCATTTACAAATATTTATATGACCTAATTAGGGTAAGTGTTAATTACAAAAAGAATCTACTAGAAAAAGGAAAAGGAACAATTTGCAAAGGCAAAGTTGTAATCAGACAAAAAGATGGATGTTCGGTTACAAAGGACAGTACGAATGTTAGACAAATAGGGTGCATCACTTGTCCTTTCTGTAGTCCTAATGATGTTGTTTATTGAGTAGAGTAAGTTCCGTACAGATCAAGTTAGGCTCAACAGCTCGGACAATCCAGACTAAGGAAGGGTTGGCCCAAAGGATGGTCCATCATCAGGTCGACCTTAGATGATCAACCCGAATCAGTGTCACCTTAGCCACGATAATGATTTGGGTTGATAGCATGCGCATTTTGTACTAAGCCTTGGATAGATGTATTGGGAAAGGGTCGACTTAGCAACATGTTAGTCACTTCGGCAATCTCTTGGATGATGTAGAGAGTAGAGTAACTCGGCAAGTTGGACTGGAGAATATATTGCCCTTCTAAGTTTAACCCACCTTAGATAGCTCAGTGCACCATTTGAGCGAGTCCTCGAGCTCGAAAGTGTGTAATCAATCCATGATCTATATCATCCCCTCTGGGGTGTTTGAGATTTGGGATCAAATCTGGCTCAACTCCACACTGCTTATCCTCGAGAGTATATGGATGGAGGTCAGCAATATTAAAAGAGCTAGAGACTCCGTACTCTTCAAGTAATTCAATCCTATAAGCATATAAGCATTAGGATTGATCTTCTCAAGTACTTTAAATAGTCAATCAACCTTAAGAGATAACTTATTCTTCCTTAAGTTTAGGAATCGTTCCTTACTAAGGTAGATCCAAACTAAGTCACTTGGCTAAAATTCTCTATTCTTCCGTCCTTAACCTTGTCTCTCGAGCTTGATAGTAGCTTGACTCAAATGGTCTACGCCTTTTTGTGCATTACTCTAATAACCTCAACTCTTTCGACAGCTAATTAATCATCATTTAAGCTCAGAAGGAGTGTCTGGTTCAATGGGAGCTTAGGGTTTAACCCATAGGCAACCTCAAATAGTGATATATCTATGACACCATGGGCGGTCCTATTATAGGTAAACTCAATTGTTGGTAGGCATAGATCCCCATTGGTTATGTTTCGACCAACATTAACCCGGAGTAAAGTTCCCACTGTCTTATTAACACCCTTAGTCTGTCCGTCCGTTTATATGTAATAGGACGTGCTGTACAATAGCTTGGTTCCCATTCTTCTTCATAACGTTCTCTAGAAGTGGCTCATGAACTTTAGGTCTCTGTCTAAAACAATGGTCTTAGGCACTCTACGAAGTTTGACGACCTCCAGTAAGAAAGGAAAAGAGATAAAGGAAGCGTCATTAGTCTTAGAATAAGGTACGAAGTATGCCGTCTTGCTAAATTGATCAACAACCACTATGATGGAATCCCTCCCTTGGGACGGCTTCGGCAAACCCAACATAAAGTCCATACTCAACTTAGACTATGGTTTGGTCGGATCGGTAATGGTAAATATTGCCCTTACTCAACTTGGCTTTTTGCTTTTTTGCATGTAGTACACCTTTCCAACACAAGTTAAACATCCCTTGTCATCTTCAGCCAAAAGAATCTTAAGGATAGTACCTTATGAGCTTAGTGCTTGCCAAAATGTCCAAACAATCCTCCTTCATGCACCTCACACACTAACAGTTCTCTCATGGAATAGGTCAGGATGCATAATCTCATCTTCCTAAATAAGTATCCATTCTCTTTGTGATGGTCATCCAGTACTCAACCTTCTTCACATTGGACATAGATTGGACCAAAATGTAGATCTTCAGTGTACAAATCCTTAATCATGGAAAATCCCAATAGCCGGGTTTGTAATTTGGTCAAAAGGGAATGTCGTCTTGATAGGGCATTGGCCATTACATTATTCTTTCCATTCTTATACTTCATGACATATGAAAATCCCTCCATGAACTTGAACCATTTGGCTTGGCTCCATGATAACTTGGGCTAGCTCTTCAAACATCTCAAAGATTCGAGATAAGTGTAGATCATGAACTCTTTGGGTAACAAGTAGTGTTGCCATACATTTAATATTCAAATCAAGGAGTAAAACTCCTTATCATAAACAGAATAGTTAAGTGTAACTCCTTTAAGTTTTCACTGAAATAAGCAATAGGTCAACCCTCCTACATCAATATAGCACCTATGCCTAATCTGAACGCATCATACTTCACTTCAAACACTTTGTCAAAGCTCGGTAGAGCTAAGATAGGGGTTGTAGTCAGCTTTTCCTTTACTTCTTCTCTCCCACTTGAACTCAACATTCTTATTTGACAGCTTGGTGAGTAGGGCTATAATCATATTGAAATTCCTTATAAATTTGCAATAGAATTATGCTAGGCCATTGAAGCTTCATACATCCATTGAACAGGTCAACTTAAGCCATTTAGTAATCGCCATTATCTTCTCATCATCAACTTTGATGCTACCACCACTCATAACAAAACCTAGAAAAATTACCTCAAGTTGGCAAAAGTTACATTTCTTTAGATTGGTATAGAGCTTTTCAACTTGAAATTTCAAGAAAACTACTTGAAGATGCTTTTAGTGAGTCTCTAAATCGAGACTATAAACCAGAATGTCATCAAAATATACCACCACAAATTTTCCAATTAGTTCTTAGAGCACATGGTTCATTAGTCACATCAATGTGCTCGACTCATTTAATAGACTGAATGGCATCACAAGCCACTCATGCAATCCATGGCGAGTCTTAATGCAGTCTTCTACTCATCTCCTTCCTACATTTAGATCTGATGGTATCTAGATTTGAGGTTAATCTTTGAGAATACTCTTGCTCCATTCAACTTATCCAGCATATCATCAAGCCTTGGTATTGGACACCTATACTTGATGGTGATACGATTAATTACTCAGCCGTCTACACACATCCTCTATGTCCTATCTTTCTTCTATACTAATAAGGCTAGCACAACATATGGGCTTAGGGACTCTCACACATACACTTTCTTCAACATCTCATCTACTTGCCTCTGTAGCTTGGTAGACTATTCAGGGTTTAGCCTATAGGTAGGTTTTTTCGGTAGTATGGCTCCTGGTTACAAGTTAATTACATGTTTAATACCTTAAAGGGGAGGCAGACCTTCAGGTAATTCTCCTAGGAACATGTTGACAAACTCATCTAACAAGGTTCTCACCTCAGAATGTAGAAATTCCTCTTCAAATCCCCTTATCTGAAGTAACCTTATGACTAGCAGATAGGTTAGCTTCTTAAGCTCTATCTCTCTTTCCAACTCAACTCGAGTCATCACTAAAGCCTCTTTCTTCAAGGCTCAGCTCAATTGAGTCTACATGTTTTTAACTTGTTTAATAGTCATAAGGCTCAACTTCACCTTCATGCCCTCGTACTCTAGGGAACATGTGTTCTTCCTTCCATCATATATCACACTTCGGTCAAACATCCATACTTGTCTTTGTAGAATATGGGATGCATTCATAGGCAACACATTATAGAGCACTTCATCTCGATAGTTCCCAATACTAATCAACATTAATACTTGTTTGTTCACCTATAAGGTTGTTTTGTCACTAGGCCAGTGCAACTTATAACGCTTGGGGTGGGGTTTGGTTTGTAATTTCAACTGCTGGACCATAAAAGCTGATGCTACATTGGTGCAGCTGCTACTATCAATAATCATTACACACAATGACCCATTCACATGTGGAATAGATTCTCTTGCTATTCGTCATCGAGTACAGGACTCATACTCATTGTTCTTCTCAACACTAGGGTGGTAAGCATAAAGTTATCTTTCTCGCTATAGATAATTTTCTCCTCCTCATACTACTCTTTCTATTCGGTCTCTTTCGGTTCTCCCACTTCTTTGTCAGTACCGTCTACTTCAATAGTTGGAACTTCACTTTAAACTACCAAGGTTCTTCTGTTTAGGCATTGAACAGTCATATGCCTAAATCCTTGACACTTGAAACATTTTATCTCACTTATCTTCCTTCTTGAGCTCTAACCTTTCTTAAACTTCATCAAGATCTCCTTCTCTTCTGCTTGGGTAATTTAAGTAGGTCAAGTCTCAAATAACTTACTTGTTTTCGATCGCATAAGTCTACTCGGAACAGGTTAGCTAGTGATAGGTTAACTGATAGGAGCTCAGAATCTCCTTGATCGATACCTTTTAATTCTCTAGGCAACTCTAATAGCTTCATCAAGTGATCCAATGTCCATTGTCTTTAGAATATCTCTAATCTTATACTTCAACCTGCTAATAAATCGAGACACAATTCAATCTTTAGGCTGAACAACTTCATATCGAATCATTAACATTTGGAATTTCTTTACGTAAGCATCAACACTCAATCCACCTTGTCTCATCTCCTGTAACTTCTTAAATGCATCTTGTAAATAGTAGCATGGAACAAATCTTCTCTTCATTACTCTCTTCATTTCATCCCAACTCCTGACTTCAACTTCTCCTTCTCTTCTACATGTAACCTGCATGTTCTTCTACCATAGGGCAACATAGCCAGTAAGCTTTAGCACAGCAAGTCTAACCTTTCTATTCTCAAGCTCCTTATGGCATTCAAATTGTTTCTCAATTTTATCTACCTAATTCAAGTAGTCTTTTGCATCACCACTTCTAGAAAAACTTGGGATATGCATCCTTAACCACTTTACTCTTGAAGCTCGGACATTCCTCTCTTCTAGCTCATAATACTCCGCTTTGTCACCTTCTTCCTCATCTACTTCTTCAATTTCATCGAGTGATAGCTTGTGCTTAGCAACTCTATTTACTCCTCTAGCTTGGGGTAGTCGAACTGAGGCATTAGCTTGGCTATATTGACCATTGCCTCTTTGGGTTGTTCATTAGCTCATCCTCTATATGGACTTTCTTTGGCCACTACCTATCTTCATTTATGACAGTCATTAGACTAGCCATTAGGTTAGTAAGTCTATCCAGTTGGTTACCTACTAACTGGGGTGTAGAACTTCCTTATTGACCTTGGCCATTTTAAGCACCACTTTCTTGGTTACCTAAAATGCCTTGAATACTAGAATCGGACATTATCGTCTTTTGTAAGAGATTAACAGCTGTGATACTATTTAAAACTTCCTTCTATGAATTAGGCACATAATAACACCGAATGCACTAATAACTAATATAACCAATACAATAAACCAAGCAAACTCGTACACTTTGTTTTTACAAGCAAGATACAGGAGAAAATAGAGCTTGAAATCTCTTTACTCTAAACACTCTTCAAACATTCACAACAATAATTAACTGACTCTAAAACAATTACAACAACAGTAAACCACTAAAAGTACAATTAACAAAGACTTGCTCAAAAGTAGCCAAGCTTTGATACCAAGATGATATAGTTACAACCGTAGATAAACACACGACATCTAGTATTATATGAACCTAAAAGGGGATAGGTCTGAACCTTAATGGTTCAAAAGATAAATGAGAGTTGAAAGTTGAGCAGGGGTCTTCGTACATCAATAGTAGATATGACGCACTAACGCCTTACACGAACTCAAGTTGCACTTGATATAACATACAAGTGTAGTTGGAGGTCACTCACTATTAGTTCACGCTCAATGGGCTAAATAAGAATAATTAAGAGTAAGCAAAATATACTTAGCTCACACAAGAAGAAAAACATCTAAATGTTAATTGTATTGACTGTCGCAACTACCATCATTTATAAGTATTTATATGACCCAATTAGGGTAAAGTCCTAAATTAGTGTAAATTACAAAAATAATCTACTAGAAAAAGGAAGAGGTATAATTTATAAGGGTAGAGTTGTAATTAGACAAAAAGATGGATATTCGGTTACAAAGGACAGTACGAACGTTAGACAAATAAGGTATGTTAGCTATCCTTTCCGTAGTTTTAATGATGTTATTTATTAAGCAGAGCAGGTTCTGTACAAATCAAATCAGGCTTAGCAGCTCAAATGATTTAAATTGAGGAAGGGTTGGCCTAGGGGATGGTATATCATCAAGTTGGCCTTAGATGATCAACTTGGGTTGGTGTCACCCTAGCCTCAACAATGGTTCAAGTTGGCAAAATGCGCGTTTTGCACTAGGCCTTGAACAAATGTATTGGGGAGAGGTCGACTCGATAAGAAGTCAGTCACCTTGATAGTCTCTTGGATGAAGTGGAGAGTAGAATAACTGAACAGGTTGGACAAGAGAATATATTGCTCTTCTGAGTTTAACTTACGTTGGATAGCTCGACGCACCATTTAAGCGAGTCCTCAAGCTTAAGAGCGTGTGATCAATCCATAATCCTTATCAGGTGGTCAGTAAAGTGTTCGAGTAGTGAGTAGAGGTGCCCGTGAATGAGGAGAAGGCATTTGAAATAGTGGATGAATTGTCATTTTGCATGTATGCAAAATCATGCAAGCTGAGGCTTTAACTAGCTTTTTCCTAGTTTCTAGTTGAAGCTTTCAACTACTTTAAGGTTACCCTTGGGAGTCTTAGTGCCAACACTTAGACGTAACTACTTACATTCAAGGTATTATGCTTATGGATCTTATCGAGGCCAATGGTTCATCTACTCAAATATTGCTTCCATGTAAAGAAGATGGTTAAGTATATATTGCGAATCGAATGGTAGTGCTGAAGATCTTCAACAAGTTGTTGAACAAGGTGTGATGGGAATCGGGCTTTCGGATCACTGACTTGCAGTCGAGCTCGAAGACTAGAGGGACTGGCAAGATGAATCCTCTTGTTCCAACCGACTCATGCAAAGGCTGAGTATCTCCTTTCCAACCCATTCTTCTTGCCAAGCCGAATGACTGCTTATTTCTCTCATATTGTGTGCCAAGAAGCGGAGGGCCAAGATAACAGTCTATCTTCATTCTCACACATGCTTGCCCAATTGCTTACTTGGCCACACCCTTGCGGAGATGCCTAAAGAAAAAGCCAGGACTGACCAAGCTAACCCTGCTCGGGCAAGTAAGCTATCTGTACCTTTTTGTCTACATCTTCCAACGGCATCACCAGTACAACATTGCCACGTGTACAGAATCATGTGTAAAATATATTGTACCAATGATTATTTTCCTTATATATTCATTTTTACTCTCTTGTATCTTGTACATTACTTCCTTAGGAAATGCCCTTTTGTCTTTTCCCTTTTAGGTAAGTTGCCCTAACTTATGGGTATAAATACCTCTATACTTATAGCTATAAAAACAATTAGAATCAAATTACCATTAATACACTTTATATTTTCTTCCTTGCGTAAATACCATTGTTTACTCTCGACATCGCTCTTATCTTAACCCTTGAGCAAGGCTAGGTGGTGAGTAACCTCACCGAACCGATTCGTACGTCATATCAAATTGTAACATGAGTCCTCAAAAGTTCCATTAGTGCATCACATCCTCTAGAGCTGTTCATGGGTTTTTACTTACTCTTCATTTGCATTTGACCTTTCACACATACCCCATCACTTTCTTTCGAGTTTTCTGTAAGCTTGGACCCATCCAATGACTAGCCTTGTCTATTCTTGACCACGGATTACACCATCTTGGTATAAGAATGAAGGCTTTGTTTGAGTTATAGTTGGTTTTTGAAGTTCTACTTATACTTTGTTTTGCGTGTGTAAAACAGAGCAAATTATTGTGTTCATCTTAATTGTTGTGTTTGCTAGTTGTTAATTTTCTAGTTTTCATAAGTATTTGTTGAGCTTTGAATCAGTGAAGAAAATGATGGATCTAAGTGTAAATATTGGTGCTGAAGATGATAACAATAGAGTTGTCTACCATAGACAACAGTAGAGTTGTCTACCATAGACGACAGTCTTAGGGAACACCGAGAAGCACCAACGAGAGACTCGATGAGATGACTAACTTCCCGATAAATTTAACTTGAGCTATTTACACGTTGGCTTATCGACCAACTGAAGCCATGCAAAATACTCCATAAGTTGCCCAACCTGTTATAGGTCAGAACCCAGCTTGATCAGTTCAAGCTGGAGGAGTAGGCGGACAAGTAAGATAAAGGATAGACTTGAGAAAACTTGATGAAGAGGACAAGGAAGAATATTTTGAAGAAAAGCATATACGAGCCCCCAGAACATCTAACCATATGAAGCTTTGGATTTCGAGCTTCAATGGATCTGGTAATACTAATGAATATTTGGAGTGGGAAGAGAAGGTGGAGTATGTTTTTTTATTATTATCAGTTTAAGGATTACAAGAAAGTGAGAACTACCATTGTTGAGTTCTTCGGATATGCCGCTATATGGTGGAAGAATTTTTAGGCCATGAGGAGATTAGAAGGTTACCGAGAGATTAATACTTAGCCTAAGATAAAGAGAATACTTAGAAACAGATTTGTACTGGAAACTTATATTCAAGATACTTTCACTCGGCTTCAAGAGCTGAGATAAGGAGGTTAGATTGTTGACAAGTATGTTCAAGAATTTTAAATGCTTATGATTTGTTGCAAAGTAGAGGAACCACCAGCTCAAACAGTCTTAAGATTCATAACTAGATTAAGAGATGATATTTGAGACATTGTGAAACTCTAATGCTTTACCACAATAGATGAAGCCATCAAAATAGCTTAGCGAGTAGAGAGGAAAAGAAGGAGCTGAATACCAACAAGGATGCCAACTAGCTTACCCGCATAGGCAAGTCATTGAGCTCAGTCGAATATTGAGCCGAGTCGAAAGATGAATGTCCAAGCCGAATAGAAAGGCCAACCTAATGGTGAAATATCAACCCGAGCTTATGAGAAGGGGCAAGGATCAGGTAGGAAGACGAGCCAGATCAAGTGCTTCAAGTGACAAGAGTTTGAACATATGGCTGCTCAATGCCTAAATCGAAGGACAATGGTGACTAAGGGAGACATCTCGAAGCTAGAAGTAGATAGTACAGATGAAGAACCTAAGGAGGAGATCACTGTTGAGAAAGAAAATGCTGAGAAAGAACTTATTGAAGAGGACGTGTTTGCTAAGGACTTGGACTAGTTGCTCATGGTTGTCCGACGCACTATGAACATGGAACCCTTATGAGAGGAGGAGTAGACAGAAAATTTGTTTCATACCACCTATAAGGTGAATAATCAGGTGTGTACCCTCATCGTAGATGGTGGAAGCTGCACCAATGTGGCTTCAACCGATCTTATTTCAAAACTGAAGTTGCCGATTATTGCACATCCAAAGTCGTACAAATTGCATCAGTCGAGTGAAAAAGGAACATTACATGTCATTTGGTAAATACTACTGCCAATCGCTATAGGGAATCACTCTGACTAAATTCTCTGTGATGTATTGCCCATGTGTGCTTCCCATGTGTTGCTAGATAGGCTATGATTGTTTGATAGGAAAGTTATCCATGACGACTAAAAGAATACTTACATGTTTAAGAATAATGACCGGAAGATCACACTAAACCTGATGCCGCTGAGAGAAGTCAATAAATTATAGGCAAAACTGCCTGTAGATTAAGGAAAGCTTTAGTGATGAGTAGAGCCAAACTCCAAGAGGGCATTAATGCTGACAAGCCAACCCTTGTGTTAGTCAGGTATTAGAAATAAAGGAGCGGGGTTAACTACCCCAGGAAATTAAAGAGTTGCTGGATGAGTATGCCAACCTATTCCCAAAACAGTTACCTGAAGGGTTGCCCTCAACACAAGGCATAAAGCACTACATTAACTTAGTACTTAGCATCGCATTGCCTAATAAGCTAGTCTATCGGATGAATCTCGAGTAGGCTTCTAAGCTCTAATGTCATGTCAATGAGTTACTAGAGAGAGGATATGTTAAAAAAAGTCTCAACCCTTGAGCTGTATTGGCGCTTCTAGTATCGAAAAAGGATAGGACTTAGCAAATGTGTGTGGATAGCGAAGTTGTGAATAAGATCACAATTAAATACAGGTATCCCATTCCTCAATTAGAGGACATGCCGGATGAACTGAGTGGAGCCAAGATCTTCAATAAGATTTACATGAAGTCCGGCTACCATCAAATCCGCATGAGGTTGGGAGACAAATGGAAGATTGTGTTTAAAACTTGGCATAGACTCTATAAGTTGATGGTCATGCCATTCGACTTGTCGAATGCCCTAAGCACTTTCATGCGATTGATGAACCACATGTTAAGCATCTGATTAGAAAGTATGTCGTGATGTACTTTGATGACATTTTAGTTTACAGTGCCGACATGTTGAGTCATTGGGAGCATCTCCGAAAAGTATTAGATATCCTTTGTGTCGAGAGATTATTCGATAATCTCAAGAAACATTGCTTTTGTTAGGAGGAAGCGGTATTCTTGGGCTACATAGTTAGTGGAAGAGGCTTACGAGGGGATGACAAAAAGATCCAAGCAATTGTAGAGTGACTAACTCCTATTACTTGTGCCAACGTAAAAAGTTTCCATGGACTAGCTTCATTTTATAGATGATTCGTTAAGAATTTTAGCACCCTTACCGCATCTCTTACTGAGCTCACAAAGAAGAACTGATAGGGATTAAGGACCAATTACAAGCTCCCGAACCTGAAGGCTTTCTTAAGTGGTCTACCGAGCTATCTGAGGTGAGTTAAGTGCCGAGGAGTAGTGCTTGCCCCAGTTCAAGCTACTGAGCTACTTTGCTCTCTATGCCATCCAAGATGTTGTCAAGGTGATCATCTAGCATGCCAAGCCAAACCCTTTACTAAACCATAGTCCAAGTGCCAAATCTGAATGTAGTAATCTCCACTATGCCGAAACCGAGTAGAACTGTAAGGAGTCGACCATCCGAGGCCAACCCCAATGTGAGCCATCCCTGAACCAACCATTGTTCAGCCCCTTCTAACATCGAACAGGCCTGAACCAAGGTCCATCCCTGCTTGGACCACAATACTGTCAGAATCATAGTAAAAATGCACATGGACTATCATTTATTGACATTCGTATTGTCCTTTTTGACTAAAGACCTCTATGTTCCTTCTTTTGTACGATTTCATATTTTCCTTTGTTTTTAGCAAATAAAAACCATTCTTTTGTCATTTATGTAACTTAGGATTTGCCCTAACGGGATGATATAAATACCGTTATGCTATAAAAGTTGAAATGATATCATAATATAAAGAATATACTGAACTTTTTCACTCTCTTGAGCTAAGTGTCTCTCTTACTCTTGAGCTACTCTTATCTAGCTCTTCTGAGCATGGACTAGTGGTGAGTGACCTTCAGTCATACTTGTGCATCATATCAAGTGTGACTTAAGCTCATGTGAGGCGTTGGTGTGTCATATCTGGCGTTGGTGTACAGGAATCCCCTGCTTAACCTTCAACTATCATTTACTTTTCAAGTCATCTTGTAGCTTGGACCCACCCCTTTGGTTACGTATGATATCGGGTTCATGTGTTCATCCACAAGTCTGTATCATCTTGGTATTAGAGCTTGGCTACATTTAAAGTTGGATTCTACTAATGTTCTTTTGATAGTTTGTTACTATTCTCGTGTGATAATGATTCTATTGTTAGCTTTGAAGTTTAGTAATGAGAAGTGTTTTGCACTCTGTTTTCCCCTATTTTTGATACACCAAAATAGAATGTGGTTGATTGTGTGTTTGTTGAGACATTGTCATTGCGAAGTAAACATTAATGTCAAATTTAAGTATGGAAGGAACTTTGGGAAACCAAGAAAGTGGTACTCGACATGGTCAACGACAGGAAGGAAGCTTCTCACCTCAGTCAATAGACGACACTTGGATAAGCTTACCAATTTGGTAGCTAGTATGGTGATTGTCATTTAAGAATAGACAATGAGCTAAGAATAGCTCCATTAAGGATCATGAGCAACAACAACGAAGCAATGGACAATTTGGCCAAGCTAATGCCCCAGCTTAACCACCTTAAGCCAAAGGAGTTGGTAGGGATGTTAAATGTAGGTTAGCGCTTGAAGAGATTGAGGAAGAAGTTGAAGGAGATGATGATGCAGGAGAGTACTACAAAGCTGAAGAAAGAAATGTGCCGACCCCTAGAGTTGAAGGACTCAGGATGTGTATTCGAAGTTTTTTTAGAAGTAGTGATGCCAAAGACAACCTATATTGGGTAGATAAGATTGAAAAGCAGTTTAAATGCCACAAAGCACCAGATAATGTAAAGGTTAGCTTGGAGTTCACTGGTTATGCCATGTTGGAGTTAATTGGTTATGCCCCCTTATAGTGAAAGAACTTACAAGCCACTAAAAAAAGGGAAGGAGAACGAGAGATTAGGAGCTAGGATGATATGAAGAGAGTCAAGCAGAGGAGGTTTATGCCGAGCTATTATCTGTAAGATGCCTTCAAGAGACAGCAAGAACTGAGGTAAGGAGGATTAAGTGTGGATGCTTACATTAAAGATTTCCAGATACTAATGATCCGATGTGAAGTCGTAAAGCCAAAAGACTGAACTATATCTTGATTCATTGGTGGATTGAAGTATGAGATTGGAGATGTTTTGCAAACACTGGACGTTAGAATGCTCGATGATACAATCCGAGCTGCCCAGAGGAAAGAAAGGTTTTGAATAGGAAGATTCTGACCACTTGGCAATAGCCGACCTATTTTTAGCAAACCTATACAAACAGAACCGAGCAAGGTCACTGAGACCGAACTTACTTAGACTACCTAAGTAGAGGAGAAGGAACCTTCGAGGAAGTTTCAGAAGGGCCAGAGTTCAAGGAGGAAGACGAGTGAGATCAAGTGTTTCAAATGTTAAGGATTTTGATACATGGCTACTTAGTGTCCAAATAAGCAAACGATGCTGATTAGAGGTAAGGCGTCGGCCGTAGAGGTCGACAGTATAGATATAGAAGTAGAGGAGCTAAAAGAGGATGGATAAGCCAAACTGTCTGATGAAGAAGTCATCTACAGCAAGAAAGGCAACTTTATGTCGACCACTTTAGTGTTAAGGAGGATGATAAGTGTCAACCCTGTACCCGAAAATGAACAAAGAGAAATCCCTTCTATATTGGGTACAAGGTGAATGAATCACCATGCATACTGATTGTCGACAGTAGAAGCTGCACCAATGCAGACTTTGCATTTATGGTCCAGCAACTAAAATTGCCGATCATGCTCCACCTGAAACCTTACAAGCTTCATTGGCTCAGTGATAAGGGAGCCCTACAAGTGAACAAACAGGTATCTATGCCAATCTATATAGGTAGGTATCAAGATGAAATACTTTATGACATGTTACCTATGAGTGCGTCTTACCTTCTACTTAGACAACCATGGATGTTTGACCGAGCAGTTATATATGACTATGGAAGGAACACATGTTTTATAGAGCATGAAGGGAGAAGGTTGAAATTAGGTCCCATGATTGCTGAGCAGGTAAAAATTATGTAATCTTAGCTTAGCCAAACCCTAAAGAAGGAGGCATTGGTACTAACCTAAGCTAAACTGAAAAGAGAAATGGAGCTAGAGGGACCGACCTATCTGCTTGTCAGGAAACTTCTAGAGATGAGACACAAGGAAGACGAGTTGCCAACCGAGGTGAAAACCCTACTAGAGGACTTTGCCGACCTATTTTTAGAGGAGCTACTAGAGGGTCTACCCCCAATCCGAGGCGTCGAGCATGCAATTGACCTATAGCCAGCGGTCGCCCTGTCGAACAAGCCTACCTATAAGCTATACCTTGAATAGGCTGCCAAGCTGTGGAAGCAAGTAAACGACCTCTTGAAGAAAGGGTATGTGCATGAGTCCTTGTGCCCCTATGTTGTACCGGCTCTATTAGTGCTGAAGAAGGATGGTTCTTAGAGGATGTGTGTAGATAACCGAGCTATCAATTGAATCACCATCAAGTACAGGTATCCCATACCCAGGCTTAATGATATGCTAGACAAGTTAAGTGGAGCAAGAGTGTTCTCCAAGATCGATCTCAAATCTAGATACCATCAGATCTGAATGCATAAAGGAGATGAGTGGAAAACCACATTCAAGATACGACATGGTTTATATGAGTGGCTTATAATGCCATTTGGGCTATCCAATGTGCCGAGCACATTCATGTGACTTATGAATCATATGCTCTGAGAGTTATTAGGAAGGTTTGTCGTGGTTTATTTTGACGACATTCTAGTATACAATCCTGACCTGGAGAGGTATCGAGAGCATCTTCAACAAGTGCTTGTAAAACTCCGAGTTGAACAGCTCTATGCAAATCTGAAGAAGTGTGATTTCTACCAATCTAAGGTGATCTTCCTGAGATTTGTTGTGAGCAAAGGTGGCATCTGAGTTGATGAGGAGAAGATAAGAGCAATTATAGAATAGCTTGAGCCGACCTGTTCTGCCGACGTAAGAAGTTTCCACAGCTTGGCATCATCTTATCGCCGATTTGAAAAGAATTTCAGTATGATTGTGGCCCCACTCATCGAACTTTTGAAGAAGAATGTTGAATTCAGATGTGGTGAAAAAGAGAGGAGGAGTTTTGAAGATGTGAAGGAGAAGCTAACTACAACCCTTGTCTTAACTCTACCGAACTTCGACAAAGTATTTGAGATAGAATGTGATGCGTCTAGACTAGGCATAGGTGTTGTATTGATGCAAGAAGGCCGACTGATTGCTTACTTCAATGAAAAACTTGGAGTGGCCACACTCAACTATTCCGTCTACGATAAAGAGTTCCACTTCTTAATTTGAACCCTAACAATGTGGCATCACTACCTGCTATCTAAGGAATTCATGATCTACACCAATCATGAATCCTTGAGATATCTAAAGAGCCAACTGAAGTTGTCTCAAAGACAGGCCAAGTAAGTTGAGTTCATGGAAGTTTTTTCTTATGTTGTAAAATACAAGAATGGAAAGAACAATGTAGTAGCTGACGCCCTATTGAGACAACATACCCCCCTGACCGAATTATAGATGATGTTACTTGGTTTTTCAACCATCAAGAATTTGTATGCCAAGGACCCACACTTTGGTCCTATCTACACCCATTGTAAGGAAGGATGGACGCTGGACAACTATCACAGGGAGGACGAATACTTATTCAAGAAGAGGAGGCTATGTATCTCGACCTGTTTCACGTGAGAACTGCTAGTGCACAAAGCGCATGAAGGGGGATTAACAAGATACTTTAGCTAGTGCCAAACTTATGAGGTATTATCTTCCAGATTCTTTTGGCCAAAAATGAAGAGAGATGTCCAATCCATGTTAGAAAAGTGTGCGACTGTTGAAAAGCGAAGAGTCGAGCCGAACAGGGACACTACCAACCCTTACTGATCCCGACCAAACCATGGTCCGAACTAAGTATGGACTTCATATTAGGATTATCGAGGATGTCTCGAGGGAAGGACTCTATCATGGTGGTTGTGGATCGATTTAGTAAGATGGCACATTTCGTGCTCTGTTCCAAAACTAACGATGCTTTGGTTATCTCTTTTCTTTTCTTACAGGAGGTGATTAAGCTTCATGGTGTGCCTAGAATCGTAGTTTTAAATTGAAACCCCAAGTTCATGAGCTACTTTTGGAAGACACTTTGGAGGCGATTGGGAACCAAGTTATTGTATAGTACATCTTGCCATCCACAGACCAATGGGCAAACTGAAGTTGTTAACCAAACTGTGGGAACTTTGTTACGGGTCACTGTCAGAAGAAACCTAGCCGATTGGGATCTGTATCTGCCAATCATTAAATTTGCCTATAATCGAATTGCCTACAGCATCACAAGCATGTCTCCATTTGAAGTCGCTTACTGGTTCAACCCCAAGCTCCCATTGGACCAAGCACCCTAATTGAGAATTGATGATGATGACCGAAAAGCCATCAAGAAAGTTGAAGCCATCAAAACCATGCGCCAGAAGGTTATAGAGCAACTGCATCGAGCTACTTCGAGTTGCTATTAAGCTTGAGAAGTAAAGTCGAGGATGGAAGAAGAGAAAATTTCAACCAGGCGATTTGGTTTGGAACCACCTTAGCAAGGAACGATTCCCAAACTTGAAGAAGAGCAAGTTGTCTCCCAAAGCTGACGGACCTTTCAAGGTACTTAAAAAGATCAATCTTAACGCCTATAGGATCGAATTACCTAAAGGATATGGAGTCTCAGACTCTTTCAACATTATCGACCTCTAACCTTACATTCCCAATGATAAGCAAATTGGACTTGAACTAGATTTGATCCTAAATCTGACGCAACCTGAAGGGGATGATAGGAATCAAGGTTCGATTACACGCTTCCGAGCCCAAGGGCTCTCTCAGGTGGTCCGCTGAGTTATTCGAGGTGAGTTAAGCATCAAGGACCAGTGCTTACTCCAGTCTGATCTACCGAGCTACTTTGCTCTCCATGCCATCCAAGATGTTGCTGAGGTGATCAATCAGCATGCCAAGCCGAACCCTTCACTAAATCGTAGTCCAAGCACCAAATTTGAATGCAGCAATCTCTATTGTGCTAAGGTCAAGTAGAACTATTAGGAGCTGACCATCCAAAGCCAACCCCAATGTGAGCCGTCCCTGAACCAACTACTGTATGGACCACAATACTGTCAGAATCACAGTAAAAATGCACGTGTACTATCCTTTACTAACATATGTACTGTCTTTTTCTGATAAAGGGTGTCTGCGTTCCTTCTTTTACACGATTTCATA
This sequence comes from Lumnitzera littorea, assembly GCA_024138015.1. Lineage (NCBI taxonomy): Eukaryota > Viridiplantae > Streptophyta > Magnoliopsida > Myrtales > Combretaceae > Lumnitzera > Lumnitzera littorea. The sequence continues at coordinate 96,352,227 of JAMXBB010000002.1, read as the reverse complement.
TTTTCCTTATAAATTATTCTCTTTTGTTTTTAGCAAATAAAGACCATTCTTTTGTAATTTCTATAACTTAGGATTTACCCTAACGGGATGATATAAGTACCGTCATACCGTAAAAGTTGAAATGATATCATAATATAGAGAATATATTGAACTTTTTCACTCTTTTGAGCTAAGTGTTTCTCTTACTCTTGAGCTACTCTTATCTAGCCCTTTTAAGCATGGATCAGTGATAAGTGACCTCCAGTCATATTTATGCATCATATCAAGTGTGACTTGAGCTCATGTGAGGCGTTAGTACATCATATCCTTCGTCGGTGCATGGGAACCCCTTGTTCAACCTTCAACTATCATTTACTTTTCAAGCCATCTTGTAGCTTAAACCCATCCCTTTGGTTACATATGATATTGGGTTCGTATGTTCATCTACGAGTCCGTATCAAGAACATTGACTTCCGATGGGAAGAAAGGGAGGAGAGGAGCTTTGTCGAGGTAAAAAAAAGATTGATCTCCACCCTAGTGTTGGTTTTACCTAACTTCGAGAAAATATTTGAGTTAGAATATGATGCATTAGGCATTGGAATAGGCATTGTTTTAATGCAAGAAGGCCGACCAATTGCCTTTCACAGTAAGAAGCTTCAAGGTTCACAATTGAACTCCTCTATGTATGATAAGGAACACTTGGTATTGATTCAGGCATTGCACGTATGGTAGCACTATTTATTGTCGAGAGAATTTATCATATATATTAACCATGAATCACTAAGGTACCTCCAAAGTCAAATGAAGTTATCGAAGTGGCAAGCAAAATGGGTTGAATTCCTTAAAGGATTCAATTTCGTGATTAAATATAAGTAAGGAAAGAGCAACGTAGTTGCAGATGTTCTTTTAAGACGACATGCGCTTTTAACCGAACTGCAGACCAAGCTGTTTAGGTTTACAAGTATCAAAGAATAGTATTCTGAGGATCCATACTTTGGACCTATAATCATGTGATGCGTTGATGGAAGGATAATGGGTGAATATCATGTGGAGGGGGGTTACTTGTTTCAAGGTGGAAAATTATGCATGTCGACTTGTTTACTACAGGAACTACTAGTCAGGGAAGCCTATAGTGAAGGACTCTCTGGACATTTTGGAGAAAGAAGGACCTATAAATTGTTGAATGGCTGATTCTTCTAACCAAAGATGAGGAGAGATGTGCATTGAGTTATCGACAGCAGTGTCATGTACAAGAGGGCTAAGTGTGAAGTTGAGCAAGGGAAAGTAATGCCTTTACTTGTTCTGATGAAGCCATGGATTGAATTGAGTATGGACTTTGTTTACAAACTACTACAAACTATTTGAGGCAAAGACTATAATGGTTGTTATGGATCTGTTAAGCAAAATGGCACACTTTGTGCCCTACTAAAAAACTAATGACACTTTGGCTATTGCTTCTCTTTTCTTGCAGGAGATTGTGCGGTTATACGGCGTACCGAGAAGTATAGTCTCTGATAGGGATCCAAAGTTCTTGAGCCATTTCTAGAGGACCTTATGGTATCGGTTGGGAACCAAACTACTATTTAATACTTTCTATCACCCCCAAACTGACGACTAAATGGAGGTGGTTAATTGTACTTTAGAATCACTACTCTGAGCTGTAGTAGGAAAGAACTTGGCTAATTAGGACGTCTACTTATCAGTAGTCGAATTCGCTTACAACAGTATAATGCATGACACCATCAAGTAGACACCTTTTGAAGTGGTCTATGGTTTCAATCCCGAGTTGCCCCTTAATCACACCCTATACCTATACCTACATAAGAGGACCCTAACGCAAGAGCTCAAGCACAATCCCTTCAGTACATCTATGACAAAGTCACTTAGTACGTCGACCAAACTGTTAGAAGAATGCAACAGAAGACTAAGTGTAGGACAATTAAACAATTCCAGCTAGGAGACTTGGTATGGTTGCACCTCAGCAAGGAATGGTTCTTAAACAAGAGGAGGAATAAATTATCTGCAAGAGCTGAAAGGCCTTTCAAAATCCTCCAGAAGATCAATGATAATGCCTACAAACTAGAGTTTCCTGAGGATTGTGGGGTTTCTGACGCCTTTAACATTGCCAACCTCAGTCCGTATCACCCTGACGAAGAGTTGAATGAAGACTATTTGGTTTGATCCTAAATCCAAAACAACCTAGAGGGAATGATGGGAATTAAGCTACCAAACCATTAGCCCATAGCCGAGCTCGAGGACTAAAGGGACTGGTAAGACGAATCCTCCTGTTCCAATTGACTCGTGTAGAGGTCAAGTATCTCCTTTCCAACCTATTCTGCTTGCCAAGCCAAATGACTGCTTATTTCTTATATATTGTGTACCAAGAAGCGGAAGGCTAAGACAGTAGCCCATCTTCATTCTCATACATGCTTGCCCAATTGCTTACTCGGCTGCACCCTTATCGAGATGCCTAGAGAAAGAGTCTGGACTGACCAAGCCATCCTTACTCGAGCAAGTAAGCTGTTCGTACCTTTTTGTCCACATCTTCTAACGGCATCACCAATACAACATCGTCATGTGTATAAAATCATATGTAGAATCTGTTGCACCAATGATTGTTTCCTTATATAATCATTTTTATCCTTTTGTATCTTGTACATTACTTCCTTAGAAAATGCCCTTTTTTTCTTTTTCCTTTTAAGTAAGTTGCCCTAACTTATAAGTATAAATACCCCTGTACTTGTAGCTGTAAAAACAATTAGAATTAAATTACCATTAATATACTTTGTATTTTCTTCCTTGCATAAACACCGTTGTTTACTCTCGGCATTACTCTTATCTTAACTCTTAAGCAAGGTTAGGTGGCGAATAACCTCACCGGACTAATTTGTGCATCATATCAAATTGTGCCATGAGTCCTCGAAAGTTTCATTGGTGCGTCGTATCCTCTGGAGTTGTTCGTAGGTTTTTGCTTACCCTTCATTTGCATTTGACCTTTCACATATACCCAGTCATTTTCTTTTGAGCTTTCTGTAAGCTCAGACTCATCTAGCAACTGGCCTTATCTATTCTTGGTTACAGTTCACACCAAGGTAGATTATTAGAACCAAATTTTCTTCCATGTGCAAACTTTTGAGTAGCCAAATTTTCCAATGGCTTAGACCATACCCATTTAGCGCAAGTCAGTGAGCTACCTTGGGCAAAGAATAGTGAGACAAGCATAGAACTGTTAGACTTTACAAGGTGGAAGAAGCTTTGCTTGCTAGCTATTTGTTGGAAGTATGTTGAGGACAAGGGGTTGTTTGGGTTCGAGAAAGGTATCCCTTAACCTTTTGTTGAAGATGGGTGGTTAGGTGTTCTACTGAGTCACTTTGTTGTCATAATGGGGTATATCAGGCTTATTTGTTCTCAACGTAGTAAGTATAATTCTCTTTCTTATTGATTTGCTAAGTTGATTTCTTGTTTGCTTTGCAACTATGCAGCTGGCTTTCAATAGGGTGAAGATGAAGTTGTTCACTATTCGAGCCAGGTAAGTAGAGAGCATGGTTGTCCAACCAAAAGAGGAAATAGACTGTGATACGAGGCAAGCGCACCTATCAATTTTAATATAGTCGGATATGANTACGGGAAATGCTATAAAATCACCATATAAAATATGTTTAAAATTAGAGTTATCAAACTGCTATAGAGGAGGAGGGAGAGACTTCGTGACCTCTTTCAAAGAAGAAGAAGAAGGATGGTAGGTAACCAACTCTCCCTGAGGTGGGGTAAAATGTAGTGGAGGGTGTCCCTATTGGTGCTGCGGTAGGTAGCTTAGGGCATAGGTTAGCAGCTTCAAAAGGTATATTTAAGCAGGTTATGTAGGCTGTGGGAGCTCGGGCCTTTGAGGAGATCTGGAGAGGGGTTGTTCACACTAAGGAGCGGCTTAAGGACTCTGAAGCAACCTTAAGATGTTGGGGTTCTAGCCATCAAAATCCCTGACGACAAGGATATCTTGCCCTTAGTGCACTGATATAAGTGGCTAATTGTGTCAAAGGTTCCTAGGCCTTCCCCTAATTCCACGGCAAAGCCTACGCAACAGGTAGACTAACTGAAGGCTACGTTTTGGTGCCTCTTTGCTTAGAAGAGTGATGTCAAGGCCTCTGCAAAGTTGCTTTAAAGGCACAATGAGGTAAGCCACCTTTGGTTTTTTCCTTAAATGTTGTACGTTATTCTATTGATTGACATTTTATTTTTCTTGTAGATATGCTTGACTTCGTTCTTGCCCACAATCGTGTATAATAGTAGTTAAAGAGGGGCCATGTGAAGGCTGAGGTGGGAAGGCTCTATAAGGCCCTGGAAGGGAAAAAGAAGAGGTGTAATGAGTTGGTTGCTATGTATGGAGATCTAGAGCGCCAATATGAGGAGTAAAAGGAGTAAGCCGAGAAGTTAAGGCCCGATCTGAAGGAGGCCCAAGCCTCTGCTAAGGTTATTAGGGATGAGGTAGGTACATTATGGTCAAAGTTGGAGGCTAAGGAAAGGGAACTAAAGGAGGCTCGAGCTAAATTTGCTTCGAAGGAAGCTAAGCTACTAAAGGGAAGGGGTCTCTTTGCTTAGGTGAAGTGAAAGATATTCATGGAGGCCATTGATGACCTACTGGTGGAGAAGGCCCTAGCTATTACTGGCTTTGCAATGGCTAAGGAGGTTAGGAAGTAAGTCCACAAGTTGCTTCCTAAAGCGATATGTCTTTTCTTAACTAGCTTGACAACTCTAAACCCGTTGCTAAGGGTGGAAAGAAGGGTGTTTCCTTGAAAAGCTCTACCGGTAATGCTGATGATGACTAGGACAAGAACAGGGGGGGTGAGTAGGAGGAGGGTTTAGAGTAGAACGTGATCACTAAGTATGCCAAGGTGGCCTTGGTTTATTTTGTTTGTGTTGCTGTACTGCTTGAGTGATAGTTGCCCCCTTTTTCTTCTTCTTCTTTCATTGGGGGAATCGGGATGTTGATCTCTCCTTCTATAATGTAAAAACTACTGATCAAATGGACGAATGATATTTCTAACATATTTGGTTTATTCTCACTTTACTCCCCTTCATTGCTTTGAGATATCAGGCAATTGTACCTATCATATAGTAATATAGTCCAAAGAACAGATGTCGCAAGGACTGTGAGTCTTAATACTAGCGATCTCCTTATTATCCAACCAATAAAATTTTTATTAAAGAAACTTAAAGAATTTAATCTAAATTACTGTTAAAACTAATCTAAAGATTGACTAAGACTCGATTCAAAAAATTAATAAGAAAGCAATTCAATTAAAAATTAATTCAATATTCAATATCGTACCTAGATCTTACTTCCCTTAAAAATACATATGTGACTTTACTAAAGATTATCTAATTCAATCCTTAATTTTCTTAACCAAGAGAATTCTCTACAAAAGCTATTAACTTTCTCAAGTCTATTAACTCTAATTTTTAGATCATTTATTAGAACCTCTTCTCAATAGCATAATAAAAAATTGCATTAAAGAACAATAAATTCTCTAACTAATTTAATCAAGATTTAGATAGAACTAACGCTTTATCTTTAAACTTGCAAGAATCTTCATCAACTATGCCTAAATCTAATTATATAACAAATCTCTCGATTCTTTTAGACAATATCATATTTTAGACTAATACCTTAGGAAATATTAATTTAAAATAATCAAGCACACATAATTGAACTAAAAAAATTAAAGATCTTTATTAAATCTAAGAAAAACCAATGGCACATAGTAATTTTAGGTTTCATAAAACCTAGATATAATAGATCTAAGCTTTAGTCATAGTAAAGCAATAATCTTGAACAAAATCTAAAGAAAAAACAAAAAAATAAGCTATGAAATCAATAGAAAAAGCTTGAATCTTGAATCTTAAAGTGCGTCGCTCTCTTGAATGTTTGGCCCCTTTAAGTCTCACAAAAAGTAATCTAAAAGAATGTGACAAAAATCCCTAAGGAACCTTTATATAAGAGATGCAAATTTTTATATGTTATTGGAAATAACATGACTTAGCGATACAATCGTATCACTCATTGTAATGCCATATCTTAACAAATCTTTTTAAATATTTGCCAAATCTTCAACTAGCATAACTTAGGACATGGTTGTGTCATCTCAATAGTGTAACTCACTGTTTATTCTACTTTTCTATTCAAATTCTTCACTTAAATTGACATAATCATGTCGTTTGGTCATGTCATTTCAAAACTTCATAACTTCTTTATTTTAACTTCAATTTGAGTGAAACTCATTTATATTTTCTCATTTTCTTTTGAACATCTTTTTAAAGCCTAGAAAATAAGATTCTACTTAATTAAATATCATTTCTTAAAATAAACCCAAATTTCAAGGAAAAATCACTATATAAAACATAGTTGATTAAGAGCTTATTACTCTACTTCTTTTCTTGCTCACATATTCTTGTTCATTGCCCAGTCCTTTGAGCTATTCATCCCTTCAGTAGGTTGATTAACTTTATTTTGTTAAGTCCTTTGGCCTGTTTAGGTGAACAAAGGCCTTATGTGTCATTTAGCCTAATCTTGTCCGAGTGTTGATGATGCTGTAGTTTGTCTAGTCATGGGTTTGTTCAGATCGGGATGGTTCGGGTGATGAGAAGCACTACATACCATACTTATGGTCTACTGGCTTGTAGGCTGTTAATGACAACTCGACCCCTTTCACCCCCTTTTTTTAAAATCATGGGTCGTATTTAATGTTTAGTCTAACTGGGTACATTGTTTGGGATTAACAAGTTAGCTAGGGTAGATCTTCTCTGATGTTATGTGATCTTTTGAGCAAGGCAAGCTTGGTCAGGTAGATCCTTTCTGATATCACGCAATCTCTTAGATAGGGTGCGTCTTGGGCAAACTGCATGCCTAGCAAGCATGCCGTCTTGGTAGTGTGCCTTCTAGAAGCCATTTAATGTACGTATGGAGCATTGATTTTCTCCAGTGGGTCGGTAAGACTTCCCACTCTCATGAGACGTCTCACAGGTGCCACGTGTGTGGTTGGGGATACTTTAGGTCCCCTATATAAAAGGTGCTTGGGTCCTTTGTTCTCCATGTCAAACGCTCTAAATATCTTTAAGTGGTAAGGTTAACTAGGGAGTAGATACACTTCTCCACTTTACTATAAGTTAGTCGAGAGTGATTAGGTAGAGAGAGAGAGAAGTCATGAGCTCGAAAGGAGGTCATTGGGCCTTTTAAGGTTCTCATTTGAGTGGTGATTATGAGGTGTAAAAAGCTACCCAATAATGAGGGGTAGTTCTCAATTGGTGATCGGGAGGTATACGCTGGCCTCTAGGTCACCCCCTCTTTTGCTCCAATAAAGTCCGAACAGTGGGGGGGACCTTAGGTATACATCCCCTAATTGCTAGGGTAGCTTTACCATAGGGGTGCTCATCTACATGAGGTTGTGGGTAGAGCCTTTGGACATTGCTTCACAAGTTCTCATGTAGGCAAGGTTAGTTATAGTGATTAAGGTGGCAGTAGAGGCCTCTTTCTCTGCTTAGATTTTTCAACTAAGGTAGCCTAGAGGGGCTCGTTAGGGCGACTATAGTCCCTTTACTTTGCGAGCCCTCTAGTTCGTTTCATAGACAACTCAAATGGGGTCAGTAGATCATACCTCATTCCCCCTTCCTTTGAGTTACTCTGGTGGAAGGTCGACTAATTTGGGTAGAGGGGGGACCTTTCTTTAGAGTCGCTGGGGCCCTAAGGCCTAAAGCTTAACCCAGCTAATACCTAGGGATGTAGTCATGTTTCTCTCAATGGTAACTAAGTTGAGTCAAAGTTTAGAGTGGTTCCTTTTCGAGAAGAGTCCGATGTAAGCGGCCAAGTCGAAGTTGAGAGCAATTGTCAAGACCTAGCACTGAGTAGTAGATCAGGAGATGGCCTCGTACTTGATGGAAATCAAGCTATTGGACCATTAACCCGTAACCAAGCTTAAGGACTAGAGGGACTGGTAAGGCGAATCCTCTTGCTCTAACTAAAGCTGAGTATCTCTTTGCTGAGTCACTTCGTATGCTAAGCCAAATGATTGTCCATCTCTCTAAGGTATATCAAATTGTAGATTACCGAGATAATAGCCAGGTCGTTCTCGAGTACTTACTCTCGTTCGAGTTAACCAATCATTCGACTTTACCTTTATCGAGGTGCCGAGAGAGCGACCTTGGACTGATCCTTAGTTACTCCTACTCGGACAAACAATTTGATTATACTCTTTTAACCGCATCCCCCAACGGCCATACCAATGTATTGTCGCCACGTATAGAAGACCATGTGTAAAATCTACCACATTAATAATTTCTTTTCTTGAATATTCATTTTTATCCTTTTGTATTCTTATACATTACTTTTTTAGGGTAATACCTTTTTTGTCTTTTCCTTTTTAAGCATATTGCCCTAAATTCCCGAGTATAAATACCCCTTATATTTATAGTTGTAAACAATCGGATTAAATATTAATACACTTGACATTTTCCTCTTGTAAACACTACTTTGTTTACTTTCATTTCACTCTTATCCTAACCCTTAAGTAAGGTTAGGTGGCGAGCAACCTTATTAGACCATCTCGTGCATCGCATTAAGTTGTGCCGTAAGTCCTCAGAAGTTCCATTGGTGTGTCATATCCATTAGAGCTATTCGTAGGTTTTTGCTTACTTTTCATTCGCTTTTGTTCTTTCACACATCCCCCATCACTTCCTTTTCAAGTTTTCGTCAAGCTTAGACCTATTTAGTGACTGGCCTTGTCTGTTCTTGGTCACGGTTCACACCATCTTGGTATTAAAGTAGAGGTTTTGTTTGAGTTGTGGTTTATGTTTGAAGTTCTATTTATACTTTGTTTTGCGTGTGTTCAATAGAGTAAATTACTGTGTTCATTTAATTGCTATGCTTATTAGCTGTTACTTTTTCTAGTTTGTAGAAGTATTTACTAAATCATCTACTTAAAGAGTTTGAGCTTTGAATCTGTAGAGAAAATGATTGACCCAAGTGTAAACATTGGTGATAGAGATGATAACGGTGGAATTGTCCACCATGGACGGCAATATCAAGGAACTCCTAAGAATACTAATGAGAGACTTGATGAGGTGGCTAACCTCTTAGTAGATTTGACCTGAATTGTTTATGCACTGGCTTACCAACCGACTGAGGCCGCGTAAAATACCTTACAAACTACTCAACCTGTTAGAGGTCATAACCCAGCTTGACCGATTCAAGGTAGAGGAGTAGGAGAACTAGTAAGATGAAGGATAAACTAGAGAGAATTGGATGAAGAGGATGAGGAAGAATATTTTGAAGAAGAGTGAGCTCGAGTCGCTAAAGCATCTAGCCATGTGAAGCTTTGGATTTCGAGCTTCAATGGTTCTGGGAGTGTTGATGAATATCTAGAAAGGGAAGAGAAAGTGAAGCTTGTTTTTTATTATTATTAATATGAGGATTATGAGAAAACAAGAACTATTGTTGTTGAGCTCTTTAGATATGCCGCCATGTGGTAGAAGAATTTGTAGGTTATGAGGAGGTGAGAAGGTTACCAAGAGATTAACACTTGACCAAAAACGAAAAGAATACTTAGAAATAGGTTTATGCCAAATACTTATCTACACGATACCTTTACTCGGCTTTAGGAGCTGAGACAAGGAGGTCGAATAGTTGATGAGTATGTTCCAGAATTCCAAATGCTCATGATCCAATGTGAAGTGGAGGAACCACCAGTACGAACAATCTCTAGGTTCCTCACTGGGTTGTGAGGTGACATTCAAGACATTGTGGAGCTTCAACGGTTTACCGCAATGGATGAAGCCATTAGAGTAGCCTAACGAGTAGAGAGGCAAAGAAGAAGCCAAGTACCAACCAGAATGCCGACTAGTCGACCCGGATAAGGTAGTCACCAAGCTTAGTCAAGTACTGAGCCGAGCCGAAAGGTAGATGTCTAAGCTAAGTTAAAAGGCTGACCTGACAGTGACGTACCGACCTGAATTTATGAGATAGGACAAGGATTTGGTAGGAAGACGAGCCAGAGCAAATGCTTTAAGTACCAAGGGTTCAGACATATGGTTGCTTAGTACTCGAATCAAAGGACAATGGTCATCAAAGGAGACGTCCTGAAGCTAGAAGTAGAGAGTACTAATTAGGAACCCAAGGAGGAAGAGAGCATTGTCAAGAAAGAACTGATCGAAGAGGATGTGTTTGCCGAGGACTTAAACTAATTGGCCTTAGTTGTCCGATGCGTAATGAACATCGAACCTTCGCAAAAGGAGGAGTAGAGAGATAACCTATTTCACACCACCTGTAAAGTGAATAATTAGGTGAGTGCATTAATTGTTAATGGTGGAAGTTATACCAATGTGGCATTGATCGATTTGGTCATAAGTTTAAAACTGTCGACTATTGCACACCCGAGGCCATACAAGCTGCATTGGTTGAGTGAGAAAGGGCACTACATGTCACTTTACAAGTATTATTACCGATCACTATCGAACACTACTCTAACGAAATTCTCTAGGATGTGCTGCCTATGTGTGCTTCACTTGTGCTCCTTGGCTAGCCATGGCTATTTGATAGGAGAGTTGCCCATGACGGGTACAAAAACACATATATGTTCAAGAAGGATGACTAAAAGATTACATTGAACCCGATGCCATTGAGAGAAGTTAACAAACTACAAATTAAACTTACTCGTAGATCGAAGAAGGCTCTGATGATGAGTAGAGACAAACTCTAAGAGGCCATCAATGCTGATGAGTCGACCCTCATGTTGGTCAGGCACTTGCTAGAGATAAGGGAGCGAGGTGAACTACCCTAGGAAGTGAGGGCACTGCTGGACGAATATGTCTATCTGTTCCTAGAAGAGTTACTCAAAGGGTTGCCCCCACTATGTGGCATAGAATACTGCATTAACTTAATACCCGGTACTACCCTACCGAATAAGCCTACCTATCAAATGAGTCCTGAACAAGCTTCTAAGCTCAAACATTAAGTCAATGAGTTACCAGAGAGAGGGTATGTTAGGGAAAGTCTTAGCTCTTGTGTTGTGCTGGTGCTTCTAGTGTCGAAAAAGAATGGAACCTGGTGGATGTGTATAGATAACTAAGCTATGAACAAGATTACAGTCAAGTACAGGTATCTTATTCCAAGATTGGAAGATATATTGGATGAGTTGAGTGGAGCTAAGGTCTTTAAAAAGATTGATCTAAAGTTCGACTATCATCAAATTTGCATAAGGCTAGGAGCTAAATGGAAAACTGTGTTCAAGACTTGACATAGACTTTATGAATAGATAGTCATGCCCTTTGGCTTGTCGAATGTCTCGAGTACTTTCATGAGACTGATGAACCATGTATTGAGACATCTGATCGGGAAGTATATTGTGGTATACTTTGACAACATCCTAGTCTACAATGCTGACATATTGAGTCATTATGAACATCTCCGTATCATATTGAACATCCTTCGTACCAAGGATTATTCGGCAATCTCAAGAAGTGTTGCTTTTGCCAAGAGGAAGTAGTATTCTTAGGCTACATTATAAGTGGAGGAAGCCTACAAGTGAACGACGAAAAGATTCAAGCAATCATTGAATGGCCAACTCCTACCACTTATGCCAACATAAGAAGTTTCCATGGACTAGCTTCATTCTATAAAAGATTCATCAAGAATTTTAGCACCCTCACCGTATCGCTTACTGAGCTAACAAAGAAGAACACTGACTTCTGATGGGGAGAAAATGAAGAGAAGAGTTTTGCTAAGATAAAGGAAAGATTGACCTCCGTCCTGGTATTAGTTCTGCCTGACTTCGAGAAAATATTTAAGTTGGAATGTGATGCATAAGGCATTGGAATAGGCTCCATCCTAATGCAGGAAAGTTGACTAATTGCCTATCATAGTGAGAAGCTTAGAGGACCTTAACTAAATTACTCTGTGTATGACAAAAAACTCTTGGCACTAATTCAAGCATTGCAAGTATGGCAGCATTATCTACTGCTGAGAGAATTTGTCATTTATATTGACCATGAGTCCCTGAGGTACCTTCGAAGTCAGACTGAATTATTGAAGTGGCAGGCGAGATAGATTAAATTCCTTAAGGGATTCAATTTTGTGATAAAATACAGGTAGAAAAAGAGCAATGTAGTTGTAGATGCTCTTTCGAGAAGGCATGCACTTTTGAGTGAATTGCAGACCGGATTGTTTAGGTTTATAAGTATCAAAGAACAGTATTCTGAGGATCTACACTTTGAACCCATATTTGTGCGTTGTGATGATGGAAGGATAGTGGATGAGTATCATATGGAGGAAGGATACTTGTTTTGATGAAGGAAATTATGTGTGTCGACCTATTCACTTTGGGAGCTGCTAATCAGAGAAGCGTACAGTGGAGGACTGTCCGGACACTTTAGGGAGAAAAGAACATATGAATTGCTAAGTGGTCGATTCTTTTGACTAAGAATGAGGTGAGATGTGCACAAAATTGTTGAAAGATGTGCTATGTGCAAAAGGGCTAAGTGTCAAGCCGAGTAAGGGAAAACAATGCCTTTGCCTACTTTGACGAAACCATAAGCCAACTTGAGCATGAACTTTGTTCTCGAATTACCATGAACTACCTGAGGTAAAGATTCTGTAATGGTTGTTATGGATAGGTTTAGGAAGATGGTGCACTTTATGCCTTGCTCCAAAATTAGCAATGCTTTAGTTATTGCTTTTCTTTTCTTGTAGGAGATTGTATGGTTACACGATGTACTAAGAAGTTTAGTCTCTAACAGAGACCTGAAGTTCTTGAGCAATTTTTGGAGGACCTTGTGGCATTGGATGGAAACCAAACTACCATTCAGTACTTTTTGTCACCCCTAAACTGACAACTAAACAATGGTAGTTAATTGCACTTTGGGGTTACTTCTCTAAGTTGTAATAGGCAAAAACTTAGTTGACTAGGATGTCTACTTACTAGTGGTTAAGTTTGCTTACAATCGAATAATGCATGACACCACTAAGCAGACCCCCTTTGAAGTGTCTACAGTTTTAATCTCGAGTTACCCCTCAATCATACCCCTATACCTGTTTCCGCGCAAGAGGACCTTGACACAAGAGTTAGAGCATAATCCCTTCAATATATCTACAACAAAGTCACTCGATACATCGACCAAGTAGCTAAACGTATGCTAGAGAAAGCCAAAGGTAAGACAGCGAAACATTTTCAACCAGGAGACTTAGTGTGGCTGTACTTAAGCGAAGAGAGGTTTCCGACCAGGAGGAGAAATAAATTATCCCCAAGGGTTGAAGGAACTTTCAGAATCCTCTAGAAGATTAATGATAATGCCTATAGATTGGAGTTGCTTGAGGACTATGGGGTTTTTGACACCTTTAATATTGCCAACCTCAGTCTATATCACCTCGATGGAGAGCTGATTGGAGATCATTTGGATTTGATCCCAAATCCAAATCAACTTAGAGGGAATGATAGGAATCAGGCTATTGGACCATTAACCCGCAATCGAGCCTGAGGACTAGAGGGACTGATAAGGCGAATCTTCGTACTCTAGTTGACTCCTACCGAAGCCAAGTATCTCTTTGCTAAGTCACTTTGTATGCTGGGCCAAATGACTACCCATCTCTTCGAGGTATACTGAATTGTAGATTGCTGAGATAATAGCCAGGCTATTCTCAAGTACTCACTTTTGTCTGAGTTGACTAACCACTCGACCTCACCTTTACTAAGGTGCCAAGAGAGCGACCCCAGACTAATCCTAAGTCACTCTTGCTTAAACCGACAATTTGATCATACTCTTTTGACCGCATCCCCTAACAGCCTCTAATGTATCACTGCCACGTATACAAGACCATGTGTATAATTTACCGCATTAATCATTACTTTTCTTGAACATTCATTTTTACTCTTTTATATTCTTATACATTACTTCTTTAGGGTAATACCTTCTTTTTCTTTTTCTTTTTAAGCATGTTGCCCTAAATTCTCAAGTTTGAATACCTCTTGCATTTGTGGCTGTAAACAATCAGATTGAACATTAATGCACTTGACATTTTCTCCTCGTAAACATTATTTTGCTTATATTCATTTCACTCTTATCTTATCCTTTTATCCTAACCCTTAAGTAAGGTTAGGTGGCAAGTAACCTCATTGGATCATCTCGTGCATCATATCGAGTTGTACTGTGAGTCCTCGGAAGTTACATTAGTACATCATATCCATTAGAACTGTTTGTGGGTTTTTACTTACTGTTCATTCGCTTTTGTTTTTTCGCACATTTCTCATCACTTCCTTTTCAAGTTTTCGGTAAGCTTAGACCTATTCAGCAACTGGCCTTGTTTATTCTTGGTCACAGTTCGCACCAGTACCTCTTGTAATTTTCTCTTTGCTTTTCATGTATTCGAGGTCAAGATGCTGACCCCTAAACCCTTATAATCTCACTTATTATTTGAATGAAATTTCTCCTTTCTGCTTATATGTGCTTGTTTGATATTCAATTTAATCATCATTTCTTATTTTTTCTTTGCTTCATCTGACAGCTTTTATATATGTTAACTCAACTTGCATTTGGTTATGATGACTTGCCTCAAACATTTGCTTGGTAGAAGGGAAAGCCTTTCAGGGGGAAACGAGAGAGGTGCAATTTGGCACTAGATTGCTAATCTACAAACTCATTGACTTAGTGTATAGGTTAACTTGAGGCATGCGCGTCATGTCTTGAAGCGGTATAGTCGTAATAATCTTACTGTGCAAACCATTCTAGGATAGAAGCCAACTTTATAGCCATTACCTTACACCTGATTTACACAAGACGTCCACGATTATCCTACTTTGAAGTAAACAATTCATAAATTATTGCAATTTATGAATTAAACAATTCATACTTAAGAAAGTATGAAAAAAATTATATACTAAGATTCAAATATTGCAATTAATGTTTATAAGATTTCATTACATTATATTACCTAAGTAATACTTTATTTGAAAATGGAAGATTCTAAAGAAAGAACTAAGACCTTAGAAATATATTTGTTCTTCAGATTTATTTCCTCACTGCTCAGGATCAAGCAGTTGCTAACTTCAAAGTAATTATAAAGCTGTTTCATAGTTAACACCTATAACAGCATTTATAGGGATGTGAGCAACCAACCACTTAGTAAGTTAAGATAGAGACTTAAAACTATACATCAAGTATAAACAGGGTTATCAGCCAATTTAGTTAGATGCAATACATGTACAAGCAAATGTCATTACACAATGCTATTTAGTCCGTCGTGAGATTAGAGAAATTACACCCACTTTAATCTAGGTTGAGGAGTTTAGTTCACATCTCAATAGCTCATGACTAAACCCAGACTTATGCAATGGATATCACAACTAAACAGTATTTTTATTGTAGTAAATCGCTGTATATCGTATAAAGGTCTACTATTAACCCCTTTGCTGATCGTAGGCCTTTAGTAGACCTTTTATACGACACATAAGGCTCCTTTCACTATACGCTACCACTAGACCTATAGATAAGTAATATAGAGCAATTTATTAAAATTAACTTTTAAAATGTAAATTAATGAAGTAAACGTGTGGACTCGTTAAGTTCCACACCAAAAGAATATTACAAACAAATATAGTTCATAAAAGAAACTGCATTAGAAACTTCAATATATAATACGAACAAAAATAAAGATAAATGGCTATCTACAAAAAGCTATTACAAAAAAAAAATCTCCTCTCTTCTCCCTGATCACTCCATTTCGTCTCTAAACGAGACTCACCTCAAGCATTTCCCAGCTCGAATGAACAAAGAGGTTTCTCTACAACAAAAGAAATCTATTGAGGTATAAGCTTAAGCTTAAGCTTAGTAAGATAAATACCTTCGTTAATACTGTGTAGCAGAAATTTATTAAATGCACAAACATATGAATGCATGAAAAATCAGTATACCAAACAACGCATGTAGTAGCTTAAGAATTGCATATGACTTAGAATTACGCCTCCTATAGTCGGGGTTGGAGATAATTAATTGACCCAAACCAAAATCTAGGTTTTAGACCTTGGGTTTTATTTCATTTGCACTATTATGTTTAAGTCAAAACAAAACTATATATATATATATATATATATATCTTTCTTTCTTAAACAACAAATTATATTTTCAAAATCTCAAGTCTAGTGGTATGATAGGCCCTGCAATCTACAAACATACTCCCTAAGAAAAAGCCACAAGATATAGCCCTTCGCCAACGGTTGGTGTCTCCTGGCGCTTAGTAAGCCGGTTAACTTAGGATAGAGACTCAATATAAATGATGATATAGCTAGAGCCCAATCCTACGGGAGGCTTTCCTCCTATGAGTCCCTTCTCATCTTCTGCGTGAAATGGTAGTCAGTGTCATCCAAATGCAATTATGGAGAATGCATGATTTATTGGATTTCTTAATCATATAAGTGATTAATCTGGTTTTTTATGGTGATCGGACAATTTCATTCCATACAACCGTACGTATGAATTATTGCAAGAAATTATTATTATTAAGTGATTAACAAGCCATAGCATTTAATCATGAACTCACACATATGTATTTCCCATATCCCACAAGCATCCAATTTATATATGTAAGTTTAAGTGAATCTATTCTACAAGCAAAATCAAGTAAAGAGTCATCAGGAATTCACTCACTTAACCATGCAAATCAATCGAAGTAGTTTAAAGGTAAGTCGTCTTCGAATGCTAAGTCCCCTAGATATCATGATCATAATACTATAAAGATTTGAAATAAGCTTAGAAAACTAAGCTAAAACCCCTTAAGTTATACTTTTGAATAGTTTCTGTATTTTTCCCAGTTTCTTACTTAAAGTTTAATCGCGTATAACTTTCTCGTTTGAAATCCAATTTTTATGATCTTATAGTCAATCTTCATCATTTTCAGGTGTACTTTAATATGGTGAGGTTAGATTTTTGAGATGAGGCACACAAATCTACCTATAGGTCAGAACAGTAGTGGATCTCATGATTTGGAGTGTTTTTGGGCTTTGTTTAGTTAATGGACTTTTTTGTAACTTGGAAAATCCTTTGGGCTTAGGCTTAAGATCTCATTCTGGGCTTGGGCATAAAATACTCCTTAAGATCAGATTCATAACTTTGATTTACACTCCTAAGGCTAATAACCACTTTTTGGGCTTTTAGGTGGGTTTAAGTTGTCAAATAGGCTTGTTTTTTATCCAAATCAAAGATAGTCACTTTCTTGGGCTTAGGGGGTGTCTTGTGGAAGTCTTGAGAGTCTTAAAACAACTTTTATTACTATGCTAAGTTGCTGGTTAGAAACTTAAGGTGCGTTCAACTTGGTGTTTGAGGCTTACTTTAGAAGTTTTAAGCTCGGTTTTGAGTTTTAAGTTTAATAAACTTATTATACTTGCCTTAGTTGGTCTTTTTACTTTGTTTACTTACTTTTATCATATTTTTAAGTATCTTTTAGCAAATTTCTAGATCTGGTCGGTTTGGCGTAGAGGCTTCCAACTTGGTTTTTCAACTTGTTTCATTATTTCCTTAAGTTTAGAGGTTAGATCATGAACCTACGCTACTTATATTCAAATCTTAACTTGAATTCTCTTTCATGAGATGATTACTTAGCTTATAATTTATATGAAAATAGTAGATCTTGTACTTATTACAACTTCCATACCATAGTTCATGTCTTACAAAGTTGGTTTCCTCATGAAAACT
Organism: Lumnitzera littorea; assembly: GCA_024138015.1. Taxonomy (NCBI): domain Eukaryota; kingdom Viridiplantae; phylum Streptophyta; class Magnoliopsida; order Myrtales; family Combretaceae; genus Lumnitzera; species Lumnitzera littorea. The sequence continues at coordinate 96,334,524 of JAMXBB010000002.1, read as the reverse complement.
TCATGTAATGGATTTTCCTTTACCTAAGTCTAGATTTGATAATGTTTAACTTAATAAAAGTGAAAATAACATCCAAATGACTTGCAAACCCTCACGTCCAGCATGCTTCTTCTTCATTTAAGTTCTCATTTCAAGATTTTCTCAGCTTAAAATCTTCCATTCAAAGTGTTAAACAAGTATCTCTATAAAACATCAATTTTACATACTCATATTTCAACTTTCATGTAAGGATTTCATGAATCCACTTCTTAGGGTAGTCTTAGATATTTCATCAACTTATGATCATACTCATATCTTCAAGAAATCATGGTCTCCTAACATGAATACTAAACTACAAACACAAAGAACACTTACTCGTCCATAAAGCAAAAGTATGGTGGTTGTGCACTAAGTTTCCACTTAAGCTTCTTGTCTTACTTTTTCCTTCTTGCAACCTTTTCGAAAACTTGAGTTTTGGTCCTTTGAAGTAGGGTTTAGAGAGTGTTCTAAGGATTCTAAAAGTAGCTTTGAAGGTTGACAAATGGAGTACACAAAGTAGAGTTTTTGTGCCGTGAGGATGGGAGCTATAAGTAACGGCAATGTTAATTTTGTGGGGTTTTTGTGTTTTCTCTTTTGGGTTGATTTTCAAGTGAGAGAAATGAAAGTAAGAATCAAAGTGAAAGTAAAGGATATGAGAAAAAGAGTGGCCTATTGCATGGGGGTGGGAAAGCGTATTTAAGAAGCTTGATTTGTTGTCTTGTAGTATACACAAAAGTTAACAATTGCAACTCTTGATGATGTAAGTATTAAAGGGTGAATAATGGAGTGTAAGATAAAGTGATTGATAGATGAAAGATAAAAGCGTAGGCCCCCTTTTCCTTTTCTTGCTTGTAAGAACCAGCCATTAGGGCCTTTTTAAGGCATGGAGTTGTCTTGTCTCATTTATTAAAGTTAAGCATGTGAAATCCTGTGAAGATTTGTCCAAATATAGTATAAGTTAATGAGTGATAAGGGAAGTGTCTTATCATTAGTTTTTAATAAGTTATCAATTGATAAATGACTCCAACTCTCAATTGATAAGTTATTTAAGGTAATTAGTTAGTCTACTTATTTACATGCAAAGCTTAGACATGAAGATAAGGGAATTATCTTATAGAAAATTGTTTTAACATTTACTTCTTGAATTGTTTTGTAAATTATGATTCAATTCTTATAAATTATAAAATTTTCTAGAGTTGAATGAAATTATTCAAATTACATTATCAATTAGTCGCTTAGGATTAAAAGTTTTTAATTGTTTTAGGGTTTAGGATCTTAGGTGACTTTAGAGTCTGCAATTTTTCATGTTTGAGTTTTATTGATGATAGGCTTTTGAATTGGAAAAATAAGTTCGTTTTTAATTGTAAACTTGAGTTCTTAGTTTAGTTGATCCTTGGGAACGTTTACAAAGTATTTTAGTCAGATCATAGGCCCGCTTAAAAGTAGGGTTTACAATGGAGATACAGCTCATCCCGTGACTACTTTCGAACTATTGATTTTACCTTTGCCGCTACTTCCTCTCCTATTACTTGGTTCGATTAAGGATAAAGAAGAGATCAATCATGCTATCCAGTGTTATCTCTTTTAAATGAGTTGGTATTTATCTGGATAACCCTAAACGTTTTCTCTAATGAGTTGCTATGTAAGTTTATTTTAGACTGACAAGTAATATATTTAGTTAAGTTCAGTTTAACATGTTCAATCATTTTACACGAATCACACAAATTTTAATACAGAATATCAAACCAGAATTGTTCCATCAAACCTAGAAATACGTACATACAGGTATGCGTATAGCCAACTATCTAACAAACACAATTAAGTATAATCTTAAGCCTTTGAATACTATAAAACATTATTCCAAAATATAGTAACGTAATAATCCCAACTTACTTGGATTTCCCACTTGCTCATTTAAGGTGCGACTCACACAAGCTATCGTCGATAATCCCTATAATATAAATATTGTTTTAATACTCATATAACTATCTTATATAGGTTTTATTCTATAATTTTTTATGTTATATTCAGTTTAGGGTTTTATTATACCTAATTATTCAGGTTTTTAAGTTTCTTACGATTATTCTTAATTTAAGCTAGGTTCTAATTCAGTTTCTAAATTACGTTCTAATTTAGTTTTTTATTACGAGTTTTATACGCGAATCTTAAGAACTCATTTCGAACCATTATGTGAAATTAATTACATTACACTTGGGTATCTTAAATCTTATATTTAGCCCCTAACTAATATTTTAGTTCGTGCTGTACATTCAAATTCCTAATTTTACTATCGAATTAACTTCCAATATGAGAAAAATTTACATTTTTCATATAATTATCTAAATTTATATTTCATATCGGATTTATTATTATTATTATTATTATTATTATTATTATATTATCAATTTTGAAATAATATTTTTTACTCATTTATTTCTTATATACTCATATTATATATTATTACATAATTTACACTTAAACACACATTCTAACATTTCCAACACTACAATTATGATCTTTCATCACCAATAATATATCAAAATGCTTAATTATTCTCTAAATCAGAATTTATACCTAATTAATCCTTAATTATATACTTTTACCCATTATTTATCACATAATATACATAACACATACTTCTAAAACTCCAAATACTACAAATATCATATTACATCATAAATTAACTTCCTAAAACTTCTAACTACATGCTAAATCAGTATCTATACATTTAATCACTAAATTAAGATAAAAAGAAATCACTCTTTATATATAATTTAAAGGCTTAAAAATTAAATAAAAATTTCAAAAATAAAGTTCTAAAAAATCTCTTCATATCACTGTTTTAAATACTCTAAATAGCCTACACATAAATTTTGGGCTCAAAACTATATTATTAAAGTCATTTATTTCAATATCGAAAACTAACTTGAGTTTAGTCATTTTTTAAGAGCAGTATATTGTGAGCGCCCTCTTCCCTTCTAAGGTATCTGAGTAATGGGACACTTCGTCATCATCAATATAGCATATTATCAATCAATGTATAGTTGGTCAAGGTGTAGGCTAGCTTCTTTACTTCTATTCGATCCTTAGGTAACGTTCCTGTCTTCAAGTGTTCCATAATGGGGTTTAGCTAGTAGGGCTCGGGATCCATTGGTTGTTTCTCGAGGACCTCTCATTCTTGTGCTTTTGTGCTCTGCTCAGGGAAGTATTATATGAAAAGCTGTTTATGTTGTCATGATGTGTGGAGACGACGGACAAGGCTAGCCTTGACAGCCTGCTTGCTTTTGCGTTTTTTGCTAGGGAGATCTTGTTGATCTTCTAGGAGGTGAATCCTATGAGTAGGCTCTAGACTGTCTATGAATACTTGATCATTGTTTCACCTTTGGTCTTGTACTCCCCTTTCACCTATTGGACCACTAATATGGAGTTCGAATGAATGTTCAACTTTTCGACTCCGATGTCTTTGGCAATACTTAGGTCTACGATGAGTGCCTCATACTCGACCTCATTGTTATTTGTTGGGAAACCAAATTTCAAAGCATAAAGTACCTTCGTGTTGTGTAGGCCTTGTAATGTTATGCTAGCCCTACACCACCACTTAATAAAGGAACCATCGACGTAGAGAGTCCATATGGGTATGTCGAGCTCAACTAGTGGCTCTTTTACTTCGGTATATTTTGCTATAAAGTTAGCAAAAATTTATGCATTGATTGCCTATCTAGGGTAGAATTGGACTCTGTGGGCACTAAGCTTGAGAGAGTATTTCATCATTCGGCCCGAAGCATTAGGTTTCTGAAGGATTGCTCTCAGTGGTTGGTTGATTGGCATGATGATTGAATGAGCCTAGAAGTAGGGTCTGAATTTTTGCCCAACAAAGACCATTGCTAGGGCAAACTTCTCAACTTTGGTGTATCTCTTTGGGCCTTGTAAGATGTAGCTAACATAGTATACAGGCTTAAGCTCTTGTCCTTTGGTTTAAACAAGGACTATAGATAGTGCTTTGTCATTAATGGCAAGTTAAAGGTTTAGCTCTTCGCTAAGTATGGTTTTGGAAAACACTAGTGGGCTCTTTAGGAAGTTTTTAAGGTTGTCAAAAACTTTTCTGACATGCGGTTGTCCATTTGAACTCGGAAGGGATTTTTAATAATTTGAAGAATTCGGAGCACTTGTCAGTGCTCCTTAACATGAACTTATTCAGGGCAACAATTCTTCCGATTAGGTACTGGACCTCCTTTATGGTTTTGGGGGCCTGCATGTCCTAAACTACTTTAATCTTATCTAGGTTGACTTCAATTTCTTGTTCTATTACCACGAAACTAAGGAACTTCCATATGTGATCCCGAACACAAACTTTTATGGGTTCAACTTCATTCGTTAGTAGTAGAGTGTTTGGAATGTTTCTTGGAGGTCTTTAATGTGGCCTTTCTTATCTTTACTCTTCATGATCATGTCATCTATGTAAACTTCAATGTTCCTACCTTTCAACCACTTGAATGTGGCATCAGCGTTTTTCAAGCCATAGGGCATAACCTTATAATAGTAAGTTTTGAAGTTTGTAATGAACGAGGTATGAACCTCGTCTTTAGGGGCTATTTGGATTCGGTTATATCCCAAGTAGGCATCCGCGAAGCTAAGTAATGCATGCCTTAACATTGAATTGATAAGTTGGTCGATACAAGGGAAGGGGAAATAGTCTTTAGTACAGGCTTTATTGAGGTTAATGTAGTCTACATACATTCGTCATTTTCTGTTGGCCTTCTTCATGAGGACAGTGTTCATGAGTCTAAGATAATTGAGTATGGAGTACACCGATTAAGGCTAGGATCACTCCATGAGCCTTCATCCATGAGATTACAACCTTTCCATACTTTCTTTCTTTCTTTGTTTCTTTTTTTTTTTTAAAAAAAAAGAACATCATTCTTAATCCTTGCTCTTTTAAGCGAATGGTCTCATAGAAAGAATCACAAGCTCTATTACCCTCTTGCTTCATGTCACTTTAGCATACACATACACTTAACTTACGTTAGTTTTTCAATAATTTGTTAAAATTATTATGCTCTAAAGGTTGCATGATAAGGCAACTCTAGAGTAAGACTAACTTAATTCCATTCAGGGGCAAAGTTGCTTTGTCTAAGTGGTTGAAAGGTAGATAAATCAATTCTTTTGTTTGGTCTAATGGGATCAATTTGGTTTGATTTGCTTAGGGTTCTTGATTCAATTTGTCGTAGCCCCATTTTGCTTTTGGTTATGTTTGTGTAGTTTTTATTCTATGTTTGGTGCTTTTACAATTTTACCTCAATAGTTTGATTTAGACTTGAATTTCTACTAGATGCAATACATATATAATGTTAATGATATCATTCTATTATTTGGATCTAAACTTTTGTTTTTCCTTTCTTTTTCTTTTTTTGGGTTTTAGCTCTATCAAAAAAAAGTTTTTGAAAAGGTTTTCAACCAAAGCTTGTATCATAATTTATTATATCTATAAAAGCAAGTTTAAGAGTTGGTGATTAGAAACATATGCCACTAGATTTTAACACAAATAAGGTAATTTATTCCTATCTATGATCAATCAAAGTATTCAATATTTTAGTGACTCTTGAAATACTTTGAGGATGAAATTATGACCCTTAGAAGGCATGGTAAATGTTAATGTAGAGTAAAGATAATTGAGGTCATATTAAAAGGCAATGAGCATAAGGATACAAGTGGAAGGAAACATATGCCACTGGATTGAATTTAAAGAATGCAATTGAAGCATCAAAATGGCTACAATCCCTTAAGCCAAAGTGAAGAAACCATATTTGATGATTAAAGTCTTTAGCTCGAGAAGAATTAGACTATCAAGGCTCAAGGGCTCAAGGGAATGTAAAAAGTATTTATTCATTTCAAGAAAATGGAGAAATAGAAATATAAGATATCTTTTTCATACTTCTTTGAACCTTATTTCTTAAAATGGCAGTTTTTATCGTTGAACGTATCGTTAATAGCATTTAGTTGATAGAGTAAGTTGATTTAGGCTTTACATAAGGAAATAATTGATTTGCAAAATAGGGCATAATAAAGGGCACTAGGGTATTGTCTAGCGTGACTACTTTGATACTTAAGTCAGTGTTTTGTACGAGAAGGAAGTAAGCAAGAGTGCTCAAGTGTTCATAAAGTGAGTTTAATTGCGCAAAGAGTCAAAGTAGTTTACTGTTGCGATACTTGAAGCTATTTACATAGGAGGGACTCAAAGAATTGAGGGAATATGTTTGGTATATTGACACGTCAGCACGACTTAAGTATTGGGAGCGTAGAGTTTGACGTGTTCCGGATTTGTAAGGTTGTGGTGTTTGATTGAGTTTTTAAGCCTTGTCCACTTTTCTAATAATTGTTATGAACATCCAAGATCGAGCAGGTCATCTTGAAAGGCTAGCTTATTTAGACAGCCTATGCTAAGGTCGACCAATGGAGTGACCAAGTGGGGCGCTATCGAATTAGGCCAGCTATGGGTCCAACTAGGTTGAGCTATGATCCAAATAGTTCTATATAGATTTAAGAGACTTATGTCCAAAATACTTTCTCAACAGAACGTATTTTCACCCATTAAATTACTCCATTTATGGTATTGAATATTTGCCATACAATTCCCTTCTAATATGCAACATTTGTCTTGCAACATGATCAATGCTAGATGTAAGTTCTCATAATAGCCTTGAACTGTTTGTTTTCCTGCTCTTGCAATTCATTTTGATTGGTCTTCTTGGTTAGGCCGCATTAGGAGTACACGCTAAGTAGTTTAGAATACATTAAGTCGCATACATTATTCGTGTTCTACGATAAATATTTTATGCAGACATTTTTGTATAATCAAAACCTTATAATTATCAAATTTTTATTAGCAATTTCAAGATGTTGAATATATTAGTAATTATGACGAGTAACTTGTGACACGGACAAAATTAGCCACTAGCCTTCGCTAGCTATTGATGGTTCATAAATCATAATCATGGAAAATGCAAATAAAAATTGAAAAAAAAAAACGGTTTTTTCCTTGTAAAAAGAGAAAAAGGAAAATTAGTTTACTCATTTCCCATACACATTTTACATGTTGGTTATATCGTTATCAGTCCATTCACTACAACGTTTACCTTCCACGAATCACATCACGCTAGAAAACACTAGTCTCTTAAACCTCTTAATAATACTACAATAATATTTTGTTACTGTAAAACTTAGATAACAAAACCAGAAAACTCGAATAATCATTTTCTATATCACAAACACATAAATATAGAGTTTGTAAAATTTGGCATAATATGTACAAAAAGATAATGTTTCAATATGCATGACTATGCAATTTCTCTTGCATGAAAAATAGAGCTACATAGCTAGTTGGTCTACGTAGCATCTAGCTACTATCAAAGTAATGTGACAGGAAACCTACATATGAAGGGGTTGGGGGGTGGTGTGGGAAGGGGAAGAAAGCAAGAGCCATTGTTTTCTAAACCGTCATCCCAAAAATTGCTTCAAAGAAGATGAAAGCTTCCAAAGCGGAAGAATGAAGGGCAAAGAGATTACACTAATTTTCCAGCATTACGTTTGTTTTTAGTCACTCATTCTTCATTCGTTCACTAATGCTAGAGAATAAGTATCTAAGATACGTTTTATTCGTCTGTACTATAGCATTTCTCAAGAATTATATGGCCTCGTAGTAAATACCTAGTATTTGGAAAAATCAATCAAGCAAACTTCCTTGACATAGTTCTTGTAGAGTATGGCAGGACTCATAATTATTAGTGGAACCGATATTTATAATCTCGTCTGAGAGATGATATTATAATTGCTTCACCCTTGCTGTTGTCAATAAAATTAGGTAATTAAGACTGTAAATGGGAAGGAAGAATGCACTAATCAATAGGATTACATAATAATAACTGAAAGACGGCCGTCATGAGAACTTACAGCAACATCAGCTGATCAAGCAAGTTGCAGTTTGCAATTTAGCACAGTATCTCGACCATGGAGAATTCTGTCTTACTCGATAAGGAAAATGAATTAACAAACTTCCATCTGATCAGTGAGCAATTACAGAATTTATACTATCTCTAAACTGTAACTAAATATGCCAGCTAAGCAAGTACATGTGGACTACCAAATAAAATAAATAAGTCTCACCATATTCAGCAGAGGACAAATACTCGAGAGCAATACCCTGCTGTGTATCCTTCACTCTCCTACACTCACCATTTACATGAGGATTCGCAAATAAAAGTGCTAAGGTTACAATCTGCTTAGTTTCTCTTGTTCCTATCTTTTTTTCCCAATACAGCAAAACCGGGAAAATATTCTAAAAAACCAAACAAAGAAAAAAGGGATATGTAATATAAAACAATCAACTCAAAGTTCTATTTTTCCCTTTGTTCTTCTTTATGCTTTTGACATCATTTTTACCCGTCCTGTTTTTGTGCTTCTGTTCGCTCCCTTGATACTCCAGCTTCTCATCTGGATTTACCTCGCTGTACTTGATTGGTTTAATGATTACACCAGATTTCTTCACCACCTGCACACATCCAGATACAAGATCTCAATTTTCTTTGTATCGTTACAATATTATCAATGCCTCCAAAGAGACAAGAACTGGATATTCTTCCATACATTAAATGTATGTTTCCCAGAAGTAATTGAAATTATATGATAATGATTTCCATATCAAGATGAATGGCTATACATACTTCTGGTCGATTAAGAAGCCCAACTGCTGTCGCTGGATGGAATTCTGGACCAACTGGCATGCGGATGCTTTGTTCAAAGACTTCCTTTGAGGTAAAAGGGAATGGCAATTTCTTTGTGTATAGCTTCTCAGCCTGCCGCAAATGCACAGAGGAAATATGACCATTAGGCACTCTCACAAAAGGAAAAGCATGAACCATTTAATGGAAGCATGTCTTATATTCAAGGAAAAATAATAGAATGTAATAGATTGTACCACATTCAGCCATAAGTTCAGTACATCCACTTCAAGAAACATAGGCATAGAAATAGGAAAGCTGCAGTGAATGATCTACATCACATGCAAATATATTCCATAACTATTTTCTGCTAGTCAGCAACACTGGCAGAAACCTCGCAAGGCTCTATTTATTCCAATTTTAGGACTAACAGATGCCTCTACGAGTTTCCTACAGACACCATATGTACTTATAACATATTATTGAGTGGTGATACATAAATTTTTCAACATTTCCTTCGCAAGATAATCAATCACAGAAGTAATGGCTGACTGCAATGACTTCCCACACAGCAGCCATTTATGGTGGAAAATGAAGCAACTCAAGCTTCCAATATACCTTGTACTTTATTTAGAGCACTAACCTTTTTATCAACCTTCTCTGATATGATAACATGCTTGAGCTGTGCATCCTTTCTTTTCTTAAGGGCATCTTCCCTCTTCTTTTTCGCATTTTCATGCTCTTTTAGCATCCAAGAAGGCAAACCTTTCTTTTTCTGGACACTGGTCCACTGACCCCAACCAGGGAGAAAAAGTGGTTGTTCAGGTTCAGGAACTTCCTCATTCAAAATATCCTGTTTATCTTTCTCAAAATCATCCTCTACATCATCCCCTGCAAAGGCACGGTGAATAAGCTCCTCTTGAGATGGTAGTTCATAAGACTGTTTGGAGCCCGCTGTCAAAATGCCATCCACCATCTCTGCTTCGCTATCAGCATCACTATCCTCAATTGCTTCCTTTATATTTTCGAATAACATATTTCAGAAAAGGAAAAGTCAAGTGACGGAGCTGCCTAATAGATATAAATACTGGAAAAAAAGCAAGAGACCAAACCTCCAATTCCTTAACTTGCGAATCATTTTCAACACTTTCTTCCTTCTTTTTGATGCCACTAGCATCTTCATTACCACTTTTCATCTAAGCACCAAAAGAACACAGCTCAGTACGATAGACTCAACCATCAATAATGGAACCAAATGTGGAAAGGTTTAGTATGCAAACACCTTTCTCCATGAGCCTGATGCATAAATGGCAACGTTGTATGTTGTCTTAGGACCATGGTCTTTCACAGTATCATCAAATTTCTGGAAGCATTACAAATCATTTACAGTGATGTACTTTGCCACAGAAAAATTAAGCATAGTTAAGAAAAAAACCTGTTAAGAAGCAGAAACTACCTCAAAAACAGAATGCTGAGGTGTCTCGAAATCATCATTAAGTAAAACAGCACTGTTTTGAGAAACATTCTGGAGATCCTTACTTCCATTTTCCCCAGAACCAGAATCTTCTTTGGGCTCAAACTCATCTTCACTCTTACCATCATCATAAATCCTTTTTGATTTACTCTTGGGAATGGACTCTGGGGCATGCTGTGTCACTGCACCAAATACCATTCTACCACTAGCAGTACCACCTCTAGCTGATTCTGCACTGTGCAGATCCTCCAACTGCTTTTCAGATTTTTCATACTCTTGAAGAGCAAGTTTAGCTTCCTCAATCGCTGCTTCTTTTTTCTTCTTCAATCCACGTACCTTAAAAAGAGCAGATCAAGTAAAATGCATCAGCACATGCAATTCTTTAATACATTTTTGAGTATTCAGGTCATCTCCATATACTATCACAGGACCAAACACTACTTAGATAACAGAGACCTGCCTCCTTTACCAACTCTCCAACTACTATAACTTCAAGAGTAAAACAGGGGAAAAAAATTAAATGCAACAGGCAACTCTTGCTGAACATTTAGTATATCTAATTCTCTAAAGTTCATATGCAGATAAAAATCAAATATTCAATGCATGGAATACGAAAATGTGGACAATTACAGATTGAATTTTGTTTTAAGTTAGGCCTTTTTATTCTTGTCTTTTAGGCCTTTTCTTTATGGTCTTTTAACAGATTGGCCTGCAATAAGGCCCCATCTAGTAAAACGATTCCAGAAGATAATATTACAGGTCATATGAGCTTTTCTTAGAAAGACAATAAGAAATAAAAGCTCATGATCATGTGTACATCATCACCATCGTCACCTTCTTCTTCTTCTTCTTTTTTCACTTTCTTGACTATTCAAAGGTTGGCGTATAAAAAAGAAATGGGCTATTTTTGAGATTTTAATTCTCTAAATTATTTAATAATTTTTGCATAATGCCAGTTGCTTCAAGCTTCTTTTGACATATCAGAATTGCTTGATCATATAAAAGTGATGCAAAAGGAAGCTGCACATTACCATAAATGGTAAAGAAAGCACTCCCAAGTTAGGGATCTCATCCTCATCTTCTAATGCTTTGAGTGTCTTCTCTTTTGCTTTTGCTATTAACTTTGATGCCCTTTCTCCATCTGATGCCACTGAATCACTTTCGTCGTTGTCGTCACTAGTTTCATCACTACTGCTACTATCCTTCATAGAGTTTATTTTTCTAGTCAACTGGGCATGGTGATGAAGCTGTTCGGCAATAGCAGCACGAGTACCTTCATCTTGGGCATTGAGACCACGCTTTAAAATTCGTTTTGCCCATTTTGAGCTATTCTTGTGCTTCAAAGTCATGCGCTCCTGAATCATTAGAGGTGTATAATGATCATTAAAAATTGGTTTTAATATTCTTCATAAGACATCTGGACTAGATGATAGATATAACAATTACTTACCTCTGCTCTTTTAAACTCTTGCTTCATTGCCTGTTCTTTTGCAACTTCTGGATCCATTTCCATTTGCATTGATGCAGCTTTCAATTTATCTTTCTTCATCATTCGATGATAAGTTTTGGACTTAATTTTCTTTATGTGCTTTTGCTTCACCTCGTGACGAAACAGAAGGCTGCGCATTTTAGAAATTCGATTCTGGCGTTCCCGTTCATCTTCAATCGATATCTATGTAACATCAACAGTAAAGTGGTAAAAAGCATGCTGAGGCAAGGAACCTTCATAGCAGCAAAATTTTGAAGGAAATATATGGCTTTTAACAGTACAATCAAGGATAAATGATAATATAGCACATGGGTAAATTCCAATCAATATGTGCAATTCAGCAAAACAAGCCTAGTAATCATGTTATTGAAATGCTTTAAATTTCCTAATCATATTCACCTGGAGTATCAAGAAAATTTGATTTGGCATCAGCATAAAGAAGTGAAAGCAGAAAGTTTATATGCTATATACCCCTTTGCAACATGAACTCAAATGTCCATCCAACCATCCAAGAATTTCATAAATACATTTGAATTTGGATGCAATGAGCATCTCATAGACATAAGGCTTGTATTTCAAGCAATTTAGAAAAGTTTGTGTCAACATCTATAATCTAGGGTGAAGAAGGAAAAAAGAACTTTTGATTTTGAGCCAGAAATAGTTATAGATTCATTCAAAGGGTTTAATGCACTTTGACCTCCTTTTCTGTACTTACCCTCTTTTAGCTTTTAAAGAGTTCACTTAACCCTAATTGCCTGTAAATGTCCTTTTTGGTGAGGAAGGGGTTTGTAGGTGCAGTTTTAAAGGGAAATTTACCCTTCATTTAGAGAAAGAATATTCCAAACTATTGATTTTACGGTACAAAAACATTTCACAATTCAGGATCTATTTACCATTCAAACACACCATAAGCTCAACATCAATGTGGGGAAATTCAGACCTACCTTTTATGATTTAAGGGCTAGCACTATAGAAGCTAGTTTCACTCAGATTAATACTATCCAAGAAATAAAGGGATGGGATCACACAGACAAAAGCCAGAGATAGGAAGAATTCTCAAAGTAAATAGATTAAAATCTAGTATTCTGTATTGTATTTTCCTTTTTAAAAGTAAATCCCCTATTTCCTTTACCTTGTTTAATTCAAGAAGCCTAGCACCATCCTTTTTGTGAGCTTCAATAACCTTCTCATCCTCAAGTAACTTAGCCATTTTCTTCTCAAAATCAGTTCGTGGTTCAAATGCAGCAGCTATTGATCCAATAGTTGAAAAACCTATGTCTGTGCCTTCATCAAAGTAAATAGTAGGCGCCTCGCGGTTCTTCTTGACCAAGGGCTCCCACTTTGTGATGTCTTTCTTTGACACTTCATATGCTGCCTTCCTCTCTAATCTTTCTCTATCTGCTTTAGGAAGTGGAGCTTGCATTGACATAGCTTTTGCTTCCAATCGATCTGTCTGCTTCCTAAGTTTGGCATAGCCAGCTTTCTGTTGTAGTGGTTCCAGAAGATCCTGGATGCTGATATGACCATCTCCTTCCAGAACATCACGACTGGGGTTGTATTCAGACTCTGGATAAGCTTCTGATATGACAACATTCTTTTCCTTCTTCCCTAATAATGACAGCCCAAATTCAGCCTTGCCCCATATAAAAATAAAACCATATAGAAGAATGAGAAAATGAACCCTTCTTATAATAAATACCAGGAGTCTATCATTGGTCTCACCCAAAACAAAAAAAACCAAGGCCTCATCCCAAGTGATGATATAAGATCACAATTAAATTGTTATGAGTGATCAAACAATCACTAGATTAGTTCAAGCATGGAAAATAGCCAGAAGCATTGCTTCAATATGTCCAAGCGTCATCCTGACATGTATAAGTTTGTCTTCCTCTGGGAGTTCATGCATCCATTCAAAACCAAAATTAAGGAAAGCCAGAGCTGAAACTACTTAATGATCTTATTATAGGTGAGGCCTAAGAATTGTTTCATCACAAAATTTACTTCCATCCACCTTACAGTTGAGAAAATTAAGGGCTCATCTTACCATCAAATGCTTCACTTGGTATTCCTGTAATTGCCTGCAACATCCTTGCATGCTTTCTGTCATCTTCCTCCTCAAACTCATCACCTCCATTTTTCCCTCCGTCTTCATCACCTTCGCTATCATCAGATAAAACATTATCATCCTGCAAAGAAAATAAAATTGGGAAGATGTCTTGTCATATATAAGGTCTACATATTTATAAAGATAAAAAAAAATCACATTTTCAGATTCTTCTTTAGTTTTCTTATAGGAACATAATTTGGCCATTTGGAAAATCATTTGTTTCTTTTTCTCAATCTCACAGGTGAATGATTTCTCACTCTAGCAAATATCAATAGTTTAAGAGTAGAAAACAAGACAATCCTGGAAAGGAGTACAAACTTAAAGGAGATAACCAAAGACTAATGTGTTCTACTAAGAATGTCATGCCCCCCATAATATACAATACACAAAGACATTAAACAAGAAAATGTCTAACTAGGACACATTGCTACCCAGTAGCAATTACATAGAAAATCAACTATATAATTTAATCACCATGGTTGTATTACAAAATAAGCACCTGGCAGAATTTCCACAAAAGCACATTGAAATTACAGGGATAATACCACAAAAATAGGAATCAATGTCCAGACAATATCTCCACGATATTCAATCTCCCAAATTTCCTGATCCATTATGATTACATCCCTTGAATACATCTCATGCTAGATCTTGCGGAATAATAACCCTACTACATATTTGCTTCCATATCCACATGAAATAGCTTCTTCTGGAAAAACAAAGCAAGGAAGGTTTTCAATTGCCGACCCGTTATCATAAAATGCAAGAAACCAATATACAGATTTCCCCATACCGTATAGTGTCCAATCCACATTCCTGCTAATCACATACTATCACATATAAGAAATTCAGTTCATGTACCACTCCACTTTTCTTTCTCCATTCAAGTCAACATGTAGTTGAGACAACCTTCAAATTACTGCATTACATAATCTATGTCATGTCCCACAACGAACTTTTTATTGCATCGATTCAAAAACCTTCAATAACCCATAATGTAACCATAAAAGGCACATCTACACCAAGAGGATTTCCATAATGGTAGTAAAACATCAAATAAGCAACAAAAGAAACAGCAAAAATGACTAAGCTACCTTACATATCAACATTATTTATTATCAAAAACTTGCTTGTGCTTAATGTTTGTTAAATAAGCTTAACAGATCCCTTCAAAGAATTCTGCCCATAAATTTTAAGCATATTTAAATGAAACACTAGCTAACTAATTGCATCTGAAGTTTCATACAAGAATAGGAAATGCAATTTTTTGAAATTCTAATATTCCTCGAAATCCCCTATGAACTGTATACTCCAAATTCTATGAGACAGTTCTTCCTTTTACATGATGATTGACCACAACTTTCAACTCCATTGCAGTTAGTGCACTAATATTTGACAATTTCAAATCTTTTATTTTAGCAAATGCAGATATCAAAGTTCGACAAACATTTTCCACTAAAAGAAAAAAAACCCTTCTAAGTTTAAGAACCCTCCAAACCATACAATGCACAAATTTTAAGCATAGTTACCTAAGGCAAAAACACTGATTTTTCTAGTTTAAATCTAAAAGGTAGCCAACTGATAGCAATTGAAATTCGCCAAAATAATATAAGAGAGAGAGAGAGAGAGAGAGATTCATAAAAAGTAAGAGAAAACCTAAAAAAGCAACTTCAATATTTCTAAATTCGAGCATACCTCAAAGTCATCGGGAAGTTCGTACTCCAAGTTCTCGACAGTATCAAACCTCCGATTCTTCCTAGTTTCTTCCTCAGGAACCTCCTCTTCATACTCATATAAATCGTCGTTTACCGTCAAATCCCCCTTATCATAGCCATAACTTCCTTCATCTTCAGATTCATTGTGAAGTTGTTCATCATGGTTAGGGTTTAGGGCTTCGATCACTTTTCTGATTGAGTTGTTTAATCGAGGACCGGTCCTCTTAGTTCGCTTGCTCGATTTAGATTTGGAATTATTCTTTCTCTTCTTGTCCTCCGCCATGGTTGTGATAAAAGAGGGTTTAGGCGTCGCGAAGCAGAGGAGCGAGAGGTTCCAGAGCAACAACAGCTGAAATCTCAAGGGCAGGAAAGCATCACGATTGCTCCGGCCGGGTGTTTTCTTTTATTGATCCTTTTGTTGGGCTTGGGGCTAAACCCATGGGAATCCGTCCCATATGAAATATGCATTTTATCAATTTTTTATTATTATTTTCTAACTTATTTGCACACGAGTCCATGACCGGCGTCCGATTTGCAGTCATATGAAAATTTGTTTTTCAAAACTAATGTTCGGATAAATTATGTTGTTTTCATCTTGTCGTAACCATGGTGGAGGTTAAAGAAACATTTTTATTCACTAGATCTATTGAAACATAATATTGATAAGTCACATTGCGCATGTTATGCGATCATTTTTGTAAGATTATTTGAGTTATATAGCGGCAAATATACTATTCATGTAGTTGCATTACATATTTATAAATCTATTATTTATTATAATATATATCTTTAAGAACTTTCACCTTTTTATCCGTTATATTTATTTAAGATATCATTATATTTGGCATCGATATTACATTTAGTTTACCACTAATAATCTTATTTACATGTATAGTTTCAAAGCATTTGCTATTAGTATTCTTATTTTTGTAATTATATTTAAGCTACAAGAAGTCTCGTGACAAATGCAATATTCAAATATTGAAATTACAACTCCATCAATAATCTTACTAGCAGGTGATGCACCAATGTTGTGGATAAAAAATAATTACATGTAAAATTATTAATGAAAATAATAAAAGTGTAATGGATCTATAATATAGTGTATATAAAATACAAAATAACCTAAGAGATCAAAATAACCCATTGACTATAATGTAATGTAATGCAATGTATAATATAACATATTGATATAAATCAAATGAAAACATAATTATTATAGAAAAAATTTTAGGATGTAGGAGTCAAGTAAATTAAAAAAAAATACAATAATTAAGAAAGGATAAAAAGAAATGCAATAAATATAACTTTACTAAATAAAATAAAATCCACTATAATGATTTCAATTAATATTTATGAGAATTGGAGTGGAAGTTAAAAAACAATAATAGCTGAATGTAAATAGTTTCAAGCTTTGTGTGATGAACTAATTATAATGTGGTGAAACTTTTCATTAAATAGTTTTTTATAATAAAAGAGAAAAAATCCCTAATATTTTCATATTTTTTTTATTTTAATCCTTAATGTTTTAAAAGATTTATTTCAATTCTTAACATTTTAATTTTTGGTCGAATTAGTCGTTCCATTAAGTTTCACTAACTAATCTGTTACTAAGGAATACGCAGTAGTATATCAATTGTACTTATAATTTTTTTAATAAAAAATAATAAAATACTTTAAAAAAGACAAAATGAAAATAAAATTTAAAAAATGAACAAAAACATATATTAATATAATATATATACGTATTTACATATTCATATATTAATAAATCATATAAAATAATTTTTAAAAATTCTAAAAAAAATTAGAAAAAAATCAATTGGCTTAAATTCAACCACCGTTTGCCATTTGATGATTAAATTTCAACCTTCCTATGGAAGTGAGTTGTGTGACTCATTAGAAGCATTGGGTGGTAGCCAACCACTAGAAGAGTTGTGTAACCCCCCAATAGGTGGTAGTCAGCTAACTAAGGTTATTAAAAAAAAAAAAAAAGATTAATGGTGAAAACTTATGTGAGTTGAGATTAGGTTGTCTTCACCTTTTTTTGTTTTTAGGCAACCACTTTAAGCTACAAGTGAGTTACACGACCCATTTCTTAAAGTGGGTGGCAACCTCTTTCCCACCTAAGCCAAAATTCAGCTACCTAATGGCAATAAGTGATTAGCTTTCAATTTTTTTCGTATTTTTTATTTTCTTTTTGCAAATTGTATTAATATATAATTAATACATAAATATTTATATAAGTATTTATATTATATTACACATATATATATAATTTTGTAATTCTTTTCATTTTTCTAACTTTTTTATTATTTATATATATTTTATTCTTGTAAAAGAATTTTATTAATTTTTATTGAAAAAATTACACATGGGATAATAATATGCTGTCATGTGTCCCCTAATAATAGAAAGGTCAACAGAACTTGATGGAATGACTGATTTGACAAAAATTTAAAACTTTAAAGACTAAAATGAAACTTTTGAAACATTAATAATTGAAATATAAAATATGTAAATGTTATGGACATTTTTTTTATAGTTTTCTCTAATAAAAACTAGAAAAATACAAAAAAATGGCAGTTATAAAAACATTGTTCTTCTTAAGCCTCATTTTGTTTTGGTGTCTTATATTTTAATATAGATTTATTTATACGAATATTGGTAAAGTGAATAAGGACATTTAGTGTCAACATGTTCCTTACCCCATTTAATTACAATCGAATTTTCTCCAACTTCTTATATTAATTATCATTTATCAAGGAAGATTATTTGGGTGGTGGTAGCGTGGGTGTTTATCTTTGGCCATTATCAATTATATTCTTAATATTCCCATTTATTATACTTTTAGAATACCCCCAATTAACATAAGGACCACTTCCATGTATACAATACATCCTTAATGTGTTTTAGCATTATTAATTATATTCTTAATCTTCCCATATTTTTAAAAAACACTTAACTAGCACAAGGACCACTTTCATGTATATATTACATCCTTAACCACGCATAAATATTAATATTTATATTATATTAATTTTAATTAATATAATTTAAGCTTGACCACCTATTCATAACTGCTTCTTAGTACCTTAGGAAAATTGACAACATAAATTGTTATTAATATCATTTCAATTCATAACTCTCACGTCCAAATAGCGTAATGCAAATTTCAATTCATATGCATTCATTATCTTACGTCAAAATAGTAGTTACTCCCTTATAACATCCATGCAAATTTCAATTCACATACATTCATTAGTAACTTAGAACTTCCAAGCAAATTTGAAATTTCAATTCGTATACATCTACCTTCAAGTATCACATTTCCAACTTATTAAGAAAAGCATCAATTTTAGATCTTAGTAACATTCATCAAGTTACATTACTTATAGAAGAATTTATAGAAGGGTTTCACTTGGTATATGATTTTCAATTTATGTCATCTATTTTTTAGAGTTTTTTTAATAGTTACCTATGTAATGGGGTTGTTGAAGTTGGTTGATCACATGCAACAAATGTGTTGGTGGACCTATAAGACGTTTTGAACTGATGGCACGTAGAGAAATGTTGTTAAGAAGAGGTTAGCATGACAGTGGATCAAACTTACAGATGTAACTAGGTAGATTGTTATAGGGCACTTGACCTACCTAACCCAATAAAAACCTTATTAGTACTACTTGATAGGGTATTGAAATGAGTTCTGAGATATGGTCAAAAACTCGCTAACTTTTGGGAATTTAAAAAAACTCGATGAGAAATCTATTACCTTAAAAAATAATAAATTAATAATATAATATTAACTAAAATTTTTAATACTTAAAATATTGAATATATGAAAATAGGGATGATAACAACTTTGATTGTATTTATTATTTTGTATTAATATTTATGAATATGTATCTATATGATTTTTTTTAATAGGCTAAGAGAAGATGGTTGTGTATTTAGTATATAGTATAGAGAAATAGTTAAGTAAATAACAAATTTGATGTAAACATTAATCATATACTAAAAATTAAAATATATGGAAAAGTCAAGATAGAGTTTACATAGATTATCAAACTAATTGTATAATAATATTATTAGGTGCTTCAATAATGTTGTGACAAGATACATATGATGACGAAGGTACAATAAATGGATTCCTTAATCCTCATTATGTTGCCTATATTCTATAAATAATGCAAATCAATTTCTTATGTAATAATTAATGAAGGAAAAAATAGTTGTTTGGCAAAAAAAAAAAATATATATATATATAAATGGGTCTAATGGGTCGGAAAGCGGGTACTAGGGTAGGTTTTTGGTATAGGGTTAAAAATTTTATAGAGTTTTAGGATGGGTTTGGAAACCCTGTTAGTATAGTAGGATAGGTTGTAGGTTCCATGTTCCAAGTTCCTATGACTTATCTTAAACTCGTCTTGTTTACATCCCTAATCAAATTCGATGTTCTTGATCATTTTCTAATCATTCTTGAGAAATTAACTGTTTGATCTTATGAGAAATGATTCCAATGGAGTTTTGACATTTCTCTTAAGTTAGTTAATACTCTGAATGAATCCAATGAGAAGAGAAGTGTCTTATAAAGTTTAGAGGTTAATCTTCTCTATTGGATGGCTCTAACATAGATGTTTGAGATTAAATGTTATTGTTAAAACCTTACCCTTTTTCCTTAACTTTCGTGGGCTTGGATATGGAATTGGATGTATTTAAGGCTTATAGCAATTAAAGGAAGACTATTACTGCTATAGATAAGCCTAAAGCGTAATTAAGCCTCTTTAAAGTCTAATAAAGCCAAACGATGCCAAAACGGGCTCAAAAAGGTCACCTTCAAGTTTTCTTTTCATGTGTAAGATAACAAGCAAGGCCGAGAGCAGAAAATTAGGTCTAATGATCCCCATCCCGAGTCTACTAAGCTAGATTAGACTTGAGGCCAGTTCAAAATTAGCCCGAACCCATCGAACTGTGAATTATACTTTAGATGAACTAGAACCAACTTAGCTAGGGATAGTTTTAGGTTGGTTTAAGCGGCCTAATGGTTTAATAGGCTAGTTTACCAGCCTGTAAACCGGTCATATTAATTTCTTTTTAATAAAAAAAAAAGTTATAAACCTAGCAAGAAATTGAATTACTTTTCGAAAATAAATCGCATTATACATTACACACTTTACAATATTCAAATGCATACCATATGCAACATTTAAATAGCGAATCAATACATTGAAATGCAGATAATTTTTCAACATTTGACATGTTACACCAATCACCAACAATACAAATACTTGATAACATTAGAAACTGAAAAACACACATTAAATGCAAAAGCAAAGATTTAGAAGACAATCGAACATATGCAATCTCGATAGACAACATTTCAACTTCACCTTTTTTTTTTCCGTATTTCTTGTTATTCCATTTCTCTAAACCATTTACTTGTGAACTTATACTCCCTTGGGTGATGTGGTTTAATGTGCTTTTTAAATTTGTTTTTTTGTCTTACATGTTCACTTCAAACTCAAGATGGTAGATCTCTCACTGTGTAAGCCCCTCTCCATATTCATCTACATTTTCATTAAAATGAACAGTCTTACTTCGATTGCTTCATTCTCCAACTTCCTAAACTTGTACATTGACTACTACCATTTGATGGACTTTGACTTTGACTTCCCCCTCTTTCATAGTGCAATTTTTTTTTTGTGGACACAATTTTGTCTTCCATGTAATCATTAACCTTTATCTCATTGGGTTCGATTTTCATTTTTTTAGAAGTTAAATTTGAACCAGGAGCATAAAAACAAAGACGATCCATTTTTCAATAGTTAAGGATAATAACTTCAAGGACGAATAATATATATATATTCAAATGAGTTATGCTTAGTGTATGAAAAAATAGAAAGTGGGAGAGTTTTGTAAGTGAAGTTTAATGGAGAGCTCTTACTTATGGAGCATTTGAGATTGCCATGTTTTAAACTATTGTTGAAATGTTTTCCTCCCTTTCATTTGCCATTTTCAATTACTACATGGGGCTTTATTTGTCTTCTTCAACACCCCCCTATCTCTCTCTCTCTCATTTCACGTTCTCTTATTAATAAGTTTGTATTTGTGTAAATGAACATAAAATTACATATTA
This sequence comes from Lumnitzera littorea, assembly GCA_024138015.1. NCBI lineage: Eukaryota > Viridiplantae > Streptophyta > Magnoliopsida > Myrtales > Combretaceae > Lumnitzera > Lumnitzera littorea. The sequence goes on along the minus strand of JAMXBB010000002.1, from coordinate 96,312,871 downwards.
TGTATAAATGGACACCTTAAAAAATTATATTAAAAAATTTTCAAATTTCGTTGAATTGAATTTTATTATAATTAAATAGAGAAAAGAGTATCCTAATATATAATATGACGTAACAAAGTTTTACCATGCCTTTCATAGTGGGAGAAAATTCTTTTTACTTATTTTTAGGTCGCCCTATACAAATAAGTGCCTTCATATTTTCTAGTTGGAATCAGATTACCGTAGTTCGATATCTTTGTTTTGTTCCTAAAAACCCTTAGTGTGTTGGTCAATTTTTTATTTTTTGAAAAATCGCCTGCTTTACGTAATTGGCAAATATAATTTCTTTGCAAAAAAACCTTAGAATACACACTAACTTTTTTTTTTCTTATTTGGCTTTTCAAAAACCTATCATAAATGGATATGACTTAACTTTGAAAAATTACCAATTATAAGTTCTAAGTGATAAAAGCCTTTTAAATTAGAAAAAAAAGTTTTGGTTTAATCACTTTTACCTTGTCCACCACTTTGTTCTAGTGTTGAGCCTTGACTTCCTCTAAGAGAGTTGAAGTTGCTAAAGTAGTTGACTTCTTCGACAATCGTCCCCATTAACTCTTGATCTCTGTTAGCCACTTTTTGCCAACCTTCATTGCAAGTGGTAGCTTCTACATTGACGGTACTTAGATATGTGTGACAATCATTAAGAGTGAGGACAATGGTGCTAAATGCCTACTCAACTGTAACCGTTGACATTGGTGCGACAAGGACTTCTCACGTTATGTGGGGGAAGATCAGATTACATCTTTCTTTGCAAGTTTCACCACTCAAGAAAGTGAAAATCTTGAATGCTAATATTATCTCCGAACTTGAAGTTAGTATTGAGATAGTGCAACTTTGTTTGTGGTCCTTTAGACCTATGTCTCTTCAACTTTTAGGTTAACGATCATTCCCTTGCAAATGAGTAGCTATGTGTCGTTTGGGGCGGTAAGAGAGTAACCACAGCTCAATTACTGTATACATACAAGAAATGTTGCAATAGCTAATTCATTTCATCTGTTGCTAATCAAAGTTCATCAACTGTAGTTATAGCATACATATCTTGGGTATTAGAAAAGTTACCAATTATCTGATAATACATATTAAGATAATCTTGAAGAACATCTATTTTACATCGCGGCTCCAAAATAATGGAATATGATAGATGGAAGGAATTTTCCTATGATATTGTATCTACTTCACCGCTACTTCAACTACATAACTTTGTAGAATTGGGTCTTAGCATGCATTAAGAAGAACTGCAATTATGTTGACTACCTTCATTATGAAGTAGTGTACAGTAGACCTATAAACTTGGGAAAAAGTATTAGTAGCATCATGAAAAATTTTAAATACTTGCAACAACTTATTGCATACATCCCAATCTCTTGTGTAGATTTCAACTTCTAGTATATGGTGCAAACAAAAATTACACTAAAGATACTTATAATTTACCTTACTTTGAAACATTTCATACGTTGAATTCCAATAGTGTTTAACATCTTTTTTAAATATTTTGCACCTTTTACCATTTTGTATGTAGAAATCCCTTTACATTTTATGCAAAGATGGCATTTTAGTAAGCATTTAATCGTTTGTGTCACTTTATACTATAAAGCCTTAATTTCCTTTTTAATACACATATTTAAAATGTAGCATGCGCATCTAATGTGAAAAAATGTTTCCTCTAGAGCAGGTTGGCACTGATTATCAAGGTCATTTATTGATGCAGTGTATGCCTCTATTACTTGTATTGTATGTAATTCATTGAACACCTTAAGGGCTAATAATCTTTTATTAAGCTATTACTTATCATCTAACCAGTGATAGGTAACACCCATGTAAGAATTATCTTGCTGTCGAGCCTTATTTCGGTTTCTTAATTTAACTTATATTAAACCCTACTCGCTTAATATAGATTGCTTAACATTAAAGTAAGGAAACACTTTTCTTAAAAAATAATTTAAAAATTGGAGTCGCCAACCAATTCAACTAATAAAAATGAAATTAGGGTTTTTCGAGCCACTGATTTATGGATTTTCTAAGAAAATGATTTTTAGAAAATTAAACTAGAAAAAATTGAGTTCAGGGGCTAACCTATTAAGACTAAGTCACCATGTAAAAACTAAAAAAAAAAAAAATTGATGAGCTTTTATTTATATAATTTTCTAAAAAATACTAAAAATATACCTAAACATACAAAAAATAACTAAAGTGATTTTTAGATTATTTTTTATTACGAATTTCTAAGGAAAAGGAAAAAAAAAAGATTTTAATTTTTTATATAGTTGTCTCAAATGTGTCTATGTATCCACTAGTCAGGATCAAACTAGTCGTAGCTCTCTTTTTATAAAATATTTAGTAGGTGAATTCTTTTTATTTTGAAAACTGAAATAGGTTTACGTTTTTTAATAATTTTTTTTTGAAAAAAAAAACCTAAAATCTAATTTCACAAATTAAAAAAAAAAACCTTAATTAACTTTTTTTTTTTTTGAAAAACTCCAGTTAAGGTTTTTATTTTTATAAAAGCACTACGTATTAAAAGTTATCTTTTCTAAATCCTATATGCAAGATCTACTAAGAAATGATCTAGATATGTATCTCATGTGTATTTTTTCTAAATCTCAACTGCAAGATACGTTAAGATACGATCTATATACGTATTTCTTTTAAATCTTAACTATAAGATACGTATCTTTTTCTAAATCTTAACCGTAAGATACGTATTTCAATACGTTCTAGATATGTTTATTTTTTATAAAAAAACACAATTTTACTAAAAACGCAATTTAACTAAATTTTATTAAAAATTGAAATTATCTAAAAAAAATCATGCAATATGAAAATAAAATAGAAAAACCTACACTTAAACAAGAATAGGTTAGTAAAAAAACAATAAAACTAACTAATAAAATAAATAATAATAATAATTTTTTACCTAAATCATTCAAGTCAAGTGTGATCGACATATTCACGTTCGTGTACAACATGCATTTTGTTTAGGATTTGCATGTATACGTCGTATCGGTGTTGTGTTTGTGCGCATGCAGTCGTGGACTTGATCGTGTGGACAGCTATGTGCAATTCGGATCAATGTTGCGGTGTGTCTTCGGTCAAATGAGTTAATTTGTTGTTCATTTGCTGCTGTTGGGACGTGTAGGGAGTTATGTTTATGAAGGTTGAAGACGTCAGCTACTGTCTAGGGTGATGCGGTTGCTGTTGTATTGCATGAAGGTTGAAGATGTTAGCTGCTGTCTAAGCTTGTCCGGTCAGTGATTAGGCAATTGTGGGACATGGAGTGTCTTTGTGTTCGACAGCATGGAAGCTACGAATTGTGATTTGTGCATTTGGATTGTGTCAAGCAGTGATTTTTTGCATGGGACAAAGGACTGTGTGTTCGTGTTCGTATGTAGTGAAAGACGATGCAGTTCTTCGTGTGTTTGTGGGCTGCTGTTCGAATTATGATTGAGGGGTGTTGAAAGGGTGTGTTGTTCAGGCGTAGACTTCAATGGATTGCAATTTGGCGTTAGGCAATTACATAGACTTTAGTGGATTAAAATTTAGCATCAAGCGATTGCATGGACTTCGGTAGATTGATATGACTGGACTTGACTCAAATTCGACTTGACACTTTTTTTCATTTTTTCTTTTAAGTTTGATTTTTTATTTATTATTGTTTTCTTATATTTTTTGTTATTTATTTTTTTAACCTGTCCCAACTAACGAAAAATGAAAAATGGCAAAAATGAGGTGTCTACAGTTGCCCCTCTTTATAGTGAAGTTCGATTAGAACTTTACTATAAAAATAAAAAAAATACTTATTTTTGCCAAACCCTACTTTGAACCGACCAACTAAGCTATATTTATGAAGGAATTTAAGGGGCTTAATTGACTTATTTTGGTGGATAATCCAAAGAGGATAGATCTCTTCGAGACTTCAAAAAAACTTTGTTTTGGTGGACGATTCGAAGAGGATAGATCTTTTCGAGATTTAAAAAACTTGCTTTGGTGGATAATCTGAAGAGGATGGACATTTTCGAGATTTCAAGAAAATTGGTTTTATGGACAATCTGAAGAGAATAGATCTCTTTGAGTTTTCAAAAAACTTCCTTTGGTGGATAATTTGAAGAGGATAGATCTTTTCGAGATTTAAAAAAAAACTTCTCTTAGTGGATAATTCGAAAAGGATAGATCTCTTTGAGATTTCAAAAAAACTGGTTTATAATTTGAAGAAGATATATCTTTTCGAGATTTCTTTTTGATTTTGTGAATAATCCGAAGATGATAAATCTCTTTAAAATTCATTTTGGTTTGATGGATAATCTGAAGAGGATAGATCTCTTCGAGATATGTTTTGATTTGGTGTATAATTCGAAGAGGATGAATCTCTTCGAGATTTGTTTTGGTTAATTCGAAGATGATAGATCTCTTTGAGATTTTTGTTTGGTTAATCTGAAGATGATAGATCTTTTTGAGATTCTTGTTTTGTTTTAGTGATTCGAAAAGGATAAATCTCTTTAAGATTTCTTTTGATTTAATTTGAAGAGGATAGATTTATTCAAGATTTTAGTTTTGTTTTAGTGATCCGAAGAGGATAGATCTCTTTGAGATTTCTCTTGATTTGGTGAATAATCTAAAGATGATAAATCTTTTCGAAATTTCTTTTGATTTGGTAAATAATTCAAAGAGGATAGATTTATTCGAGATTTGTTTTGATTTGATCCGAAGTGGATAGATCTTTTTGAGATTCGTTTTGGTTAATCCGAAGAGGATAGATCTCTTCGATATTCTTATTTGGTTAATATGAAGAAGATAGATCTCTTTAAGATTCTTGTTTTGTTTTGGTGACTTGAAGATGATATATCTCTTCAAGATTTCTTTTGATTTAATCCGAAGAGGATAAATCTTTTCAAGATTCTGGTTTTGTTCTAGTGATTTGAAGAGGATAGATCTCTTCGAGATTTCTTTTGATTTAGTGAATAATTCGAAGAGGATAAATCTCTTCGAGATTTGTTTTGATTTGATAAATAATTTGAAGAGGATATATCTCTTCGAACTTTATTTTGCTTAAAAGGATAGATCTTTCAAAGATAAGATAAGATGACATTCTATTAAAGACAAAATAAGATAGCGCTCTCATGAGCAGGCGATCTTTTAAATGACTGGACGGCGCTCCTTTGAGCAAGCGACCTAATTAAGATAGGATAGCGCTCCTTTAAGCAAGTGATCCTAAAAAGGAATAGGACAGCATTCTTTTGAGCAAGTAATCCTAGCAAAAGACTAGATAAGATATCGCTCTTATGAACAAGCGATCCTAAAAAGGATTAGATGGCGCTCCATTAAGCAAGCGTTTAGGAAAGAAGAAAATTTTCATGAGTTTTGACAAATTGATCTATGATTTGAGTTTGAGAGATTTTGATGATTCTTTGAAATTTTAACTCTTTTTTTTTTTTTTAAGAAATCTCTCTCGATAATTTTTTTTTCTAAAATGTTTCATTTCTCTTTTTGAGAAGTTCTTTTCTTCTTCTTTTCTTTCAAGAAATTCAAAAAAATACCCTTTCATAAAAAATTATGTTACTAACAAGTAAGGAAATCTTGAAAACTCTAAAGATCACAAATAAAAGGGTTGGCTTGCCCCCTTGCTCGTTGATCACTCATTCTTTTAGTTTTATCTCTTGGAGCATAATTCATGATCTTTGAACTTTTTAGAAGCACTGATTTTAAACTTGGGATAAATGACTATTCATGTTCTTAAGGAAGTACTCAACTCTTCAATTTTCCACTAAGGGGACGGATATCATTACTTGAAATGTTTAGTCAAATCGTACTTCCTTACACTTTCATTGGTTTGTTTTCACTCTCAGCATTAATTCCAAAAATTCTAGCCTATCTTGTAAGTGGTACATTCTGGTCAATTAATAGGTCTTTTCTGGGTTTGTAATGTAAGACTTTTGGTCAATGGTTTAAGAAAATAGATATTAATGTACTTTAACCAATTTTAAAAGAATTATATATACTATCCATCCCGAGTTTATAAGTCAAGAACCTAGGAGAAACTAAACATAGGCTTGCCCTAGTTTCATGAGCAAATTTTGCTCAAGTTAAGTTGTTTTCTTTAATAAAAAAAGTTTCTTTAAAGCTGGTATAGTGAGTGGGATCATAAAATGAGGGCTTTGCTTTTAGACTTAGGAATTAAAAGTGTTTGGCCTCAATCCTTTACAAGTTTAGACTTTTGGTAATTTGACTCATCTTTGAAAGTGATTACCTTGCTCATTTTCATTTTTTTCTTTTTTTCTTTTTTTTTTTCTCTTTTTTTCTTTTTCTTTACTCTTTTATTTTTTTTTTTGTTAAGATGGTCACCTTCTATTGTTGAGTTTTCGCTTAATAGGATTTGAAGCACTAAAAGGTGGGTTCAAGGTGTATAAGCTTGGGAGAAGTGTATATGGCTTTGGAGTATTTGGGAAAGAATCTATGGATTTGATGTGTTTGAATAAGTATATAGACCTGAGTAAGATGTATATGGTTTGAAGCTCTTATTTATTCTAAAGAAATTGAATTATTTATAACAATATTTGCTCATGAATAGGCAAAACTAAAGCAAATACAATTTACTCTTCTCCTTTTGTCCAAATTAATGATCTTAACCTCCTAGCTGCCCTAATATGGGTATATGGGTAGTTCTTAGTAGGGCTAATTTTAAGAAAAATCTCTTAAAGGTTCAAATGGGTTTGCAAGGGATAATTATGTTTAGGGATGATGAAACAAATGACTAATATCATTTTGAGATGTGCACCAAGTTCAAGATAGACCTCCTATAAGAAATGAGCCCAATTGCTCACCTTGATGGCACTCTTCTTTCATGTGTGTCTAAGGTTAGTGTTTGGGATATGGGTTGCCTCTTTTCATCCTAAACCTTTTCAAGTAATGTGTTATCATTCCTTTAGGTGGAAAGTTTTAAGTTTCAAGTTCATATTTTCTTTATCCATTTTCACTCATTTGAAATTCCCTTATTTAAATTGAGCTAGCTTTATAGCATATAAAGACAAGAATATACATGAAAATTGCTTTATTTAATAACTTGTATCTATTACAGACTCAAAATTATTCTAAAAAAAATGCAGGAATTAAAATTCTTTTCCACTTCTTGCCCATATCTTTGTTACTTCTTCAAACTTGGCCTATTTAACTGAATTGATCTTTTGAAGATATACCTAACTGCTTCAAATGGTGAGCTACCTTGTCAGATGATAGTAGTAGATCTTCAATGCTTAATATTGGAAGTTGTCTATTTGATGCTTCTTCAAAACCTGGGGAAGGAATACTACTGCTAATCGACCCATCAGTCTCTAGAAATTTTTTTTGGATAATCTTGGTATCAATCAAGTCTTTTACCTTATGCTTCAATTTCCAGTAATCTTTTATGGTATGTCCCCCCCCCCCCCCCCCCTGGCCCACATGATATCTACACCATTTTTTAGGGTCATGCTCCCTTGGCTTGTATTTCTTTGTTGGGTTTTTACATGCCAGTAGTCTTACATCTTTCAATTGCTCAAACATTTGGGCCATTGGAATCTTAAACTGCATAAATTGCCTCTTCTTGTTGTGGATAGGCTTGTCTTGATTCTGGGCTTTCCCAATTGGTACATTTGTTCTTGACTTCTCTTTTGTTGAATCATCTTTATGCTTGGGCTGTAACTTCCTATTCATGTTAGGATGTAGGTTTCTAAGCCGTTTGAGTGCATAACTTATTTCTATTTCTATACTCGCAAGTCTTTCTCCTAACTTTGCTAACTTTACTTATAGGGCAACAACCCTTTCTTCCAGGTCTTGGCAATAACATGTCCCCTAAGCTTAATTATTCAAATTTATCTCTACCACTTTTTCTAATCCTTGTATTATATTGATAGTAGGCTCATGAACCTGTAACTCTTTAGATTCATCTGCCTGAGATGGGGCATCAATAGGTACTTGGGCTTGTGTATGAGCTATAGCTTCGACTTGTTTCTCATGTTTGCTTAGAACCCCTTCTATTATAGCTATTTTCTATTTAAGAGCTTTAGACATCTTGATTTTTTTAAAATAAGTGATTATGAGTTAAGTTGGGCTAGATTACTTAAAAAGTAATCTTTCAAAACCTACAAGAATCTTTTCTTGTCAGCAACACTACATTCTTTTTCTTTTAAAAAAATCAAAATTTTAATTTTGAAAACATTTCCCCCCCTTTTTTTGAAACTTTTATTGGAAAAGAAAATAAAAAATCAATGTTAATTTTATGTTACAAAAGCCTAATATTAACATAGATGAATATAAAAAATTGAAATATTGGGATTGATAATTTAGGACACAGATGACATGAGGGTGATATAGAAAAATAGAAATTATTTTACAATGAGAGACTTATTAAAAGATGATATAAGCGTGACAACTCATAGAGAAAGTTTTATTAGGAGGGTGACAACTTAATGGATGAATATAAAGAATAAGAACTTAAACGTTCACAAGATTAATGACTTTAAGATGGGAAATAATTTAAAATGAGAAGCTAACAGTTAAATTTTTTTTTATTTTTTTGATTATTTTTATTTTGTTAGTTCTTAATAGTATGGTGCATGTGGGGCATTGTAAAAGAAATTGACTAAGTAAAAAACTACGATGAAATTGGTTTTTTTTTTTTTTTATTTAATCATGAAATACCATTTTGAAATTGCTTCTTTTCTAAAAAATTTTTTTTCGAAAGCATTGAAAAAACTGATAGTTCCATAACAATCTTTACCATTGCTAACTTCCATAATTATATGCCAAAAAAAAATTTACAAGTTGATGCAAACGTTTTTTTTTTTTAACATTAGCACATCATGGTATAAGGGGAATACTAATGATTTTAATCATTTTATGTTGAATGTTATGTTATACAACTTATTATTGATAAAATAAAACAAAATCTACAAGACTCATATATATTACAAAAGATAACATATACAAACAAATATGCAAAATAAATGTTATGCAATATGTTACACTTGCGTGCCATGCAATAGGGGTTGGTAATTAACAAATTATAGGAATTATTATAAACCTGCAGTCGGAAAACATCTTATATATAAGTAGGTTCGAAATAAGATTTTTTTTTTCAAAATGAAGCTCATAAATACTTATATATAAGGGTTATTAATTTTTTTAAATTCCCCTACCCCCCCTCCCCTTTTTTTTTTAAAAAGAAAATCGAATTGACCATAAATTAATTTGGTTTTTCCTATAATTTAAAAATAACTACCCCTTTTTCAAGAAGAATGATGCAAGAGGGTGAGGTTTACAGGTTTCAAGCTTTGTAGTTTCAAGGCTTTCTGGAGAAAAACCTAGTAAGCTATATCAAAGAGTGAATAGGCTTGCTTATCACCGCCAAGCAAGGGTAAAGACCCCAATAACTTGAAGGTTACACAATGGCGACCTATCCTAAGTTCCTAAAGTGGCCTAGGTTTGATCACATCTAAATATACGAATGATTACTGAAAATAAAAAGAACCCCCACTAATTCCCTAAGAAAGCCCATTGGGCCGGGTTTTTTTTCTTAGGGCTTGTATTATTAAAAACTCGTCAGTACAATTATAATACAACAACAACAACAACAACAATAACACAAAAGCCCATCAATTAATTTTTTTAATTTTTACATGGTTAGCCCTCTAGGCGTCTCCAGTGGAGTCGCCAATTCTGTTGAGCCTTATTTCAGTTTCCTTAATTTAACTTATATTAAGTCTAGTCCGCTTAATATAGATTACTTGACATTGAAGTAAGGAAATACTTTTCTTAAAAAGATTTAAAAATTGGAGTCACTCACCAATTTAATTGGTAAAAATGAAATTAGAATTTTTGAGTGAGAAATTCCTAATTTGACTACTAATCTACGGATTTTCTAAAAAAATGATTTTTAGAAATCAAATAAAAAAAATCGAGTTCGGGGGTTAACCTATTAAGATTAAATCACCATATAAAAACTAAAGAAAAATTAATGGCTTTTTATTTTTATAATTTTCTAAGAAATACTAAAAATATACCTAAACATATAAAAGATGACTAAACTGATTTTTAGATTATTTTTTATTACGACTTTCTAAGAAAAAGGAAAAGAAAGTTTTTATTTTTTATTTTTTATATGGTTGCCTTAAAGATATCTACGCACTCGCTAGTTGGGATCAAACCGGCCGTAGTTTTCTTTTTATAAAATATTTAGTGGATGGATTCTTTTTATTTTGAAAAACGAACCATGTTTATGTTTCTCAACAATTTATTATTTTTTGAAAAAAAACCTAAAATCTAATTTCACAAATTAAGAAAAACCTTAACTAACTAAATTTTTTGAAAAACTTTGGTTAAGATTTTTAATTTTATAAAAACACTACGTGTTAAAAGTTATCTTTTCTAAATTTTGTGTGCAACATCTACTAAGATACGATTTAGATACATATTTTATGTGTATCTTTTCTAAATCTCAATTGCAAAATACGTATAGATACAATTTAGATATGTATCTCTTTTAAATTTTTATTGTAAGATATTATCTCGATACGTATCTTATCTCAATCGTAAGATACATATCTTGATATGTTTATTTTTTCAAAAAAACATGATTTTACTAAAAACGCAATTTAACTAAATTTTATTAATAATCGGAATTATCTAAAAAAAAATCATGCAATATGAAAATAAAATAGAAAAACCTGCACTTAAACAAGAATAGGTTAGTAAAAAAACAACAAAACTAACTAATAAAATAAATAACAATAATAATAATTTTTAACTTAAACCATTAAAGTTGCATGTGATCAACATATTCGCATTCGTGTGCAGCATATGTCTTTCTCAAGATTTGTGTATGTACATCATATGTTGTGTGTGTCATGTCAGTGTTGTGTTTGTGTGCGTACAGCTGTGGACTTGATCGTATGTGTAGCTACATGCAGTTTGGATTAATGTTGTGGCATGTCTTTGGTCAGATGAGTTAATTTGCTGTTTGTTCACTGCTATTGGGACGTGTAGGGAGTTGTGTTTATGAAAGTTGAAGATGTTAGCTGTTGTCCAGGGTAATGCGGCTGTTGTTGTGTTGCATAAAGGTTAAAGATGTCAGCTGTTGTCCAAGCTTGTTCAGTCGATGATCAGGCAATTGTGGGACGTGGAGTGTCTTTGTGTTCCGCATATAGAAGCTGTGAATTGTGATTCGTGCTTTTGGATTGTGTCAGGCCGTGATTGTTTACATGGGATGTGGCTGCACTGGATGAAGGATTGTGTGTTTGTGCTCATGTGCAATGAAAGATGGTGCAGTTCTTCATGCATGTGTGGGCAATTGTTCGAATTATGATTAAGGGGCGTCGAAAGGGTATGTTGTTCGAGCATGGATTTCAATGGATTGCAATTTGGTGTCAGGCGATTGCATGGACTTTAGTCAGGGAATGTCAGGCAGCGAAGATTGAGGGGATTGGCTTGTAGAGTTTGTGGATTTTGGTTAGGGCATTGATTGCTTAGACTTCGGCTCACGTTTGGTGAATCATAATGGTGCAAGTGAATTGTGTTTAGGGAATTGTGTAATAAAAAAAAACCATCCCTAAGTTTACTCGCCTACGTACTATTTATAAACCCTTAATCGTATTTTTCGTATCGAAGATACAGAAAATATAATTATGATTCTTCGAAGATATAACTTAACTTCTAGAAACCCTATATAATTTGAGCTTCCTATTTAATTCGAGCTTCCTATTTTTTAAGGTTCGATCCGATCCCATCTAATCTATTATAGCCTAACAACTTATCTATTAAATCCTAAGCCTATTTTGGCTCAATATAAATTAGATAAAAATCTACTTGAAATTGGACTGGGCAAAAATCACTTTAATAAAGCCCAATTCTCTAATGACTTATTGATTTATTAAATTAATCACACATTGTTATCCGATTTAATCATAAACGATCTGATGTAACTCGACATGACTTAACTCGATATGATTCGACTTGACTTGACATGATACGATACGATTCGACTTAACTTGATATGATTTGATTTGACTTAATACGATATGACTCGACTGGATACAGTTCGACTTGACTTGATACAATTTGACTTAATTCATTTTAATATATGATTGGACTTGACTCGATTTGATATGATTCGATACGACTTAATACGACTGGACTTAACTTAAATTCGACTCAACTTGATTTGGCACTTTTTTTCATTTTTTCATTTTTCATTTTTTTTTATTTTCTTATGTTTTTTGTTTATTTATTTATTTTTAACTTGGCCTAACTAACAAAAAATGAAAATGGCAAAAATGAGGTGTCTGTGTTACGGACCTCCCAAAATGGGCTATTCCCAAGAGGTTCCTAAAGTCCAAGACTAAAGCCCAAGCCCCCTAAAAGCTTCTAGATGATGAAAAGCTCCAGAAGGTTCCAGAGAAGTCTAGAATCTTGTATAGTAGTAGGTGGGGTAGGTGAATGTGGTAGTTGAGAGTCAATTATAAGCATTAGATTGAATTGATCTTAACCATTAAATTGTAAAGGCTTTCTGTATATATAGGGGTGTTCCCTTCAGATATAAGATACAAGTCATTTGAGTGAATACAATATACCTCGAGAGTTTCTCTCTCTAAACTTTATGAGTGTGTTATAGGCTAACTTAGCCTTCCTTAGTGTGGTCAGGAACGCTAAGTGCCGTACGGGATTGAGTGACAGAATCCACCCATGACAAGTGGTATCAGAGCTTAGAAAAGGGACTACTTGTGGAGAAAATGTCATCAGAAGGAGACAACAACACTTCAATGGTCATGAGTTGGCCAACCATGATGATCGCCGTGTTACTAAGCAAAGGGCCAAGTTCCGGGACTTACTGAACTCTCTCCTTAATAGGATGAATAAGGCAGAGTTGAGCATTGCCAAGGCCAAGGAACAATTTGATGAGTCTCAAGGTAGTCTTGAGGAAATGGAAGAAGAACTCCGAGGCGAATTGTAAGGAGCAATGAATCAGGCAGTAGAAGAGCTTAGGTAGCATGGAAACTTTATTGAAGAGAAGGGTGATGCTCTTTAAGCCCGAGTCACGGCTTTAGAAACTAAAGAAGAGGCTTATGAAGCTAAGATTGATGCAGTGGTAGTAGCTATGTGTCAGGAGATTTAAGATCTGAAGATGCAATTGATGGCTTGTCGAATTGCTGTTGCAAATGGAGTGACCATCCAGATGGGCCATAGGGTCGATGTTCTAAAGCCAGAGCATTTTAACGGAACGCGGTCCACTCGAGAAGTAGACAACTTCTTTTGGGGAGTAGAACAATACTTTAATGCTGTAGGAATCTTAGATGATGCTGGAAAGGTACATACTGCTACCATGTATCTAAAAAACTTTGCTATGGTATGGTGGCGCAGGAGGGCAGCTGATATCAACACATAGGATAGTTTTGTACAAGAGCTGAAGGGTAAATTCTCCCCTCAAAATGCTGCTAAGGAAGCAAAGGTGAAATTGTGTTATCTAACCCATAAGGGTGACATAAAGCAATATGTAAAGGAATTTTCAGAGTTGATGTTGGAGATCTTAGACCTCAACCAAGAAGATGCTTTGGTAATGTTTATGGATGGCTTAAAGCCCTTGGCTAAATTAGAACCGGAGTGAAGGGGAGTGGAAGACATTTCCAAGGCTATAGCAGTTGCTGAAGGCCTAATGGAATTTCAGAAGACAGATCTTAAGATCACAAGGGGAAGATGGAAAGGGGGAGTTGAAAGGGAGAAGAGTGGGAGTTCTTCCAAAGGGAAAACCAAAGCAGAGGAAAGAGATAACGATCGAGGTAGAACTCATGAAGGGAGAGACGGGGAAAGGTGGTAACCCCATGAATTGAAATGTTATTTTTGTAATGGTCCCCATTATGCCAGGGAGTGTCCAAAGAAAGAGAGCTTGGTAGTGCTAATAGTAGGTGAAAGCTCAGATGATGGGGATGAGGCTCAGTTAGGGTCAGTTTGTCTACTTTATGCCATGAAGTCTCAAGTTAACGAAAGAAAAGGATTGATGTATATCGAAGTATCGGTAGCAGGTAAGAAACTTAATGCCCTTGTAGATACAAGAGCATTTCATCTTTTCATTTCTGATATGGCGACAAAGAAGTTGGGGCTAAAAGTGGAGGAGATCAAAACATGGCTCAAAATAGTTAACTCAAAAGAAGTTCCCACTATTGGAGTAGCTAGGGGGATAGAGCTCCATATTGGGGGCTGGTAGGGAAAGGAGGCGGTTGAAGTAGTGCCAATAGATGATTTTGAGTTTGTGATTGGGATGGATTTCTTAGATTGCATTGATGCACTTATCGTACTGTAGGCTAACTGCATTTATGTACTTGATCACAACTCACAATGTGTAATCCCGGTCATAAGAAAGGTAGGCCAAGCCACCAAATTCCTATTGGCTATGCAATTGGAAAAGGGACTCAAGAAGAATGAAGTCACTTATTTGGCTGCCTTAAAAGTCAAGGAAGAGATTATTGGTCAAGAAAAGGTTCCACTTTAAATGGGGGAGATATTAGAAGAATTTAGGGATATAATGCCGCTAATGTTTCCCAAGAAGTTACCACCAAGAAGAGAGGTAGACCGTGTGATAATATTGGAACTTGGAGCCAAGCCGCCCGCTGCAATCCCATACGGATGTCACCTCCAGAATTAGAAGAGTTAAGGTGACAATTGAAGGAATTACTAGAAGCAGGTTTCATTAGGCCTTCAAAGGCACCTTTTGGAGCTCCTGTACTCTTTCAGAAAAAACAAGATGGATCACTTCGAATGTGTATTGATTATCGAACCCTAAATAAGGTTACTATAAAGAATAAGTATCCCATTCCACTGGTATTGGACCTATTCGACAGGTTGGGAGAAGTTAGATACTTCTCCAAATTAGATTTATGGTTGGGATATCACCAAGTGAAAATTGCAGAAGGAGATAAACCTAAGACCACTTGTGTTACAAGGTATGGTGCTTTTAAATTCCTAGTCATGTCGTTCGGCCTTACCAATGCCCTCACTACTTTCTGTACACTTATGAATCGTGTTTTGGCCGCCTTTCTTGATCAATTTATAGTAGTATACTTGGATGACATTATGATTTATAGTAAGACGTTGGAAGAACACATAGAGCACCTTCGCTCGGTATTATTAGCTTTGAGAAGGAATGATCTATATGTGAAACTAGAGAAATGTGCTTTTGCATAAGAAGAGGTGACGTTCCTTGGTCACATAGTGGGGAGAGGAAAGATTAGAATGGACAAAGGAAAGGTACGGGCCATTTGGGATTGGAAGGAACCCACTAAGCCTATTAAGCTGAGATCCTTCCTTGGCTTGGTGAATTACTATAGAAGATTCATTAAGGGCTATTCGAGGATAGCGAGCCCATTGATAGACTTACTAAAAAAGAATACCCCTTGGGTTTGAAGTACAGATATACGATAGGCACTTGAGACCTTGAAGATGGCAATCACTAAGGAGTCAGTCCTTTTCCTTCCCAACTTTAGCAAACCCTTTGAAGTATGTACAGATGCTAGTGATTTTGCTATTAGAGAGGTTTTAATATAGGAAGGATACCCTGTAGCATTTGAGAGCTGAAAGCTGAATGACACAGAGAAGCGATATCCAGTGCACGAAAAGGAGATGACAGCGATAGTACACTATCTTCGGGTATGGAGGCACTACTTGTTAGGGAAGAAGTTTGTAGTCAAAACTAATAATATGGCCACTAGCTATTTTTAGACTCAAAAGAAGCTCTCTCCTAAGCAAGCCCGATGATAGGTTTTCCTGGCGGAATTTGATTTTGACCTTGAACATAAGTCAGGTAAGACTAACATTGTGGTGGATGCTTTGAGTCGAAGGGTTGAGTTGGTAGCCATCAACAAACCTGAAAGCAACTTCGTTGATAGAATTCAAAAGGGGATGGAGAGTGATAAACAAGCTGAAGCTCTATTGATCCAATGTCAAGAAAGGAAAACAAGGAGATTTTGGCAAGAGAATGGACTAATATATATAAAGGGATAATGAATTTATGTGCCCCAATCCTTGAACCTAAGAAGGGAGATACTTAGAGAATGTCATGATTCTAAACGGGCAGGTCATCTAGGAATGCACCATACCCAAGCCTTAGTGGAAGAAAAGTATTTTTGGCCACACATGAGGGAAGATGTTGAGAGCGATGTCCGAACTTATCTCGTGTGCCAACAAGACAAAGTTGAACACAAGGCAACTCCAGGACTACTAGAGCCTCTTCCCATTCCTGAATAGCCATGGGAGAGTGTTTCCATGGACTTCATTGTAAGTTCGCCCTAATCGGAAGGGTATGGTACAATCATGGTTGTGGTAGATAGGTTCTTAAAATACGTGACTTTTGTTTTAGCAACAAAGGAGTGCTCAGTAGATGAGGCTGCTTGATTGTTCTTGAGACAGGTAGTAAAGTATTGGGGCTTGCCAACAAACATTGTGAGTGATCGAGATAGGTGATTTACAAGGAAATTTTGGATATAATTGTTCAAACTTCTGGGATTCAAGTTGAACTTTTTAACTAGTTTGCATCCCTAGACGGATGGTCAGACGGAGCGAGTGAATGCTATAGTAGAATTATACTTAAGGCATTTTGTAGGAGCTAACCAACGCGATTGGACTAGGTTGTTAGATGTGGTGCAGTTCTCGTTCAACCTACAAAAGAATGAGTCCATCAGATAGAGTCCTTTCAAGATCGTCTTAAGAAGGCAACCCTTAACTCCTCATACAGTAACAATGGGATATACAGGGTCCAGCCCTCCCGCATATAAATTTGCAAGGGAATGGCAAGAAAATCACGACTTAGCTTAGACATACTTAGACCGAGCTATCAAGAGAATGAAGAAGATTACAAACAAGATGCGTAGGCCGATAGAATATCAAGTAAGTGACTAAGTGCTTGTTAAGTTACATTTGATATAACATACGGGGGGACAACTGCATAAAGGTCTAATGAAGCACTACAAGGGTCCATTCTTAATTGTGAAACGAGTGGGGCGAGTGTCTTACAAATTGGAACTTCCATCTAAACTGAAATTCCACCCGGTTTTCCATGTGAGTATGCTAAAACCATTCTACAAGGATGAAGAAGACCCTATAAGAGCTATATCACAAAGGGCCCCAATAGGAGTACGGGATTCATTTGATAAGGAAGTTGAAGGGATCATAGCTGATAAACATGTGAAGAGATGTGGACAGACTCCCAGACATGAGTATATGGTAATGTAGAAGGGAAGACCAGAGAGTGAAGCCAGTTGGGAATCAGCCGAAGCACTATGGCAATTCAAAGACAAGATTCAAAAGTTCCATGATGAAGGAGCGACGAGGGCGTCACCGGATTAAGCGGGGGAGAATGTTACGGACCTCCCAAAATGGGCCATTCCCAAGAGGTTCCTAAAGCCTAAGCCCCCTAAAAGCTTCTAGAAGATGAAATGCTTCAGAAGGTTTTAAAGAAGTCCAGAATCTTGTATAGTAGTAAGTGGGGTAGGTGAATGTAGTAATTGGGAGTTAATTGTAATCGTTAGATCGAATTGATCTTAACCATTAAATTATAAAGGCTTTCTGTATATATAGAGGTATTCCCCTCAGATGTAAGATACAAGTTATTTAAGTGAATACAACATACCTTTAGAGTTTCTCTCTCTAAACTTTGTGAGTGTGTTACAAGCTAACTTAGCCTTCCTTAGTGTGATCAGGAACGCTAAGTGCCGCACATGATCGAGTGACTGAATTTGCCTGTGACATCTACACTTGTTATTTATCAATCTATATATCTATACATATTGATACTTGTATACTAGGAAACTAAATATTACTGCTAGCTCCCACTTACCTTTGTGATACAATTGTTAGTTGACTTTGTGCATGGTTTTGGTCTCAAAAGTACGCAAGTTTGGATTCATTGCTTTATGTTCATACTACAGTCGAGACTTTCACTTATCTATACTGAGTGAGAGGCACACATTTGCAATATGCTGTGTAATGGCTAGCTTTTGCTTCTTCGTGTTGTATTGGAATAATATAGATGACTCCAAATTGCTGGGACGTGCAATTTGCTATTATAATTTATCAATATTATGCTCTACAGGATGCTTCCTTTGTAAGTGCCTTATTAACGTGCCGTACCATCTCATTTTTTCATATGTAGCTTGAAGTGCAATAGTTGCATTACGTATAAGAATTGCCCTTCTCATTTGTACTTTTAGTGAAATATTTAGTGAAAATATCAAACTTCGCAAGTCTAAGGGGCCTACCTAGATTGCCTTGTTAAAGTTCTTCAAAGTCATCTTTTATAATATCTACTGCTTCCTTGCCCTTTGCAGCCTTGCCCCCTTAGTTTAGCGTTAGTTCCTTGAACTTGGGAGGAGCAATAAGAATGTCAAATAATCCTCGATTCGATTATTAGCGTAGTTGTAATGGACATCATAATCCTCTACGTTGATGAATTACTCATTTTAGACACCTTTCCCTTTTCCTTTCAAATCTTTCTTCTTTAAGGAAGATCTATAGAAAAAACAATCTATTTGTTTTATGTAGCTATACATGTAAATTAGAACAAAAGAATGAGAGAATTATTATGCACAATGTGCTCCAAGTAAGTTTAGAAAAAATAAAATTATTGTTTTTGCACTAAAAGGAAAAAAAGTCGATACAAGTGTGCAATAGATTTTTTAAGTAGCAGAATATTTTTAAAGTGAGGTGTATGAAAAAAAAAATTGTAACTACACAAGAAACAAAAGTGAGGAATGGTTTTTTTCACATAAGTAGATTGAATTTCAAGTATCTTGAACAAAAAAACTTTTGCAACTCCACCTAAAGGAAAAAAAATTCACATGAGTGCATAATGTTTTTTTTTTGAAGTAAGTAGAATATTTGCAATAGCATACAGAGTGGAAGCATTTGAATGATACTGAGAATAGATTGCAGAGTTTGGAGAGAATTGAAGATGGTGAAGAAGTAGAGGAGCATACACATTGTCGAGCCTGATTTTTCGGTTTTTGTTTAAAATTAATTTCTCATTTCTTGATTAATATTAAACCCTAACCCATTTAATATTAATCCTCGACTAAAGAAATTGAGAAATTCTGGTTTTTTATTGAAAATTATTTTTTTGGAATCGCCACCAGACCGAAGTCGGGAAAAGAAGAGAAACTGTAACCAATTGGGTGCATTGGTTACGATTTAGCTACCGGTCTTTGATTTCAATTTTAACAAAGAATCAGAGGGTTCCGAATTCGGAGGCTAACCTATTAAACCTTAACGGATACTACTATTTATTTGTCGAAATTAGGATTATTTTTCTAATTATAATATTTAAAAAAAATAAATAAAAATCAAAAGAAAAAAGAACCTAAGTTTCTACATATTTTATTGTCACCTCGAAGGTGCTTATGTACCCGCTAGCCGGGATCAGACGATCGTAGTTCTTTCAAAAAATCTTTAATGTGTTGATTGATTTTAATTTTGAAAACCATCCGAGTTTACATCAATTTAGTTTATTCAAATAAAATCTAAAAGGGCCTTAACTCTTGAGTGTTTTTGTTTTATAAAAAATGCTCTAAAAATCTTATTTTTCAAAGGATCTTTTATTAATCTTTATTTAAATAAAAAACAACTTGCTGTGTGATAAACTTTTAAACAAAATCAAATCCTAAAAAAAATAACAAATTCCTACAACCCCTAAACTAATATATACAACTATTTACCTATATAAAAACATATTATATAATATACTTGATATATGTGTAGAAAACTAATACTAAGAAAAAATCTCCTAATATATACATATCATCGTATAACCAAGGATCTAATAATAATTATACTATAATATGATTTTGATAATAATAATGAGATATATAAATAAAACAAAAATTAAATAAATAAATGAATGAATAAAAAATTTCAGGATTGGAAGAGAACCGATCTTGATCTTCAGCTATTCAGCATTATAGTGTCCATAATTTGGCCGTGTTGATGTGTGGTCTGCAGTGGTTGTAGATGAAGAAGATAGTGGCTGCTGTTGTAATTTGACTGGGTTGTGCATATTCAAGCGCGATCAGATGTTCCGTCGTGCTGCTGTCCTTGCTTGAATTCAACCGCTATTGAGTGGATGCTTGCCGATTATGTGCGTGCTAGCTGAAGATGATGGGTATGTGAAGCGACGTATTGAACACGACTAGCCAAATACGTCTTAAACTTGTTAACCAGCATCTCTCTCAGATTGCCATAAATCTCGCCATGAATTCCCAAACTCGAAACAATCTCCATAAAGAAAACTTGGCGATATAAAGGGATACATTACAGTAGAGATGGAATCTCGAATGAGTACAGAAGCTCTCCAGAGACAAAATCTTCAAGCAACTCAGCACGACCATCATGATAGTATTCCATGGCCTGGAACGCGTCCATCGCAGCCTCCTTGTTTAATAATGGCTATAAACTTCTTATGCATAGATTTGAGTCTACCATGCATTTATATTTGATAAAACCACCCTTGCCAACACTTCTATTACCTGACTTGGGCTGTGAAGTGTGCCGTTGTGGTGTAGAGTGCAGTACGGCATGGATGATAGGCTGCTGGCTTCTGCCATGATGGGGAAATCGGATTGCCATTCCAATACTTCGTTGCTTATCTATTAGGCCGTTGACCTGTATTTTGACATTTATTGCTATTAAATTATATTTAAACTATCCGATTTCCTAAAATAAATTTTTTTAACTAAACTAAAACTAAAACTAATTATTCCTAATATAAATTACTTTTTAAAAATCTACGAAATCTTTATGATTTTTCCTTTTCTTATTTTTTTGGTATTTTCATTATTTGTTAATTTTTATTATCTTTTTATATTTTATTAATTTTTTTTGTTTTATTTTTTTTGAATTAGGACCCTTTTTGTAAAAAAAAAAATTAGGACTTCAGAGGGGTAAAAATTAGGCATCTACATACACATTTTATATACAATTGCCTACTTTCAAATTTCAAAACTCCTTGCATTTATTGTGCTTTAAAAAATTTTCAAAACGATTAGATTTTCATAAGGGTCACATGCTTACATAGATTTCTATACCTCCTTATCTCCATACTTTAAATTTTGAAGTGTTTGTTTTCTAGCATTGGTGATATATTTGAATTGCAGTGTATGTGTGTGTGAAATACTGTGTTGTGTCTGTATTGTATCTACCTTTTGCATATATGTGGTTTATTGTGCGTAGTGTGTGTGGTTGTGAATTTATTGTATGCAGTATGTGTGTGTCTATGAATTTATTGTGTTTGGTATGTGTATAAGTGCATTGTACATATGGACAGAGTCTGAGTATGTAGAGTTATTGTCTTTCAATTGTTGTATTGTGTTTGCAATGTGAGGGTTGCAACAAAGTTGTAGTTGAAATTTATTCATTTATTTTATTTATTTTTTCCCTTTTCGAGTCAAACCGACAGGTAGATCCGTTAGTCCATGTACCTAAGTTTTGATTTGCCGATTTGGTGGGTCGTAAGCTACGAATCATGGTGACTTGCAAGGATTAGTACGTCAAGCCACCCATCAAGCCTAGGTAAGCCGGGTTTGGACTAGTTTCAAACTAATTCACAAGTCAAACCTAGCTTTTCCTTAGGTTTAAGCCAGATCTCCCTAAGATATCTCTACTGGGCCTGACTTTTTAGGCTTTCTCACTAGCCTAAGACATTAGTCCATGATATTGAATTGCATTAAAAGCCCAATTACCCAAATAGCCTTTAACATTTGGCCTTTGACCAAAAGTCCTTTAGACGTAGTCAGGGGAGGCGGTTTAGGCATTTCTAGAATTTGTTTCTTCAACTATTGTGTAAACATATCAGATGCTGATGTTGCTATTTGATCTCTTACATTATTGGTGGAATTGGTGCTTCTTGTTGATGAGCCGAGCTTAATAGACTAGTATATGTTTTGCTTCCATGGAATCCATTTTCCATATACTCTTGCGTTGTGTATTGTAATGATTCATTGCTCCCAAGATATTGATTTGCATCCATTGTATATAACTGATGATTCAACTCCTCTCAGCGTTTGTCCTTCCTCTATGAGTTTTTGTAGGAAAAATAAAACCATTGGAGCATTTGTACAAATTTGCAGCTTTAAGAATATTTCATCTGTAGATGTTCTATATGTTCTTATACCTTGTAAGGACCCCATCCACTTACCTCCTTACTTGTTGAAGTTTTATATTATGAAAAAATTGGGAGAGATTAGTTAATAGATAATAAGCTTTATGGTTCCAAGAGTTATGTTGCATTGAACTAAGGTAGCGTGAGGGTATCGGAACAATGCCCCTATTGTACAGTATAGGGGTAATTCTTCACAAATACCTTCCTTTTTTTTCCCATCAAATTTCCCGATTGATGTGTCAAATAATATATACATACATACACACACACACAAACATGTTACTGAACCATATTAATAACTATGAGCATATGATATATATATTTTTTTCATAGATAGTTAAAATGGTCGACATATCTACCAATCATTGGATAAAACATGTGTTTGCCAACAACGAAGGCACACAATTAAGTATTAGAAGCCGTACACATCCATGCATTATTTCTCTTACCCTTTACATTGAAGTATTGAGAAAATGGTAGCCTACAATCTCTTGCATTCCTTCCATAAGCATTTATGCAACAATTAGACTTTTCTTTCTTTTTTTTTTTTTGAAAAATCTTTTCTAAATTTTATTCAAATTCTCACATGTCATACTTTTATCTCATATTACCAACCATATCTCATGAAAACCATCATGTTCCTTTACTACATAATTACCACATTTAGCAAAAACCATTAAAAGCTATCTTATAATAACAATGGATCTTTCATGTGATAGTTATAAAATCTAATTGTTAAATTAATAGGCTTGTAAGGGGAGCCTGGCCGAGATCTAATCACACCTAAAAATAATGTTTTACCATAATAAAAACACTCTTAAAATATCTTGAATCTAGAGTGTTCTTTTGTCCACCATCCAAGGTATGTTTCTTACTTTCTCTATCTCTTTAACTTTTCTTTACTTTCTCGTTTGAAAAAGATTTAGAGTTTCAAGAATCAACCTTGAAAGTAACTCCTAAGTTGTAACTAAGAGCAGATCTATAATGATCTCTTCTTGATCTCTCTATTAATATTACTTTTTGATATTATTGTTGAAATTTTACTCATGTACTAATTAGGATTTTTCTGTGTTTATGTGAGGTTCAATTAGATCATGTTGTGGAATAAGAAGTTTAACTGGAGGTGTTAGATATTTGAATTGCCAACAATTGTACCATTCTTTGTAAAATATTCAATATCTACCTTCATACCCTTCCAATAGAATGCTACACTTAACCTTTTAAAAGTTTTTAAAATACTAGTATGTGCTCCCATCGATGTTGCATGGAATTCCAAAGATAATGATGGTACAAAGTTACCCCTGAATTTTAAGGGTAATTTAAGTGACTCCCCTTCATACACTTGTCCTTTAACATTGTCTATTCTAAATCCATCTTTAATTCCTTTTTTAATAGTTTAATTCAATCAAAAGAAGGAATTGATAGAGCTAATAATTGAAATTCCTCTTTAAATTGTCTTGACAGAGCATCGGCTACAATATCCTATGGTCTGTAATTGGAATTCCTCTTTAAATTGTCTTGATAGAGCATTAACCACAACATCCTGTGGTCCAAGTTTATACTCAATTTCATAATCACACACCATTAACTTTACTACTTATTGCTATTGTTTAGGTGTTTGAATGACTTGAGTGAGCAATTCTATAAGACTCTTTTGATCTATATAAATCACAAGATGCCTTCCTAATAAATATTGCTGCCATTTCTAGCTGCTTCTACAATAGTGTATGACTTAGAACGTAGGCATTAGGTTTTCACATCCTTAAATTGAATTCCTTACCAAAATAAAACATTAGATTCTTACCTTGATGCAAAATCGATCCTAATCGCACTCCATAAGCAGCATTTTTCTTAAGATAGAAGACTTGTTACTTGAGACATTTCAGAACTTTTTCCAAATGTATCAAATGTTGTTCCATGCTACTATTATAAATCAAAAGATCATCAAAAAGTACATTGATGAATTTTTTGAGATAAGGTTGAAAAAAGATTATTTATTGTTGCTTAAAAAGCTGCTAGTGCATTAGACAAACTAAATGGCATTACTAGAAATTTGTAATGCTTCTCATATGTTCTAAATGCAATTTTGTGAATATTTGAAACATTCGTATGTATTTATTGATAACTAACACGCAAATCTATTTTTGAAAATATCATGTCTCCTCCTAATTCATCTACTAACTCATCTATTGTAGGAATAGGAAATTCCATTACGTACAGCTTGATTGAGTGCTCTATAATTTATACAAAATCTTCAAGAGCCATCTTTCTTTTTGACCAAAAGTACTGGAGAAGAAAATGTGCTAGTGCTTGGTTGAATGACTCTACTATCTAACGTCTATTTGACCGATTTTTCTATCTCCCCTTTCTGAAATCAAGAATATTTGTACAGCTTGACATTAATAGCTTTGCTTTCATCTTTGAGATGATATAGTGTTAGATATCATGTAAATGTGGCAATGATGAAAGAATTACATAAATGTCTTGAAATTTGCTCAATAAGGTTTTTACGATCTAATTGTTGGTAGTATCATGACTAAATTAAAACAACAAGCTATATTATTAGATTATACCATTTTTTTCAACTCAAATCCTTTAATTCTCTTTGGTATAACTTTTGTAGATCTATGTAATTAAACCACTTGACCCTTCCAATTAACTATCATTATCAACAAAGAATAATTCATTGTTATTGGTCCCAAAGTCGTTAACTACTAAATTCCCAATACTAACTCAACTTTTGAATTTCTATTATATAAAAATCAATAAAAAATTTCACCTCATAGAGTACAGTAGTACTTACTTACAAATACTAGAATATATCAGTTTTGCTCCATTTCCTATCATCATAATAAATTTGGGAATTGCAATAATTAGTAAATTCAAATTCTTATCTACAACGAGTTGCACAAAACTGTGTATACTTCTCAAATCAACTAATATAGAAACAAAATTTCCATTTATCACTCCTTTTACGGGAAGAGTTTTAGGAGTGACTAACCTGAAATGGCTTGATAGCTAATTTCTAAATTTTAAAATTCATTTTCAGCTTCTTTCAACTCTTCATTCTCCATTTCATTGTTTTTTTCCTTTATATGCACCTCAATTTCATCTTCTTTAGTTGAATCACCATAAGAAACTTGGCTTTGCATACATGGCCTTTATAAAATCTTTCATCACAATTATAGCATAAACCTTTCTCTCTTCTTAAAGCAAATTCAGTTGGAGTCATTTTTTTTTTTATAGGTAGGGTTTTGTTATTGTTTTGCAATGTGTTCTTGGTTGATGAAGTGTTTGGTTTAGTGTTTGAGGAAGTTTGAAAATTTGGTTTGTTTGATGTGTTTGAAAGAACCGGTTTAGAAATGAAATATGGTGAAGTTTGTTGGAAAGAAGGCTAATTTGGTTTATTGTTTGAAAAAGAATGAGTATGCTTAAGTTTGTTGAGTTTGGGTTCATGTAATTTTGCTAAGCTCATTGCTTCTAATAGAGATGTGGGTTTGGTTGACAATACTTTGGCTTGAATATTAGGTTTAAGGTCGAAAATGTAATAGTTTTGTATGAAACTTTCAAAAAAGCTATGTATACGATCGAGTAATGCTTTAAACTCATTTTGCTATGCCTCAACAGTTTTCTAGACAAATTTAGAAAGTTTACCTTGGTAATCTTCAAACATAAATTATCTAAATGTAATCATTAAAGTTTGTAAGAATAGTTGCCATGTAGAAATGAAGCCACTTCGAGACATTCACTCAAACCATGCATGTGCCTCATTTTCTATTGCAAAGGTTGCCATCTTCATTCTATTTACATCAGACACTTCATAAAAATAAAAAAAATGTTACTTTAAAATGCATGCATTTGGATCATTCCAATCGACTGTCGGTAGTTCCAACTTAATGTTGCGAACACATGAAGTTGACTCCTTACTATTCATTGGAGAAGAAGATGAACTATATAATTGTTTCTTTTATTTTGGTGAATTATTTAGATTCTCCATATCCACATTTAAAGATTGCATCCAAAGCTTTTAATCTCATCCATTAAGTGTTCTAATTTGTCATTCTTGCATTCGTTTCTTTACTACTTTCTTTCATTACTCCCATTCTTGCTGCATAAGCAAGCATGTCTCCTTACAACGGCGAAATACTTCTTGTTTTATCAACTATGACTAATGATTCTTGCGTTCAAATTCAATGGAAGCTCTAATTAATAGGCTTGCAAGGGAAGCTCGACCCAATTTTAATCACACAAAGTAACGTCATTTTACTACAATAAAAAGCACTCTTAAAATATCTTGAATTTGGAGTGTTCTTTTGTCCATAAAGCCAAGATACATTTCTTACTTTCTCTCTCTCTTTTCTTTACTTTATCGTTTAAAAAAAATTTAAGGTATAAAAAATCTACCTTGAAAGTGACTCCAAATTTGTAACCAAGAGTAAATCTACAATATTCTCTTCTTGATGTCTCTATTGATATTACTTTCTAAGACAATTATTGAAATCTTGCTCACTTACTAACTAAGATTTTTTCTGTGTTAATGTGAGGTTCAATTGGAATAAGAAGGTATGGGTGTTCTTTAGACTTTTGAGATGCCAAAATATCTTTAAGAAAATAACAAAGTGTTTTTAGAAATTGTGGATTGGCATTCGTTTCTTTTTTTTTTTTTCCCAATTCCATTTTATACTATTGAATAAATGTGTAACTATGACTTGTTAAAGATTTGCTATTGTAACTACTATTTTCTAAGGTCTCTCTTATTGCAACATAAGACTACATAAAACAACATAAGTTTCCAAATGTTTTGGTCTCCTCCTATCCCTCATTAAGTGTATCTTACTTGGCTCATTCATAGTCCTATCACAAATGAACTCATATTTCTTTATGTAATTTTGGATCAAAATTTTCATTTTAGATGCCAATCTCATCCATATATTGCACTAAATATCTTCTCAACATTACTCATAATCTCCAAATGTTGAACTCAAATCTTTTCAATACTTAGCTTTCAATCAAGCATTAGCTATATATATCTTTATCTCTTGACTTCGTCCTTGCTCATAATAGCAAGAAGTTTCTATAATATGTCCTCTCTTCTTCTTCATTATTTATTCTTTTTTTTGTTGTTCAGCTCTACTAATGATTCCTTCCATGTATACAACGATTAGGTTATGAAAACTTAGAAACTGCAATCAATAACAATCTAAAGATTTTGTAGTTGAACTGGTGGCATAATGCTTGGCTAAGCTTCTTTATCTTGCTCCATTAATAAGTAATTAGGTAGTAAGTTGTTTTTCCTTTTCTTTCTTTGTTTTTTGTTTTTTTCCAATTGTTGTATTTAGATCATAGAAGGAAGGTTGATGGGGCATTGATTTTTTTAATTTTTAGATTCAATTCATACTATAGACTCACTTCATCTGTAACCAAATCTTTATTCCCCATCATGAATTCAATTGGTTGTCACAATAGCATTACACTTAGCCAATCTCCTTTTATCTCGCTTTGATCAGTTGCTAGACAGCAAGTTACTTTTTCCCGAACAAGTCGCTTGCTTTTCGTTAAGCTTCTTTCTCTTCTTCTTCTTCTTTCTTCTTCTTTTCTTTCGGTTGAAGCCACATGAGTCCCTAATGATCTTAGTCAATAATATCACAAAACAACATAAAACTGCTTTGTATCTGTAGTAGGTCTACACACCCTTTACTCATATCTAATAAATAACCGCTTTCTATAGCCTTTTGCCCCACTCCCCACAACCCAACCCCCCCACCCCCTTTTCCATTATAGAATTTTTTTTAGATTAATATCTAATCTAAATACTTCATCCAACCACCCTTCATATGTAGCATTCTACCAAATTCGAACAAAGAGAAACTTTAGCATTTCAATCATCACATCTCAATATTTTATTAGTGATGGTGCACAGACTATTAGCTACCTTCCTTTTTTTTTTTTTTTTTTTTTTCCACAAGATGAATTGTGCTCTTTGAGCTAACAACGATTTGAAGAAGACTCGACGATGGCGATAAGATTTTGACTCAATCTTTTTCGAAATAATTTAGTTTTTTTTCTTGGTCTACTTTTAGCATTTGAGCACTTGTTTTTCATGCCCTTGTCTCTTTTGTATTTGCATTTATGTATTTATATTTTCTTCATTTATTAATCTTGGACCTGTGCAGCAGAAATAGCAAACCGCCGTGGCTTGCGACTTCTTTTCTCAACCTTGGTTTAGAATCTCGTCATGCACTTCAACCTTGAGGCGATTGCAATGAGGTTAGCGCCATCCCTCTCTTCTTCCTTTTAATTCTTATTTAGAAAAATTTGTTTCATACGTGGGCCTTGACATTAATAGGACTTGCATCTTCGCTTTTCTTTTTGATATGTTTTATTCTTTTTTTTTTCGTCATTCACTAACCTCGATTCTCACTCACCATAATATTAACATCTATTAGTAAGAGTGCATCCTTCAATCTTTTTTTTTTTTGTTTGGCAACATCCTTCAATCAATAACAGTAAATTCAATTGCAAATTCTTCATTCGTCATACTTCGTAGTGAAAGTTTCAACTTTCCTTCCTCTCTCTTTGTTTCTTTTTGCATATAATGTGTGTTTTTCACAATGTTTCCATTTCCAAATTGAAGTGGGCATGACCTTTCTTTCATCACACGTTCCATAAAATGAAGGATGAAAAATGTAGTTTACAAGCTTCGAGATCCATATTGCCCACAACAAATGAAATGGAAAATATTGGCTCTTGATTTTCCTTCGCAAACGAAAGACAATACTCTAAAAGGCCCCTAAAATTTCTTGACTTCAATTTCATGATTTACGGCCATCTTTTTTTTTTTTACCCTCCCTCAAATTAATTACATGGATTGGAATATCAAGGTTTGGCTTAAAGGGTTAATCATTCTTCGTTCCTATATCTTCTTTTAACAAATCCTAGCATATTTCATCAGATCCAAATATACTCACTACAAGACAAATGCAATCCTTTTCCTAGGCGCAGCTTGCTTCAAATAGTTGGGGTGATGAACTGATCGGTAAAAGAGGCTTTAATGATTTTCATGCTGGTGCTTGTGATTTATATCTCTGGACATTGAATGGTGTATACTAAGATTTGTCTTTGCTCCCTAATTATCATTTTTCTTTTTCGAATAACTCTCTGAGCTATTTCAATTTAGGGCCAGACTTAATTACTCAAATGGGCTTATGGCTAACTTTAAGTGTTAGCCTGGATTCTCAAAATCCAGTTATTCATACAGGTTCATAGTTAACCTTAGATGTTATTATGAATTCCTGATATCTAAACATTTAACAGGCTTAGGATCAATCTTAAGTGTTATCTTAGATTCTCAGCCCCATTGTCTTAAAGCCATGTACCTTGCATCTAAACCAGGTCAATCATTGTCTAGTCGTCAAGTATTGCACATCTTAGTAGGGATTAGAATAGCTTTAGTGTTATCTCTGCCTCCTAAAGCAGTTTATCAAGTTTACATGTGTATCACACTAAGGAGTACGGCGTATGAGTCCAAATCCAATCAAAAGATCCATTTAGTAGTCAAACATTTATTTAATTACTCCATCGTCAAAGAGCTTGAAGAAAGGAAACATTGATAAGGAGAAATAGTTGACAATGAGTACTGCCTCAAGATATTAGGACTGTAATAATCCCATGGAGAGAGAACTATCTAGATTTTTCATATTTGTAAGTACCCCAATCAAAGTGCCAAGCATCACTTAGTTGCCTTAGGAGAGATGGCTATTTAGCCTTTCCAAAAGTTCGAGTACCTCACTTTAGAGTACAAAGCTTCACTTGACTATGTCCATCCAAAACTAATGTAAAATCATTACTTGACCTTCACCTAATGCTAAGATGTCACATAAGATTCTTTTAAGAGTTTATATGGGTTTTGTAAAAAAATTCTTTATATTTGACATGTTGTGGTATTGGCTTCTTCTCCCTTAGTTGATGGGTTGTCATAACATTACGAGGTGGCAACTTATGATTTGAAGGATACCTTCATCCATCTACACTTGCTTATGTAGTTGATGAATCATCGAGTGGAGTATATCATGGAATTGCTTTAACTCCATTAAAATCAACTGTATAGTTAGAAATGATGGCATTGTAACCAAGCAATTATATAATAAAACCATTGAAGCTACATTAACTCCTTGAGCAGTCTCTAAAGAAGGGTATCTATAACTTCGCTTTGATGGAATTGCTTTGATTCTTTCAAAAATTACTTATGTGCCCTAGTAAAGATGAGACTTGGTAGTAAGATTGCTTCGACCTCCCTTGGTTTTGAGTTGATTGTATGCTTAAGAGTAATGTTTCATTCAAGTGGCAACAACTAGCTATGAGATTCACTCTTGAAGACGATTAGGAAGCCTAAATAGATTACCTTGACCTTTCATTGAATGGACTATGTTTATCTTAGTGTTTGCAAAAGAGCATTAATGGAGGATGCGACAATTTTAGCCTTTCCTTTTAATGAGATAACTTTCATGTCGATAGGTGCTTCAATGGACAATGGTGTCCTCAAGTGTTTATTAGCTATGAGAAGGTTGTTTAACCATTTGTAGAAGAGATTGGTGTAATCTTAATGATTAACAGTAAGTGTTGGTGAGAAGACATTAGTTGCTGAAGACGCTTCGACCTTTGATGTTGGAAATCTAACTTTGAATCTAGCCAAGTGCTCATTCATCGCCATTTTTAAGTGATTACTAGCATGTTCATCTTGACCAAACTGCCTTTTTTTTTTTGGGTTACTTCAACTATATGCGCTTGCTTCGAACCTTAATGTTTAAGATAGTTTTGTTCTCATGATCGAGTAAAGATTGCTTTAGTCTCATGATTAGATAAAGTGGCGTCGCGACTATTGAGTGTACTATAAGATCAGTTTAATTCGTTACAACTAAGGTTACTTCAATCTTATGATTGAATAAAGTCGCATAAAGGGATTATGCTTGCCTTGTGCTTTAGAGCGGATGATTTGACTAAGCGAGAGCTGCTACCATGTGATGATCACTTAAATCATACATTGATATGGTTGCTTTAACCTTAAGATTTGCGAAAAAGGTATTATGGTTGCTAAGCCTACTATGGGATCACTTTGACCCATCACAGTAGAGATCGCTTCGATCTCATGAATAATGTTTCAAAATAAGTATTACACCTACCGTGTGCTTAGGAGCATATGCTTCTATCGAGAAATTATAGCTATCATGATATAATTGCTTCAACCATTCATGGATGAGGCTGCTTTAACCTTGACTTTGTGAATATGCGTTATGACTGTTAAGCTTGTTGTAAGATGGCTTCAACCCATCACAATTGATATTGCATTGATCTCATGAATAATTTGTAAAATGGGTGCTGAGCCTACCGCTTGCTCAAGGATAAATGCCTTTATTAAGCGATTGTAGCTACCATAATATGATTACTTCAATCATTCATGGATGAGGTTGCTTTAATCTTGACTATATGGAAAGGTTTTATGGTTGCTAAGCTTACTATGGAGTCACTTTGACTCATCACAACTAAGATTGCTTTGATCCTATAAATGAGAAACTCCAGTCAACAATGTTGGCTAAGCTTATGTGCCTTAGGATCATTGTAGCAATGTTAGCTACACCAGATTAAGCAATAATGTTAGATATATTGGTTTTCTTTCATGAAGATTATTGGTAAGTGATAGTAGGTGGAGAATTTAGCTATGCTAGAACTTAGTCATGAAAAGAGCAACATGGTGGCAATGATAACTGTACCATGGTGTTTATAAGGAATTTGTTAAGAGAACTGTTTCAATCACTTAACAATAGAGGTAGATGACGATGTTAATTGTACCTAAGCATTGTATGTTTACGGAAACAATGTTAACCATTACTTGGTTAAAAGTGATTGTCCCAGCCTTGGAGGGTAAGGTGGTATTTATAGATTTTTCTTTCATTATGATGAAGCTAATTGTCAAAAGATTAGTGTAAATGATCATGGAAGATAGGTAAGAAAATATTACTTCATGAGCAAAGTTGACTTTATTTCTTCTTATTAGAAGATGAATACAAACGATAGGCAGCTGCTGCTTTTAATACATGATTAGATACTTCAATAAAACTCTATTCACTATTATTGTCCTCATAATCCATCATATGGATGTTGTTATCTTCAATAACCAATTTCCCACTTCACATTCTTTTTTGGAATATCCATCTCAAATTTCTACAATCCTTAATCACATGACTTATGATCCTATGATATAGGCAATGTTGATAGTGATTTCTCCTAAAGGTCAGAATCGACCTAAATTGAAGGGTGCCTAGCTTATCTATTTATGCTGACCCTCCTTTTACACTATTTTTAACCTCCTTTAAGCTACTCTTGATGAACAAACTATCTCGAGAAAGTTGATGAGCTAAATGTGTTTGAGTAGTATAGAATAACCTAACCAGAGTAGGTTAGATAGGCCTTATTCAACTTGGGGAAATTGCTTGTAACTCTGTTCTTGACTCCAACCCCAAAGGATTTAAATTAAGACACATGCTATTGACAGTTAGGCCTCTTGTAGGAATAATTTTCCATCAGCTGCCATTACATTAGCTACACCCCCTAATATGGGGAAATGGACCTAAATTCAAACTTATGGTACGTGCAGATTTTGGAGGCAATAGTTATAGGATAAGAACAGACCCTTAGCTATAAATAGAGCTTCGAATGTGACAATCAGGTTCTTTTGTACACTTTACACACTCTGTTAGCCTTTTCCTTATACTAAATCTCTTAATTTAACTTAGGCATCAGAGTGATCACGTTGGAGTTGCCTCGGTACTCCTTATAGCCTAACTTTCTTTTCCATTTTGTAGATCAATCCCACGTGAAGTGTCTTACTTTTCCTACCCCTCGGGCAAATTAGTAAGAACAATCACTACAGCAACGTACCTTAGAGGTATGTTAGGCTAAATTCTATAATCAATCAATTCAGCATCAAGAATAGAATGATGATGGCTTGTGTGTAGCATAGTTAGAAGCTTTTTGTACTAAATTTGCTAAAGAACTTAAAGAAGTTTGAGCCAACAATTGATAGTTACCATAAAGGCTCAATGAAAGGATACCGCTTCTTCTTCTACCCCTTCCTTATAATAGGTTAGGCAAGAGTTTAACCTACTAGCACGAGAAGAAGCAATATGGCAACTTTGAGGTAAGGCCCCTATGATAGTTGAGACTGATCCACAGTAGAGATAGGAGAAACAAGTGGAGGAAAATTGTCAATAGACTCCGCTCTATGCCTAAACTACAACACATGTACAAACCCCTATAAACGGAAGAATTGAGCACTTCATTGCTTGTTTGCCACAAAGAATGGTAACATACATGAGTCTACAGGAGTTGGAGGAGTACATTAAAAGATTAGTGATGGATGGGGCTTCTAAAAAGGAAACTGATGCAAAGGGTAGAAAGTTGAGCCTTTTCATTCAAAGCATTGTAGACGATGTCCTTCTATTGAGTGTTCGACTACTACAGTTTGACACATATGATGGAAAAAAGGATATAGATGATCATTTGAATTCATTTTGAACGTTAAAGGAACTCTATGGCTTGTCTAATGTAATTACTCATAAGGTCTTCCCTTCTACTTTAATGAGCTTTACAAGCAATTGGTTCAATTTGTTAAAAGCAGCCTCTATTTCCTCCTCCAAATAGTTGGCTTATGAGTTCTGTTAGTATTTCTTAGTTAGTAAGCCCCTAGCTAAAGATTCTTCACATTTGACCTCCATAAGGAAGAAGCTTGGGGAAACGATAAGAGGCCATGTCCACAGGTTTAACCAAGTGACGATCAAAATCATCAACTATAGCAAGAGTGTGGCACTTCATGCTATCAGTCGAGGAGTTAGGGAGGATTTAAACTTCTTCAAGTCTCTTGCTAAGCATCTACTGGCCTTTCTAGATGACTTTATTAGGAGGTCGGAGAAATTTATATGTCAAGAGGATTTGATGCAAGCTAAGAGAGAGCTTAAGAATGATAAGTTTGAGAGAAAGATAGAAAAGGAGAGGGGGTCTGTGAAAGATTGGCTTGGAAAGAAGTTCAACATCCACAGTAAATTAAGCCAACCTCTAGGAGATTGGAAAAGGCCAATTCTGACCTTTGCTGAGAATACCCCCTTCAACTGACTTATGTTAGATATCTTGATGGTGGTATGTAATTAGGGCTTTCTAGCTTAGCTAGAAAAGATGAAGAATAACCCCATGAGAAAGAACTCTAACAAATACTGCAACTTTCATAGAGATCGAGATCATAATATAGATAAGTGCATACATTTGAAAAATAACTTGAGGATGCTATCTAAAGGGGTTACTTAAGGAAGATAATAGCGGATAGAGAGGAACAAATTGAGTGACCTATTCAAAGAAGAAGAATTGAGTAGCAACCTTAGAATGTCGATGCCAGACTTAATAATCGAGATTTGGTAGTTCAGGACAATGAAAGGGGAGACAATCGAGCTCCTAGGGGTGTTATTAATGTAATTTTTGATAGACCAATAGGAGGGAACATTTTTTCTAGAAGAAGTTTGGCTGATGTGTAAGGTAACCATGTATTGAATTTGAGAAGGAAGAGACATAGAGTTAATCACATGATTATTTTTTCAGAAAAAGATATGTAGGGAGTTCAGTTCTCTTATGACGGTACATTGGTCATTAAGATTAGGGTGGAAAATTTTGAAGCCAGGAAAGTGATGATCGACACAGGGAGCTTTAAAGACATTATTTTCAAGCACGCATTTGATCAAATGTGACTTAAGCCTAAAAATTACAGGATGCAGCTGTATAAGTACAATTTATATGGGTTCAATAATTAACTAGTGAAAGTACAAGGAATGGTTACCTTAATCTTACAGATTACGGATGATGAGAATGTTATGGAGAAGGAAATAGTCTTCGTTATAGTAGATTGTCCTTCGCCTTATAATGTCATAATGGGCTTACCTTCCATTAACGCTTTTAAGATGGTAATGTCGATCGCCCATTAGAAAGCGAGGTTTCCAGTTCCCACAGGAGTGAGTACATGTTATGGGGACTAGCAATTAGCCACAACTTTATATTAGAAAGCTTTAAAGAGAGATCGGGTCTACAATATTGAGTAGGGCATAAGCAACCGCTTACAAGTAAGAGGGGAACTTATAGGAGAAACATTGACAATTTAGTTGGGTGATAATCCCAAGCATGTTATGAAGGTCAAAGCTAATATGCTAGCCAACCCCCAAGACAGTGTAGTATGCTTTCTTCAATCTAAAACAGATATCTTGCCTTACTCTCCCTTTGATATGCTTGGAATCCCCGAAGAAGTTGTTACTTGCAAGCTAAATATTGATCTAATGACAAAGGTCTCCAATAAAAGAAGAGGCATTTTGCCTTGGAGAGGTAAGTAGCCATAGAGGAGGAAGTTAAAAACTATTGAAGGTAGGCTTTATCAGCGAAGAGCCTTATCTCACCTGGCTCATGAACTGTGTCTTGTTAAAGAAGTCAAATGGAAAGTGGAGGATGTGTATCGATTTCACTGACTTAAATAAAGCATGCCCGAAGGATTGTTTCCCTTTACCTTGATTAGATTAGATGGTCGATTCGACCTTGGGACATGCCTTGTTGTGCTTCATGGACACTTTTTTTTCAAGT
Source organism: Lumnitzera littorea (assembly GCA_024138015.1). NCBI lineage: Eukaryota > Viridiplantae > Streptophyta > Magnoliopsida > Myrtales > Combretaceae > Lumnitzera > Lumnitzera littorea. The sequence goes on along the minus strand of JAMXBB010000002.1, from coordinate 96,277,008 downwards.
ATAATCAGATTAAGATGCGTCTTCTGACCAGGTACATACTTCTTTCATTATAAATTTTGGGATTTATTGCTACAAAATCATGCCTTCGGTTTGAAAAATGCAAAGCCACATATTAGAGGTTGGTTACGAAGATGTTTAAACCTCAAATACATAAAAATATTGAGGTTTATGTATATGATATAATAGTTAAAAGCAAGATTAATGAGGACCACCTTGTTGACCTAGAAGAGACCTTTGACACATTGAGAAAACACAATATAAACTTAAATCTACAGAAATGTATGTTCAGTGCAACTGGGGAAATTCTTAGGCTTCATGATGATGTGGTAGGGAATTAAAGCCAATCTCAAGAAGATTCAAGCCGTGCTGGATGTGGAGTCAGTACAATCCATTAAAGGGGTTTAGAGGTTGACTGGTCATGTGACAGCATTGAACAGGTTCGTTTCCAAAAGTGCGAAAAAATGTGTGGAATTCTTTCATGTCTTGAGAAATCCTTTTGAATTATGATGGAATGAGGAATGTGACTAGGCCTTTAAGGCCTTAAAGGAATCTTTAACCAAACCACTAATCTTATTGAAGCCAAAAGAAGGAGAGACTCTTTACTTGTATTTGATTGTGAGCGACCGACCTCTTTCCTCTATACTAGTATGGGTAGAAGGATAAGTGCATAGGTCGATATATTATGTAAGCCATGTTTTACAAGGTCTAGAGTTGTGATATACTAAATTAAAAAGTTTGTCCTAGCTATCATCCTAGCGGCTTAGAAACTCCGATCTTATTTTGAAGCTCACTAACTTGTGGTCCTAACTGATTAACCATTAAAGCAAGCTTTGCACAAGCTTGATACTTCATGACGAATGGTAAAGTACACTTTATAACTTAGTACTTTAGGGATTTAATATCAACTTAGAGAGGCATACAAGGCTCAGATCCTTACTGACTTCATTGTATAGTTTATTGGGACTGAGAAATCTATTATAGAGAATAAGAAGTCGACTTAAAAGCTATGCATTAATGGCTTGTCCACCTGTGATGGAAGTGTAATAGGTCTAATCTTGAAAGGTCTAATGGGAGCTTGGATTTCCTATGCTTTGAATTGGATTTCCAATCGACAATAATGAGTTGGAATATGAGGTGTTATTAGAAGGAATGAAGTTGGCCAAAGAGGTTGGAGCAAACCGTTTGGATGTGTTCTCTGATTTCCAATTGATGGTTAATGAGGTTATAGGAAGCAATACAGCTAAGGATGAAAATATTGTTAGTATTTACAATTGGTAAGAGAGATCGAGTCAGACTTTGAGGCTTGGCAATTGATGGAGATTCTAAGGGTGGAGAATTACACGGCAGACAAGTTGTCTAAATTAGCCTTTGCAGGTTTACCATATTAGAAGGAAAGGATTTTCATTGAATATTGCTAGAGAAAAGCATAGAGAGACAACCGGTGGAGTGTTTGGAAGTTCGACAAAAAAATTTAGAGTGTTGTTAGATGGATCCTATCTTGGACTATTTGAAAGATGGAGTTTTGCCTTAAGATACTAAGGAGGCTCAAAGACTCTTATATAAGGGAGCAAATTTTACCATCATTGGTGGAAATTTGTATAAGAGGGGTTCGAGCATGCCTTACCTAAGGTGTTTGCGACCATTGGAAGTTGAGCATGTCCTTTCCAACTTGCATTCAAGAGTATGTAGTAATCATATTAAGGCTGTAGCATTATATATAAGGGCATTACATTTAGGATGGTGGTGGTCTACAATGAAAAAAGATGTACTTTGCTTAGCATAGACTTGTGATTGGTGTTAGAGGAATGCTTCGATAAAGAGAGCCCCAAGCTTTTATCTAATTCCTCTCACTAGTCCTTAGCCTTTTGCTTAGTGGGCATTGGATATACTTGATCTACTCCTAAACACAACAAAGCAAAGGCAATATATTATTACTTCACAAAATAGGTTGAATCTAAGGATGTAATGAGCATAACTGAGTAGAGTATAGAGGCTTTCATGGTCAGCAACATCTTAAGCAAGTTTAGGATACCTTATGCTATAATAATGGATAACGGGCCACAATTTGACAATGAGAAGTTTTGAGAGCTTTGTGAAGCTCGGCAAATTAGGCTGTGCTATACATTTATTACATACTCTTAAAGCAATGGTTAGGTGGAGGTTATAAACAAGGTAATCTTACAATGTTTGAAGAAAAGGGCGAATTGAACTGGAAGAAAATGGGTAGATGAACTGCCTAATGTTTTGTGGGGGTATAAGACTACACAAAGGACCTTAACAGGTTATACTCCATATCAGCTGGCTTTTGGGTTGGAAGTTGTATTTCAAGAACACTAAGCTAATACTCAAGAAGAGGGTAAATTAAGTATTAACAACAAATTTTGATTCTTTTTAAGAATTAGTAATAAATGCAACAATAGTAAGTAAATTAAATGTTAATAATAAATGCGGAAATTAAATGAGATAGGGTAAGAGAGAATCAAGTCATGATATAATGTGGAGTTCGGACCACCTCCTACTCTTTATAGACACCAATGCCTCCAACCGAGGACTCCACACACCTTTATTAATCTCAATATCACAATGCTTAATCAAGAGCTTGCACAACTTCACAATCACACAACAATAACTCAATAACACTTAAGTACTATCTCTATCTTTCAAGTGTAGTGGCTTTTGTAAGATGAATTTTCAAGTAGTAAACCCTTATACTACACTCTTAATTCTTTCAAATAAATAACAAGACAAAGAACAATTACTAGAGTATAAGAATGTAAGAGAATGTTTAGAATTTGTAGTTGAAGATCAAAATTATTTCTTCTCTTTAACAGGTAGTTGGTGTATAAATAGGGTTGCAAAAATTCTTCTTATTGTTGCATTAGATGCACCCTAATAGCTAGTTTTAATGTGCTACCGATCAATCAATACACAAGCCATTGATTGATTAGCAGAACAAATTTCTTAGCCTTCACCTTCTACTAATCAATTGCTCTGAGGTGTCGCTAATCTTTAAGATGATCATAGAATGCTCCAGTTTTGGGTTCAAGCTACCATTGATCATTAAGTATTCTATTGATCCATTGGTAGAACAAAAATCCTATTAATCTCCTTTCCTTGATGCGTCACTTAACACCTTGCCCAACTTCACTTCAAGCACAAAATGTAGCAATATGAATTTCTAGACACCGATTGATTGTTAAGCCTCTTACTAATTGATTGTTAGGCTTCTTACCAATCAATTTGTAGGCCCTTGCCACTTCTGATGAGGCTTTGATTTACTTATAATAGAAATTAACACCAAACCAAACACAACAACTATATAATTTTTTTTTCATAAGATTGATATCTTCCATTTTAAGTATTAATTAAGTAAATTTCCTTATAAAGTTCTCAAGATAATTCTCATAAGATAGTCTTAATTTCAATTAAGTTTTCTCTCATCAAAATCACTTAAAACACATGTTCAACAATCTCCCCCTTTTTGATTAGGACAAAACTTCCATTTCTCATGCTCCCCCTCAATCTCATGCTCCCCTTCCATCAAGCATTCAAAAAGAATTGCATAATTTAAAGTTCAAAGATGAATGCCTAATTTGTGAATATTAATTTAAGGAGAATACAATATGCTTATAATTTCAATCTATATATTAAACTTGATTGATTGCTAAGATAGACAAGATATAATGACTCTCTTGATGACTTAAAGTTTTCTTCCCCGTTGGCCTCATAAAAAACAAAAAAAAAAAAGAGATTCCAGGTGATGAAGAGGAAGGGACATGCAAGTCAAAATTTTGGCATAGTCATGACGTAAGCTTTAGGAAATGCCTCTTAGCTCCTACAAAAATCACTTCAAATAAGAAAAACTTCAACAACTACAAAGTTAACAAGAACTTAACCCCAACTCTAAGAGCTCAAGAACTCAACTTCAATTCCAAAACAACAAGAATATAGGTAGTTGAACATAATAGCATAAAAAATCCATACAACTAAAGGCCATTGAGGCTAAGTTCGAAGAATAGAAGAACAAAGGACAAGGAAGCCATTAAGGCCAAGTCTTAACAAAAAGAACAAAAAAGAGCCCATCAAGGCCAATCCGAAGGACAATAAAAGAATAATAAAAACTAAGAAAGGGCCCTAAGATTCATAATCAGAAGAGGAGGAAGTCGGGCAATGGTATGGGAGCCTAAAGTGGGCACACAAATCACTGAAGATTGAATGGATATGTTGATTGATATTAGATAATCCCTCTTGAACTTCATTTTGAAGGTAGTGAACCTTAGTATGGAGCTATTAGAATCGGCCCTCAACATATTGATAGAATGTGTGTTAGGTAGCAAGGGGTATGGTTAGGTTAAAGGGAGGCATTTGATAAGCCAGTATGGGTGTAGCCCTATGAATGCTAGCACACGCATTGCTGGGCTTACCATCCCCTTAGTGGTATCCATATTAAGAATAGAAGCTTCATTTCTAATCTCACCATCACCATGTAGTGGAGATAGATCCCCATCCTTTCTTTCCCATTAGTAACTTATTTTTTTCTAACCAACTTGAGAGATCTTAGAAATTTTATAAGTTAGAACTTTAACAACTTTAGGGGTTGAAGGAAACTCAACTCCTTTCCTTTCTAATAATAGGGTGTTGAGCCTAGATAATTGAAGAATGCTTCGATTGGGACCATTTGTAACCTTTTTGAAGCAATTAAACACCAAGTCAAAGCAGTTCATCTTAATGTCCTTCATTAAGCAATATAGGATCTACAAATCACCTTGAGTTACCATTTGATGTTGGCTAGCTTGAGGACAATAATTATTTACCATGAAAAGGTAGAGGATGCATTATCGAAGTGACAATCAAGTGGCTCTTAGATTTTTATCATTGTGCCAATGTTTTCCGACACCATGTATGCCAAAAACAACATCATAGTACTCAACTTCATGATCACTAAAGCCATTCATATATTCAAATCTACCCATCTCAACACCTAATATGTCACAAATATTGTCTTTGTCAATCTCAATCATACTTCCATAGACATTGGTGTAGGGCTTTCTCCTTTTTCTTTTGGTTCAATCATTAATTCTAGATTTCCATTGTCATCTAACTTATTCGTTAAATTATAATAGAACAACTTGACGGCTTCTTCATGAACCCAAGTAGGATATTCTTATGATTCAAAGACGTTGTTTGAAATAACACTTGGCATTCAAAATAATCCTAGAGTTTGAAAAACTTCCCTTTCATAACTTCTACCAATGTATGGAATAAAGGCATCAAAAAGTTCATACCTTTGTGCATGGCAGGAACTTAGAAAGAGGTTTTGATCATAGGAAGCTTTACTCTTTTTGGTTGGTTTGCCACTTTTATGAGCCATCGAAAAATTTCAATGACCACTTGGTAGATGTTAGGTTTTTTAGGTTTGAAGAGAGCTTGTAAATGAGTGAGAGTGTGAGAACTTGAAAGAAGAGGAGTAGCGAGTGTTTATATAGAGGAATGTGAGTGATTTTGGTGAAAAAAAAAAATGAGTTTTGGGTAAAGGTAAGGATAGTAGGGTTTGGAGGAAGAGGGGTGAGGAGAGAGGTTGATAAGTTTGTGTTTGAGAGGAAATGAAAAAAATGTAGGAGGTCAAGAGTGTTATTTAAGTGATTTGATCTGCCCATCTGTCAATGCTTATCCTTACCGATCAATTAGTTTGGGTGAAGGAAGAACATAAACTTCTATTTTGATTAGGTAACTAGTGATTGATTGGTTTTATGTGTACTAATCATTCAATAGAAGAAAAGTACTAACGATAGATTGGTTTGATCCTTAGCGATCAGTTGCCTTAATTCAAGGAAGATCAAAACCTACTGACTAAGGTCAGGGATTTACCGATCGATCGATAGCTACAGATTTTGCAACTTTTCATAGTTTGTTTAGTAGACCAATTTTACTAATAAGCAAACATTTAATATCTCTGAGAATTAGCCAAAAAGCAAATTAAATGCCACCAACAAATTTCAAATTGAGCCAAGATCAATTTTATCCAAGAATGAACAAAACTAACATATTTTGAGCTCTAAGCAAAGGAATTACTAAATTTTCACCTTGAATACAATTGAAATACAAAGAGAATCATGTTGGAATAACATTTTAAGCGCAAGAAACAAGTCTTGTCAAAATCACATCAAGTATTCCTTCAGAAGCATACATAATTATGAACTAATTTGTCAAATTTCCAAAAACATATTTGGTCAAAGGCACTTTGACAATTGTATGTGCCCAATAGATCATGAGAAAAACAAGGGCAACACATGAAACATACAATAGAGTAATTTAACCACTATGGTTCCTAAAGGCATGTATTAATCTAATTGGGATATAGAGTGCAAATTTGCATAAATTTACGATTTGACCAAATTAACCACATAAACACAATCTATGGACAAAATAGAACATGCTGGGACTGGTTTTGGGTACAGAAATCAATGCAAGACAAAATGGTGTACATATGAACCTAAAATGTCATAATCGACTTCAATTGTGACCAAAACAATTTAAAATGGCAAGATTTCTATATGAAACCTATATGCTCATGTTTCTTAGGACTAATATCATGTTATATGCCGATCGGTTCATTAGATAAGTCAATTTTTGCAAAAATCACTATCTTGGTCCTTAAGTGCCTAGCATTCTTCTTACATGATCTTAATGTGAAAAATCTATCTTTAATCGAGGGTTTAGTAAATATATCGACTATTTGATTGTTTGTATTTACAAATTCTGGGCTTATATCATTGTTTTGTACATGATCATGGATGAAGTGATGCTTAATCTCTATATGCTTAGTCCTTGAGTGTTGGATTGGATTTTTTGTTAAATTTATTACACTTGTATTATCACACCTAATTGGGACATTAGTATATTTAAGTCTATAGTTATGAAAGGTTTGTTTCATTCATAAAATTTGAGCACAACAATCATTAGTGGCAACATAATTGACCTTGATGATTGATAGTGGTATAGAGTTTTGCTTCTTAGAATGGTAAGACACTAAGGAATTTCTTGGAAAGTGACTAGTGTCACTTGTGCTTTTTTTATCAACTTTGCAACCGATAAAGTTGGCATCGAAGTATCCAACTAAATTGAAAAAGGTAAACTTAGGATATTACAAGCTGTTTTCAATAGTATCCGTGACATACTTGAAGATGCATTTTACCGTACTCAAGTGAGATTCATTAGGGCAAGATTGGAATTATGCACATAAACATATGACAAACATGATATCGGGCTTAGATATGGTTAGATACAGTAAGCTACCTATCATACCCCTATATAACTTTTCACATATAGGTTTTCTATTTTCATCTTTATCAAGTTTTAATGTGGTGCTCATTGGAGTAAGTCTAGTCTTGCAATTATCCATTTGAAATCTTTTTAAGAGCTCCTTAGTATGCTTAGCTTGATTAATAAATGTTCCATTTGTAGTTTGCTTAAGTTGGAAACCTAATGATACGGATTATTGAGAAAGGGTGACACAAGGCTATTAATATCATGTGAGCCATAAGGGTGGGTTTGAACTGCAAGATGATTCGAATGAAAAATGGGAGTTGAAGGTTGAGCAAGGGGTTTTTGTGCATTGACGGTGGATATGACTCACTAATGCTTCATACGAGCTTGAACTATACTTGATATGACACACAAGTATAATATCAGGTTGCTCGCCACTAGTTTACTCTTAATGGCTTAGATAAGAGCTCTTTAAGGACTCGGTTCTCGACAAGAAAAACGCAAGCCCTAGAAGAAGGAAGAGTAAGGTCTGAAGTTCAATATTAATGATCTAATGATGCAGCTATCGCATATTACAAGTATTTATATGGCCCAATTAGGGCAAGTCCTAGGTATATTTAAATTGCAAAAAAGATTCTTACTAGAAAAGGAAGGGGGAATAAGTTACAAGGGCAAAACTATAAACGGACAAAAGAATATTTGACTACAAAAGGACTATACAAATGTCAGAAAATAAGATACGTATCAACTATCTAGTCAATTATCCTAATGTTACTATTACAGAACAATGTTGATTCTAAGCAGAGTGTGTTAGGTTAGCTACTCGGTAGCTCGATAGTTTGGCTGTTCAAGGCTTGGGCAAGATTGGTTTAGTGGCCGACCATTCTTTAGATCAGCTTCAGCTAGTTGGCTTGGTAACTGGTTGGCCACTTCGGGAATCTTTTCAATGAGACAAACAGAGGTCAGGGTAGCATATGTCAGCAGATCGCGATGGGAAATACATTGTTCTTTAAAGCTCATCTTCCCTTAGATAACTTGGCGAACCATATAGGTAAATCCTTGAGCTCGAGAGCGAGTGATTTGTTCGTGATCCTTATCATCCCCTCCGAGCTGTTTGAGATTTTGGATCAAATTTGTCTCAGCTTCTTGTTGCTCATCTTTAGGGACATATAGATGGAGGTCGACAACGTTAAAGGAGTCTAAGACACCATAATCTTTGGGTAATTCAATCTTATAGGCATTAGGATTGTTTTTTTCAAGCACTTTAAATAGTCCATTGGCTCTAGGAGATAACTTGCTCTTCCTTAAACTTGGAAATCGGTCTTTACTAAGGTAGATCCAAACTAAATCACCAGGCTAAAATTCTTTGTTCTTTTGTCTTTTGCCTCGCCTCTCAAGCTTAGTGGTAGCTCAACTCAGTTGCTCTATGACCTTCTGGTACATCATCTTGATGGCCTTTGATTCATTAACAGCAAACTAGTCTTCTTGTTAACTTGGTAATGGCGTTTGATCCAGTAGAAGCTCTAGGTTGAATCCAGCGACTTCAAATGGGGATTTTCCTGTGATGCTATGCATAGTTTTGTTGTAAGCAAACTCGATTATAGGTAGGCATACATGCCAATAAGTCAAGTTCCGTCGAACGACAACTCTGAGTAAGGTTCCTAATGTTCTGTTGACAACCTCTACTTATCCGTCAGTTTAAGAGTGGTAGGACGTGCTGAATAGTAGCTTGGCTCCTAGTTGCTTCCATAAGGTTCTTCGGAAGTAGCTTATTGATAAAGGTATATTTTATTCACATTTTAATGAGTGAATCAGAGAAAATTATTATTGATTTTATAGAAATAATTTAGAATTAGTACTTAGGTATTCTCATTTGAATATTTCAAGTATTGGAGGATTCGGAGTGGAAATATGGACAATTTAGAGGAGTTTTATGCAAATGAACAGAATAGAAATAAGCTATGGTACGACTGGAATTCAATACAGTTGGGCTACACTTACACCAGTGGCCTTTAGAGTCTACGCTGTAGGCTTTGGCACTTACACCAGTGGCCTTTAGAGTCTACGTTGTAGGCTTTGGCACTTACACCATTGGCCTGCATGGAAAAATTAGCTTTCGAAAGCTAAATCTTAGTTTCTTCTATAAATAGTTATGAGTCTTAGATTTTAGGAGAACTTTTCATCTTCTTTACAATTAGATAGTATTAGAATAGTGAGTAGATAGTTCTTAAAGAATTCGTCTATAGAATTGATTAGATTGTTGAGAAGATTTTTCTTTCGCTGTAGAGATCAAGTTTTGGAATTGCAATTGAAGTTTATCTTTTCCAATTATAGAATTGGTGACATCTATTTTAATTATATTTATGTAATTCTGTGAATTATTCATGTTTTCAATTATGAATTTCCTTACAATTTCAATTAGTAGTTGTGCTTTTGTTTCAAATTCTATGGTTGGTTAAATTTATTTGTGGGAATTGAAGAAACCCTAGGTAGCTAAGATGATAATTGTGTTCGTATTATAGGATTAATAGATATATGGATGATTCATGATTGCAATTTCTAGGATTTCAATTATAATTTTTTACTTGATTATAATTGTTAGAAACCCTAGCGATACAAGAGTTGATATAGGGTTTGTTAGAAATTCTTGATTAATTTGATTGATTAATGTGGAAGTAGCATTAATTGAATTAATTAGAAATTATCTAGAGATTAATGTGATGTTTGGCGATTGATTATTTACTAAGACATTGGGGATAATTGATTTAGGACATTAGACAATCATAGTATCGGAAGATATATGATTGTAATTTAGAGTCCACTGTTAATTGAAGATGCGGGAGCTGACTGATTAATTAGAGGTTTAAATCCTGAAGTTTTAAGGCATAATAATTTCACTTGAATGACTATATAGTTATTAATCTATATAACATGATAACAATTTGATTTGCATAATCTAAAGTGGATTCTGTTTTCCCACAATTCTCAATTGATTGCTTAGTTTTAGATATTTTATAGTTATTTTCTTTTCGATAGTTTTAGTATAATTATTAGATTAGTTAATTTATTTTTTATTGGCTGAATATTGATAAGAACTAGCATAGGATTAGTAATTTCTTAGTCTTCGAGGGATCGACAACCTTACTTGCTCTGTATTACTTGATTTCAACTCAGTATACTTGCTGGAGTATTCACGATTTATTTTTTATATATATAGTTTAAGCGAATCACTTATAAATTTTGGATCTTAATCAAACATGATTTTTTTTAGGCACTCCATGGAGCTTGCCTACCTCCTGCAAGAAAAGTAAAAAGATAGTTGAAGCATTGTTAGTTTTGGAGTAGGGCATGAAGTGTGCCATCTTGTTGAAATGATCGATGACCACCATGATAGAGTCTTTCCCTTGGGACATCTTTGGCAATCCTAACATAAAGTTCATGCTTAGCTTAAACTATGGTTTGGTTGGGATTTGATACGAATCACTAGGAAGGGGTGATGCATGGCTGCCGATAACACGTGAATCGAGAGGGTAGTTCCAAATCGTGAGAGGGTCTTAAGGATAAATAGTAATTGAAGGTTGAGCAGGAGTCCTCATATACTGACAATGGATATGATGCATCAACACCTCATATGAGCTTAAGTTGTACTTGATATTACGCATAAGTGTAACCAAAGGTCAATCGTCATAAGTCTATGCTCGATGGGCTAGATAAGAGTAATTCAAGAGTAAGGACACTTAGCTCACAAAGGAAGAGTATGTCTGAAGTTCAAAGATGAATTCTCATTAACTGATGTGGCTATTACAATTTACAAATATTTATATAACTCGATTAGGGTAAGTCTTAGGTTTACATAAATTACAAAGAGATTCCTACTTAAAAAGGAAAAATACATAGCCTACAGGGGCAAAACTATAAACAGAAAAAAAGGATATTCGATTACAAAAAGACAGTATAGATGTCAAAAAATGGGGAGCATCTCAACTGTCCATTCTGTGGTCCTAATGGTGTTGATTGTCGAGTAAAGCAAGATTAGAGTAGATTAAGCTAAGGTGGGATGCTCAACAGCTCAACCTCGAATGTTTTAGGCTAGGAGGGGGATTGGTTTGATGGATGACCCATTGTCTAGTCAGCCTCGGATGCTCGACTTGAGAGTTAACAGCTGAGCCTCGAATGCTTGTTAGTTCGGTCATATGTAAATTTAGCACTTGCCCTTAGTACGACAGTAAGTTGTTAGCTCAGCAATTGGTTGGGCACCTTGGCAATCTTCTCAGTGCAACAAAGAGTAGTTAAACCTGCATATCTCGGAAATTTGGTGTGGATATGTCTTGTTTTTTAGAGTTTAACTCTGCCTGGACAGCTCGACAAACCATTTGGGCGAGTCTTTAAGCTCGGGAGTAAATGATTGGTCATTGATCCCTATCATCCCCTTTAAGCTATTTAAGATTTGGGATCAAATCTAGTTCAGCTTCTCGTTGCTCGTCTTCGGGGACATAAGGATGGAGATTTGCAATGTTAAAGGAGTCGAAGACCCTATACTCTTCTAATAGTTCAACTTTGTAAGCAGTAGGATTGATCTCTTGGATCACCTTGAATGGTCCATCTACCTATGGGGACAACTTGTTGTTCTTAAGGTAGGAAAATTGATCCTTATTGAGATGGGTCCATACTAGATCCCTAGGTTGAAATCTTCTAGCTTTGTATCATCGGCTCTTTCTTTTAAGTTTGGTTATAGCCCAGGTTAGGTGGTTTACAACCTTTTGACACATGGCTCTAATGGCCTTGGAGCGTTTAACAACTTGCGGTCTTTAGGTTGTCTAAAAGGATACTCAGGTCAAGGGGGAGCTTGGGATTATACCTATAAGAAACCTTGAATAATGACCTTCCAGAAATGCTATGGGTAGTTCTATTGTAAGCAAATTCGATGATCGGTAGGCATACATCCCAATTGGCTGGATTTCTTCCTACAATAACTCTCAGTAGATTTCCTAAGGTCTGATTGACAACCTCAGTTTGTCTATTTGTTTGAGGATGATAGGATGTACTTAATAATAGCTTAATTCCCAATTGTTTCCATAAGGTCCTCCAAAAATGGCTCAAGAACTTTTGATCTCTATCAGAGATGATTATTCTACGCACTCCATGAAGTTTGATGACCTCCTATAAGAAAAGAAAAGAAACAGCTACAGTATCATTAGTTTTGGAGTAAGGCACTAAGTGTGCCATCTTACTAAATTAGTCCATGATGACCATGATAGAGTCCTTCCCTCGGGACGTCCTCGACAATCCTAACATAAAGTCCATACTTAGCTCGGATCATGGTTTGGTCGGGATTGACAAAGGTAAATATTGTCCTTGTTCGACTCGGCTCTTTGCTCTTCTGCATCTAGCATATCTCTCTAGTATAGCTTGAACATCTTTTATCATCTTTGGTCAAAAGAATCTAAAGGTTAGTACCTCACAAGTTTGGTGCTTGCTAAAATGTCCAGATAACCCTCCACTATGTGCTTTACGCACCAATAGCTCTCGCATAGAACATGTTGAGATACACAATCTCCTTTTCCTGAATAAGTATCCGTCTTCCTTATGATAGTCATCAAGTGTTTGGCTTTCTTCACATCTGGCATAAATTGGGCTAAAGTGTGGATCTTCAACATACAAATTCTCGATCATAGAGAAACCAAATAAACTGGTCTGCAACTTAGTTAAGAGGGAATGTTTTCTTGATAAGGCATAGGCCACTATATTGTTCTTGCCGTTCTTATACTTAATGAAATAAGAAAATCCCTCCATAAATTCCACTTACTTGGCTTGTCTTCGGGATAACTTAGGTTGGCTTTTCAAATATCTCAAAGATTTATAATCAGTATAGATCACAAATTCTTTGGGTAGAAGATAATGTTGTCAGAATGTCAGGGCTCAGATTAAGGAGTAAAATTCCTTATGATATACAGAGTAGTTGAGTATAGCTCCTCTAAGTTTCTTACTGAAGTAGGTAATAAGTTGGCCTTCTTACATCAACATGGCGCCTATGCTTAGTCCGAATGCGCTGCACTCTACTTCAAATGCTTTGTCAAAGCTTAATAGAGCTAAGATAGGGGTGGTAGTTAGCTTCTCCTTCACCTCCTCAAAAGTCCTCTATTCCTTCTTTCCTCGCCCGAACTTCGCATTCTTTTTTGTCAGCTCGATGAGTGGGGCTACAATAGTACTAAAATTTCTTATAAATCGACGATAGAATGAGGCTAAGTCGTGGAAGCTTCATACGTCAATTGAACTGGTCGACATAGGCCACTTTGTGATTGCCTTCACCTTTTCCTCGTCTACTCATATACCTCCTCCACTCACAACAAACCCCAAGAAGATTAGTTTAAGTCTGTAGAAGTTACATTTCTTCATATTGACATAAAGCTTCTTAGCTCAGAGTTATGAAAAGACTGTTCGAAGGTGCTCACAATGAGTCTCCAAATTAGGACTATAGATAAGAATGTCATTGAAATACATAATTACAAACTTTCCAATGAATTCTCGAAGCACATGGTTCATCGATCTCATGAATATGCTTAGGGCATTTGATAGGCCGAATGGCATCACAAACCATTCATAAAATCTATGGTGGATTTTAAATGCGGTTTTCTACTCATCCCTTTCTCGTATTCGAATTTGATGGTATCCAGATTTGAAATCAATCTTGGAGAACACTTTTTCTCTATTCAATTCATCGAGCATGTCATCAAGCCTTGGGGTAGGATACTTATACTTAATGGTAATGCGATTGACTACTTAGCTATCTACATACAGTCTCCATATGACACATGGGCTTAGGGAGTCTCATACATACCCTCTCTTTGTTAGTTCATCCACTTGTCTCTATAGCTTTATTGCTTGCTCGGGATTTAGCTTATAGGTAAGCTTTTTTGGTAGGCTGGCTCTTGGCTACAAATTTATCACATGTTCAATGCCTTGGATGGGAGGTAAACCTTTTGGTAGTTCACTTGGAAATAGGTCGGTAAACTCATCTAATAAGGCGTTCACCTTGGCAGGTAGCAATTCCTCTTCTAATCTTCTCATCTCAAGTAACCTCTTGACCAGTAGATAGGTTGGTTCCTCATGCTCCATTTCTCTCTTCAACTTAGCTTGAGTCATCACCAAAGCTTCTTTATTTAGAACTTGGCTTAATTGAGTCTACATGCTTTTAACTTGTTCATTAGTCATAAGTGATAAGTATAAATCACTCTAAACTTTTTAGGTATATTTAGGCATAAATTGACCATAATTGTGTTTATTTCTCATGTTCTTAGTACTTAATTATGTAATATATCAATTTCAGATGATTCAAGAGCAGGGAGATGAAGTTTGCACAAAAACAATGCAATTTAAGGCAATCACGGCCATAAGGAGAAGAAAACCTTGAAGGAAAACTAAGACATACTCCATCACAGGTGTGATAATGAAAGATTATAATGGCCAGCATTGATTATGCCCTTCATCAAGGGGCGTGATTAAGAAAGTTCTTATGATCTTCCTATTAGTCACGTTCGTTATTATATATTAGGAAGTTAATTGCTCTCTTGATCACGGGCATGATGAGATGAAATGTTTGTGATGAGGAGTTCATATACATAGTTATGATCGTGATTATCGTAGATTTATGTTATTCAAGATTATCAGACCCTAAGTTATGGTCATGATGGGAGCAGACATGATTGTTCTTCTTTAACTTTTTCATACGAACTGGTGCATGGAGCAGGTCTTAACACCAATAGGTGTCTTAAAGTGGTGTATTTCAAGCCCTTTGACGAGAAGAGTATAAATATACCGCAACTTCTAGAAAAAAAAAAGAGAGATTTTACATCAGATCATCATAATCAACATCATTAAGAACATCAAATCACCAACCTACAAACACACCTATTCATTTATCTTGTACCATTTTGTGTTTTGTTCAGTTGATTTTTAGTACAATCATTAATGTAAATCATATTCTTTTCGGAATTACTTGAGAGAGCTGACGGGACTTCATTTTTTGTGTGTTTGTGAGACTTTTACAATGGAATAAAAAGGGGTTTTTACTTATTCCATGTTTAATTATTGTTTTATCATGTGTGAGTAATATGTTAGGACTTGCTACATCTACTTAGTATCATTAAGTGCATGGAATAGTAGCTTCTTAATGTTTGTTATTCCTAATGAATTGAATTCAATTAATCTAAGTATGGTGTAGTGCACGACATTGACTTAGGCTAGATTTCAATAGAATACGTTGAGAAACAATTCTATTAAATAGATCAAATTCATTTGAACAACTTACTCCTGATAATAGAGATATTATTAAAAAAGTTGCATTCTTCGGGAAATCGATAAATTAACATGATATTAACACGATTTGAGTCGACTGTTAATTCAGAAGAGATTCTAATAGACACAATTAGGATTAAAAGTAAGTAATTTTGATAAGAATGCTTGCATGCCTGTAATTTCCCGTAGATAACAAGTATTAGGACAAAAAAATATATTAATAGTATCATACTAAGTGATGAAGCAAGTTTGTATGTTAATCTTTGTAATGTTAATAGTTTCTGTAGTATTTGTGTTGGATAAAAGTTGTTGTGAATTAGTGTAGTTTAGTTAGTAAATTAGATATTTTAATTTTTTTCATCACTTGATAAATTTGATTGCTAGATCATAGGAAGATTTACTAGTATTAGTGCTTGTATCCATTCCCAGTGTAGACGACCCTATAATCATTTGTGATATAAAACAATAGGTACACTTGCTTGTTGAATCAAGTTAAGGATAGAATATAGGTTTATAAATTGTAAAACTTGGAAACTCTATTTAGAGGTGATAAATGGGGCTTAACTTCACCTTCCTACCGCTGTGCTTTAAAGAGCAGGTGTTCTTCCTTCCATTGTATATCACCTCTTAATCAAACATCTATGGTTATCTAAGAAGAGTATGGGATGCACTGATAGGTAGCACATTACAGAGCACTTCATTTTGATAGTTCCTAATATTGATTGGAATAGCCACTTGCTTGGTCACTTATAGGGCTTCCTTATCACTAAGCCAGTGTAGTTTATAAGGCTTAGGTAGGGCTTGGTCGGTAACTTCAATTGTGGGACTATGAAAGTAGATGTTGCATTGGTGCAATTACCATTGTCGATAATTAAGGCACACAACGACCCATTCACCTTACAGCTAATATAGAATAAACTCTCTCATTGCTCGTCTTCTAGCAGAAGACTTACACTCATTGCCCTCCTCAACACCATCGTTATGGCATAAAATTATTCTCTTCACTATAGATGATCTCCCCTTCCATAGACTATTCTAGGTGTCTAGATTCTTTAGGCTCCTCAATCTCCTCAGTAGTACTATCAACCTCAATGGTTAGCAACTTTCCCTTGATCACCATTACTTGTGTGGCTATGTGTCCAAACTCTTGACACTTGAAGCACTTGATCTCATTCGTCTTTCTTCTTAAGCTTTAGCCTTTCTTGAACTTCCTTGAAATCTTCTTCTCCTTTGCTTAGGTAGTTTGAGTAAGTTAGACCATAGTAACTTTGCTTGGTTTCAATCGCACAAGTTTACTTAGAATAGGTTTGCTAAGGGTAAGTCGACTGATAAGAGCTTGGAATCTTCCTGCTTGGTATCTTTCAATTCTCTAGGTAGTTCGGATAGCCTCATTAAGTGAACTAATATCCATGGCCTCTAAAATATCTCCAATCTCATACTTTAACCCATTGATGAATCGGGATATAGTTTGGTCTTTAAGCTCAACAACTTCACATCAAATCATTAACATCTAGAGCTCCTTTACATGCGCATCAACACTTGATCCTCCTTATCTCAACTCCTGTAATCTCTTGAAGGTGTCCTGCAAATAATATCTTAGAACAAATCTTCTTCTCATGACTCTTTTCATCTCATCCTAACTCCTAACTTCTCATTCTCCTTCTATTCTACGGGTAGTGATAACTCTGATTTTAAACATATTTTATATGGTGATTTTATAGTATTTCCCTTACATTTTTGGTTTTCTTTAAAGAAAATGATACTTAATTGAGTAAAATTTTGATTTCAAGGTTTTAACGTGTTCTAGGATGGAAAACGAAGAAAAGGAATCAAGTTTTACTCAATTCCAAGTTTAAACGAAGAAGTTATGAAGTTTTGAAGTTGTGCAGAAAATTTTGCCTTAGTGCAGAAAGTTACACGACCTGGGGACACGGCCGTGTCTGGTGACGAAAATAGAATCCCTGTAATACATATATAAAAGGATATCTTAGGGTTTCAAAGAAAGGGAGACATTACAGAAACGGAGAGACACAAGAGAAGAGAGGAGACTTGAGAAGAACATCAAGAAAGAGGCGAGAACAACATCAACTTCAAGATTAGAGGGATTGTTCATCAATTAGAAGGGTTTTCCATGTTTTATTTTATATTTTTGATGGAACTCGTTTTTAGATTCGTTATGATAGCTTAGAATTTAAGTATTTAAGATTATGGAACCTAGGGTTTAATGTAACCCTTGGATTGAATTATAATTTTAATAAAGTTTCTATCTTTTCTTGATTCAATTATGTTGTTTAATCGTTGATTGATAATTCTAGAGTGTCAATATATGATATTATGCATGATGATTGAGAAATTGCATGTGTAATTAGATCTTAGTATAATTGGAGAGAATTACATGTATACTTAGAGATAAGATACATGTTTCTTCCGGAAAGTTGATTGTTTGTGTGGGAATTCATTATACATTAATGCAATTCTAAGTTATATTACTAAGTGAAGAGATTCCGGTAAATAATTTAGGATTAGGGTTAATATGCTTGAGAAAGATATTAGCTTTAATTGTGAATCCCTCCGGTCAAGAATGATAGAAACTGAATTGAATATATTTTAAGTGGTTACATGTTAAACACTAGGGAAAATAATTCCTAAATACGTTATTAATTTCTTGAAGCCGTTCGTAGTTTATTACTTTCTAATTTGCTTAATCAAGTTTCATAATTAGTTTGGTTTGTTAATTTCAGTATTTTTAATTCATTCAATTTATCACAATTTTCCGGTTAGATAATAAAGCTAAGGTTAATATTAGTACTCAAAATCTCTGAGGGATCGACTCGGACTTACATCCGTTATATTAAAATTGATAGATACACTTGCCTCGTATCAAGTAGCTTATAGATTCTTTTACTATAGGGTAGCATAGCTAGTGAACTCTAACATAGCATGTCTCACCTTAGCGTTATCAAGCACTTCATGACATTTGAACTGCTTCTTAATCTTATCTACCCAGTCTAAGTTGTTGAACCTAGGGTTTATTACTTGATTTTGATAAGAACAAAACAAAAAGTGTATAATTAAACATGTTGATTTCAATGAGAACAAAACAAAGTGTATTGTTAAACATGTTATTACTTGATTATATTGAGTTAATTGAAAAAGATAAATTATCTTACATTATGATTATAAATGACAATTAACTCTACAAGATATTTGGCTTTGAAAGTTGCACAAACATTCTTGAAGTTGAGTTGTAGAGTGTAGATGTTCCTTATTGTGTTTAAAAGATGGGAATAGTTGAAATTGGGCCTACTGACTTGATGGCTCTAAAGCACTACCGCTTAATGGTGAAGTGGCCTAGATAAGAAGTTGGAATGGTTTTTGATCAAGGTATTAGCATACCGATAGACTTATCGGTGTTTACGCCAACAATTATCTTGCTTACCATCATGATGATAAGAATGTGAAACCATCCTGCTGGTAAGCCTATTTCAACTAGCCATTGAAGTATTTAATGCACAATAATGGGAAGAATTGAATGAGATGATATAAATGTTCAATTACCTAATCATGGACAATAGAGAGTTGATCTTTTATTGCAATATTTCGATATTCTCTTATATTCTTATTGTCTATTATTCTCATTTTCTCTTGTACCTAGAGAGATTTGAAATATAGTGGTTGTGAGCTATTAGTTGCAAAGGACGGAGAGTTAGAAGCATTATACTAATAATCCTTGAAATTAAGTTTTGTGTTGTAAGTTAAGATCAAGATTTGTGTTGAGAGTGCAAGTGTGAAACTTGTGTAATCAAGTTTGTGTATGTATAGCTCTTGTAGCTTGGTTTGAGAAATTAATAAAGTGATGTGAAGTCCTCGATTGGAGGTATTGTATATTCGTAGAGAGTAGGGGGTAGTCCGAACTCCACGTTAAATCCGGGCTTGATCTTCTCTATTAATATCTCTTTTAATTTTCACACTTATTATTGTTTTATCATTATTTTGATTATACTCATTGTTGCATTTAGCGCTTAATTTCAAAAAGAAGATCAATTTGTCCTTAAAACTTAATTCACCCTCCTTCTTGAATCTTAGCCTAACATTTCAGTGGTCCTAAGCATCATTACTCCCAAAAAAACTAGGGATTCTAATATAGGAGCTCGAGCATTCCTCTCTTTAGGTTCATAATACTCTTTCGTTTCATAATCTTCTTCCTCATCCTCTTCTTTGATCTCATTTAACGTTAGTTTGCTTTTAACACCTCTACCCACTCCTCCAGCCCGATGTGTTTGAGTTGGGGCATTAGCTTGAACATATCAACCATTGCCTCTCTTGAGATGTTCATTGGCTTGCCCTTGGTAGGGTTCATTTCTGGCTTGTCTATCTTCGTTTATGGCAGTCACTAGACTAGCCACCAGGTTAATAAGTCTATTTAGTCGGTCATCTATATACTAGGTTATGAAACTTCCTTGTTAACCTTGGCTATTTTAAGTGCCACTCTTTGGATACCAATGGTTACTTGAACACTAGAGTCCGACATTGTTGACTATTACAGTAGATTAACAGCTGAGACATAACTCAAAATTTTCCTTCCATAAACTACAACAAAGTAACACCTAACATACCAATAGTTATAGCAACCAACACATGAAAAATCAATCGAACACTAACACTATTTTGCAAATAGGAAACAAGGGAAAATAGAGCATTCAATTTCTTTAGCACTATACACCTTCCAAACTCTCACAAAAACAATAGATAGTTTCTAAAACACATAAAGTAGTAATAAATCACTTAGTACACAAAGTGACAGAAACTTGCTTGAATGTAGCTAAGCTCTGATACTAGGATGATACAGATTGTTGGAAAGGGGTAAAGTATGACCACCAGTATCATGTGAATCGGGGGGTTGGTTTGAACCATGAGATGGTTTAAAGGATAAATGGTAGTCGAAGGTCGAGTAGGGATCCTCATGCACCGACAATGGATATGACACATCAACGTCTTACATGAGTTCAAGTTGCACTTGATATTACACATAAGTATAGCTAGAGGTCGCTTATTGCTAGTCTATGCTCGATGGGCTAGATAAGAGTAATTCGAGAGTAAGGACACTTAACTTACAAAGGAAGAGTATGTTTGAAGTTTAAAGATGAATTCTCCTTAATTGTTGTGACTATTACAATTTATAAGTTTTTATGTGACCTAATTAGGGTAAGTCCTAGGTTTACATAAATTACAAAAAGATTCCTACTTGGAAAGGAAAGATACGTAGCTTATAAGGGAAAAATTGTAAACAAACAAAAAGGATATTTGGTTACAAAAGGACAGTATGGATGTTAGAAAATGGAGTACCTGTTGACACTCCTTTATGTGGTCCTAATGGTGCTAATTGTTGAGTAGAGTAAGATCGGAGTAGATTAAATTAGGGTCAGATGCTTAGTAGCTTGGCTCGAATGTTTTAGGCTAAGAGGGGGATTGGTCTGGTAGATGGCCTATTGTTTGGTCAGCCTTGGATGCTCGGCTCGGGAGTGAACAGCTTAACCTTGGGTGCATATTAGCTTGATCATATGCAGATTCAGTACTTACCCTTAGTGTGGCAGTAAGTTGTTAGCTTAGTAATTGGTCGGGCACTTCGGCTATCTTCTCAATGTAATAAAGAATGGTTGGAGTTACGTATCTCGGAAGGTTGGTGTAGATAATGTATTATTCTTTAAAGTTTAACTTTGCCTAGACAGCTCGACAAACCATTTAGGTGAGTCCCTAAGCTCGGGAGTGAGTAATTGGTCCTTGATCCTTATCATCTCTCGTGCATCGATAGTATATATGACTTACCAATGTCTCTTACGAGCTCGAACTATAGTTGATATGGTAGATAAGTATAGTACAAGGTTTGATATGGATTTATGGATGAACATACGGTTTCGGTATTACACATAACCAAGAGAACAGGTCCTAACTGTGAGATGGCTCAAAAAGTAAATGAAAGTCAATGGTTTAGCAATCCCGTACACTATCTCTATGGATATGACGTACCATAAAACCATACATGGACTTAAGCTAATACCCAATATGATGTATGAACACTAAGCCTAGGGTTGCTTGCTACAATCTTTGCTAACAGGACTAATAAGAGTGGGTACAGAAGGGCTTTTCAAGAGAAAAGACTCAAGAGTTTATCATTAATGTTATAAATATGTCTAAAAGCCTACATAAGTGTCATATTTATATGTAGTGACAAAATTGTAAATAAAATGACTAAAAGGATGCCTTAGTAGCAATCCCGTAAATGCAAAATATACATGAGGGTAATTTAGGAATAATATAAGAAATAGGAAGTCCTTATAACATAAGCAAAAATAAGTAATCAAATGAGACATTTAAGTGAAGAGCTTATGAGCTATTGGAGACCTTAAAGACTTGATATAGGTAAACTTGAAGAGTAAAGAAAACATTATAGAGTAGAGTAGACGTAATAGAGCATAACAGACTTAGCAAAGCAAAGTAGAATTAGTAGAGCAGAGTAGAGTAGAACTAGTAGAGTAGAGTAGACTAGGTAGAGTAGAGCAGAACTAGTCGAACAAAGTAAGTCTTCCACATTGGTAGAGCTTAGAAACAAGTCTTCTATGCACGAGGAGCTCATAAATAGTTCTCCAACATAGCTCAAAACTTAGTAATTGGTTAGCTCGGTCCCCTGTATCATATCATCCCCTCTCCTTTGGAGAAGTTTCGGCTTGAAACTTGGTAAAGGGTGACTTCAAATCCCACTAGGATCAAATACTAACTTGTAAAAATAAAATATAAATACAAAAAAATACTTAAGCTTCTCTACTAATGTCATGATCAGCTAAGGCTCTTTCCATTTATCATGAGCTCGATCAATTAAACTTTTCCTTAAGTATCCTTCCTTCCCTTCATCATGTATCCAGTTAAGTTCACTCAGGTAACCCCAACAACCATCATTAAAGGGGAACAACACAACATTTAGCTCAAACATCATGTCATAAGCATGGGGAATTTGAACATGTAAGATCTCAAATTGCTTTTCTACCTCAAGTAGCTTTAAAGCTTCATGCCCTTCTACCGTTGGCCTTACCACATCATCCTTAGTAACTTTCACCTCTTCCACTTCCTCACAATTCAACTCTTGTCTTTTCTCATCTACTTTCTGTGCATCTTTAACTCTTACTTCTTTTCCTTTCATTTCCTCTCCTTTAATACTCTCTAAATGAGAAAGCCTTTGTTGTCTTCTTTCTTCTCTAATCTCCTTAAGCTCAATAAGTATAATCTCTAATTGTTCTTGTATACTAGAGAGGTTAACTTCATAGGTGGATTTTCTCTCATACAATTTATCTTAATAATCTTAGGGCACAAATTTTCTTCGCACTAAGCATCTTATCTCTTCCTACGTAATAACTCTAAGATTCCCTCCCTTAATTCTTTGACCTATTGATGCATTTCCAGGGTCAAACACATAGAGAAACACCATAATGAAGAGCAAACAAAAGGAAATGAAGAAAAGCAAGCAAAGTCCGAGTATGACACACTAATTGATCCTACTCGGCTTATAATTCATTAGATATAACTTACCGATTCGAACTAAAGGATCACTCAACACTACTCTTTACTAAAGGGAATAGATAAGAATTCAAGGGTAATAAGAACACTAGGGTTGCTCAAAGGGAAACTTGTATAAATTCTGATAATGAAGTTGTTGTTTGTGTACATTAAGTGGGGGTTTATATACCCATCTCACTAGGGTTAGTTTACATGTATGAGAAGACAAAAGGGTATTCTACAAATAGGATACATAAAATATACTAAAAAGGATAAAAGAGACAAAGAAGATTCAGTATGGGAAAGTAAAGAATCCTTCTAGAATATTGTGCTAGAAGACACGTATTGCATGGTGGTTGGTCGCTAGTCACTTTGGATTATAGTGTGACTTGGGCGAAATGAAGAAAAAGAGGGTATGCGGTTAGAGTTAACCTGATTTAGATCAAGATAATCCTCAGCCAATCAGTTATTAAGGAATACCCACCTTAGACTGGGGTCGTATCCTAGTCGATTTGAGAGCTTGGCCTCGAACAGTTGTTGAGGCTAGTATGTTTGAATGTTGTTAGATTAGGGTGTGGCTACTTAGTAGGTAAGCATACCTACCCGAAGGGTCGGTATGTTTGCTTGACAGTTTCAAAGACAATGTTGGTGTACGAGAGAGCTTGGTACTTAGGTCGGATGTAGTCTAAATCATGGAGGTTGGAATAGGAATTCTTGTCTTGAATGGGGCTATAAGCCATTATCCTTTTCGTGAATCCTTGGAGTCTTTTGGCTTGGCTGTGTGTGATCGGTCTAGAGGGTTGATTCCTATCATCCGCTTGAAAGTCAGGAAGATTTATCCTCAAATTTGAGGTGGTCTCCAATTCCTATTCTTTCGGGGCACCTATGAGATCTTATTCTTCTAGTCAATGGGGAATTATGTCGATACATTGAAAGTAGAGGAACCACCATAGTCATTAGGTAACTCGATTTGGTTGGTGTTGTGGTTGATCTTCTTTAGAATCTTGAATGGACCATCAGCTTGTGAAGATAATTTATTCCATCTCAAGTGCAAAAATCGTTCTCGGTTGGGGTGAATCCATACTATTGTCTCCTGGCTTGAAAGAAACAAGTTGGTGGCCTCGACTACCAATCTCTTATTGTCTCTTATTGAACTTAGCGATCTTCTTTTTCAGAGTTTGGTGTAGCTCTTGTAATTCTTAGGCTTGGTTAACTTCAGATTGACTTTCTTCAACAGCTGTAGGGGTACCGATCAAATCTAAGAGGATAGTGAAGTTAAGGTCATATACGACCTCGAATGGGGTCTTTCTAATGGTGCTGTGGACAATTCAGTTATATGCGAACTCCACAACTGGTAAACATATATCCCAATCTTTTAAGTTCTTTCCTACAATAGCTCTAAGTAAATTGCCTAGTGTCCTATTTACCACTTTAGTTTGGAGGTGGCTATTGGAGTTGAACACTAGTTTAGTTCTAAGTCTTCTCTAAAGAACCTTCCAAAAATAGCTCAAAAATTTTGTGTCTCGATCTAAAACAATAGTTTTCAGCACTTAGTGTAGTTGGATTACTTCTTGCAAAAATAGATTAGCAATGTATAAAGCATTGTTAGTTTGATGGCACGGGATTAAGTATGCCCTTTTATTGAAGCGGTACATTACTATAAAGATTGAATCTTTTCCCCTGGATGTCCGAGGTGACCCTAGGACAAGGTCCTTGCTGAGGTCAGCCTAAGTTAAGGTTGATGTTGGCTAGGGCATATACTTTCTATGGGGTTCTCTCTTCCCATTAGATCTCTTGCATACCTCATAACTTCCAACTACCTTATAGACATCCTTGGTGAAACCAGGTTAGTAAAAGTTTTCCTTCAACATATTGGCTATTTTGGTCTCTCCAAAATAACTAGATAATTCATTACTATGAGCCTCCTTCACTAACAGCTTATGCGTAGAACGGTTTAGTACATACAACCTTCGGTCCTTGAACAGATAGCCATCCCTAAGATAATATCCTCCATTAGTAACTCCTTCTTGTACTACTTAAGAATGGGACCAAAATGGGGTCATAAGCATATTACTCGGTGATAAGTGAAAATCTCAGCAACTTTGTTTGCAAAGTGGTCAATAAGGTTTGTTGACGTGACAAAGTATTGGCGACTATGTTGACACTTCCTTTCTTATGTTGGATCACTTAAGAGAAACCCTCTATGAACTCTAGCCACTTGGTTTGCCTTTTTGAAAGTTTGTTCTAGCTCTCAAGATGCTTTAATGACTCATGGTTAGTGTAAATAACAAACTTTCGTGGCAGAAAGTAGTGTTGCTAGACAATAAGAGCTCAAAAAAGAGAGTACAACTCTTTCTCATACATAGAATAATTTAAGGTAGCACCACTAAGCTTCTCACTATGGTAGGTGATGAGTCGTTGTTCTTGCATCAAGACGGTGCCATTTCTAATGCCTGACGCATCACATTCCATTTCAAAGGGCTTATCAAAATCTGGTAATAGGATAGGGGCGGAGGTGAGCTTCTCCTTGATTGCCTTGAAGCTCTATACAGCTTGATCATTTTGTTTAAACCCATTACTCTTCTTTTCCAGCTTAGGGCGGCTATGGTACTGAAGTGTTTAATGAATCGCCTATAAAAAGAAGCTAGGCCATGAAAACTTTGAACTTTAGGGACATTCTTCGATGCCAGCCACTCTAAAACAACTTAGATCTTTTCCTCATTTGCTTAGATTCCTTCCCCTGACATTACAAACCTAAGAAAAATCACTTCACCCTGACAGAATATATACTTCTTTAGGTTCCTAAATAACTTCTCAACTTGTAGATTATCAAAAACAGCTTGAAGATGTTGGATATAGTTGTTCAGGTCAATACTATATACCAATATGTCATCGAAGTACATAACCACATATCTTTCAATTAGAGGGCGTATCACATTGTTCATTAATTGCACAAATGTGCTTGGCACATTAGTAAGTTCGAACGGCATAACCAGTCATTTGTAGAGACCATGCCTTATCTTGAAAGCAGTATTTCATTCCTTACCTGGTTTCATGCAAATTTGGTGGTAGCTACTTTGCAATTCAATTTTCAAAAATATCTTGGTGCCATGAAGCTCTATATCATCGAGCTTCAATATCAAATATTTATACTTGACAGTAATTTGGCTAATTAACTGGTTGTCAATGTACATATGCCATGAACTATCTTTCTTTGGGATGAGCAGAGTTAGTACAACACAAGAGCTCATGCTCTCCCTTACATATCCTCGCTTTATGAGCTCATCTACCTATCTTTTTAGCTTAACGACTTGCTTAAGTTCATTCTGTAGGCAGGTTGGCTCAATAGGGCAATGCTTGACTGTAGATTAATACAATGCTCTATGCCTTGAATTGGGGATAATCCTTTAAGCAGTTCCTCAAGAAATAGGTTGGAAAACTCATCGATCAACCTTCGAATTTCATTTGGAACATCTTTCAAATCTTTCATCTCCAGCACTCTTCTAATCAATGGAAACATAAGCTCATTGGCCTTCTTAGCAGCTTAGAGTTCTCTTTAGCTCATCGTTGGGGCCTTCTTCTTACTTGCTTGGGTGAGCTGATTATGGGTCTCATTTACTTAGGTTGGGGTCATAGGTTGCAACACAATATTCTTGCCATCCTTAACAAAGGTATAGGTGTTCTTGTACTCGTCATGAGTAACACATCGGTCGAACAACCAAGGTCATCCAAGAAACAAATGTGAAGCTCTCATGGGGACGACATCAAACACTACTTCATCCCTGTACACATTCCTAACACTGAACGATACAATTACTTGTTTAGTTACATGCAAAGCACCCTTATCATAAAGTTAATGTAGCTTGTAAGGTCGAGGATGTTTAGAGGTTGACAGACCTAACTTCTACATGAAGGACTTTTCAACTACGTTAGTACAACTTCCTCCATCTACTATGATGTTGCATAACTGTCCTTTGATGGTACACTTAATATGGAATTAGTTTTCCTTTAGGTCTTCCTTAGAGTTTAGTAGGGAACTCAGTACTCGCCTTAGTACTAAGGTCATCACTTCTCTCTCGTCAGCATAGATACAGGTCTCCCCTTCCTTCTCAGCTTTGGCTTTTCTAACATCCTTCTGCTTATTGGGTTCACTCTCGTTGGTGCTATCCACTACATCTCCTTGGAGCACCATGACACATAAGTTCGGACACTTAGTAGCCATATATCTGAAGCCTAAGCATTTAAAGCACTTCACCTCGCTAGTCTTCCGTCCTGAGGTCTGCCTTCTTTCATATGTTCTTAGGGTCAGTTTAGCCTTAGTTCAACTCAGCTGGCCTGCTCGACTATCATTAAGTTGGTCATTCCTCTCCTTGGCTTGGTTTGAATGGATTGGCATAGAGTAGGGGCTTGGGAAAATGTTGTTCCAAGTTGGCTCGGAGCACTTTATTTCAATTTTTCAACCCTCTGTGTTATCTTAATTGCCTCTTCTAATGTATAAAACCTTTGCACTTCCATAATGTTGTGAATCTCATATTTGAACCTAGAAATGAACGTCGATAATGTGCAAGCCTCTAGTTCTTCCACGTTGGCCCGAATAATAATTATCTAGAATTCTCACATAATCATCAACAGATCGACCTCCTTAGCAGAGTTTCTGCAACTCTCCAAATGTATCTTATAAGTGGGTCTTAGGCACAAATATACCCCTCAACAACCTCTTCATCTCATCTCAGGTCCTCATACCTCTTCTTCCATCCTTTGCTCTAGTTGCATTCAGAATTTTCCACCACATAGTGGCATAGTTAGTAAACTCTAGTGCAGCAAGTTGGACCTTGACAACATTTGTATATCCATAATAATCAAACAGTTTCTTAACCTTTTCTTCCTACTCTAAATATTCATCTACATCTCCACTTCCATTGAAAAGTGGAATTTGGACCTTAACATTGTCAAGTCCTCAAGGAGTTTAGCGTCCTTTCTCTTATAGTTAATAGTACTCAGCCTCTACTTCTTCCCCTTCATCAGTCTCCACATCTACTTCCTCATCATCCTCTTCTATCTCTTATAACTCTAGCCTTCGTTTACTAGCTCGGTCTGCAATTCCTTTAATTCATTGGGGTCGAGTTGGGCGGTTCGCTCGACTACCTTAGCCATAGCCTCTGTTTATAACATTTTTAAGTGGGTTGCGTTGCGGCATACCCTGTCACGCCTCGAACAAGAGGAGTTATAATAGTCTGGTCATGTAAACTAACCTAAGATAGAAGCTGACTTCATAGCTGCTATCGTAGATACAATCTACACACATGTACGACTCAATCAGCTTAAAGCATCTGTTCTAATACTTTTGAGTAATCAAACATGTGGTATAACTTTACAAAATACCTGTTCTATATAACTTATTGTCTCGTAACACAACAGTACTAACATAAACGTCTTACGTCCAGAGTTTATAAAAAAGCTATAGGTTTTGCTAACTATTTACAATAAGTTAGGAAACTAGTGGACGTACTAAGAAATTCCTAATTAGTTTCCTCAAAACTAAAAAAAAAAAAAAAAAATTGAAAGCCCAGGTTCAATTGATTCTTCGTTCCTGACTTTCCCAAACAATAGCACATTAACTTGGGGATGGTGGTATCGAAACATCTTGATCCTTACTCAGTACCTGTAAAAGAGTCTATAAAGATGTGAGCACAACTAGCTCAGTAAATAAAACAGAGTTAGAAGAGTACTATACAATCACAAGCAAGGTTATTAATTATGATAAAATGCAATGTAATCAATCAAATGAAACATCACACAATGTTATCTAATTCATTGAGAGGTTAGAGAAATTACATCCGCTTCAACCCAAATTGAGGAGTTTTATTACGACTCAAATCAAATCAAACTTGGGCTTATGAAATGGAGAACACTCTCCTCTCTTGATCACCTTTAAACTATAGCCCCCACCCTTG
This sequence comes from Lumnitzera littorea, assembly GCA_024138015.1. NCBI lineage: Eukaryota > Viridiplantae > Streptophyta > Magnoliopsida > Myrtales > Combretaceae > Lumnitzera > Lumnitzera littorea. The sequence continues at coordinate 96,247,945 of JAMXBB010000002.1, read as the reverse complement.
CCTCGACCTCCTCGCTTATTACTTAGTTTGACTAAGGATAGAGAAATGATCATTTCAGTTATCCTCATTGAAGAAAGTTAGTATTTAGCTTGGTACTCTTAATTGTTTCCCCTAATGAGTGTTATGCATGTTCAGTTTCGTTTAGTCGAATAGACGTTACTTTTAATTAGGGGTGGCCAAACAAGTTCATACAATACAGAAATAATGCAAACATATAGAACAACACACTAAGGAGTTCAACTCTTGTCACAACTGAGTATCATACACACACACAGCATACGCACAGTCAAATAATTACAAACATAGCTAGATGTACTCTTGAGTCTCCAGATACTTTAATACAATATCCTAACAAGCGGTGAAGCCACAATCTCAACTTATTTATTCAGACACTCACTACGGCAGACTCGAGTTGTCAACAGTCTATTCACTAAGAGATCCTATGTATACAGAAGACCTAAATTTAGTTTTCGTAATAATTACAAAAATATTAGGGTTTGATCTAAAATAGTTATGTATTTATATATATATAAATATATTATCTCAATAGTATATAGTTTTATTATTATTATAATATATCAAGTTAAGCTGTTAATTATTGATAATATACGTAATTTATACTATTACGTATTATATATCATTTCGATCATATCAAAATATACTTTTAATTTATTAAATCACGTTTTAATTCCAGTAAGGTTATTGAAATACGCAGATTCTAGAATATTATAGAGTTATAGGTTATATTACCTAAGATTGTCTGATTTTTATAAAATTAATATCGTTGGGTTCGTATAGACTCAACGACATGTTTTACAGGTCTCGTTTTTAGATATGACTTTTAATAAGTAATTCGAGTTTTCAATAAAGTTATACGTATCTATATAAATATTATTGTATTATACGTAATTTACGTTATTAAACTGTATTTTACCTAATTTGTTAATATAATGTTACAATATGAGTATTATCTAATTCTAATATACCTATGACAGATCCCAGTCATAAAATATTAGTAAATATATTAAAAATACCTTTTTTTATCTAATCTGATTAGCAATCTCATACATAGTTTTTATTTAACTAGTTAATTTATTTTAACTTATTTTTACTAAAAATACGTCCCGACTTGTAATTTAAGCCATTTTACTAAATAAATTTGTAATAAATAGTTCGAGTTACTAAATAATTCCCTAAAAATTTCTATAAACTCCTAAAAATATGGGGAACTCATCTATTACTTGGTTTTAAGTTTTCGACCTATTGCCTATATATTCGTATTTACAATTTTACTCCTAAATTACTTAATTATAATTCTTTTTACACCAGATAAATTTCAATTTGACCCAACATTGTTATTATTCACTAGAGATTGGTACAAGTCCATTTCATCATTAAATTTCATAATTTCCTATTTATTTCACAATTTTAGCTTATTTTCAAGTTATTTTTAGGCTAAAAAATGCAATAAATATAAAAAATATTCAAATCAAAATTCGGGTTACATAGCAATTATCTATATATTATGCACATCCTACAAAAAAATTTTAAGGTAGAAATAACATCATTTAGTACATTTATTTTATAATTCAAATTTTGGATGAATAATAGTTTTCTTAAGCAAGTATACTAAATATTACAAATTTTTCAAAAATAAAAATATCACATGAAAGCATGTTCAAAATAACCTAACTAATTTTTTTTTTTTTTATAATTTTCTGGGTGGTTTAGGTATTTTTTACAAATTATTAAAAAAAACAAGACGAAGAATTAACCTGTGTGTTCTTGGGTTCTCCGGTGGTCGTAGGTTAGTGGGGGTGTATCGGAAGCCTTAGATGCTGGGGGTGCTCCTTGGTGGTGAAGTGGCTCAATAGCAGAACATCGGGAGTCTTAGGAACTAACCTAACTTGGTGTATGCTCTGTTTTTCCTATTTTTCTTTCTATTTTTGTAAATTTTTTTTTCAAACCTTTCCTTATGTAATTTAGTTCCTAAAGTGTTTTAATATGATGTTAGGGACCTTATATATACTAGTTGAGAGTTGGTTGTTGCCTCTTGGATTTAATTTTAATTTTTTTCCATTGTATTCCCCTCATAAATGAAGTAGGAGGTGTCAACTTGTTGGGAAATTACTTTTGAATCAGCATATTCAACTCCTCCACAGCAACCACGATGAATTCCAAAATTTCCTAGTCGCAATTGTGCCTTTTAGATGAGATTTGCAATTATTTTTAGCATTTTAGGTATATTTTATTAATATTTAGTTATTTATTAATATACAGTTCTATATCCCATGTATATATTACGTGTAATATATGACTATACTTGTATAATTAAGTTCTAACATATCTTTTATTTTTAGGATATGATTCTTAATTAATTTCATGAATTTAACACAATATATATATATATATAATTATGTAAATTAAGGTTAATTTATGGGTATAATTATTATTTATACCGAGTTTACTTATAAAAATATGCGCATATTCATATAATAAATTATACTGTATTAATTAACTTATTTCTAAGTTCTCGTCATAATTTGAGTTTCATTTTTAAGGTTCCGAATATTTTAGTATTATGTTAAATAATCTTACTTCTAAGGGCAAAATCGGGATATTATTTCAAAAATCTGACTTCACTATGTTACTTCGTCTAACTTTTTTATCTTAATCGTAAAGCTTGGACTCAACCGGTTAATTTTTTCTAGAAGCCCTAAATCTAAGCTCGGTTGTTCTAAACTCAATTTCAAGATGTCACATACCCTAGGGTTGTTGCCTATTAACTTGTAGTGTGGTGACTAAACTCCAAACAAGGTTAGTGAGTTTATCAAATTTGTCATCAATTGACTCGAGATTGTTACTACCATTTTGACCATGACCAAGTTGAGCACCATTACTTTGGTCTCTAATAACACATTGAACACTAGATTCCGACATGGTATAATACTTTTCAAACAAATTAACAACACAGTACACAAGAAAACAATGTTACCTTACTACCTAAAACTTCAACTAACACACAATAATCTCTCGAATAGGATAGAAATGAACTTGCTTTGTTTTTGGAGTGAAAAACAAAGTAAGAACGAAGTAGCAAAGAATTACACTTACCAACACACAAATACACTATAGTAGTTACGAAAGGAACACAATAGCTACTAACAGCAAGCGAATCAAAACTTTATTGCAACTTTACACACTCTCTTAGAACCATGCTTTGATACCAACGAAGTTGATGCGTCTACGGGGTTAAGCACATGGAGAAACACCATAACGAAGAAAAAACAAAAGGAAATAAAGAAAAGCTAGCAAAGTTCGGATAGCTACCAATTGAATATGACGCACCAATTAATCCTACTTGACCTATAATTCGTTGAATATGATTTACCGATCTAAACTGAAGGGTTGTTTACCATTATTCATTGCTAAAGGAAATAGATAAGAGTTAAAGGGTAATAAGAATACTAAGGTTGCTTAAAGAGAAACTTATATAAATTTTGATAATGAAGTTGTTGTTTGCATACATTAAGTAGGGGTTTATATACCCATCTTACTAGAGCTACTTTATATGTATGAAAAAACGAAAGGGTATTTTACAAATAAGATACATAAAATATACTAAAAAGGATAAAAGAGCTAAATAATATTTAGTATAGAAAATTAAAGAATCCTTCTGGAATGTTATGCTAGAAGACACGTGTCGCATGATAGCTAGTAGCTTAAAATATAGTACAACTCAGACAAAATGAAGAAAATTAAGAAATGTAGTTAGAGTTGACTTGATCTAAATCAAGTTGGTCCATAGCTAATTAATCATTGATAAATATTCGCTTCAGATTGGGGTCGAATCCTAATCGGTTCGAGAGCTTGGCTTCAAATAGCTGTTGAAGCTGGTATATTTGAATATTGTTAGGATTATGGTGTGGCTGCGTAGCAAGTAAGCATGCTTACTTGGAAGGTCGACACGTTTGCTCAACAGTTTTGGAGAAAATGCTAGTGCATGAGAGAGCTCAATACTGAGGTTGGTAGCAATGTAAATTATGGAAGTTAGAATAGCAATTCTTGTCCTGAATGAGGCTACGAGCCATTATCTTCCTCGTTAGTCCTTGGAATCCTCTGGTTCGGTTGCACGTGATCTATCTGAAGGATTGATTCCTATCACCTATCATATCGTTCTACTAAGTCACTACAAAGCCACTTAATAAACTCCTAACCAACCTTATTTTTTCATACTTTGGATAAGAATAATTTTCAAAAAATTGATTAACTCAAAATTCTCAATTCAAATATTTATTTAGAGTCCCATATCCATTACATTTTTGGATACTTAATTTTATATCTTTGTAATCATGGCTATATCCATACCTAACTCAATATGCCATACTTGATAATTCTAGTCTTGATCCTATGGACACAATATAACTTAACCTAACCTCATAAAAGAAACAGCTCCGTGCACTGGAATACGACCTGAGCTTGCCAAATATTGCACTTCAATTTACCGTGTAGGCCTAATCTCAGCACAACAACATGATACATAAGCTTGCAATGCACACGCTTTAACTAGCTTGGACAAACAACACAGCTCAGGTGCAATGATAATTATCTCGGTAAAATTCTTAGACCGGACAGCACTTCATACAATACAATTGCTCGGATTTGTATGCTTCGTTACTGACCTCAAACTTTGAACAAATTTGTACAGCTTTTGGAATCACGTCAGTTCGGCATGCTATACTCTCACACAAGCAACTTGGACATGTAATAGCTTAATACGAAATCTTTGGATATAGTAGATAGCTCGGTAGTAATTTTAAACGCCTCGATGCACGCAGACTTAACATAGATTGGACACAAATTAGTTTGGCAATTTCTCGAGCAAATCAGCTCAATAATTCTTGATTCACCCCTATACGATGTGCTCGTTTGACTTCAATTTGCACAGAGCAGTTTGGCCAATTTGAAAAGAGCTTCACAGCTTGGTTCGATAGTTTTAGGGTTATAGCAGTTCGACAACTTTGAACTAAAAGCTCGGACATATACAGTAGCACAGCACAAATTTAGCTTGGCTTTGCACTTCACTTCTGCTCACTAGCATACTCCCATAATATGCTCGAATACAAGGCTTGACTCAGTTTACAATTAACAACAGCTTAGAAATTAATGAAAGGTACAACTCACTTTAGCTCATCACACACTTGGACTGATACACGTGTTTGGCCTGCACTTCAGTCATTGATCAACTCCATAGCGTACTATGGACAATAGCTTGGCCCATCCACATTGCAACAAGCAGAGTTATGCGCACAACAACTCGAAGGCTCAAATTACAGCAGTTAACTCAGTGCTCCACTTCGCTGGCTAATACACTATAGCTTGATAAAAAAAAATGCTTTAGCACTCTAGCAACCGCTCGACATTTAAGTTCAACCCCACTCATGCACACTTCAGCTCAGACAAAGCTAGTTAACAGTTCGGTACAACTAGCAGTTCGGCATAATTCCAAGCTCGACAAAAGTTGTTCAGCTTGGCACTTCACAAAATAGCTCGGATACATACTTTGTTAGCTTGATTCGGACACTTTTGCACTTCAGCTAGGCAATTTGTGAAATACAGCAACTCGGACTTCACTTTAAACAGCTCGTTTACATAACTTAACACAGATCAAACATGAATTAGCTCCGCTCTCTAAGCACTTTGGATATACACACAAGCTTAGCACTATCTTTCTTTAAGCACACAACTCACAGTAGTCCACAAAAGAAGGGCCAACAATGCACATGATTTATTAGCTTAGTAAGGATTCAATTGCGCTCACAACAGTTTGGATCTTTCATGACACAATTGCAGTTACACTATCAAGCTTTGGAAAGTTCAGGAATTGGTCACTAGATTAGTAGCTCGGAGACACACTTGCTATACAAAATTGCAGCACACCCACGATAGTAGCAAACACCAGCCACCTATTCGTAGCACAACATCCACTCGCTTGCTTGCTGCTATTTGCGATAGCTCGGCAAGACAACATTGCACTTTCACTTGAGCTTGATTGTACACAAAATGACTCAGTCACTTCCACTGCTACGCTCATAGACAGTCTCCATCGACCACCACTTTCGCACGACAAACACTGACCCACCAACAAGCTGTTACTCACTACTATACAAGTCATGGCTACAACACCACTGTTCGCACACACAACAGCCACCACCAACTCAACTCTAATTTGATTACACTTCATTGATTGCATTGAATTTCACTAAAAACTCGTACTAGCTCCAATCCGCATACTGTAAAACTATAGCTCTACTTCTACGGGACCTAAAACCACTAATAACCACACTAGCTACAGGACTCAATGGATACAACCAAACTTACAGACTCGCTTACTAACTCGTTCACACACTGAACATGTACAACAACCATCTACATTCGCATTACTATTGGAGCCACAAAAACCCACTTGCTACTACATTCAAAACCCAATTACCAATTCTTCCAATAATCTACAGTGGATTTTAGGAAATCCTAGGTTTTCCTTCATAAATCCCACCTTCATTATTTCTTCGACAACTTAATATGAGAAAATTAAAACTCCTCCAAGTGCCACAATTGTTTCTTTCATTTTCTTTCTTTCTTTTTTTTTTTTTTAAATTAATCAGCTAGTATTAATTCAAAACTCTAAGTTAATGGACCCATCTCGTCTTTCAAAAAGTGAGAGACCTATAATTTTCAAACCTATGACAACTTTTGTCACAACACATGTGACCAACCCTAAAAATATACAATCAGCGTTCAAGGGCAACACTTGATTATAATATTGGCTTTAAGGTCCATATTCAAATACAGAATTTCAATATTTCCCTTTGTGTTCCTCCTTTCTTCATATTCAAAATAGTATCGTTACAAAAGTGCAAGAAATCCTAAAGGATTGAAACATAAAGCTTTGATACCAAGTTGATATGAATCCGTTGATGAACATACGGTCTCGGTATCATACATAATCAAGAGGATGAGTCCAGACCGTAAGATGACTCGAAAAGTAAATGGAAGTGAATGGTTTAGTAGTCCCATGAACTAACTTTATGGATATGACACACTGTAGAACTACACACGGACCTAAACTAAGTACCCGATATGATGTACAAATACTAAGCTTAGGGTTGCTTACCAAATCCTTACTAAAGGGATTAATAAGAGTGGGTAAAGAAGAGTTTTCCAAAAGAAAAGAATCAAGGGTTTATCATTAATGTTGTAAATCTGTCTAAAACCCTATATAAGTGTCTTATTATATATAGTGGCAAAATTGTCAATAAAATGACTAAAAGGATACCCTAGTGGTATTCCCGTAAATACGAAATAAATATGAAAGTAATTTATGAATAATACAAGAAATAGGAAGTCCATATAACATAAGTAAAAATAAGTCATTAAATGAGATATCTAGGTGAAAAGTTGATGAGCTATTAGAGACTTTGAAGACTTTATTTAGGCGGAACTGAAGAGCAGACCTGGCGGAGTAAGGTAGACAAGACAAGCAAAATAGAGTAGACTTGACAAAGTAGAGCAGAACTGGTAAAGTAGAGCAGACTTAGCTAAACAGAACAGGTCTTCCACATTGGTAAAGCTCATAAATAGGTCTTTTATGCACGAAGAGCTCATGAATAGGTCTCCAACATAGCTTAAAACTTGGTAATTGGTTAGTTCGGTCCCCTGTACCATATCAAGGTTGCTCGCCACTAGTCCATGCTTAATGGCCTAAATAAGAGCTCTTCAAGGACCGGTTCTCAACGAGAAAAGCATAAGCTCCAGAAGAAGAAGAGTAAGGTCTAAAGTTCAATATTAATGTTCTAATGATGCGGCTATTACATATTATAAGTATTTATATAGCCCAATAAATGCAAGTCCTAGGTATATGTAAATTACAAAAAGGATTCCTACTCGAAAAGGACAAAATTGTAAATGGACAAAAGAATATTTGGCTATAAAAAGAACAGTACGAATGTTAGAAGATAATACGTATGTCAACTATCTAGTTTGTGGTCCTGATGTTACTACTTATCGAAGAGAGCTGATTCTAAGTAGAGTATGTTAGGTCAATTACTAAGCAACTTGAAAGTTTGGTTGTTCAAGGCTTGGGTAAGGTTGGTTCAGTGGGCAACCATTCTTTGGATTGGCCTCAGCTGATCAGCTTGGGAGTAGGCAGCTCAGCCTCAAATGTGTGTCAGCTTAGCAATATGTAGATTTAGTGCTTGGCCTTGGCATGGCATGGCAATAAGTAGTCTATTCCGTAACTGGTTGGGCACCTTGAGAATCTTCTCAATGAGATAAAGAGAGCTCACAGTAGAGTACCTTAGTGAATCATAATAGGAAATACATTATTCTTTAGAGCTCAGCTTTGCTTGGATAGTTCAATAAACCATATGGGCGAGTCCTTGAGTTAAGGAGTGAGCGATTTGTTTGTGATCCCTATCACCTAGAAAATAGTTAAGTTCCCCCATCATGCTCATTTCAAACTCTTTCTTCATGTACTCTACAAATTCATCCACTAGATCTATGCTAGTAACTCCAAACACAATATCATTAACATAGATTTAAACAATCAATGTATTTGACTATGTTTTTTAATAAATAATGTTGTATCTAATTTACCTCTTGAAAAACCATTATTTATTAAGAAACTACTAAGCCTCTCATGCCAAGCTTTAGGAGCTTGTTCGAGTCTATAGAGTGTCTTGTTGAGCTTAAATACACGATCGGGGAATTTGTGATGTTTAAACCACTGTGGTTGCTTACATAAACTTCTTCTTTAATATAGCCATTTACAAAAACACTCTTAATATTCATTTGATATAATTTGAAGTTTTTAAAGATGGTGAATGCTGAGAGCATCCTAATAGCTTCTAGTCTAACAATTAGAGCGAAGGTCTCATCAAAGTCTATTCCTTCTTCTTGATTATGTCCTTTTACTACCAATCTTGCCTTATTCTTAGTTACTACACCGGTTTCATCAAGTTTCTTTCTATAAACTCATTTTGTTTCAATTATTGGTCTATTATTGGGCCTAAGTACAAGATCCCATACTTCATTTCTTATGAATTGGTTAAGTTCCTCTTGTATAGCTTGTATCCAAAATTCATCTTTTAAGGCTTCATCAATGTTCTTAGGTTCTACTTAGGATAGGAACATTACGTTGCTTAAGTTTTTTAGGGAGGCTCTAGTTTGTACCTTATTGGATGGTTCACCTATGATCAAGTCCTTAGGGTGATCTTTTACAAATTTCCAATCTCTGGGCAAGTTCATATTAGATTGATCAATTTCTTCATCTTCCTTAGAGATTTCTTTATCTTTAGAGTTCTTATCAAGACTAAGGTTTTCCAATTGAGCACTAACATTGTCAATTTCATTATTTGGTTCTATAAATGCAAATGTGTCATAAAAAAACAACATAAATAAATTCCTTTATTAGTAAGGTTCTCATATTAAACACTTTATATGTCTTATTAGTCATAGAATAATCATCAGATTTAGAATCAAATTTACCTAGTTGATCCTTACCATTATTTAGCATAAAGAATTTAGTACTAAATGGATGAAAATAGGAAATATTAAGTCTTTTGCCTCTCTTAAAGCTCATAGGGGGTTTTCCTCAAGATAGGCTTTATGATAACTTAGTTTGATATATAGTAAGTAGTATTTACCCCCTTAGCCCAAAAATGTTTAGGTAAGTTATTTTCACAAACCATTGTTCATGCCATTTCTATAAGACTCCTATTTTTCCTTTTGGTGACTCCATTTTGTTATAGGGTTCTAGGTGCTAAGAATGTGTGTTTTATGCCATTTTTATTACAAAACTCTTCAATTACATTATTTTCAAATTCTCCCCTATGATCACATCACTTCTAATAGAGATTATTGAAGGACATTTTTCATTTTGGACCTTCTTGTAATATTTTAAGAACACATGGTATGATTTGTCCTCACTTGCAAAGAAAAAGGTTCAAGTGTATCTAGTAAAGTTATCAGCAATGACTAATGTTTATCTTTTCCCTCCCAAACTTAAAGTTTGAGTTTGACAAAAAAAATCCATATGCAATAGTTATAATGGCCTAGAAGTTGAGATGGTATCTTTTGATTTAAAAGATGATTATGTTTACTTGCCATTATCAAAACTAATCTTTGGTAAGCCTTTACTAAGGTCATGTTTAGCTAGTTTTCATAATATATGCATGCTAGCATGCCCTAACTTACTATGCCACAACTAACTATCATTGTTTTGAGTGGATAGACAAGATATTGGACTTGTAAACTGATAACTCTGATTTTAAACATATTCCATATGGTGATTTTATAGCATTTCCTGTACATTTTTGGTTTTCTTTAAAGGAATTGATACTTAATTGAGTAAAATGTTGATTTCAGGGTTTAAATGCGTTCTAGGCTCGAAAACGAAGAAAACGAATCAAGTTTCACTCAATTCCGAGTTCAAACGAAGAAGTTATGAAGTTTTGAAATTGTGCAAAAATTTTGCCTTAGTGTAGAAAGTTACACGGCTGTATCCAAGACCGTATCTGGTGACGAAAATAAAATCTGTGTAATACACATATAAAAGGATATCTTAGGGTTTAAAGGAAAGAGAGACATTACAGAAACGGAGAGACACAAGAGAAGAGAAGAGACTTAAGGAGAATATCAATCAAGAAGCAAGAACGACATCGATTTCAAGATTAGAGAGATTGTTCATCAAATCAAGAGGGGTTTTTCATGCTTTATTTCATGTTTTTGATGAAACTCGTTTTTAGATTCGTCATGATAGCTTAGAATTCAAGTATTTAGGATTATGGAACCTAGGGTTTCATGGAACCTAGGGTTTCATGGAACCTTTGGATTGAATTATAATTTCAAGAAAGTTTTTATCTTTTCTTGATTCAATTATGTCGTTTAGTTGTGGATTGATAATTCTAGAGTGTCAATATATGATATTATGCATATTGATTGAGAAATTGCACGTGTAATTAGATATTAGCATAATTGAAGAGAATTACATGTAGACTTAGAGATAAAATATATGTTTCTTTCGGAAAGTTGATTGTTTGTGTGGGAATTCATTATACATTAATGCAATTCTAAGTTATATTACTAAGTGAAGAGATTCCGGTAAATAATTTAGGATTAGGGTTAATATGCTTGAGAAAGATATTAGCTTTAATTGTGAATCTCTCCGGTCAAGAATTATAGAAATTAAATTGAATATATTTTAAAAAGTTACATGTTAAACACTAGGGGAAATAATTCCTAAATACATTATTGCATACTTGAAGTCGTTCGTAGTTTATTGCTGTCTAATTTGCTTAGTTAAGTCTCATAATTAGTTTAGTTTATTAATTTCAGTATTTTTAATTCATTCAACTCGACACAATTTTCTGGTTATATAATAAAGCTAAAGTCAATATTAGTACTCAAAATCTCTGAGGGATCGACTCGGACTCATATCCGCTATATTAAAATTGATAGGTGCACTTGCCTCATATCATAAACATATCAAAATTGATTTTGTAAATGTTTGCTCATTTATACCCCTCAAAACAAATTTGTTCACTCTCAATGCATTTAATAGAATACTTTGAAGTTATAAAGGTAACCTTATAGCCAATATTATGCAGTCGACTTATACTAAGTTGTGCTTTAAATTATCTATAAGAAGAACATTTTTAATTATAAGATCCTTATCGATGGGAATGTTACCTTCACCAATTATATGAGCTTTCCAATTGTCTCCAAATGTAACACTCCCATCATCCTTTAAGTCTAGTGTTGTGAGCTTAGATGCATCCTCCATCATATGCCTTAAACATCCACTATATGAGATCTACTTATTGTTTTGTCTTGAAGAAACCTACAAAATAAGAGGTTATTTCTTCGGTACTCACCTTAGTTTGGGTCTTTTAGGATTAGTTGCTAACATATAAGCTTGTCTCTTAGGGACTTAAACTATCTTGCTTTTGTGATTCAAGGCTAGATTACGTCTTATTGCATACGTATGCGTAATATGACCATATTTTCCACAATAATTACAAGTCTCATTAGTTGCTTTAACAAAGTAATTTTTATAAGACTTATAAACATTACTTCTACTATAGCTAATTCCGGTATTATCCAATCTTTATCTTTGTAAGCAAAGGATCTTTTCCAAATTCTTTTCTCCATCTATGAATTTAGCTATAGCTTGTTTTGAATCATCTAAGCTAGATTTTAATATAGCATTCTCGATTTCAAGCCTTCCTACTCTATTAACCATGTCATCATCACGCATGCTAGTTATATTATCGATATTCTTTTGAAGCACTTCATTTTTTTCTTTCAATTCATTATTTTCATTGACTAGTTCTTCATTCTTTGAGCTTAATTTTTCATTCCTCTTGTTTAGTTTATCAACTTGTAACCTTAAGCACTCATTATCTTCCTCTAGACCTTCCTTTGCATCTACTATTTTGTTATATTCACTTTTAATTACATCAAATTCATCATTAACTTCATTAATCATTTATTTCAATATATTATTTCTTTTTTTAATTTTGACAAATTCCTTTAACAGTTCATCATACACATCCTTCAATTTATCATAAGAGAATTGTGATGTGGAACATACCTCATCATTAATTTCCATAAAGCATATTTCTTCATCGAACTTGGGTCACTATCACTCCATGTTACTACCATAGCTTTATTTCTTGATCCTTTGTCTGTCTTTTTTAGCAGTGGACAATATTTTCGAATGTGACTAGGCTTTTGACAATTATAGCACTTTAATACTTCTTTCATCTCCTTTTTGAATTTGGATGTGATCCCTTCACCATCCTTATCTTATCTCAATTTCTTATTGAACTTTATGAATTTCTTGACCTTCCTTACCATCATAGTCATCACTTTGTTCTTCATCATTGCTTGTAGTAACTTTGGTTGCTTTAAGAGCGATTGCTTTCTGCTTAAAGTCCTCCCCATGCCTCTTGATCATCTTATATGTCTTGAGGGTTCCAAGGAGTTCTTCCCTTGACATCTTCTCTAAGTCATGTACTTTCTCAATAATGGTTCTTTTCGCCTCCTAATCCTTTGGTAGTGACTTAAGAATTTTGTAATTTCCAAATTAGAGAGTTTAGTGTCAAGTATTATCAAAGGATTAACAATATCAATAAATTTTTTGTGCATTTTATCTATTGTTTCATTTGGAAGCATCTTAAAGTTCTCAAATTCTCCTCATAAGAGGCTTATCTTGGTGTTCTTTACTCTAGATGTTTCTTCATAAGTATTTTACAATTTGTTCCATATCTCTTTAGTACTAGAGCATATACATATCCTATTGAAATCTTGTTCACTCATAGCACAATGTAATATATTCATGACTATTTCATTTAAGTCAATTTTCTTTCAATCATCATTGGTATAATCCTCCTCTTCTTTATTTTCTATCTTGATTTAACCATTTTCTATCACATGCCAAAGCATTTTATTTTGTACTTTAATGAAAATCTTCATTTGACACTTCCAATATGGATAATTTCTACTAGTTAGAAGTGGTAGCCCATTAATAACTTGTCCTTTCATGAAGCCTATTACACTTAGTACCATGATCTTTACTCTAAATGCGATTAATTAATAAATATAGAGTCGCAGCTCCGATACCAATTGAAGAACACTATGCTAATACTTAGGGGGTGGAGGGGTAGGTGGTAGGGGGTGGGCTGGGATTGAGTATTAATGAAAATTTTTTATTCTCTTTAAGAATTAGTAATAAATGCTAGAATAGTGAGCAAGTTAAATGTTTAAACAATAATAAGAAATGAGGAAATTAAAAGAAATAGGGTAAGAGAGAGTCAAGCTGTGATATAACATAGAGTTCGGGCCGCCCCTTACTCTCTACGGACACCAATGCCTCCAACTGAGAATTACACAAACTTATATTAATCTCAATATTACAATGCTCAATTAAGAGCTTGCATCACTTCGCAATCACACAACAATCACTTAATAACACTTAAGCATAATCTCTATCTTTTAAGTGTAGTGCCTTTTATAAGATGAATTTGTAAGTGGTAAAGCACAATTAATAGAGTACAAGAATGTTTGGAATTTTCAGTTGAAGATCAAAATTTTATTTCTCTTAGATGGGTAGTTAGTGTATAAATGGGGTTGCAAAAATTCTTCCTATTGCTACATTAAATGCACCCCAATGGCTGGTTTTAGAGCGCTACCAATAGATCGCTACATAAGCTACCGATCGATCAATATATCAAATTTCCTAGCCATCATCTTCTATTGATAGGTCACTTTGAGGTGTTGCCAATCTTTAAGATGATCGTAGAATGCTCCAATTCTGGGTTCATGCTACTAATCAATCACCAAGTATTCTATCGATCAATTGATAGAACAAAAATCCCATCAATCCCCTTTCCTCGATTAGTCAATTAACATGTCACCTAATTCACTTCAAGCATAAAATGTAGCAATATGAATTTCTAGACATCGATCGATCAGTAGGCCCTAACTACTTCTAATCAGGCTTTGATTTATCTACAATAGAAATTAACACCAAACCAAACACAATGACTATCTGTTTTTTTCACAAGATTGATATCTTCCATTTTAAGGATTAATCAAGTAAATTTCCTTATAAAGTTCTCAAATAATTCTCATAAGATAATCTCAATTTCGATTAAGTTTTGCCTCATCAAAATCACATAAAACACATGTTCAACAGTGTTGTCGATTGAGCTTCAACTAGAAAATGCAAGAGTTTAAGCTTACACCCCTAAATATAATGACAAAGGAGGCATTGGGAGCAAGAGAGTACAAGGGGAAGTTAACCTCGGCTTAGGAAGATCCTGTCAGGGTGAACGAGGTCATAGGAAATGGATATGGTTACAAGTTGGAAAGGCTTGATGGACAGCCAATTCCTAAGGTGTAGAATGTTAACAACCTCAAGCCACATTTTGAATGATGGACGTTCGAAAGAAGATATGTTTGCTCGTTTAGCAAAAATATCTTTATTTATGTGCTTTTTTTTTATCACTATTTTTTAGTTACTATTATGTTTGTGAGTAGACTTGTTCCACAAACATGTTGGATGCTTATTTGTTTTTGTTAACAAATTACATAAGGTTAGGACTAATAATCTAACCTTGTTCCTTATTTAATGTCCTGTGTAATGAAATTGTACTATGTGAGTTGGAGCCAATGGACCAACCTAGTTTCTTTTCAATGTTCCATATAATGAAGAGTTTATTTATTCGCCATCATTTGAGTTCATATGTTACTTTGTTTTAATATAATGCTTTTCCAAAAAGCACAAACATAATCACAAGTGATGATATGATCTTTACTCGACCTCTTTAATAAAAGGAAATTGAAAAATCTCTAAGCCTTACCAAAGGGTAACGAGCAAGTTATAAAGCACTGAATCCTTAAGCCCTATATTTAACGAACAATGGGAAAAGGATATCTTAAGATCTCTAAGTCCTAAGAAAGGATGATGAGATGTAAAAGCCTTGAACGCTCTTAAGAGTGATAGGCATAGTAGCTATAAATCTTTTTGAAGGATGATAAGCTATTTGTGAGTCCTTATGTCTTTAGATGACAATAGATATTATGCTCTAAGTCTAACAAATAGATGACGAGCTATTTAGAGGCCTTAAGCTATCTACTAGTAATGGGCGTAAAACTCTGAATATGCTAAGTAAATGGGCAATGTAAAGACCTTAAAGTGCAGGTATGACTCTTAAGTCTGGTTCATGGACAAATATGCTACTATCAACTTAAGTGTTTCGAACCAATTGCATTGGTAGTCCTCTAGAAGCTCTTGAACTATTGGAATGCAAGCGTAGTACTCTAAGCCTTATAACAGATAGGGGCAATGAGTTGAGCAATAGTCCAGATCTTTAAAAGCTTATAAAGGTTGTGAAGCAAATCCACTAAAGAATTTAACAAGCACATACATAAGCGTTCAATGACATAAATGTTAATCAAAAGTTTTATTGTAGTAAGGTCCTTAACAAGTCCTAAGCAAGAGTTAAACAAATAGTTCATTACAAAGATTGAAGGTCGGCATTACCGACCTAGAAATAAGTTAAAGATAATAATCAGATAAATGAAAAATAATCACTCTTCTTGAGTTTGATCAATAGCTACAGCCTAGTCTTTTGAAGGTAAAACAAAGATAGTTTAAAGGTCAGTAGAGGGATCAAAAGCAAGAGCCTTAAGGACTTTAAGAGTGTCATATGCTTCTTGTATGTTCGTAGGGTCAGTTATGGGGGTATCAACACCTTCACTTAGTTGGTCTTCCACCATGAGCTCCTCCTAACTGGTCTTGTTTATAGGAGTCTTCTTCTCGTGACCTAGTCTAGCAAAGTTTAAACAGCTCAGGTCATAGTCAAGATGGTGGATAAGGACCTCCTCCCGAGTTAGGTTTGTCCCATCGAGCTTTTTCTATGACATTAGGCTTTTGTACTCTTGACTCTCTTGAATGTCCTAATAAGTCTTATCATAAGCATTTTGGTACGATGAACCCTGCTCTTCCATGTCAGCCATATAATCTTCAGCTCTTTGTATGAGTTTTGCTGGTGGGTGACCTCTTCATCATGTTAACTCTTGAGGGTTTCTACCTCACTTTGTGTCCCTTAGAGGTCAAACACCAACTGGGAGCATTTCTCTTGTTCCTCCACTAGAGCTGCTTCTTTCTCTTCTCTAGTCTTAACCTTCCTCTCTGCCTTTTCTTTCTAGTTTTTGAGCTTCTCCTCCATTTTTGCTTTCTCTTCTTCTAGCTTGCCCTTCTCAATACCCCATTTCTCCTAAAGGTTCTTTTTCTTAGCCTTTACACCAGTAACCTCTTCTTGGCCTTCTTAACAATTTGAAGGGAAAAGGAGTTTTTAGCTTAAAGGAATTAAAGGAAAAATATAAATAGAACATGAAGGAAAACTTATAGCTTAAATTAAAGTTAAGTCAGGTAACAATCTACTAATATTACTTATAAAAGATTGGAATAAACTTATATCATATATTTTGGAAGCGGCTTTGCAAAATGTTAGAGTGTTTATCAGGGTGGGAGACGATTTCCCTTAACTAGCTCCAAAGTGACCTAACCATTCCTTAAAGCATGGTCAGCAATGGTAACATTCCAGCAAGGGAAGAACTATAAGACCTCCTTATTTTCTTTCCTACTGGGTGTAATGGAACTTAGTATCCTAAAGGGGGCTTCCCTACCTTCCTTTAGATCTTTAGAGCCACACCTTAGTTTATCACCTTTGGGGATCTTCCCTTTGTTTAGATCCCTCTCCAATAAGGGGCAATCATGGGTATTGGGTTGCTTCCTCGGCTAAATAGCATCAATAACCTTTCTTTTAACAAAAAATTTTGTTTATTAGGCCTCATTGGTGTCTGGGAAGTGGTAGATTTTATAAGTGGATTGGTTGGTGGTTTTACAGGAGCCTGTTTTACAAAGATCTTCTTAAGATCCTCCTTTTCCTTTAAGTTACTAGCCTTCAGCTCGACAAATAGGTCCTCGGAGTTGTAGTTCCTGAGCGATGTGTTTGCAACAAAATGTCCAAAGATTAGATAGGAAAAGTATTGAAATACAAATAAAAGAACTTACAAACATTGTGTCGAACATGGGCAAGGAAGACCGCTCAACTCCTGGAATAAATGTGAAGCTCCTTCCTCTTACCAGCCCTTTTAAGCACAGCAAGATCATAGAAAGCTTATACCTTAGTTGACAAAAATACCTTCATTAGGGCCTTCAACATCCCCATCATGAGTAACACTAGCACCTTCAACCACCCTTGCCTCATCTTTGGGGAAGATTGGAGCACCGCATGAGTATTTGGTGATTATGGTGTTTGCATCCTAGAGAAACCATCTATGGTTATAGGCCTTCACAATTGTGTCATGAGCCTTCTTGTCATTAGGGAGTAGATGTTTGATGTTGGATTGCTTAATTGGTGGCTTTAAACAGTAGGGAAATCAAGTTTGGTAATCGACCTAACTATTACCCATTTTTGCTTCCAGTCATGAATGGAAGACTGTAATCTTATTAAGAATTTCCTACAAGGTTGGGCACACACATAAAACTAGTTGTCCTCTCTCTTTAGTGTAAAGAAGTATTGAAACGAAGTAACTGATACGCTGTACCGAGAGTTGACAAAGGTGATAGTATCGGGGTGGGTTTAAGCTTGAAGAAAGCTTAAAAATGAAGATGGAAAAAGAAATGCGTGAACAATGATGAAAATAAAATAAGCAAACCTTTGATCTGCTCCAAGGATATTATGTATTAGGAAACTACTGAGGACTCACAGCTAAACTTGATATGACATACGAGCTAGTCTAATGAGGGCACTCATCACATAGCCTTATTTAAGAGTTAAGACAATAGTGAAGTTAATAAGCTAACAGAGAGCAATGTTCACAAAAATGAGAAATATATTCAATATTAGATGTATATTGTTGCGGCTATAAGTTACAAGGATATTTATACCTGAAATGTTAGGGCATTCTTCCTAAAATGGAAAAGATAAAAAGAGTATTGCCTAAAAGAAGTAACGTACAAGAAATAATAAATGAGTACAAATGAAAATTCAAAGAAATCAATGATTTGTGCAGCAGAATCCTTTCACATGGGATTGGATATGTGGCATTAGGTCATAGGGATGCTTCTGTCAGAAACAGACAAATGGTATGGTCAAGATGGAGATTGCCGAGCAAAGGTGTCGAGCAAACCCGGGGGTCCTTCTAAGAAGACATAGGTACAGATGTGCGTTGGGGTTCTTGGCACCAATACTTCTGAGCTAAAGGTCGGCATGGTCATGGTTGAGTAGACGTATGATGGGTCGGACTGTCAATAGAGCATATTTGAGGTCGGCACTTGAATATTGAGAGATGAGAGGTTACTTGACTCGGCATATGGAGTTAGTTAGTAGTGAGGATTAACTCGGTTAATTTGTCGAGTAACTTTCTCATAAATCTATTGTAGAGACTGCATCGGGGCTCTTACATCAGGCTCTTCTTGCTTAGACATAGGTATAGGGGAGTGGTCAAGCAGTAGCTTTAGATTGAAGACATATATGACTTCAAAGGGTGTTTATTTGGCGGTATCATGCACAGTGTGGTTGTAAGTAAATTCCAATATAGCCAAACAGGCATCCAAATCAGTTAAGTTCCCCCCCTACTATAGCTTGGAGTAGTGATCTTAAAGTACGATTAACTACTTCTATTTGGCCATCGATTTGGAGGTGATAGGGAGTGTTGAATAGTAGTTTAGTCCCAATACGACATTAAAGAGTTCTCCAAAAATGGCTTAGAAACTTTGGATCTTTGTTTGAAACTATACTTCTTGGCACACCGTGTAATCGAATAATTTCCTATAAAAAGAGAGAAGTAATAGCCAAAGCATCATTAGTTTAAGAGTAGGGTACAAAGTGCGTCATCTTGCTAAATCTATCTATGATGACCATCATAGAATCTTTACTTCTGATAACTCTTGGCAATCTTAGGACAAAGTTCATACTTAATTCAGTCTAAGGTCAGGTCGGGATAAGCAAAGGCATTGCTTTCGCTTATTTGTCTCAGCATTTGGCCTTCTTGTAAATAGTATACCTCTCAATAATTCGATGCACATCTCGCCTCATCTTTGGCTAAAAGAACCATCCACTCAATAGCTCATACATCCTCTTCTCCCTAAAATGTTTGGAAAGCCCCCCATAATGAGCTTCTTTAACAAGTAATTCTCTTAAAGAACAGGTTAGCACACACAACTTGCCTCCTCGAAATAGATACCCATCTTCCATGCGATAGTCATTCACTGTTATTCCTTCAACACATCGTCTAAATATAGGACCAAAATGGGGGTCCTAGGGATATTGTTCTTTGATGCTTACAAACCCAAATAGTCTAGCCTATAACTCAGTGAGAAGGGCATGTCTTCTTAACGAAATATCAGCAACTACATTATTCTTGCTTTGTTTATATTTGATGACAAAATTAAATCTTTCTAGAAGCTCAATCCATCAAGCTTAGCGCTTAGAAAGTTTTGATTGGCTCTGTAGATACCTCAAGGATTAATGATTCATGTATATGACAAATTGCTTTAGTAAAACATAATGTTGCCATATGCAAAGAGCTTTGATTAGTGCCAAGAGTTCTTTATCATATACATAATAGTTTAGTTGGGCTCCTTTGAGTTTTTCATTATGATAAGCAATAGTTCGACCATCTTGCATAGGTACAGCTTCAATATCAACACTTGATACATTGCATTCAAGTTTAAACACTTTATCAAAGTTTGGTATAGCCAAGATTGGTGTAAAGGTCAACCTCGCTTTCACCTCAACAAAACTCCTTTCTTTTTTTTTTTTTTTCTCCCCACTTAAATTCTACATTCTTTTTTGTTAACTTAGTCAAAGGTGCTAATATAATACTAAATCCTTGAATAAAGCGTTGGTAGAATGATACTAATCCATGGAAGCTCCTTACATCGGAACATAAGGTTGTGGTCAGCCACTCAACAATGGCTTAAACCTTCTCTTTATCAACTCTCGATCTTCCCCCACTAACTACATAGCCTAGGAAGATTACACCTCTTCTTAGCAGAAATAGCACTCTTTCACATTTTGGAACAGTCTATCTACTTGAAGAACATAAAAAACAGCTCAAAGATGATCAATATGACTTGCTAGGTCAGCATTATAGACAAAGATGTCATTGAAGTAGACTATGATCAAATCTCTCGGGACATGGTCACTAATCTCATAAAAGTGCTTAGGGCATTTGATAACCTAAAGGGTATGACCATCCACTCGTACATGCTATGTTGAGTCTTAAAAGAAGTTTTCCATTCATCCCCTTACCTTATTTGAATCTAGTGGTATCTTTACTTTAGATCGATCTTGTTGAACACTTTGGCATTAATCACTTTGTCTAACATGTTGTCTAGTCTTAGGATGGGGTATCTATACTTGATCATAATCTTATTGACATCTTTGATATCTACATACATACACTAAGTGCCACCCTTCTTTGGCACAAGCAATGTAAGCACAGTATAGAGGCTAAGACTTTCCTTCACATATCCTGATAGGAATTAAACCCTTAGACAGATCACGTGTAGCCGAGCTAGAGGACTTTAATAACTCACTCGAAGGATACTAGCTCTAATCTATAGCCAAGACGGCAGCTCCTATCCCAAGTTGGTCTCATGTCAACCTGACTATCAAATCTTTACTTATGTCAAATTTGCCCCCATCCAGTAGTGATGCTTTATCCCAAAAGACAACCCAAGAATAGTCGAGGGGAGCTCCCAATCCAACCACAGGAATTCGACCCTAAAACAAGTGGACTTTTCTTCAGTAGAACTAATTAGTCCTTGACCTATTCCAAATCGAGTCGGCCACTAACTATGACACTTTTTTTGCTTCCACTTACTTTGTATCATATTTCTAATATTCAGCCACCAAGCGACACGTATCTTCTGGCACAACATTCCAGAATGATTCCCTCTTCTTCTGTATTAAATATTCTTTGTCTTTTTTACCCCCTCTTGGTATGTTTTATGTAACCTAATTGTAAGGATACCTCTTTTTGTCTTTTCATACATGTAAAGTAATCCTAGTAGACGGGTATATAAACCCTTACTAGACGGGTATATAAACTCCTACTTGCTTATATACAGACATATTGATCAATATCAGATTGTTTAAGCATCCTTTCAGTAACCTTAGTGTTCTCATTACTCTTAAACTCTTATTTATTCCCTTTAGCGAAGAGTAGTGGCGAATGACCCTTCAGTTCGGACTGATGTGTTATATGTGGCAAATTATAGGCCATGTAAGATCTTGTTGGTGTGTCATATCCAACTAGATAGCTCACATATTTGCTAAACCCCCATTTTATTTTCTTATTTTGTTCGTTGTGGTGCCCCTTTATATGTCTGACCCTAGAGACGCATCAGGTTAGTTACCTCATCAATCTAGTTATTTGTACTTCTAAGGGTGTTCTAGGGTTGTCGTCCATAGTAGACGACATCGCTATTATCGTCTCCAATGCCAACATTAACATTTAAATCCATCATTCTCTTGACAAAGTTCAGTAAACAAATTCAGAATCTAACAAACACTATCCTTCTTAAACCAAACAACTCTCATACATACACTTCCCCATACGAAAGTTTAAACCAACTATGAACAAAACAACTACTCTAAAAAACTATAAACTTAGTTGAAATTTGTTCTATTTTCTTGTATTTGAAATTTAGCAAAATAGAGTACATAGCCACAGCAAACACTACTTCACAAAAGCTCAAATACAACTTGCCTAAACGAACTTTCACTTCAATAACAAGATGATACATCGCACTGAGAGTTAATAAGGGTAATAGTATCGGGGTAGGTCCAAGCTTGTAGAGAGCTTGAAAATGAAGATGGAAAAAGAAACATGCGAACAACAATGAAAGTAAAATAAGCAAACCCTTAATTCGCTCTAAGGATATTACATACTAAGGAACTACCGAGGACTTACCTCTCAACTTGATATGACACATGAGCTAATCCAATGAGGGCATTCATTACCTAGCCTTGCTTAAGGGTTAGGATAAGAGTGAAGTAAATAAGCTAACAGAGAGCAATGTTCACGAAAATGAGAAGTATATTCAATATCAGATATGTGTTGTTGCGGCTACAAGTTACAAGGGTATTTATACTAGAAATGTTAGGACATTCTTTTTAAATTGGAAAAGATAAAAAGGTTATTATTTAAAAGAAGTAATGTACAAGGAATAATAAAGGAGTATAAATGAAAATTTAAAGAAATCAATGATTAGTATAGTAGAATCATTTCATGTAGGACTGGATACGTAGCATTAGGTCATTGGGGATGCTTCTATCAGAAACAAATAAATGGTATGGTCTGAATGGAGGTCGCCAAGCAGACTTAGGGGTCCTTCCGAGAAGATGTAGGTACAAATGTGCATTAGGGTTCTCAGAACCAATACTTATGAGCTGAAAGTTTGTATAGTTATGGCCGAGCAAACATGTGAGGGTTTGGATTGTCAGTAGAGCATATTTCAAGACGACCCTCGACTACTGAGAGATGAGAAGTTACTACTCGGTATATGGAGTTGGTCAGCAATAAGGATTAGCTCGGCCTTGGTAGGAGTTGGCTATAACAGTAGAATCTACTTCGCTAGTCCCCCAAGTCTAGGTACTCGGGCTTGGGTTAATCGTCTAATAATTTAATTCTTATTAGTAACTGTAACCCTAACTTCTAAGTCTTCACATATACACTCAAAAGCTACTAAAAAACTATAAGAGTTTAGAGTGAGCATGGATGGATAGATAAGGTAGTATGTAAAGTAAGATTTCTAGAAAAGAGAAAGGGCAAACCTTAAGCTAACCTCAAAGTAGTTCTTGAAGAGAGCAAATTCCTGGTCCCTAAGTGTAGTAATCCACTTGTGTAGTTAAGGCCTCTCAATCATCCAATCTTAGGGGGCAAAATGGAAATTGAGCCTCAAGGCATTGAGCTCTTGCTTAGTAAATGTGCTAGCCTCACTATTAGGACTCATATTGTACTTGATAATAATATATAAGGGGATGGCTTGAAAGTTGCCCTCATTATCTAATGGATAGTTGTCAAAAGGAAGCTTCTTGATTTTCCACAACCTAAGGACGTAGACTCTTACTATCCTTATTAACCCAGATTAGTCCTAAGAACAATCCTTAACATCATAATCTATAATGTTAGGGGGTTCTTTGTAAGGAGGAGGGTCACTTACCTAGTGCATGGTGGATAATTCCTAAGTTCGTTGTTGTACACGTATTAAGTTGTCAGATTTAGTAGTCAACATTGTTTACCTTAACGAGTGCAATTGATAAAGAACAGAAAGTAAAGGGAAAATGAGTGGTAGTCAAAACAAGTAAAAGGGAAAGTTGAAAGTAGGAATAATACAGAGAAAAGGAGGAGTGTGAAAATGAAGGAAGAGATATGGCTTTTTGGGATCCATACGGACTATAGTTAGCAATTAATGCAGCTTGTCCGATTGTATTTGCATGACCTGGATTTGATAGCTTCTATTAAATTATGTTTCTAAGAGTGCATAGGTTCTGACATGGTTGTGCAAATGTCGATAATGGGAAGTGAAATGTCATGTTGATAGGTATAAGACTTTCCTAATATGTTAACTGTAAGTCCCAAAGTTCAGCCAAGTAACCGTAGGATTGAATTTAGAACCCAAGGTTTAGGGCGATCGATTAAAAAATCCGATCAAACCCAAATTATAAACTATTGAGAAGAATATTAATAAAAATGACCCCGTAAACTTAAATTTAAGAAAATAAGAAATAAAATAGGAGACTATAAAATTTTCAAATTTTAAGCATAATAACTGCTAATTACCGAAAAAGCAAAAAGTGTAATATAATAACTAATAAATTATTAGAGATAGATTATATGTATACTAAAAATTTTAGAATGACCAAAATAATATTTAGGAATGTTCACGTGCACCCTACATGTATTTACGTGTAGATAAAAATACGCGTAATTAGTGAAATAGGCCGAAAACTAAGTAAATAATTAAAGAAAAATACAAAATAATTATAGAAAAATCAGAAAAAAAATCAGAAGTGGATAACTGAAGCAAGATCAGGTCGTGGCAGGTTCAAATCAGAAAAAGAAAAATTATCCAATAAGAATTGGACAATCAAAAAGCCAAAAATCAAGGAATTTGGGCAAAATCCCATCAAATTAATGCAAGCCCTATAAATAGCAGGAAAAATCCAGGAACTCATTTGGACAGTTGAGAATTAGAAAAAATTAGGGAGAGTCAAAAATTGAGAGAAAAATTCGGTTTGGAAAAAAAATTAGAAAAATCTATGCAATTAGGGCTTCTAAAGGGAACCCCCACCAGACGAGCAGCTGGAAGCAGACGGCCACCACCACCACACGGTGGTGGCAGCGCCCAGGCCGGCCGACAAGGCCACGGCGACCCGCAGTGGCCGGAGCCACCCAAATCGGTGAGTTCGATTTCCAGCCCGATTTTGTGAAATTTTGTAAAAATAGTAAATATAATTAGAAAATTATGAATTTTGTTATTCTAGGATATTTTTGTATGTAGTTTTTAGGAAAAATGTTATTTTAATGAAATTATATCCCGTAATATATGGTCCCTAAGAAATCATGCAAAACCGAGCATGTTTCGGTTTAGAAATAAATGACCTTAGGAGTGTAGTTTCAAGCCCAAAATTTTTGTGTAGATTACTCAAAGGATATAGAACAGTGCTATGAAGCTCGTTTTCAAAAATTAATTTTCAAAATTTTTAGATAAATTTTAGGCCCTAAAATGAGGCATAAAATGGGTAATTTGGAGTTAATTAGGTGATTAGGATATTAAATACTGATTTAGATAGTAATTAGATATTTAGGGATGTTAATTTATGATGTGGAAACCCAATCTTAGTCTATGGAGTGTTAAGTGTAAGTAATAAAGGTGTTATGTGGTAAATGTAGAAAATTAGAAATATGTAGAATTGGAAATTTATAAATATGGAAAAATTAGGGTTATTTAGATAATATTAGGGTAAAAATCAGAATAATATTAAATCTGAATTAGGATTGAATTTTAGGTAATTATATAAAAAAGTAAGATTTTCTCACATCGAAGATAAATCCGATACCCTAATTAGGACTAGCGTGTACCGAATAGCTTAGAATACTAAATTAAGACCTAATAGGATATTTGGATACCCGAGCTTAATGTGATTAATTTCACATTAGGATTCGAACATGTTTAGGATTTAGAAATCGAACTAAAACCTAATTTAGAAATCGATGCGAAAACCGAACCTGAACCTAACCCCAAACCTAGAATAATTGTAAAAGATTTAATACCTAGATAATTAGGCATATTAAACCTTAAACAAAACATAACAATAAGCGTTATATGATAAAATGAACTTATAATATTTATATGAAAAGCTGAAACCACGTTCGTGTTATAGGGATGATCGGCGATGGCCTGAGCAAATCGGACCTCGAGTGAGTGAGCGAGGAGTCGAGGTAAGTTGGGATTAATACGATGCTGTATTTTTTTGGAGGCTTAAGATTATGCTTGGTTGTGCTTGTTAGATAGTTGAATGTGTGCATGTGCTTGATTATGGGTGATGCTATGATTCTGTTTGTTGCTTTGGCACATGTTGTATGAATTGTATGTAATGATTGATCACCCTAAATTGGACTTAATTAAATATACGACCAGTAATCATAATCGAACATGCATGGCAACCCGTTAAGGGATTTAGGACTCTCCGGCCAAATACCGACCCCTTCGGAAGGGATAGCGCAGGATTGCAAAATGGTCCCTTCTTCATCCTCAGTCGAACTAAGTGACAGGAGAGGAGGTCGCGGCGGGGGTGAAGTCAATGGTTCGAAGGTAGTCGCGGGAGGAGCGTGGTCTCCATTGCACAAGCCTGGGTTTGGTCGTGAGCTGTTGCATTAACGGCAACTCCTCAACCCGGATTAGAGCGGGCGCAATTTCTCTAATCTCACGACGGGCCGGACAACGTCATGCGATGGCATTTGCTTGCACATGCATTGCATCTAATAAGTGATTGAAAACCTTGTTGTGTTTCTGGTATAGTTTTAAGTCCTCCGTCTCTACTTACTGAGCTGTGGTTGCTCACATCCCTATAGACATCGTGCAGGTGCTGGCTAAGAAGCGGCAACCAATTACTCTGAAGCTAGCAACTGCTGGATCCTGGGGAGTGAGGAAAAACATGTGAAGAATAAATACATACTTTTAAGGTTTAAGTTTTTACTTTAGAACTTTTCATTTTGAATAATGTAACAACTAGGAAAAATATTACGGAGAAATATTGTAAACCTTAATTACAATAGCTGAATTATAGCATATATATATTTCCTCACTTTCTTAGATTAATGATTTATTTAAATTACAAACTGTTTACTTCAAAGCGGGTTAGTCGTTGACGCCTTGTGTAGATCAGGTCTAAGATAGCGGTTGTAAGGCCAACTTCTATCTTAGGATAGTTTACACGGCGGGGGCTGTTACGACTTTGCCGCTTCGGGGCGTGACATTAACTAAAAAGTAAAACCATATTCAGAGAGAACCTCATTACCATTATGAATAGGGTCGAAATAAGGAGCTCGAAGCTTAGATTCAAATATCAACACATCTTCTAAAAGAACTTGAACCAAAATACCAAGTTAGAGAAATATCAGTACTCCCCTTGATGCACCCATCAAGAGGAGTTGAGGGGCAAATGATGATAATGATTTCTCCTAAAGGTTAGAACCAACCTAAACTAAAGGGTACTTGACTATCTATTCGTTCTCACCCTCCTTTTACATTATTTTCGGCCTCCCTTACGTAACTCTTGATGAATAAACTATCTTAAGAAAGTTGATGAGCTAAATGTGTTCAAGCAATATAGAATAACCCGAGCAGAATAGGTCGGATAGGCCTTATTTAGCTCGAGGTAACTACTTGCAGCTTAGTTCATGACTTGATCAACCCTAGAGGATTCAAATTCTGACACATAGTGTGAGTAGTTAGGCCTTTTGTAGGAATTATTGCTGTTAGCTACCATTACGTAAGCCATGTCTCCTAATATTGGGAAGTGGTCTTAAATTCAAACTTACGGCATATGCAGATTTTGGAGGCAATGGTTACTAGACAAGAACATACCCTTAGCTATAAATAGAGCTTGAAATGCAATAATCAAGTTCTTTTGGACACTTAATGCGCTCTACTAGCCCTCTCCTTATACTAAATCCCTTAATCTGACTTAGGCATTGGAGTAGCTACACTAGAGTTACCCTGACACCTCCCATAACCTAACTTTCTTTCCATTTCGCAAATCAATCTTACATGAAGTGTCTTACTTTTCTTAATACCAATTTCTAGCATCAATAGGCAATATGTAAAAATCATTTTTCTCTTGTGTAATGTGTTCTTTGATAACCTTTGGTAATTTGATATTCTAGTCCTTAATCACTCTATCAAGGATGATAGGAACTTTGTCAATCGAAAATGAAAGTGGTACAGCATTCTCGAAAACATTATTCCTTTCATTTTGTTGTCACTATATCTTCCTTAGTATGCAAAGTTCACAAAAGGCCCTTGCTCCCTTTTGAGCTCACCTCTTTGTTTAGAGCTTGAATTGTTGGTCCTCTAAGCATTTTCCGCCAATGTTGCAAAAGGATTCAATGGCATGTTTTCTAGAAGTATGGCTTACTCTGTAAACATGCCTTGGATGTAGATTGCGACAAGTTCTTTCTTATCACATATATCTTAGATGTCAAATGAGTGATCCCTATAGCACTCAATGTAATTCATGAGGTCTTCCCTTGGTCATTGCCTAATGTTCCCCATATCA
This sequence comes from Lumnitzera littorea, assembly GCA_024138015.1. NCBI lineage: Eukaryota > Viridiplantae > Streptophyta > Magnoliopsida > Myrtales > Combretaceae > Lumnitzera > Lumnitzera littorea. Next base: position 96,219,515 of record JAMXBB010000002.1, on the reverse strand, counting down.
ATAATAGCTACTCACTTTTTGAGTCTCAAAAAGTTTCTTTATAAATAGCTTGCACATGGTTCCCGATAAATCAACTGATCCTGGTGATAAGTTGACATACCAAATGTACCTTTTTTTTATCAAGGACTTTGAGAACTCTTTCAACTTGAAATCATCATCAATGTTGTACACATCAAGTGTTTCAACAAATTTAAAGAGATGCTTCTTAGCGCTCCCTTACTTTCCATTAAATTTACCAAATTTAATAGCTACCAAATTAGATACTAGTAGGGTCATACCAAGTAACATGCTAGTAGGCGAGGCAGTAGCAGTTTCCATGGCTAGTAGAAATACATAAAAGTGACAAGAAATTGGTTGATCGTGTGGGTATTCTCTTGTATAGCGTATTATAAGTGAATCATCAATAGCAGGTGGTTACATGGCTATTAGTGTAACAATGTCTTACATTACTTAGGCCCTCGCATGACTCTAGGTGCTTGGATGGCTATTGATGTAACAATGTCTTACATTGCTTAGGTTTAGTTAATCCCTCATGTTGGTTCTCTTGTTCGTATCCATGCTTGTCATTTCCATCTTTCTTATGTGCAGGTGTCATTCCGTTACTTTCGTTCCCTAATGGAGTCACCAAATAATGTATGATAGGGTTGCTATAGTTGGTCTATTGTATGCAACAAGCATGCTAGTCGACTTAGGAGATATCTTGAGATGATAACACGTAGAGAGATGTCGTTAAGAAGAGGTGTAGAAGGAATAACGAACAAATTTGGTATGTTAAGTGCACGTGTATGCGTGATAGTAGATCAAACTCAATATTCTTAATCATTCTTAGGAAATCAGCTATTTAATCTTTTACGGAATGATTTCAATGGAGCTTTGATGTTTCTCTCAAGTTAATCAATACTTTGAATGAATTGAAGAAGCCTCTTATTTATAGAGTTTGAAAGTTAATCTTATTTGTCAGATGGCTTTAAGATAGATGGCTGAGATCAAATCTTATCATTAAAGCCTTATCCTTGTTCCTTAACATTCGTGAGCTTAGAATTGGGCTTAAATGTGTTTAAGGCTTATGGCAATTAAAGAAAGCCCATTATTGCCATAAATAAGCCTTAAGCATAATCAAATCTTTTAAGGCCCAATAAAGCCAAATGAAGCCAAAATGAATTCCAAAAGGTGACCAACGAGTCTACTTTTTACACATATATAACCAAGTAAGGCTAAGAACGAAAAATCCAATTTGACGATCCTCGTTTTAAGCCTACCAAGCCAAATCTCCTTAAAACATCCTTAAATAAGCTCGATTTCCTGAGCTCTATTACTAGCTAGAGCATCGGTTCATGGTATTAAATTAGGTTAAAAGTTCAATTACTAAAATAGCCCTCTACAGTACCTTATTTATACATCTTTTTTTTAATGTTAATTTAATGGAGAATTTCACTTTATTGAATATTTCTTGGTATATGATTTTAATTTATCTCATCGTTTCAATTTTTTTGTTTTTTGAGGATTTTTATTAGATGTCTTATTTGCCAATCTTTTTCATGTTCATTTATAAGAGAATTTTGCTTTTATTGAGAGTTTCAGCTTTTTCATAACAAGTCTTTTACTTCACTTCATTATCTCTCTCTCTCTCTTTCTCTTACTTTTAAGAATTCATTGAGGATTTCACTTTATTGAAAGTTTTTTGGTATATCATTTTCAATTTATCTCATCTTTTCTTTTTTTAAAAGGCCTTTTAATGTTATCTTATTTACCCATATTTTTTCGGCTAATTTACAAGAGGGCTTCACTTTGTTGAGAGCTTCTTGGTATATAATTTTTAATTTATCTCATCTTTTTCTTTTTTTTAAAGGGTTTTTATTCAGTATCTTATTTACTAACCCTTTTTTCTATTTATTTACAGGATTTTGCCTTTATTAGGAGCTTTTTCATGTCTTTTATTTCACTTCACTCTCTCTCTCTCTCCTTTCTTTTAAGAATTTGCCAAAGTCTTTCTTGGTTGTATTTTTGCATGTATGGAATTTGTTCGTCATAAGCAAGTGCATTAAGTTTTAAGTCCTTTTTATTTTATTTTAAAAAGACATTTTACATATTTCATCAAATTATTTATTAAACACATTATACTTGGAGAGGAACCTCTTTATTCTATTGGGAAGAAAGGTTTTTAACTTATTAATAAGTCAAGATTTAAAGCAATTTCAAACTATTAAAGTGATCATTTTCCTTAGCAATTGAGCAAATAGTTCACATACAATTATTTGTGATTTATGTCAATATCAATTGATTTCTAGCAAATTTAAATAGTTGAACTCAATTCTCTCTTTGACAATTTTATATAGATGGCTTGAAGCCTTCTTCCATGATGCAATTTTATGTACATTTTCTTCAATGGTTTTTAATATGGTTATTTAGTTTCTTATGATAATGTCTTTAGATATCAATATTCTCCATGAATTATATTACATTATTACCACAATCCATAAACAAAGACACTTGCTATCAAAATCTTAAATATTGAAAAATAATATTTCTCTTTTGTATGATATTCCTCATTCATTTTCCTAGGATTTCAAAATGACTAGCGTTTATCTTAAGGTTAAAGTAAAATTCTCTCTATTTACATTTCTAAGACATCAAACCAAATGATTTCCAACATTTCTTTCATCGAAGTTTAACTTGTATAATCTTAATTTCTTGAGACATATCTCATGTCATTTATATGTTGCTAAAATGTGTGTTTGCCAATGTTATCAAAACTAGATTGGAGCTTTAACCCGGATAAGGTTAGGGGTTAACAGTCAATGGGTTGAATTGGGGTTAACAGTCAAGGGGTTGAATTGGGGTTAACCTGGAATCAAATCGAGGTTGCTAAATTTTTTAAAATATTGCATCTGCATGCATATAATTATATATCATTGATTATTTTAATGATTTGTTATATTCAATTTTATTTTTGAGAAAATATAAAAAAAGGATAAATTTTGCTTGTAAAAGATAAAAGGAATTAGATCCTTTTTTCTACATTCAATTACTGACTGGCTTCTTAAATTTTTATCTTAATAAAATGCACGTGTCAATAAATATGGGTTTTCTTAGGAGTTCTAACATTAAATAATAAAAAAATAAAATTATAATGGTAGAAACAATTAAGTAACATGTATGTTAACAATGAGTGGTGAGTAAAATAATAAAATCAACCATCATGAGGACTTATTTAATATGTATCTTCTCCATTAATGAATTGTAAAATTAGTTCCAACATTTGGTTAAGGTTAGAGATTTAGATAAGGAAGCTTTCCTTTGATCCATTAAAAAAAGGAACATGTCAAATTACTATGGAAGCAAGTTTGGATTAGGTACAAGCATTTACATCCATTCTTTGTTTACAATTTAGTCCCACATAAGAATATTGTAGTCATGTTTGAGAGACTCGTACTTATAAATGGACTCCTTCAATTATGTTGATATGTGTTTCAAGTCTTCTATTGAATTCTTTTGAATTGAGAGTTTGACGCCTATAAAAGGATTTCTTAAGTCATTTTGTTGATATTTGTGACAAGTTCTACATCAATTTTTTTTTTTTAATTTAATTGAGATTCTAACGCCTATAAAAGGATTTCTTAAGCCGCCTTGTTGATTTTGTGATAAGTTCCACATCAATTTTCTTTTTAATTTAATTGAGAATCTAATGCCTATAAAAGGATTTCTTAAGTCGCCTTGTTGATATTTGCGACAAGTCCTACATCAATTTTTTTTTTTTAATTTAATTGAGTCTTAATGCTTATAAAAGGATTTCTTAAGTTATCTTGTTGATATTTATGACAAGTCCCGCATCAATTTTTTTTTAATTTAATTGAAAATCTATTACCTATGAACTTGTTGATTGTTGATGTTTGTGACAAGTCCCACATCAATTTTTTTTTTTAATTTAATTGAGAATCTATTGTCTATAAAAGGATTTCTTAGTCACCTTATTGATATTTATGACAAGTCTCATATTAATTTTTTTTTTTTAAATTTAATTGAGAGTCTAACGCCTACGAAAAGATTTCTTAAGCCCATACACTTACAATTTGGGGATGTGACCATAAATGAGTCTATTCATTATGTATTTTAATCATTATTAGTGCATTTTGAACCGTCAGATTTGGATGGTTCTAAGTGGAACTCAGTTTACCTGTTCGATCCGGTTTGACGATGTGTCTGTGAGTTCCTTTTAGTTTGCATATTGTAAGACAATTGGATCGACATATAGATTAGTTCACAATTGAATTGATTCAACTGGTCAAGCTATTCTAGATTTAAAAACACTTGTGTTTGCTATTCGCTTTTGGTTTTAAAATTCGTTATTAATGATCGTTTATCTCCATTTTCTTCTAATTCTATTTTAAAAACTTTGAATGAAGATTACACGTTAAGGGATAATAAGTTAACCTATATCACAAGGGAGAAGGTGCTACATGGTTTATGGAATATGAAACCATTTTTTTTTTTTTTTTCCTTTTTTCCCCGACCACGTAAGTATGTAACCATGTTTGCTTAGCTAAATTCTTCTATATGCAACATTTGACGCAATTGAGGGTAATATATGCTTCATTTTTGTTGTCTTACATTTCTTATACTATTTATGCACATATATATTATTTTAGTCATTGGTTTTATGTACAATATGATGAAGTAATTATAAACTTATGTACAAAATGTTATTTTCTCGTTTTTAGTCTTTTAGTAAGTTTTTATATGATTTTATTTTTATTTTTCTTAATAATATAAATTATATTATAATGTATATTTCAATACAGGAAAGAAGAAAATAATAATATAAAAATAAAAAAATCCCAAAAGTAGAGCTATTAAAAAAATATTTTCAATAATACAATACTTAAAATTGTTTATTTATCTTAAATGGAATTAAGATCTTATTTTAACACCTAGGGATAAAATCGCTCAGACAGTACCTTCCCGCGTTGTCCCAATCTGAAGCCACAAGAAACCAAGAGAGACATGGGGAAACTACTGTACATTAGGGATTAATGTTAATGCCATGGCGGCAATCATCTTCTAGCCAAATTGAGCAGCAGAAGAGTGAAGTCTATAATAATACCCCACATGTTTTCGTTTTGAAAACCTCTGTTCAAAACCTACTACAACCAGGAAAAACACGGCAGCATCCGTCTCTGGCTTGAGCTTCTCGTAGAGCTGAGGGCGGGATGGTGTTTAATGATCAGATCCAACTTGATGGATCCCGTGTAAAGAAGCATACCGGAGATGTAAATCAAAGGAGTAAATGGGAAACTGCCTTGGTGGTTCCCATGCGTAGTCTGATTTTCCTCTCTCTCCTTCATTCTCTCTCTACCCTCGGTTTCGTTGCCCCTTTTGATTTTACTATCAGGCTTAGAATCGGCCATTGGAAACGTGATTTCATATTTGATAGTAAAATCGCTTTTTTGATTTTAAGTATTGTCATATTTTTGGCTTTTTTTTTTTTTTTCTTGTTCATATGCATGAGAATGCATCAACCATCAGTACCATTTCATTTCATAACTTCAACGTCCGAATAGCGTCATGCAAATTTCAATAGATATGCATTCATTATCTCATGTTAAAATGGCAGTTATCCACTTATAAAATCCATGCAGATTTCAATTATCATACAATCGTTAGTCATTTAAAACTTCTAAACAAATTTGAAATTTTAATTCCTATACATCCATCCATTTTCAAGTATCACATTTCCAACTTATTAAGAATAATAGTTTATCAATTTTAAATCTTAGTAAACATTAATGAGAATTTACGGAAGGGTTTCGCCTGATATATAATTTTTAATTTATCTCATCCAAATTTTTAAGGTTTTCTTAATAAGGACCTTATTCATACATTTTTTTTTTTCCAAATTAATTTATTGGTTATATGATGTTTAATGTATCTCATTTCTTCTATTTTTTTAAGGATTTTTGTTAGATGTCTTGTTTACCAATCTTTTTTCTATTTATTTATAGGAGGATTTTGCCCGTATCGAGAGTTTTAACTTCTTTATAATAAATATAGATTAATCTTTTATTTCACTTTATTCTGTCTCTTTTTTCTTTTTCTTTTAAGAATTTATTAAATGAGGATTTTGCTTTATGGAGATGTCATTCACCTTTTTTTTAATTAGTTAATTTAAAGGAGGATTTTTCCCGTATCAAGAGTTTTAACTTCTTTACAATAAATATAAGTTAATCTTTTATTTCTCTTTTTTCTTTTTCTTTTAAGAATTTATTAAATGAGGATTTCGCTTTATTGAGAGTTTCTTGGTATACGATTTTCAAATATCTCATCTTTTTTATTTTGTAAAGATTTTTTAATAAATATGTCATTCACCTTTTTTTTTAATTTGTTAATTTAAAGGAGGAATTTGCTTCATTGAGAGTTTTCTGGTATATGTTTTTTAATTTATATGCTCTTTTATTTAAGGGTTTTTTATTTGGTATCTTATTTACCAATTTTTATTTCTCTTCATTCATAAGATTTCATCTCTATTGAGAGTTTCTTAAGGTCAAGCATATATTAGTCTTTTATTTCACCTCTCTCTCTCTCTCTCTCCGTCTCTCTCGCGTCAAAGTCTTTATTGACTATAGTTTTACATGCATGAAATTTATTCATTATAAGCGTGTGCATCAATTTTAAGTGCATTTTATTTTTTCCGAAAAGACATTTTATATGTTTCATAAAATTATTTATTGAACACATTATACTTGAATGGGAGCATCTTTGTTCCATTGGTAAGAAAAAATTTTAATTATTAACATGTCACAATTTAAAATAATTTCAAATGGTTGAAGTGGCCACTTATTAATTGAGCAAATGTCAATGGTAGTTTATCTAAAGCAATATTAAATGGTTGAACTTTAATTCTCTCTTTGAGAAGTTTTATAGACAGCTTGAAGCATTTTTCCATGATGCAGTTTTATATACACGTTTTTAGATAGTTTTTAATATTATGATAACACCTTTAGATATCAACATTCTCCATGAATTGTATTACATTGCTACCACTTTCCATAAATAGAGCTACTAGCCATTAAAATCTCAAACATTAAAAAATGATATTCTCTCTCTTGTATGACATTCCTCCTTTATTTTCCTCAAATTTGAAAAGCACTAACATTCATTTTCAAGTCGAAGTAAAATTTTTTCTATTTACAAGACATTAAACCAAATGATTTCTAGTATTTTTCTTATTGAAGTTTGTTGGTCTTAACATATCTCATGTCATTTATATTTGCTAAAATGTATGTAAGCTATTTACTTTTGGTTTTAAGATTAGTTATTAATAATAGTTTATCTTTATTTTGTACAAATACCTTTTTAAAAGCCTTAAGTGAAGATTACACACGAATACTATTTGCTCATTTTTAGCCTTTTAGTAAATTTTTATATGATTTCATTTTTACTTCTTTTAGTAGAGATGCAATTGAACAGGTCGTTAAAGAATACTCGATCTATAAAACTGTATAAAAATCTTATAAGATATAGGATTGGATTTTAGGATTATAAAAAAAAACCTGATAGAAAACTTTATCGACGTATATAATAAAAAAAAAATTGAAAATAAAATATGTTACTCTTGAACTATGTATATTTTATTCTTAATTTTTTTTTATTGTATACATTAATAAATATAATCATAATCTTAATTAACCTCCTTTTACTTTACTTTCTCTTTAATCTCATCTAAATCCTATAAAAACTTATTTAGATAAGGTCCTTTAAATCATATAAAAATCTTCTTTCTACATAGACTTACTTCGCACTTATGTCCAAAGCCAGTTTAATTTAAGAGTCAAAATGATAAGGTATTTTGCAAGCTTAACTCCCTTAAAGCTTTAGCCTGGAAAGTATAGTAACTTCCTTTTATATAAAAATCTATCTCTGTAGGATTAAACCTTATTAAAGTATTTTTTGAAAGTAAAAGATAAAAACTCTATAAGGATTTTTATAGGATTATAAGAAACGTTAGGCCATATAAATGCAGATTCAGGTTTCATTGAACCTACTCCAACTGCATCTCCATCTTTAGTAACATAAATATATTATAATACCTATTTGAATATGAATAGTTTTGCTCTCTTTTCCGTTATTTATATAGTTGCAAAAGCTTTTGCTTACAGATATGTATACCGCATTTTTTTCCCTTTTTTTTTAATTTATCCAACCATATTATAACTTGGAAAAATAGATTCAAACCTGATTCCATTGAGAGGAGGAGTTGGACAATATTGAAAATACACCACAGTTCGCAAATTTAAAATAAAATATGTAGAATTACAATTACCATTCGGCATCATCCCATGGGAAGAGCAATAACATAAATTGTAAAACACCGTTTCAGATTCATCATGGGAGAATCAACGCAGGATAAGCATGTGAGAACTTTGAATGTGAACCAAAAAGGCAACTGCCATACCATAAGGAATCAGTATAGAATATTAGTGCTGGAAGTAGCTCGGTTCAGTTCCCCCAAGCGGTACATTGCCGTCCAACTTCAATGCATTGAAGCCACAAAATGAGTCCTTGGACTTAATTAAACCTTTCACAAATGAGAATAAGCACTAGAATAATACAACTGTCCTACAAGCAACAGGCAAAATTTAACAGAGAAAATGAGCTCAAACTACATTACAGATTCGTTCTACGTGCTTCGAGATCGTTAAATAATGAGCACTAAAAATTGTAAGCTCTATTTCTTAGCATAGGTAATCAACATTGGGTTTTGCGGTGTTAACTTGAAACCCTGGAGTCCTTGCATTGCAACTGTTGATTGCATCTCATCCCCATACTCCACAAATGCGATCCCTGGCTTTGTTTCAACCATCCTAACTTCCTTAAACCCAGGGTACTGAAGGAAGAGCATTTGCAACATCATAGGGGTTGTCTCATGTGGAAGATTCTGTACAAAAAGTATATTGTTTGGTGGAGCAGGAGCCTCTGGAGCTTTAGTGCCGCTTGGATAGGGTAATTGTGATAGCTGTACCATATCAGAGAGAAACACTATCAGAGTATGCAAAGAAGTACCACATCATACCATAGTCAGCATACAAAACAATGTTGAAGCTACTCAAGCTCCTTTCTGTGTCCAATGGCAAAGTAGTTGAAACCAGTAACAAAATGGACATTTGTTATTCAGGAAGGGGGGGGATAAAATTTTCGTCTAAGATGAAAATATCAATTTATGGAAGGATTACAACCTCGACCTTAGGCACAAATCAACAATAGTTTTAAGCAGGAAAGATCATAAGATAATAGAGTAACAGCTTACAGGAGGTGCTCCACCATATGCACCGGCATAAGCAGGATTAAGAGCAGCTCCAGCTTGATTGGCATCATGTTGCTCTTTTCGTTTTTTGCCTATTGCACAAGTGGACATTAGACAACATCCTTGATATTTTTCTTAGAGCTATTCAAGAAAGAAAAGCACATTAAATTAAGTTAAGAATATATCTACCTTTCTCTTCATGCCGCTTCCTCTTTTCACGAGGAACAAATGTGCCATCAGCCTTTGCTATTATGTCTGACTTTGTTTTTGCATATTGAATTCTCTGAACAGACAAAGAGAACCAACTTTATATCCAGATTTAGCAGAGAAGAAAAGATTAACCAATGGCAACCAGAACATCAATAAGCAACATAGCAAAAGTATGTTGAAGTAGCAGGTACAGCAATGATAAAGCAGAACATTCAAATCAAAGTCAGCATTTCAATTAAAAAAAAATTATCTATGCAAGCCACCAGATGGTCAGCTAATTATTGATACTGCAGACTTTCTGGTCACATACTTCCTGAACGCCCAAAAGGCTATTAGTAAAATGATTAGTGATAAAAGCACATAAAGAAGAAAAAGTTTGAACTCTTTGTTTCATGTCCACATTTAATGAGGCATAAAATGAAGGTGGAGAGATAGAAGGAAGTATATAATAAAAGCACAAAAATATATCCACTCTAATTGATAAGCACATTAATGGACTCCAATGAGATGTTTTCACAGTGCAGCAATACTCGGTATTCTTTCTCATATAGTCATATTGTCAACTGTCAGTCATTCTTTTAATCACCATTCAGAAAAGAATGTAGTACTATCTTATGTCCACAGCCATGAATATAGCTAGAAAGGAACTGTGCCCCTGTGAGCAACTCTGTTTCCTTTGTTTTGGGTAAAACTTTAAAGATGAAAAACCAGTTCCACAAAAATTAGAATTCAGGTGCAGAAGGATTTGAGGGTAACCTTGGTGACACCATTATGTCTTAATCTGTCGCGGCAAAATTAATTATCAATGATACAGGCAGCTATTTGGAGTTTGGGCATAATTATGGTTGTGCCTGGTCCCGGTCTCCAATACAATTCTGCTTGTTGCATTGAGAAAGGAAACTCTCCTTGCAAGGGACAAAGAGGCATTAATTGAAAAATGTAACTTACATACATTGTTTTTTTGGGGGGTCGGAAAACTCACCAGTAACCCCTGTATTCCATATTCTTCCAGCTAAAGCTGAGAGGACAGAACACAACTCATGTAAATTTCATCTTTTTGATAGCTAGACAATTTTCAAATTATCACTTAAAATCTGATGGTGAAATCTTCCAATAAAGAAAAGAGACCAGCAGAGTGGGATTCTCAAATCTTTCAATAATGGTAGCTTGGCATGCAGATTACATAATCAAGATGAGAATATGAAAGTTCATTTCAGATGGGGAATTATGGGGCCAAGGGAAATTAGGGTTTTCCCTGTCGCCCTAAACCTATAAATATAACTAAGTTCTATTCTCATTCTCACTCCAGCAAGTTTTCCTTACTGTGATGGAGAAGATGGAAGTTACTGAATTATGACTACAAGAAGATGGATAAATTTATAATTGACTGTTAATTGCTAATTACAAGAAGATGGAAGTTATTGGATATGATTACAATTCGACATTGTAGAGTTCTGATAGACCTAACCACACCTCATATCAACGAAATAATGAGATTAAACTTAGAACCATACTTGAAGAAATTGAATAGACTGAAACTAGGGTTTGTAATTTGGCTCCCATAGCAAGGAATGTGGAATAAGAGCTAAATCTTAGGATAATGGAAACTATTACATCCATATGATTGTAACCTAGATATCACTCTATGAAAGGACAAGAGATCTGTGGAATCATTTTTCTAAGATGATCTTTTTATATTTTTTCTTTTGGATAATTTAATAAATACATAATTTTTTGGATAATTATGATCCTTTTTTATACTTGTATAAAAGTCAAGAGGAAGAAGGCAAAAGATAAATTCACTTCTTCAGCTTTAGACGTAATGGTAACTCCATGATTGCTTTTCTTTGATAAACTAGTCCACACAAGATCTGAATATTAGATCTATCAAAAGAATAACAAGAACTTTACTACCAGCCCACAAGGTTTAGTGAGAATGAGGCTGATGTTTCAGCTCCACTTGGAAACTATAAACACAGGCTGAAAGTTGAGTTCTATAGTTAGCAAGGCAATTCATGTGCTTTATGCAAGAAAAGTTAAAACAGTTTTCTTGAAAATTACTAGAAGGGGAGGTTTTCCATCTCCCGTGTACAAATTAATGAGCTTTTGGAATGCATAAGAGAAGATGATTCTGGTAGAATTAGATGATGCTAAAAAATTTGAAGGTTACTCAATAGTCCAAGGAGACAATCTCAATTGATTTCTGGCTCTCTTACCAGGACTATTCATTTTCCCCCTCTAATACCAGTGTTTGACTTTACGGAAATGGGGAAAATTTGAAGTGCTCAACACAAGCATGAAAAGGAAAGCCTAGGAAAGAAAAGTTCTGTGAAGATAAAGGCTTAAAAATTAGAATCCTTAAGAGTGTATGATAGTTTTATGACCAAAAACATCAACAAATGAAATACTCTAAAGATGAGTACAAAATCGTTCCCTTCAAACAGGTCTACTCATGCAAAAATAAGCCGTGTTCATGCGAAGTTATGTGTGTTTGGTGTAGTATTTGCTAAGCTGTGTTACAAGTGTTTGTACGTAATATTTGTGTCCTAGTATGCTGCACTGACATGTACAGCAATAGACTTTTAATGTTGGTTATTTGTGTCTTATGTTCTGTAAATAAATGGTACACACCATTTTTAGGTAGTTTAGGAAAGTTGTGTGAACATCTCAAAAAAGATTGATGTTCAAAGACAAGCAGCTGAGAGGGACAGAAAAAGAAAAGGGCACTGCTAATGTATCTTACCTTTTAAGGGCAGATTTTCACTCAAAACTTTGTGCTTTTTCATAAAATTATTGGGTTCTCTCTTATCAAACCCAAGCTGTTGATGTAAACAAGGTGGAAAATTCATCAAGATAGATCTATGCAGATTTTTTTTTTAATAGACCTCTTACTAGAAAGTAATGGATAGTGTTCAATAACGTTTATACTCTGCACTGAATGATCTCATTTGTTTGCTGCCAATTTGCTCAAAGTTAAACTTATAAACTAGTAAGCTGACATACATAGGCTAGTGGTTGTCAAAACCAACCATTGAATGTTCCAAACCCCACCCCCACCCTCACCAACCCCCAACCCCGCC